>OY740788.1:29533444-30133444 GCA_963514005.1 Raja brachyura
CCACTTCCACCACACATGTGACTAGGGGGACACTGTACCTCATCCCCCACACATGTGACTAGGGGGACACTGTGCCATTTCCCCACACATGTGACTGGAGGGACACTGTACCTCATCCCCCACACATGTGACTAGGGGAACTGTACCACTTCCACCACACATGTGACTAGGGGACACTGTACCACTTCCTCCCCACATGTGACTAGAGGTACGCTGTACCACTTCCGTACACCGTTTTTAATAAAATCCTAACCCACCTCCCACCCACTTTTTCAAAATCAAACTGCTCTCACCCATTAGAATATTGGTAAACATTCTATCGTGTGATGTCACAATGCCCAATGCTCACAGATGTCCAATCGGAACGGATCTCATTTACATCTGCCGCGCGCCACTCTCCCCCACACATGTGACTAGGGGGACTCTGTAACATCTAACATCCCCACACATGTGACTAGGGGGACACTGTACCACTTCCCCCCACATGTGACAAGGGGAAGCTGTACCACCTAATATCCCCCACACATGTGACGAGGGGGACTCTGTACCACTCCCCCCACACATGTGACTAGGGGGGCAATGTACCACCTAATATCCCCCACACATGTGACTAGGGGGACACTGTACCTCATCCCCCACACATGTGACTAGGGGGACACTGCACCACCTAATATTCCCCACACATGTGACTAGGGGGACACTGTACCTCTTCCCCCACACATGTGACTAGGTGGACACTCTGCCATTTCCCCCACACATGTGACTAGAGGGACATTGTACCTCATCCCCACACATGTGGCTAGGGGGACTTTGTACCACTCCCCGCACACATTTGACTAGGGGGACACTGTACCACCTAATATCCCCCAAACATGTGACTGGGGGACACTGTACCTTATCCCACACACATGTGACTAGGGGGACTCTGTACCACTTCCCCCACACATGTGACTGGGGAGAGCACTGCACAACTTCCCCCACACATTTGACTAGGGGGGACACTGTACCACCTAATATCCCCCACACATGTGAGTAGGGGGACTAGGGAGAGTAGGAAGGGAGAGGGAGAGGGAGAGGAGGAAGAGAGAGGGAGAGGAGGAAGGGAGAGGGAGAGGGATAAGGAGAAGAGGAAGGGTGAGGGAGAGGGAGAGGAGGAAGGGAGAGGGAGAGGGAGAGGGAGAGGAGGAAGGGAGAGGGAGAGGAGGAAGGGAGAGGGAGAGGAGAGGAGGGAGAGGGAGAGGGAGAGGTAGAGTAGGAAGGGAGAGGGAGAGGGAGAGGAGGAAGGGAGGGAGAGGGAGAGGGAGAGGAGGAAGGGAGAGGGAGAGGGAGAGGGAGAGGAGGAAGGGAGAGGGAGAGGATGAAGGGAGAGGGAGAGGGAGAGGAGGAAGTGAGAGGGAGATGGAGAGGGAGAGGGGGAAGGGAAAGGGAGAGCGAGAGGAGGAAGGGGAGGGCGATGGAGAGGAGAAAGGGAGAGGGAGAGTAGGAAGGAGAGGGAGAGGAGGAAGAGAGAGGGAGAGAAGGAGAGGGAGAGGGATAAGGAGAAGAGGAAGGGAGAGGGAGAGGAGGAAGAGAGAGGGAGAGGAGGAAGGAAGAGGGAGAGGGAGAGGAGGAAGGGAGAGGGGGAGGGAGAGGTAGAGTAGGAAGGAGAGGGAGAGGGAGAGGGAGAGGGAGAGGGAGAGGAGGAATGGAGAGGGAGAGGAGGAAGGGAGAGGGAGAGGGAGAGGAGGAAGTGAGAGGGAGGAGGAGAGGAGGAAGGAGAGGGAGATGGAGAGGGAGAGGAGGAAGTGAGAGGAGAGGGAGAGGAGGAGGAAGGGGAGGGAGAGGGAAGGGAGGAAGGGAGAGGGAGAGGAGAAATGGAGAGGGAGAGGAGAAGTAGGGAGATGGAGACGGAGTGGAGGAAGGCAGAGGGAGAGGGAGAGGAGCAAGGGAGAGGAGGAAGGGAGGGAGAGGAGGAAGGGACAGGTAGAGGAGGAAGGGAGGGGGAGAGGAGGAAGAGAGAGGGAGAGGAGGAAGGGAGAGGGAGAGGGAGAAGAGGAAGGGAGAGGGAAAGGGAGAGGGAGAGGAGGAAGGGAGAAGGTAAGGGAGATGGAGAGGAGGAAGAGGAGAGGGAGAGGGAGCGGAGGAAGGGAGAGGGAGAGGGAGATGGAGAGGTAGAGTAGGAAGGAGAGGAGAGGTAGAGGAGAGGAGAGGAGGAAGGGAGGGAGAGGGAGAGGAGGAAGGGAGAGGGAGAGGGAGAGGATGAAGGGAGAGGGAGAGGGAGAGGAGGAAGTGAGAGGGAGATGGAGAGGGAAAGGAGGAAGGGAGGGAGAGGGAGAGGAGGAAGGGGAGGGAGATGGTGAGGAGGAAGGGAGAGGGAGAGTAGGAAGGGAGAGGGAGAGGATGAAGAGAGAGGGAGAGGAGGAAGGGAGAGGGAGAGGAGAGGGATAAGGAGAAGAGGAAGGGTGAGGGAGAGGGAGAGGAGGAAGGGAGAGGGAGAGGGAGAGGAGGAAAGGAGAGGGAGAGGAGGAAGGGAGAGGTAGAGGGAGAGGAGGAAGGGAGAGGTAGAGGGAGAGGAGGAATGGAGCGGGAGAGGGAGAGGAGGAAGGGAGAGGAAGAGGGAGAGGAGGAAGGGAGAGGGAGAGGGAGAGGAGGAAGGGAGAGGAGGAATGGAGAGGGAGAGCGACAGGATGAGGGAGAGGGAGAGGAGGAAGGGGAGGAGGAAGGGAGACGAGGAAGGGAGAGGAGGAAGGTGAGGAGGGAGGTGGGGAGAGGGAGGGGGAGAGGGAGAGGGGGAAGGGGGATGAGGAAGGGAGAGGAGGAAGGGGGAGGAGGGTGGCGAGGAAGTGAGAGGAGGATGGGAGAGGGAGAGGGAGTGGGAGAGGGAGAGGAGGAAGAGAGAGGGAGAAGAGGAAGGGAGAGGGAGAGAGAGAAGAGGAAGGAAGAGGGAGGGAGAGGAGGAAGGGAGAGGGAGAGGGAGAGGATGAAGGGAGAGGGAGAGGGAGAGGGAGTGAAGGAAGGGAGGGGGAGAGGGAGAGGAGCAAGGGAGAGGGAGATGGAGAGGGAGAGGAGGAAGGAGAGGGAGAGGGAGAGGAGGAAGGGGGATAGTGAGAGGGAGTGGAGAAAGGGAGAGGGAGAGGGAAGGGGAGATGGAGAGGAGGAAGGGAGAGGGAGAGGGAGAGGGAGAGGAGGAAGGGAGAGGGTGATGGAGAGGAGGAAGGCTGAGGGAAAGGGAGAAGAGGAAGGGAGAGGGAGATGGAGTGGAGGAAGGGAGAGGGAGAGGGAGAGGGAAGGGAGGAAGGGAGAGAGAGAGGGAGAGGAGAAAGGGAGAGGGAGAGTAAGAAGGGAGAGGGAGAGGGAGTGGAGGAAGGGAGAGGGAGAAGGGGAGGAGCAAGGGAGAGGAGGAAGGGAGAGGGAGAGGAGGAAGGGAGAGGGAGAGGGAGAGGAGGAAGGGGGAGAGGGAGAGGGAGAGGAGGAAGGGAGAGGGAGAGGATGAAGGGAGATGGAGAGGGAGAGGGGGAAGGGAGAGGGAGATGGAGAGGAGGAAGGGAGAGGGAGAGTAGGAAGGGAGAGGGAGAGGAGGAAGAGAGAGGAAGAGAGTGGGAGTGGGAGAGGAGGAAGGGAGAGGGTGAGGAGAAAGGGAGAGGGAGATGAGGAAGGGAGGGAGAGGGAGTGGTAGAGGAGGAAGGGAGAGGGAGATGGAGAGGAGGAAGGGAGAGGGAGAGGAGGAAGTGAGAGGGAGAGCGAGAGGGAGAGTAGGAAGGGAGAGGGAGGGAGTGACTAGGGGGACACTGTACCACCTAATATCTCTCACACATGTTACTAGGGGGACACTGTACCACTTCCACCACACATGTGACTAGGGGGACACTGCACCACCTAATATTCCCCACACATGTGACTAGGGGGACACTGTACCTCTTCCCCCACACATGTGACTAGTTGGAAACTGTGCCATTTCCCCCACACATGTGACTAGAGGGACACTGTACCTCATCCCCCACACATGTGACTAGGGGAACTTTGTACCACTTCCACCACACATGTGACTAGGGGGACACTGTACCACTTCCCCCCCACATGTGACTAGAGGTACGCTGTACCACTTCCGTACACCGTTTTTAATAAAATCCTAACCCACCCCCCACCCACTTTTTCAAAAATCAAACTGCTCTCACCCATAGAATATTGGTAAACATTCTATCGTGTGATGTCACAATGCCCAATGCTCACAGATGTCCAATCTGAACGGATCTCATTTACATCTGCCCGCGCGCCACTATCCCCCACACTTGTGACTAGGGGGACTCTGTACCATCTAACATCCCCACACATGTGACTAGGGGGACACTGTGCCACTTCCCCCCACATGTGACAAGGGGACACTGTACCATTTCCCCCACACATGTGACTAGAGGGACACTGTACCTCATCCCCCACACATGTGACTAGGGGGACTTTGTACCACTCCCCCCACACATTTGACTAGGGGGACACTGTACCTCTTCATCCCCACATGTGACTAGGGGGGCATTGTACCACTTCCCGCACACATGTGACTAGGGGGACACTGTACCACCTAATATCCCCACTCATGTGACTGGGGGGACTATGTACCAATTCCCCCACACATGTGACTAGGGGGACACTGTACCACCTAATATCCCCCAAACATGTCACTAGGGGGACACTGTACCTTATCCCACACACATGTGACTAGGGGGACACTGTACCTCATCCCCCACACATGTGACTAGGGGGACACTTTACCATTTCCCCCACACATGTGACTGGAGGGACACTGTACCTCATCCCCCACACATGTGACTAGGGGAACTTTGTACCACTTCCACCACACATGTGACTAGGGGGACACTGTACCACTTCCCCCCCCACATGTGACTAGAGGTACGCTGTACCACTTCCGTACACCGTTTTTAATAAAATCCTAACCCACCCCCCACCCACTTTTTCAAAAATCAAACTGCTCTCACCCATAGAATATTGGTAAACATTCTATCGTGTGATGTCACAATGCCCAATGCTCACAGATGTCCAATCGGAACGGATCTCATTTACATCTGCCCGCGCGCCACTATCCCCCACACATGTGACTAGGGGGACTCTGTACCATCTAACATCCCCACACATGTGACTAGGGGGACACTGTACCACTTCCCCCCACATGTGACAAGGGGACACTGTACCACCTAATATCCCCCACACATGTGACTAGGGGGACTCTGTACCACTCCCCCCACACATGTGACTAGGGGGGGCAATGTACCACCTAATATCCCCCACACATGTGACTAGGGGGACACTGTACCTCATCCCCCACACATGTGACTAGGGGGACACTGCACCACCTAATATTTCCCACACATGTGACTAGGGGGACACTGTACCTCTTCCCCCACACATGTGACTAGCTGGACACTGTGCCATTTCCCCCACACATGTGACTAGAGGGACACTGTACCTCATCCCCCACACATGTGACTAGGGGGACACTGTACCACTTCCCCCCCACATGTGACTAGAGGTACGCTGTACCACTTCCGTACACCGTTTTTAATAAAATCCTAACCCACCTCCCACCCACTTTTTCAAAAATCAAACTGCTCTCACCCATAGAATATTGGTAAACATTCTATCGTGTGATGTCACAATGCCCAATGCTCACAGATGTCCAATCGGAACGGATCTCATTTACATCTGCCCGCGCGCCACTCTCCCCCACACATGTGACTAGGGGGACTCTGTAACATCTAACATCCCCACACATGTGACTAGGGGGACACTGTACCACTTCCCCCCACATGTGACAAGGGGAAGCTGTACCATCTAATATCCCCCACACATGTGACGAGGGGGACTCTGTACCACTCCCCCCACACATGTGACTAGGGGGGCAATGTACCACCTAATATCCCCCACACATGTGACTAGGGGGACACTGTACCTCATCCCCCACACATGTGACTAGGGGGACACTGCACCACCTAATATTCCCCACACATGTGACTAGGGGGACACTGTACCTCATCCCCCACACATGTGACTAGGTGGACACTCTGCCATTTCCCCCACACATGTGACTAGAGGGACATTGTACCTCATCCCCCACACATGTGGCTAGGGGGACTTTGTACCACTCCCCGCACACATTTGACTAGGGGGACACTGTACCACCTAATATCCCCCAAACATGTGACTGGGGGACACTGTACCTTATCCCACACACATGTGACTAGGGGGACTCTGTACCACTTCCCCCACACATGTGACTGGGGAGCACTGCACAACTTCCCCCACACATTTGACTAGGGGGACACTGTACCACCTAATATCCCCCACACATGTGAGTAGGGGGACTAGGGAGAGTAGGAAGGGAGAGGGAGAGGGAGAGGAGGAAGAGAGAGGGAGAGGAGGAAGGGAGAGGGAGAGGGATAAGGAGAAGAGGAAGGGTGAGGGAGAGGGAGAGGAGGAAGGGAGAGGGAGAGGGAGAGGGAGAGGAGGAAGGGAGAGGGAGAGGAGGAAGGGAGAGGGAGAGGAAGAGGAGGGAGAGGGAGAGGGAGAGGTAGAGTAGGAAGGGAGAGGGAGAGGGAGAGGAGGAAGGGAGGGAGAGGGAGAGGGAGAGGAGGAAGGGAGAGGGAGAGGGAGAGGGAGAGGAGGAAGGGAGAGGGAGAGGATGAAGGGAGAGGGAGAGGGAGAGGAGGAAGTGAGAGGGAGATGGAGAGGGAGAGGGGGAAGGGAAAGGGAGAGCGAGAGGAGGAAGGGGAGGGCGATGGAGAGGAGAAAGGGAGAGGGAGAGTAGGAAGTGAGAGGGAGAGGAGGTAGAGAGAGGGAGAGAAGGGAGAGGGAGAGGGATAAGGAGAAGAGGAAGGGAGAGGGAGAGGAGGAAGAGAGAGGGAGAGGAGGAAGGAAGAGGGAGAGGGAGAGGAGGAAGGGAGAGGGGGAGGGAGAGGTAGAGTAGGAAGGGAGAGGGAGAGGGAGAGGGAGAGGGAGAGGAGGAATGGAGAGGGAGAGGAGGAAGGGAGAGGGAGAGGGAGAGGAGGAAGTGAGAGGGAGGAGGAGAGGAGGAAGGGAGAGGGAGATGGAGAGGGAGAGGAGGAAGTGAGAGGGAGAGGGAGAGGAGGAAGGGGAGGGAGAGGGAAGGGAGGAAGGGAGAGGGAGAGGAGAAATGGAGAGGGAGAGGAAGTAGGGAGATGGAGACGGAGTGGAGGAAGGCAGAGGGAGAGGGAGAGGAGCAAGGGAGAGGAGGAAGGGAGGGAGAGGAGGAAGGGACAGGTAGAGGAGGAAGGGAGGGGGAGAGGAGGAAGAGAGAGGGAGAGGAGGAAGGGAGAGGGAGAGGGAGAAGAGGAAGGGAGAGGGAGAGGGAGAGGAGGAAGGGGGACAGGAGAGGGAGAGGAGGAAGGGAGAGGGAAAGGGAGAGGGAGAGGAGGAAGGGAGAAGGTAAGGGAGATGGAGAGGAGGAAGGGAGAGGGAGAGGGAGCGGAGGAAGGGAGAGGGAGAGGGAGATGGAGAGGTAGAGTAGGAAGGGAGAGGTAGAGGGAGAGGGAGAGGAGGAAGGGAGGGAGAGGGAGAGGAGGAAGGGAGAGGGAGAGGGAGAGGATGAAGAGAGAGGGAGAGGGAGAGGAGGAAGTGAGAGGGAGATGGAGAGGGAAAGGAGGAAGGGAGGGAGAGGGAGAGGAGGAAGGGGAGGGAGATGGTGAGGAGGAAGGGAGAGGGAGAGTAGGAAGGGAGAGGGAGAGGATGAAGAGAGAGGGAGAGGAGGAAGGGAGAGGGAGAGGGAGAGGGATAAGGAGAAGAGGAAGGGTGAGGGAGAGGGAGAGGAGGAAGGGAGAGGGAGAGGGAGAGGAGGAAAGGAGAGGGAGAGGAGGAAGGGAGAGGTAGAGGGAGAGGAGGAAGGGAGAGGTAGAGGGAGAGGAGGAATGGAGCGGGAGAGGGAGAGGAGGAAGGGAGAGGAAGAGGGAGAGGAGGAAGGGAGAGGGAGAGGGAGAGGAGGAAGGGAGAGGGTGAGGGAGAGGAGGAAGGGAGAGGTGGAAGGGAGAGGAGGAATGGAGAGGGAGAGCGACAGGATGAGGGAGAGGGAGAGGAGGAAGGGGGAGGAGGAAGGGAGACGAGGAAGGGAGAGGAGGAAGGTTGAGGAGGGAGGGGGAGAGGGAGGGGGAGAGGGAGAGGGGGAAGGGGGATGAGGAAGGGAGAGGAGGAAGGGGGAGAAGGAGGGTGGCGAGGAAGTGAGAGGAGGACGGGAGAGGGAGAGGGAGTGGGAGAGGGAGAGGAGGAAGAGAGAGGGAGAAGAGGAAGGGAGAGGGAGAGATTGAAGAGGAAGGAAGAGGGAGGGAGAGGAGGAAGGGAGGGGGAGAGGGAGAGGAGCAAGGGAGAGGGAGATGGAGAGGGAGAGGAGGAAGGAGAGGGAGAGGGAGAGGAGGAAGGGGGATAGTGAGAGGGAGTGGAGAAAGGGAGAGGGAGAGGGAAGGGGAGATGGAGAGGAGGAAGGGAGAGGGAGAGGGAGAGGGAGAGGAGGAAGGGAGAGGGTGATGGAGAGGAGGAAGGCTGAGGGAAAGGGAGAAGAGGAAGGGAGAGGGAGATGGAGTGGAGGAAGGGAGAGGGAGAGGGAGAGGGAAGGGAGGAAGGGAGAGAGAGAGGGAGAGGAGAAAGGGAGGGAGAGTAAGAAGGGAGAGGGAGAGGGAGTGGAGGAAGGGAGAGGGAGAAGGGGAGGAGCAAGGGAGAGGAGGAAGGGAGAGGGAGAGGAGGAAGGGAGAGGGAGAGGGAGAGGAGGAAGGGAGAGGGAGAGGGAGAGGAGGAAGGGAGAGGGAGAGGATGAAGGGAGATGGAGAGGGAGAGGGGGAAGGGAGAGGGAGATGGAGAGGAGGAAGGGAGAGGGAGAGTAGGAAGGGAGAGGGAGAGGAGGAAGAGAGAGGAAGAGAGTGGGAGTGGGAGAGGAGGAAGGGAGAGGGTGAGGAGAAAGGGAGAGGGAGATGAGGAAGGGAGAGGGAGAGGGAGTGGTAGAGGAGGAAGGGAGAGGGAGATGGAGAGGAGGAAGGGAGAGGGAGAGGAGGAAGTGAGAGGGAGAGCGAGAGGGAGAGTAGGAAGGGAGAGGGAGGGAGTGACTAGGGGGACACTGTACCACCTAATATCTCTCACACATGTTACTAGGGGGACACTGTACCACTTCCACCACACATGTGACTAGGGGGACACTGCACCACCTAATATTCCCCACACATGTGACTAGGGGGACACTGTACCTCTTCCCCCACACATGTGACTAGTTGGAAACTGTGCCATTTCCCCCACACATGTGACTAGAGGGACACTGTACCTCATCCCCCACACATGTGACTAGGGGAACTTTGTACCACTTCCACCACACATGTGACTAGGGGGACACTGTACCACTTCCCCCCCACATGTGACTAGAGGTACGCTGTACCACTTCCGTACACCGTTTTTAATAAAATCCTAACCCACCCCCCACCCACTTTTTCAAAAATCAAACTGCTCTCACCCATAGAATATTGGTAAACATTCTATCGTGTGATGTCACAATGCCCAATGCTCACAGATGTCCAATCTGAACGGATCTCATTTACATCTGCCCGCGCGCCACTATCCCCCACACATGTGACTAGGGTGACTCTGTACCATCTAACATCCCCACACATGTGACTAGGGGGACACTGTGCCACTTCCCCCCACATGTGACAAGGGGACACTGTACCATTTCCCCCACACATGTGACTAGAGGGACACTGTACCTCATCCCCCACACATGTGACTAGGGGGACTTTGTACCACTCCCCCCACACATTTGACTAGGGGGACACTGTACCTCTTCATCCCCACATGTGACTAGGGGGGCATTGTACCACTTCCCGCACACATGTGACTAGGGGGACACTGTACCACCTAATATCCCCACTCATGTGACTGGGGGGACTATGTACCACTTCCCCCACACATGTGACTAGGGGGACACTGTACCACCTAATATCCCCCAAACATGTCACTAGGGGGACACTGTACCTTATCCCACACACATGTGACTAGGGGGACACTGTACCTCATCCCCCACACATGTGACTAGGGGGACACTTTGCCATTTCCCCCACACATGTGACTGGAGGGACACTGTACCTCATCCCCCACACATGTGACTAGGGGAACTTTGTACCACTTCCACCACACATGTGACTAGGGGGACACTGTACCACTTCCCCCCCCACATGTGACTAGAGGTACGCTGTACCACTTCCGTACACCGTTTTTAATAAAATCCTAACCCACCCCCCACCCACTTTTTCAAAAATCAAACTGCTCTCACCCATAGAATATTGGTAAACATTCTATCGTGTGATGTCACAATGCCCAATGCTCACAGATGTCCAATCGGAACGGATCTCATTTACATCTGCCCGCGCGCCACTATCCCCCACACATGTGACTAGGGGGACTCTGTACCATCTAACATCCCCACACATGTGACTAGGGGGACACTGTACCACTTCCCCCCACATGTGACAAGGGGACACTGTACCACCTAATATCCCCCACACATGTGACTAGGGGGACTCTGTACCACTCCCCCCACACATGTGACTAGGGGGGGCAATGTACCACCTAATATCCCCCACACATGTGACTAGGGGGACACTGTACCTCATCCCCCACACATGTGACTAGGGGGACACTGCACCACCTAATATTCCCCACACATGTGACTAGGGGGACACTGTACCTCTTCCCCCACACATGTGACTAGCTGGACACTGTGCCATTTCCCCCACACATGTGACTAGAGGGACACTGTACCTCATCCCCCACACATGTGACTAGGGGGACTTTGTACCACTCCCCCCACACATTTGACTAGGGGGACACTGTACCTCTTCATCCCCACATGTGACTAGGGGGGCATTGTACCACTTCCCGCACACATGTGACTAGGGGGACACTGTACCACCTAATATCCCCACTCATGTGACTGGGGGGACTATGTACCACTTCCCCCACACATGTGACTAGGGGGACACTGTACCACCTAATATCCCCCAAACATGTGACTAGGGGGACACTGTACCTTATCCCACACACATGTGACTAGGGGGGCTCTGTACCACTTCCCCCCACATGTGACTAGGGGGGCACTGCACAACTTCCCCCACACATTTGACTAGGGGACACTGTACCACCTAATATCCCCCACACATGTGACTAGGGGGACACTGTACCACTTCCACCCCACATGTGACTAGGGGGACACTGTACCACCTAATATCTCCCACACATGTGACTAGGGGGACACTGTACCACTTCCCCCACACATGTGACTAGGGGGACACTGTGCCACTTCCCCCACACATGTGACTAGGGGACACTGTACCATCTAATATCCCCCACACACACATGTGACTAGGGGGACACTGTATGTCGTCCCCCACACATGTGACTTCGGGGACACTGTACCACGTCCCCCCCACATGTGACTAGGGGGACTCTGTACTACTTTCCCCACACATGTGACTAGGGGGACACTGTAACACGTCCCCCGCACATGTGACTAGGGGGACACTGTACCTTACCCCCCACACATGTGACTAGGGGGACACTGTGGCGGACACCAGGTCACGCAAGTTTAATGACAACATCGAGTGGATGTTGCATCCTCAAATCTTCGCTAAAATTACAGCCAAATTTGGTAAACCGGATATCGACCTCTTTGCGTCACGGTTGAACCATCAGGTACCAACATACGTTTCATGGGAACCAGATCCTGGGGCAATTGCGATGGATGCATTCTCGCTGGACTGGGGGAAATGGTTTTTCTATGCATTCCCCCCGTTTTGCCTCATCAGTCGGGTATTGCGGAAAATCCAGATGGATGCTGCTAAGGGCATTCTTATTATACCCGACTGGCCTACGCAGCCATGGTATCCGGTGGTCTTTGACATGATCAGTCAGCCTTGGGTCCTCTTAGAGGGTTGCCCACAATTGGTCACCAACCTCGTATCAGGGGAGCCACATCCCTGCCATAGCTATCTGAATTTGTTGGCTTGCAGATTCTAAACTGGCCATTACTGCAGTATGGCCTATCACCCAGAACTATGGTTACCATTGGAGCGTCGTGCCGAGAGTCCACCAGGCGGCGATACCTCTCCCACATCCGAAAATGGGAAGCCTACTGCAGCCGCTCTCAAATCACATATGACGATGCATCCATAGCCGACGTATTGGAATTCCTCGCGGGGTTGCACCATGATGAACACTTGAGCTGCAGTGCCATCAACAGCGCCAGAAGCGCGCTGTCATTCTACCTCAATATTGAGGTAGGATCCAACAGGCTAGTGTCCAGAGTCATGCGGGGTATATTCAATATGAATCCGCCTAGACCACGCTATAATATCACCTGGGATGTCAGGAACGTACTAACCCTGCTCAGGACGTGGTCGCCCATGGAGGGGCTAGAGCTGGACAAACTCACCATGAAGCTGGTGATGTTATTGCACTGACTTCAGCGCAGAGGGTACAGACACTGCATAAAATCCGCATCGACAGAATGATCTCTACCCCTGCAGAAGTAGTCTTCTTTATCGATGAGCTACTAAAGCAGCATAGACCTGGGTGCACAGGTCTGCAGCTGAAGTTCCCGGCATACCCCGCAGATGCAAGGCTATGTTTAGCCGCCCATATCCGTCACTATGTCGAGGTGACGAGACACATAAGGGGAATGGAGAGATACCTGCTTGTCACTCACAAGAAACCTCACCATCGAGTGACAGTCCAGACGATATCCAGGTGGCTCAGGATCGTCTTGGGTAAGTCAGGTATCGACACTAATGTGTTCAAATCCCATTCCACCAGGGCTGCATCAACGTCGGCGGCGAGGGTCATGGAGGTGCCCATGGACCATATTCTCGCTACAGCAGGATGGGCGAATGAAGCTGTATTTCAGCGATTTTACAACAAGCCTGTTGCTGCTCCTCTACAGTTCGCGGAGGCCGTGCTGAAAGCAGGTCAAGAACTTGGAGATGTCCCCGAATGAGGGTTTTTTTGCTTTGTTTATTAATAAATATTCTTCTTGTTTTTCAGTATAACCAGTTTGACAGAATTGTTTACTCCCACCCTTCCTTGCTAGTGGTGTGTCAGCATGGACGTGGTCCAGGGCGTGCAATCACAGAAGCTTTGAAGTCTTCACCAAGTCACTCACGTGACTCCGAAATGAAATAGTAAGATTGAACGAGAACTTACCAGTTCGAAGGTTGATCTTTATTTCATGTGTAATATTTTTTTATTTGAAGTAAACCGTTTACAATGTAAAGCGTACTTTATAAACTAACACCTTAATTCAATATTACTACAAATAACATATCAATACTTAATATCTTCTATTTTTTGGAAATAAAGAAAAAGATATATAAAAAAGAAAAGAAAAAAGAGTAAATAAAAAGGAATAAAAAATTCTTCCCACATACTTCAATCGTAAATAAAAAGAAAATAAAAAGGGAAAATTTGAAAAACAAAAATATTACATATATATAAACAAAAACTAAAGTCATTATACGAAATACTATTTCATTCAGAAATATCTCTAATAAATGCACAATAATATCAAATATAAGTAAGTTATTCGCATCGGATCCGTAGGGTGTCCGTCGAGCCGTGATTCCAAGAATAGCTACTTCTCTAAATACTGTATATATGGAGACCATATCGATTCAAAAGAATTATACCTGTCCAAAAGGACAAATCTAATTCTTTCCAAATTCAACGTCTCCAACATCTCTGCTTTCCACATTTTAATTGTTGGGGATAATGTTCCCTTCCAAAATTTAAGTATCATTTTTTTCCCTATTATTAAACAGTAATCAAAAAAATTTCTTTGATTAACCGTGAGTACCAAATTTGGCTCCGGGATTCCGAATATTATTAATTTTGGGTCTGGGTCGAGTTCAACCTTAAGAACTTCCGAAATAACTTTAAAAATTTCAATCCAATAATAATTCAACCGTGGACACGTTACCAAACTATGTATTAAATTTGCTTCAAGATTCTTACATTTATCACAAATAGAGGAGAGACTAGGAAAAATACTTTTAAATTTGGTTTTCGAGTAGTGTAATCTATATATAACTTTAAATTGTATCAGTGTGTGTCTGGCATTCAAAGAACACCAATGTATTCTTTGTAAGCATTCTTCCCAAGTTTCTTTTGTTATAGGTAATCCAATTTCATTTTCCCATGCTTGACGATATGTTTCAGTTGTTGGGTTCTCTTTATCTAAAATAATATTGTATATATAAGCTATAAGCTTATCCGTATTTGGATGTAAATTAAACAGCTCATCTAATAAGCCTGGTTCTTTTTTTTTATAGTCTTGTGTGTTACATTTAATAAAATCTCTAATTTGTAAATACCTAAAATGGTGTTGTGAAGGTAATCCAAAAATATCTTGTAACTCTTCAAATAATAAAAATTTTCCATTTCTATAAAGGTGTCCTATCCTTTTAATTCCTGAATCCTCCCACAGTCTAAACCCCGCATCTAAGATTGAGGGTTTAAACAGTGGGTTATTCCTAATTGGTAACCTAAAAGAAAGATTATCCAAATATAGGGTCTTAACTATCTGTTTCCAAATACGCCTATTATTATGAATTATAGGGTTGTCCCTATAAGTCTTTTTTTGTACTTCCTTTGGTGCGAAAATAATCGACTCTATATTGAAAGGTAAACAGTCTTCCTTTTCCATTTTTAACCACATTGGTTCAACATCCATATTTACCCACCAAAAATTCATATTCTTAATCTGGACTGCCCAAAAGTAATATAGAAAATTTGGAAGTGCCAGCCCTCCATTTATCTTAGACTTACATAAGTGTTTTTTACTTATTCTATGACTTTTGTAATCCCAGACAAAATTATTAACTATAGTATCAATTTTTAAAAAAAAACTTTTTGGGAGAAAAAAAGGAATTGCCTGAAATAAATATAACAATTGTGGTAAAAAAATCATCTTTATAGCATTAATCCTACCGATCATAGATATAGGGAGTGTTTTCCAATATGAAATGTTTTTTTTAAGTTTCTCTAATAATTGATAATAATTTGCTTTAATTAATAATTTATAGGATTTAGACACATTGATTCCTAAATATTTAAATTTATCTGTAACTATTTTTAGTGGGTATTTTTGTAGTATATTTACATTTATACCAGTTATAGGCATAATGTCACTTTTATTCCAATTAATCCTATATCCTGAAAATACGCTAAATTCATTTATAACATTGAATAACTTGGGAATACTACATTCCGGCTTAGTAATATAAATCAGAATATCATCTGCATATAAAGATATCTTATTATTTGTTGTGTCAGTATTATACCCATATATTTCGGGTTCTGATCTGATTCTTTCGGCCAGAGGTTCTATCACCAAAGCAAATAATAAAGGGGATAACGGACATCCCTGTCTGCATCCCCTAAAAAGTCTAAATTTAGGTGATAGTATTTGATTAGTTAAAATTCTTGCTGTAGGGTTAGAATATAATATTCTTACCCATTTACAAAATCCATCCCCCAGTTGATACTTTTCCATTATATTAAATAAATATGACCATTCCACCTGGTCGAATGCTTTTTCAGCATCCAACGATATAACTGCTAATTCAATATCTCTCCTTCTTCTCGAGTATATAATGTTAAACAAGCGTCTAAGATTATGTGATGAATAACGTTTTGGAATAAAACCTGTTTGATCATAATGTATTATTTTGGAAATCACTAAACTTAGCCTCCGAGACAGTACTTTAGTTAATATTTTTTGATCAGTATTTAAAAGGGCAATCGCTCGATATGATCCAGGATCTTCCAGATCCTTATCTAATTTAGGAATTAATGTCATTGTAGATTCATTTAAAGACTCTGGTAACTTTCCTAACTCATAGGTGTGTCTATACACTGTTTGTAATCTTGATGAAAGTAGATCATGAAATTTTTTATAAAATTCTGCACTCAGGCCATCGGGGCCCGCTGTTTTACCATTTTTTAACGATCCAATTGATTCTTCGATATCTATTACCGATATTTCAGCATTTAATAATTGCCTACTCTCAAAATCTAGCTTATTAAAATGACATTTTTCTAGAAATGTTTCCATTTCATCTGTTTGCCCTGTTAATTTAGATGAATAAAGATTTTGATAATATTGTAAAAATGTGTCATTAATGTCTTTTGGTATAGTCAACGTATTTCCCTGTACCGATCTAATACTATGTATAGTTTTTTCATCGTCTAATCTTCTGAGTTGTCGTGCTAATAATTTTTGAGGTTTATCACCAAATTCAAAATGAACTTGTTTAGTTTGTTGATATAGTTTTATCACTTGATCAGAGTAAATTTTATTTAATCTATATTTTAATATAGCAATTTTATTACTCAACTCTTTAGAAGGATGTATTATATTTTCACTATCTAATTGTTTTATCTCTTTTTCTAACTTTTGCTCCATTTTTCGATTTTCTTTGTTAAAATGAGCTTGTGCTGATATTATTGCACCGCGCATAAATGCTTTAAATGTATCCCATAATAATAATGGGGAAGTCTCAGGTTTATCGTTAGTTTCAAAAAATAATTTGATCTGTTTCTCCACATAGTTACAGCAGTCTTTATCTGTCCCTAGCTTCCAGTGGCGCCATGTTCTAGGAGAGAACAGCGCCAGACCAGCTCTTAAAAAATCTGAAAAAAAAACGGGGTTAGAGGAGGTTGCTAACGCTACTTACCGTAGGAGATCGATTTTAAACGGCTCCGGGTGCGATTGTAAGCTGCGTGACGTCATCAGGCGCGCGACTTTAGCGACTCCGGTAAGAAATTTAAAATGAATCCCTCCTCCCCCACACAGCCGAAGAAAAGCTCCAGAAGGGAGGTAGGCCCCACCAAAGCTTCAGGCTCGGGACTGGCTGCCTCCCAAGAAGAGATTTCACTAAGAAAAGCTGAGATGGAAGATCTTAAAAAATCTCTGCTGGCTGATATGAGGAAAATGCTGAAGGAAACACAAACAGAAACACAAAAAGAAGTGAAGAAAAATTATAAAGAAATTAAGGATGAAATGAAAGCCTTAAAAACGGATATTCGAAAAATCAAAGAAGAATTAATGAGAGAAGTTAAAGAAATGGTAAAAATCATGATGAATGAATGGAAAACAGAACTGGAGGAAGACATACATACTCAAATGATTGAGGTAACTGATAAGATTGCTGGGATGGAGCGAATGATGGAAGAGATGATGGATGCGAAAATAGAGGCGAGGTTAAGCCCTATGTCAACTGTACTGGATCAACAAAATGATACGATTAAAGAATTAACTGATGCTGCTCTAACAACTGCGAGGGAGAATGAGAAGATAAACGAAGAGAACAAACGCCTCTCTGAATTAGTACGTAAAATAAATGAGAAATGTATTGATTTGGAGGGGCGGCAAAGACGTAAGAATTTGCGCATAGTAGGTCTGCCTGAGGGACGCGAAGGAAACCATGACCCACGTAAATTCTTTGCTAAACTCCTGAAGGACGTTTTGGATCTGGATGAAGAGCCCCTGTTGGGCCGAGCCCACAGGGCTTTAAGACCGGCTTCTAGGAGTGGTGCACCACCAAGACAAGTAATTGTAAAGGTGGTTTATGACGGCGTCTTTGAAGATATGATGAAGATAATAATAAGAAAAAGAAATCTGAAATACGAAGGAGATAACATCAGTATCTTCAGAGACTACCCGGCCGAAGTGGCTAAAAGAAGAGCTCTATTCACAGAAACAAGACGCATCTTGAGAGATATAAAAGGAAAAAAGGAGATCAGATATGGTCTGGTGTACCCGGCAATACTTAGAGTTACCTACGAGAAGAAGGATCTTCGTTTCACCAAGCATACAGCGGCACTGGAATTCGCTCGGAAAATACAGAAGAAGGTAGAAGAAGGAGAAGAAGGAGAGGCAGAGGAAGAAGGAGCAGACCCGACAGGAGTAATTGATGAATGAACTTTATGGACCTGCGGTTATGAACCACTCACTGAGAAAAAGGCGAAATAACGGACATAGAATTGTAGTATTATATTGCTTACTAATTAATTAATAAATACTAATTTGTAATTATTAATTGCTAATTACTAATTAGTTTGATTTCCCTTACTCCACTTATATAGTATTACTAATTATGATACTAATTATAGTTGAAATTAACAACTAAAAACTATTAATATGAATAATAGAAAAAGTTATTAAGAAAATAAAGTTAGCACCCCCACCCCAATATATACAGTATTCCAAATAAGAGCTGGAATATTTAACATCTTTTTTTTTTAGAAAACGGAAGTCGCTAGATTAGTAGCCATGTTAGTGTGGCTTTCACCTGTGCACACTACACATTATAAAAGTGTAGTCTCTTTTTTTCTGATCACCTTTTTATCACCCTTTACTTTTTTTATATTTACACTCGTTATTATTTTTTGTATAACACATACTTGATTTTATATTATATATTATATAATCATGACTTCTATCTATTTTATATAATCAGATTAAATGGATATGGTTTAATGGAATTGGAAATTCGCATCGGATTGAAGTTGGGGTGTAATGTCGGGCTGGAGGAGCCAAGAAGGCTACTCCAAAAAAAGCCACCCTAACAATAAAATGCAAGATATGAATGTAAGGAATGGGGGTGATGGAATCACCTTCTGTAGTTGGAATGTTAAAGGAATCAATGAACCAATTAAAAGGGGAAAGGTATTAGCTCAGCTGAATAGATTGAAATCTGGAGTTACGTTTCTTCAAGAAACACATCTTAAAAAAGATGCTCAATATAGATTAACAGCTAAATGGATTTCAAAAGTATATCATTCTTCGTTTATACACAAATCTAGAGGGGTTGCAATAATTATTCGTAAAGGTATACCTTTTAAACTTAATTCGATAATAGAGGATAAGGAGGGTAGATATTTAATAATTACAGGGGAACTACATTTAAAAAAAGTAATTCTTATGAATATATACGCACCTAATTTTGATAATCCACTATTTTTTAAGAAAATATTTAATAGTATTCCTATATCCACCCAATATAATTTAATAATTGGAGGTGATTTAAACTGTACTTTAGATAATTATTTGGACAGATCTTCTACAAAAAGTAAGGCTCTTTCTAAATCAAGTAAGCTTATAAATTCTTTTATTAAGACATCGAATGTTAAAGATATTTGGAGATTGGATAATCCAACCGGACGGGAATATTCATTTTTCTCGCCGGTATTCGGAACCTACTCGAGGATAGATTATTTCTTAGTCGACTCAAAATTACTCCCCTTTACGTATGATGCAAAGTATCATAATATTATTATCTCAGATCATGCTCCATTAACATTTAAGATAAAATTAAAAGATATAGTTAATAAAACTAATATTTGGAGATTCAACACACAGATATTAAAGGTTGATCTTTATTTCATGAGGAGTTGCGGTGAGGGATTTCGTGCCCTCCGCTCCCAACCCTCGATCATAATCAACTGGTAATTAGAGTCTCTTCAATCTTACTATGCCAAGTCATTTCTGTTGTTGGTTTCTGTGATTCCACACCGCTACTTTGAAGAATGTCGCGCATGCGTGCTGGCGGGTTCTTCACGAAATCCCTCACCGCAACTCCTCATGAAATAAAGATCAACCTTCGAACTGGTAAGTTCTCGTTCAATCTTACTATTCTCTGCCACAGAAGGTAGTTGAGGCCAGTTCATTGGCTATATTTAAGAGGGCGTTAGATGTGGCACTTGTGACTAAAGGGATCAGGGGGTATGGAGAGAAGGCAGGTACGGGATACTGAGTTGGATGATCAGCCATGATCACATTGAATGGCGGTGCAGGCTCGAAGGGCCGAATGGCCTACTCCTGCACCTATTTTTCTATGTTTCTATGTTTCTATAACACTTCCCACACACATGTGACTAGGGGGACACTGTACCACCTAATATCCCCCACACATGTGACTAGGGGGACTCTGTGCCACTTGCTCCACACATGTGACTAGGGGGGCACTGTACCACCTAATATCCCCCACACATGTGACTAGGGGGACTCTGTACCACTTCCCCCACACATGAGACGAGGGGAACACTGTGTCACCTAATATCCCCCACACATATGACTAGGTGGACCATGTACCACTTCCCACACACATGAGACTAGGGGGACAATGTACCACATAATATCGCCCACACATTTGACTCGGGGCACTCTGTATCACTTCCCCCACACATGTGACCAGGGGGACACAGTACCACCTAATATCCGCCACACATGTTACTAGGGGGACACTGTACCACTTCCCCCACACATGTGACTAGGGGGAAACTGCACCACCTAATATTCCCCACACATGTGACTAGGGGGACACTGTACCTCATTCCCCACACATGTGACCAGGAGGACACTGTGCCATTTCTCCCACACATGTGACTAGAGGGACACTGTACCTCATCCCCCACAGATGTGACTAGGGGAACACTGTACCACTTCCCCCACACATGTGACTAGGGGGACACTGTACCACTTCCCCCCACATGTGACTATGGGGACGCTGTACCACTTCCGTACACCGTTTTTAATAAAGTCCTAACCCCCCCACCCACTTTTTCAAAAATCAAACTGCTCTCACCCACAGAATGTTGGTAAACATTCCATCGTGTGATGTCACAATGCCCAATGCTGACAGATGTCCAATCGGAACGGATCTCATTTACATCTGCCCTCGCGCCACTATCCCCCACACATGTGATTAGGGGGACTCTGTACCACTTCCCCCACACATGTGACTAGGGGGGCATTGTACCACTTCCCCCAAAAATGTGACTGGGGGGACACTGTACAACTTCCCCCACACATGTGACTAGGGGGAAACTGCACCATCTAATATCTCCCACACATGTGACTACGGGGACACTGTACAACTTCCCCCACACATGTGACTCGGGAGGCACTGTACCACCTAATATCCCCCACACATGTGACTGGGGGACTCTGTACAACTTCCCCCACACATGTGACTCGGGAGGCACTGTACCACCTAATATCCCCCACACATGTGACTGGGGGACACTGTACCTCATCCCCCACACATGTGACTATGGGGACATAGTACCACTTCCCCACCACATGCGGCTAGGGGGACTCTGTACAACTTCCCCCACACATGAAAGGAGGGGAACACTGTACCACCTAATATACCCCACACATGTGATTTGGGGGACTCTGTATCAGTTCTCCCACACATTTCACTAGGGGGACACTGTACCACCTAATATCCCCCACACATGTTACTAGGGGGACACTGTACCACTTCCCCCACACATTTGACTAGGGGGACACTGCACCACCTATTATTCCCCACACATGTGACTAGGGGGATACTGTACCTCATCCCCCACACATGTGACTAGGGGGACACTGTGCCATTTCCCCGCACATGTGACTAGATGTACACTGTACTTCATCCCCCACACATGTGACTAGGGGGGCACTCTACCACCTCCCCCACATATGTGACGAGGAGGACACTGCACCACCTAATATTCCAAACACATGTGACTAGGGGGACACTGTACCTCATCCCCCACACATGTGACTAGGGGACTAAGTACCACTTCCCCCACACATGTGATTAGGGGGACACTGTACCACCTAATATCCCCCACACATGTGAATAGGGGGACACTGTACCACTTCCCCCACCCCATGAGACTCGGGGGGCACTGTACCACCTAATATCCCCCACACACGTGACTAGGGGGACACTGTACCTCATCCCCCACACATGTGACTAGGGGGACTCTGTACCACTTCCCCCACACATGTGACTAGGGGGACACAATACCACTTCCCCACCACATGCGACTAGGGGGACTCTGTACAACTTCCCCCACACATGCAAGCAGGGGAACACTGTACCACCTAATATACCCCACACATGTGATTTGGGGGACTCTGTATCAGATCCCCCACACATTTCACTAGGGGGACACTGTACCACCTAATATCCCCCACACATGTTACTAGGGGGACACTGTACCACTTCCCCCACACATTTGACTAGGGGGACACTGCACCACCTATTATTCCCCACACATGTGACTAGGGGGACACTGTACCTCATCCCCCACACATGTGACTAGGGGGACACTGTGCCACTTCCCCCCCCCCCCATGTGACTCGGGGGGCACTGTACCACCTAATATCCCCCACACATGTGACTAGGGGGACACTGTACCTCATCCCCCACACGTGACTAGGGGGACGCTGTACCACTTCCCCCACACATGTGACTAGGGGGACACAATACCTCATCCCCCACACATGTGACTAGGGGGACGCTGTACCACTTCCCCCACACATGAAAGGACGGGAACACTGTACCACCTAATATATCCCACACATGTGACTTGGGGAACTCTGTATCAGATCCCCCACACATTTGACTAGGGGGACACTGTACCACCTAATATCCCCCACACATGTTACTACGGGGACACTGTACCACTTCCCGCACACATTTGACTAGGGGGACACTGCACCACCTATTATTCCCCACACATGTGACTAGGGGGACTCTGTACCACTCCCCCCACACATGCGACTAGGGGGACACTGTACCACCTAATATCCCCCACACATGTGACTAGGGGGACACTGTACCACCTCCCCCACATATGTGACTAGGGGGACACTGCACCACCGAATATTCCAATCACATGTGACTAGGGGGACACTGTACCTCATCCCCCACACATGTGACTAGGGGGACTATGTACCACTTCCCCCACACTTCCCCCGAGTCACATGTGTGGGGTACATTAGGTGGTACAGTGTTCCCCTCGTCTCATGTGTGGGGGAAGTGGTACAGTGTCCCCCTAGTCACATGTGTGGGAAAAGTGGTACAGTGTCCCCCTAGTCACATGTGTGGGGGATATTAGGTGGTACAGTGTCCCCCTAGTCACATGTGTGGGGGAAGTGGTACAGTGTCCCCCTAGTCACATGTGTGGGGGATATTAGGCGGTGCAGTGTCCCCCTAGTCACATGTGGGGGGGAAGTGGTACAGTGTCCCCCTAGTCACATGTGTGGGGGAAGTGGTACATAGTCCCCCTAGTCACATGTGTGGGGGATGAGGTACAGTGTCCCCCTAGTCACATGTGTTTGGAATATTAGGTGGTGCAGTGTCCCCCTAGTCACATATGTGGGGGAGGTGGTACAGTGTGCCCCTAGTCACATGTGTGGGGGATATTAGGTGGTACAGAGTCCCCCGAGTCACATGTGTGGGGTACATTAGGTGGTACAGTGTTCCCTTCGTCTAATGAGTGGGGGAAGTATTACAGAGACTCCCCAGTCACATGTGGGGGGAAAGTGGTACAGTGTCCCGCTAGTCACATGTGTGGGGGATATTAGGTGGTACAGTGTCCCCCTAGTCACATGTGTGGGGGAAGTGGTACAGTGCCCCCCTAGTCACATGTGTGGGGGATATTAGGTGGTGCAGTGTCCCCATAGTCACATGTGGGGGGGAAGTGGAACAGAGTCCCTCTAGTCAAATGTGTGGGGGAAGTGGTACATAGTCCCCCTAGTCACATGTGTGGGGGATGAGGTACAGTGTCCCCCTAGTCACACGCGTTTGGAATATTAGGTGGTGCAGTGTCCCCCTAGTCACATATGTGGGGGAGGTGGTACAGTGTCGCCCTAGTCACATGTGTGGGGGATATTAGGTGGCACAGTGTCCCCCTAGTCGCATGTGTGGGGGAAGTGGTACAGAGTCCCCCTAGTCACATGTGTGGGGAATAATGGGTGGTGCAGTGTCCCCCTAGTCAAATGTGTGGGGGAAGTGGTACAGTGTCCCCGTAGTAACATTTGTGGGGGATATTAGGTGGTACAGTGTCCCCCTAGTCAAATGTGTGGGGGAACTGATTCAGAGTCCCCCAAGTCACATGTGTGGGGTATATTAGGTGGTACAGTGTTCCCGTCCTTTCATGTGTGGGGGAAGTGGTACAGCGTACCCCTAGTCACATGTGTGGGGGATGAGGCACAGTGTCCCCCTAGTCACTTGTCTGGGGGATATTAGGTGGTACAGTGCCCCACGAGTCACATGGGGGCGGGGGAAGTGGTACAGTGTCCCCCTAGTCACATGTGTGGGGGATATTAGGTGGTACAGTGTCCCTCTAGTCAAATGTGTGGGGGAAGTGGTACAGTTTCCCCCTAGTCACATGTGTGTGGAAAGTGGTACAGTGTCCCCCTAGTCACATGTGTGGGGGATATTAGGTGGTACAGTGTCCCCCTAGTCACATGTGTGGGGGAAGTGGTACAGTGTCCCCCTAGTCACATGTGTGGGGGATATTAGGTGGTGCAGTGTCCCCCTAGTCACATGTGGGGGGGAAGTGGTACAGTGTCCCCCTAGTCACATTTGTGGGGGAAGTGGTACATAGTCCCCCTAGTCACATGTGTGGGGGATGAGGTACAGTGTCCCCCTAGTCACATGTGTTTGGAATATTAGGTGGTGCAGTGTCCCCCTAGTCACATATGTGGGGGAGGTGGTACAGTGTCCCCCTAGTCACATGTGTGGGAGATATTAGGTGGTACAGTGTCCCCCTAGTCGCATGTGTGGGTGAAGTGGTACAAAGTCCCCCAAGTCACATGTGTGGGGGATATTAGGTGGTACAGTGTCCCCCTAGTCACACGTGTGGCGGAAGTGACACAGACTCCCCCAAGTCACATGTGTGGGGGATGAGGTACAGTGTCCATCTAGTCACATGTGCGGGGGAAATGGCACAGTGTCCCCCTAGTCACATGTGTGGGGGATGAGGTACAGTATCCCCCTAGTCACATGTGTGGGGAATAATAGGTGGTGCAGTGTCCCCCTAGTCAAATGTGTGGGGGAAGTGGTACAGTGCTCCCCTAGTAACATGTGTGGGGGATATTAGGTGGTACAGTGTTCCCCTAGTGAAATGTGTGGGGGAACTGATACAGAGTCCTCCAAATCACATGTGTGGGGTATATTAGGTGGTACAGTGTTCCCCTCCTTTCATGTGTGGGGGAAGTTGTACAGTGTCCCCCTAGTCACATGTGTGGGGGATATTAGATGGTACTAAAGAGGGATCGAGTGGGAGAGAAAGATCGAGAGGGGGAGAGAGACGTATCGAGAGGTAAGTAAAGATCTATTACAAATAAATCTAATAAATTTCTAATGCATCTTGCTCCTCTATAATCTTTGCTTACAACTGCTCTGTAGCTTTGGAGCGGATTACACATGGGGAGGCAGTCCGCCAAAATGGCGGCCGTGACGTTCCGTTACGTATTACACACCAGATTCAGATTCAGATTCAGATTCAATTTTAATTGTCATTGTCAGTGTACAGTACAGAGACAACGAAATGCATTTAGCATCTCCCTGGAAGAGCGACACAGCAAATGATTTGGATAAATAACATAAGGGGGGGGGGTGATTGGCAGTCACCGAGGTACGTTGTTGAGTAGCGTGACAGCCGCCGGAAAGAAGCTGTTCCTGGACCTGCTGGTTCGGCAACGGAGAGACCTGTAGCGCCTCCCGGATGGTAGGAGGGTAAACAGTCCATGGTTGGGGTGAGAGAGGTCCTTGGCGATGCTGAGCGCCCTCCGCAGACAACGCTTGCTTTGGACAGACTCAATGGAGGGGAGCGAGGAACCGGTGATGCGTTGGGCAACTTTCACCACCCTCTGCAATGCCTTCCGGTCGGAGACAGAGCAGTTGCCATACCAAACTGTGATGCAGTTGGTAAGGATGCTCTCGATGGTGCAGCAGTAGAAGTTCACCAGGATCTGAGGAGACAGATGGACCTTCTTCAGTCTCCTCAGGAAGAAGAGACGCTGGTGAGCCTTCTTGATCAGAGTTGAGGTATTGTGGGTCCAAGAGAGGTCGTCGGAGAGGTTGACTCCCAGGAACCTGAAGCTAGAAACACGTTCCACCTCCGTACCGTTAATGTGGATGGGGGTGTGCGTGCCGCCCCTGGACTTCCTGAAGTCTACAATGAGCTCCTTGGTCTTCTTGGAGTTAAGGGCCAGGTTGTTGTCAGCGCACCATGCTGCTAAGTGCTGGACCTCCTCCCTGTAGGCCGACTCATCGTTGTTGCTGATGAGGCCAATCACCGTTGTATCATCTGCATACTTGATGATGGTGTTAGTACCATGTACAGGTGTGCAGTCATAGGTGAAGAGGGAGTAGAGGAGGGGGCTCAGCACACAGCCCTGTGGAACGCCGGTGATCAGGGTGAGGGTTGAAGAGGTGTGCTTGTCTAACCTAACAGACTGGGGTCTGTTGGTTAGAAAGTCCAGTATCCAGTTGCAGAGGGAGGGAGCGATGCACAGATTACCGAGTTTGGTGATCAATTTTGATGGTATAATGGTGTTGAATGCTGAGCTGTAATCGATGAACAGCATTCTTACGTAAGTGTCTCTGTTGTCCAGGTGGGAGAGGGCGGAGTGAAGTGCCGTTGAGATGGCATCCTCCGTACTCCTGTTCTTGCGGTAGGCAAACTGATAGGGATCCAGTGTGGGGGGTAGGCAGCTTTTGAGGTGTGCCAGGACCAGCCTCTCGAAGCACTTGGTGATGATGGGGGTAAGTGCAACTGGGCGGAAGTCGTTGAGGCTTGCCGCAGTGGAGTGTTTTGGCACTGGCACGATGGAGGTGGTTTTAAGGCACGTGGGGACAACTGCCTGGGCAAGTGACAGGTTGAAGATATCAGTCCAGACGTCTGCCAGCTGCGCCGCACAGACCCTGAGCACGCGCCCGGGGATGCCGTCAGGGCCAGCAGCTTTACGTGCATTAGTCCTACTCAGTGCCACGTATACGTCGTAGGGGGTGAGTGTGAGGGGTTGGTGATCGGCAGGTAGCACAGCCTTGATGGCTGTCTCTAGATTGTCCCTGTCGAAGCGGCCATAGAAGTGATTGAGCTCCTCAAGGAAGGAGGCGTCGCTGGATGTGGGGGTGGTGTTGGCGGGTCTGTAGTCCGTGATGGCCTGGATGCCTTGCCACATGCGTCGGGGGTCGGAGTTGTTGTTGAAGTGCTCCTCAATCCTGAGCTTATGGCAGTGCTTGGCCTTCTTGATGCCCCTCTTCAGGTTAGCCCTAGCTGAACTGTAGGCTCGAGCATCGCCTGACCTGAAAGCGGTGTCCCGTGCTTTCAGCAGTAGCCTGACCTCGCTGTTCATCCATGGCTTCTGATTCGGGAATATGGTCATCTGTTTGAGGGAGGTGACACTATTGATGGTGGAGTTTATAAAGTCCAGAACAGAGGATGTGTAGGAGTCAATGTCCGTGTGGGAGTCAAGGGTGGCCTGGGCTGCAAACGCCTTCCAGTCAGTGTTTCCAAAACACTGCTGAAGTGTGAAGTCCGCTTCCTCTGACCAGACTTTAACTGTCCTCACAGTTGGTTTAACCCGTCTGATGAGTGGGGAGTACTTAGGGAGCAGGAACAATGAGATGTGATCAGACTGACCAAGGTGGGGGAGGGGGATGGCTTTGTAAGCTTCAGCCACGTTGGTGTAGACTTTGTCCAGTGTCTTGTCTACTCTAGTGGGGAAGGAGACATGCTGGTGGAATTTGGGGAGTACAGTCTTCAGGTTAGAGTGATTGAAGTCACCCGCAACAATGAAGGCTACCTCGGGGTTGTGTGTCTGTTGATTGCTAATGGCAGTATGCAGCTCTTTCATTGCAAGCTTGGCATTAGCATCAGGAGGGATATAGGCTGCAGTCACAACAGTGGAGGTGAACACTCTGGGCAGATCCATTGGATTTCCCTTCCTCATCTCCCTCTCCCTCTTCCTCTCCCTCTTCCTCGGCTCCCTCTCCCTCTCCATGTTCCTCTCCCTCTCCCTCCCTTCCTCCTCTCCCTCTCCCTTCCTCCTCTCCCTCTCCCTCTCCCTCTTCCTCGGCTCCCTCTCCCTCTCCCTGTTCCTCTCCCTCTCCCTCCCTTCCTCCTCTCCCTCTCCCTTCCTCCTCTCCCTCTCCGTCTCCCTCTCCCTCCCTCTCTCCCTGTTCCTCTCCCTCTCCCAGCCTTCCTCCTCTCCCTCTCCCTTCCTCCTCTCCCTCTCACTTCCTACTCTCCCTCTCCCTCTCCCTCTCCCTTCCTCTTCTCCCTCTCCCTCTCCATTCCTCCTCTCCCTTCCTCCTCTCACTCCCTCTCGCTCTCCCACCCTCCTCACCCTCTCCCTCTCCCTTCCTCCTCTCCCTCTCCCTCGCCCTCTCCCTCCCTACTCTCCCTCTCCCTCTCCCATCCTACTCTCCGTCTCCCTCTCCCTTCCTGGTCTCCCTCTCCCTCCACTTCCTCCTCTGCCTCTCCGTCTCCCTCTCCCTTCCTCCTCTCCCTTCATTCTCTCCCTCTCCCTTCCTCCTCTTCCTCTCGCTCTCACTCTCCCTTCCTCCTCTCCATCTCCCTCTCCCTCTCCCTTCCTCCTCTACCCCTCCCTCTCCCTCTCCCTTCCTCCTCTCCCTCCCTCTCCCTCCCTCCTCTCCCTCTCTCTTCCTCCTCTCCCTCACCCTCTCCCTTCCTCTTCTCCTTATCCCTCTCCCTTTCCCTTCTCCCCCTCTCTCTTCCTCCTCTCCCTCTCCCTTCCTACTCTCCCTCTCCCTTCCTCCTCTCTATCTCCCTCCCCTTCCTCCTCTCCCTCTCCCTCTCCCTTCCCCCTCTCCCTCTCCATCTCCCTCTCACTTCCTCCTCTCCCTCTCCCTCTCCTTTCATCCTATCCCTCTCCCTCTCCCTTCCTCCTCTCCCTCTCCCTCTCCCTTCCTCCTTTCCCTCTCCCTCTCCCTTCCTCCTCTCCCTCTCCCTCTCCCTTCCTACTCTTCCTCTCCATCTCCCTCTCCCTTCCTCCTCTCCCTCCCTCTCCCTTCCTCCTCTCCATCTCCCTCTCCTTCTCCCTTCCTCCTCTCCCCCTCCCTTTCCCTCTCACTCTCCCTTCCTCCTCTCCCTCTCCCCGTCCCCCTTCCTCCTCTCCCTCTCCCTCTCCCTCTCACTTCCTCTTCTCCCTCTCCCTCTCCCTTCCTCCTCTCCCTCTCTCTTCCTCCTCTCCCTCTCCCTTCCTCCTCTGCCTGTCCCTTCCTCCTCTCCCTCTCCCTTCCTCCCCTCCCTCTCCCTTCCTCTTCTACTTATCCCTCTCCCTTCTCTCCCTCTCTCTTCCTCCTCTCCCCCTTCCCTCTCACTCTCCCTTCCTCCTCTCCATCTCCCTCCCCTTCCCCCTCTCCCTCTCCCTTCCCCCTCTCCATCTCCCTCACTTCCTCCTCCCCTCTCCCTCTCCCTTCATCCTCTCCCTCTCCCTCTCCCTCTCCCTCTCCCCGTCCCCCTTCCTCCTCTCCCTCTCCCTTCCTCCTCTCCCTCTCCCTCTTCCTCTCCCTCTTCCTCGGCTCCCTCTCCTTCTTCCTCTCCCTCTCCCTCCCTTCCTCCTCTCCCTCTCACTTCCTACTCTCCCTCTCCCTTCCTCTTCTCCCTCTCCCTCTCCCTCTCCATTCCTCCTCTCCCTCTCCCTTCCTCCTCTCCCTCCCTCTCCCTCTCCCTTCCTCCTCTCCCTCTCCCTCACCCTCTCCCTCCCTACTCTCCCTCTCCCATCCTACTCTCCGTCTCCCTCTCCCTTCCTGGTCTCCCTCTCCCTCCACTTCCTCCTCTGCCTCTCCGTCTCCCTCTCCCTTCCTCCTCTCCCTTCATTCTCTCCCTCTCCCTTCCTCCTCTCCCTCTCGCTCTCCCTCTCCCTTCCTCCTCTCCATCTCCCTCTCCCTTCCTCCTCTACCCCTCCCTCTCCCTCTCCCTCTCCCTTCCTCCTCTCCCTCTCCCTCTCCCTTCCTCCTCTCCCTCTCTCTTCCTCCTCTCCCTTCCTCTTCTCCTTATCCCTCTCCCTTTCCCTTCTCTCCCTCTCTCTTCCTCCTCTCCCTCTCCCTTCCAACTCTCCCTCTCCCTTCCTCCTCTCTATCTCCCTCCCCTTCCTCCTCTCCCTCTCCCTCTCCCTTCCCCCTCTCCCTCTCCATCTCCCTCTAACTTCCTCCTCCCTCTCCCTCTCCTTTCATCCTCTCCCTCTCCCTTCCTCCTCTCCCTCTCCCTTCCTCCTCTCCCTCTCCCTCTCCCTTCCTCCTCTCCCTCTCCCTCTCCCTCTCCCTTCCTACTCTACCTCTCCATCTCCCTCTCCCTTTCCCTTCCTCCTCTCCCTCTCCCTTCCTCCTCTCCATCTCCCTCTCCTTCTCACTTCCTCCTCTCCCCCTCCCTTCCCCTCTCACTCTCCGTTCCTCCTCTCCCTCTCCCCGTCCCCCTTCCTCCTCTCCCTCTCCCTCTCCCTCTCACTTCCTCTTCTCCCTCTCCCTTCCTCCTCCCTCTCTCTTCCTCCTCGGCCTCTCCCTTCCTCCTCTGCCTGTCCCTTCCTCCTCTCCCTCTCCCTTCCTCCTCTCCCTCTCCCTTCCTCTTCTACTTATCCCTCTCCCTTCTCTCCCTCTCTCTTCCTCCTCTCCCTCTCCCTTCCTACTCTCCCTCTCCCTTCCTCCTCTCCATCTTCCTCCCCTTCCTCCTCTCCCTCTCCCTTGCCCCTCTCCCTCTCCATCTCCCTTACTTCCTCGTCCCCTCTCCCTCTCCCTTCATCCTCTTTCTCTCCCTCTCCCTTTCTCCTCTCCCTCTCCCCGTCCCCCTTCATCCTCTCCCTCTCCCTCTCCCTTCCTCCTCTCCCTCTCCCTCTTCCTCTCCCTCTTCCTCAGCTCCCTCTCCCTCTCCCTCTTCCTCTCCCTCTCCCTCCCTTCCTCCTATCCCTCTCACTTCCTACTCTCCCTCTCCCTCCCTCTTCTCCCTCTCCCTCTCCCTCTCCATTCCTCCTCTCCCTCTCCCTTCCTCCTCTCCCTCCCTCTCCCTCTCCCACCCTCCTCTCCCTCTCCCTTCCTCCTCTCCCTCTCCCTCGCCCTCTCCCTCCCTACTCTCCCTCTCCCTCTCCCATCCTACTCTCCGTCTCCCTCTCCCTTCCTGGTCTCCCTCTCCCTCCACTTTCTCCTCTGCCTCTCCGTCTCCCTCTCCCTTCCTCCTCTCCCTTCATTCTCTCCCTCTCCCTTCCTCCTCTCCCTCTCGCTCTCCCTTCCTCCTCTCCATCTCCCTCTCCCTCTCCCTTCCTCCTCTACCCCTCCCTCTCCCTCTCCCTTCCTCCTCTCCCTCTCCCTCTCCCTTCCTCCTCTCCCTCTCTCTTCCTCCTCTCCCTCTCCCTTCTCTCCCTCTCTTCCTCCTCTCCCTCTCCCTCTCCCTTCCCCCTCTCCCTCTCCATCTCCCTCTCAGTTCCTCCTCTCCCTCTCCCTCTCCCTTCCTCCTCTCCCTCTCCCTCTCCCTTCCTCCTCTCCCTCTCCCTCTCCCTTCCTCCTCTCCCTCTCCCTCTCCCTTCCTACTCTACCTCTCCATCTCCCTCTCCCTCTCCCTTCCTCCTCTCCCTCCCTCTCCCTTCCTCCTCTCCATCTCCCTCTCCTTCTCCCTTCCTCCTCTCCCCCTCCCTTTCCCTCTCACTCTCCCTTCCTCCTCTCCCTCTCCCCGTCCCCCTTCCTCCTCTCCCTCTCCCTGTCCCTCTCACTTCCTCTTCTCCCTCTCCCTCTCCCTTCCTCCTCTCCCTCTCCCTTCCTCCTCTGCCTGTCTCTTCCTCCTCTCCCTCTCCCTTCCTCCTCTCTCTCTCCCTTCCTCTTCTACTTATCCCTCTCCCTTCTCTTCCTCTCTCTTCCTCCTCTCCCCCCCCTTTCCCTCTCACTCTCCCTTCCTCCTCTCCATCTCCCTCCCCTTCCTCCTCTCCCTCTCCCTCTCCCTCTCCCTTCCCCCTCTCCCTCTCCATCTCCCTCACTTCCTCCTCTCCCTCTCCCTCTCCTTCTCCCTTCCTCCTCTCCCCCTCCCTTTCCCTCTCCCTCTCCCTTTCTCCTCTCCCTCTCCCCGTCCCCCTTCCTCCTCTCCCTCTCACTCTCCCTCTCACTTCCTCTTCTCCCTGTCCCTCTCCCTTCCTCCTCTCCCTCTCTCTTCCTCCTCTCCTTCTCCCTTCCTCCTCTGCCTGTCCCTTCCTCCTCTCCCTCTCCCTTCCTCCTCTCCCTTGTTCCTCTCCCTCTCCCTTCCTCCACTCCCTCTCACTTCCTCTTCTCCCTCTCCCTCTCCCTTCCTCCTCTCCCTCTTCCTCCTCTCCCTCTCCCTTCCTCCTCTGCCTGTCCCTTCCTCCTCTCCCTCTCCCTTCCTCCTCTCCCTCTCCCTTCCTCCTCTGCCTGTCCCTTCCTCCTCTCCCTCTCCCTTCCTCCTCTCCCTTGCTCCTCTCCCTATCCCTCTCCCTTCCCCCACTCCCTCTCCCTTCCTCTTCTCCTTATCCCTCTCCCTCTCCCTTCTCTCCCTCTCTCTTCCTCCTCTCCCTCTCCCTTCCTCCTCTCCCTCTCCCTTCCTACTCTCCCTCTCCCTTCCTCCTCTCCCTCTCCCTCTCCCTTCCTACTCTACCTCTCCATCTCCCTCTCCCTCTCCCTTCCTCCTCTCCCTCCCTCTCCCTTCCTCCTCTCCATCTCCCTCTCCTTCTCCCTTCCTCCTCTCCCCCTCCCTTTCCCTCTCACTCTCCCTTCCTCCTCTCCCTCTCCCCGTCCCCCTTCCTCCTCTCCCTCTCCCTGTCCCTCTCACTTCCTCTTCTCCCTCTCCCTCTCCCTTCCTCCTCTCCCTCTCCCTTCCTCCTGTGCCTGTCTCTTCCTCCTCTCCCTCTCCCTTCCTCCTCTCTCTCTCCCTTCCTCTTCTACTTATCCCTCTCCCTTCTCTTCCTCTCTCTTCCTCCTCTCCCCCCCCTTTCCCTCTCACTCTCCCTTCCTCCTCTCCATCTCCCTCCCCTTCCTCCTCTCCCTCTCCCTCTCCCTTCCCCCTCTCCCTCTCCATCTCCCTCACTTCCTCCTCTCCCTCTCCCTCTCCTTCTCCCTTCCTCCTCTCCCCCTCCCTTTCCCTCTCCCTCTCCCTTTCTCCTCTCCCTCTCCCCGTCCCCCTTCCTCCTCTCCCTCTCACTCTCCCTCTCACTTCCTCTTCTCCCTGTCCCTCTCCCTTCCTCCTCTCCCTCTCTCTTCCTCCTCTCCCTCTCCCTTCCTCCTCTGCCTGTCCCTTCCTCCTCTCCCTCTCCCTTCCTCCTCTCCCTTGTTCCTCTCCCTCTCCCTTCCTCCACTCCCTCTCACTTCCTCTTCTCCCTCTCCCTCTCCCTTCCTCCTCTCCCTCTTCCTCCTCTCCCTCTCCCTTCCTCCTCTGCCTGTCCCTTCCTCCTCTCCCTCTCCCTTCCTCCTCTCCCTCTCCCTTCCTCCTCTGCCTGTCCCTTGCTCCTCTCCCTATCCCTCTCCCTTCCCCCACTCCCTCTCCCTTCCTCTTCTCCTTATCCCTCTCCCTCTCCCTTCTCTCCCTCTCTCTTCCTCCTCTCCCTCTCCCTTCCTCCTCTCCCTCTCCCTTCCTACTCTCCCTCTCCCTTCCTCCTCTCCATCTCCCTCCACTTCCTCCTCTCCCTCTCTCTCTCCCTTCCCCCTCTCCCTCTCCAGCTCCCTCACTTCCTCCTCCCCTCTCCCTCTCCCTCTCCCTTCATCCTCTCCCTCTCCCTCTCCCTTTCTCCTCTCCATCTCCCTTCTTCCTCTCTCTCTCCCTTTCTCCTCTCCCTCTCCCTCTCCCTTCCTCCCTTCCCTCTCCCTCCCTTTCCTCCTCTCCCTCTCCCTCTCATTTCTTCCTCTCCCTTTCTCTCCCTCTCCCTTCGTTCTCTCCCTCTCCCTCTCCTTTTCCCTCACCGCCCTCTCCCTTCCTCCTCTCCCTCTCCCTCTCGCTTCCTCCTCTCCCTCTCCCTCTCCCTTCCTCCTCTCCCTCTCCCTTCCTCCTCTCCTTCTCCCTCCCTCCCTTCCTCCTCTCCCTCTCTCTTCCTGCTCTCCCTCTCCGTTCCTACTCCTTCTCCCTTCCTCCTCTCCATCTCCCTCCCCTTCCTCCCCTCCCTCTCCGTCTCACTTCCTCCTCACCATCTCCCTCTCCCTCTCCCTTCCTCATCACCATCTCTCCCTTCCTCCTCTCTCTCTCCCCGTCCCCCTTCTTCCACTCCCTCTCCCTCTCCCTTCCTCTTCTCCCCCTCCCTCTCCCTTCCTCCTCTCCCTCTCCCTTCCTCCTCTCCTTCTCCCTCTCCCTCCCTTCCTCCTCTCCCTCTCTCTTCCTGCTCTCCCTCTCCGTTCCTACTCCTTCTCCCTTCCTCCTCTCCATCTCCCTCCCCTTCCTCCCCTCCCTCTCCCTCTCACTTCCTCCTCACCATCTCCCTCTCCCTCTCCCTTCCTCATCACCATCTCTCTCTCCCTTCCTCCTCTCTCTCTCCCCGTCCCCCTTCTTCCACTCCCTCTCCCTCTCCCTTCCTCTTCTCCCCCTCCCTCTCCCTTCCTCCTCTCCCTCTCTCTTCCTCCTCTCCCTCTCCATCTCCCTCTCACTTCCTCCTCTCCCTCTCCCTCTCCACATTCCCCTTCATCCTCTCCCTCTCCCTCTCCCTTCCATATAACCATATAACAATTACAGCACGGAAACAGGCCATCTCGGCCCTTCAAGTCCGTGCCGAACAACTTTTTTCCCTTAGTCCCACCTGCCTGCACTTATGCCATAACCCTCCATACTGGGCTGTAATTCACGGTTTCTCTCTCCCTCCCTTTTTAAAAAGTGGGGTTACATTAGCTACCCTCCAATCCTCAGGAACTACTCCAGAAGCTAAAGAGTTTTGAAAAAATATCATTAATGCATCCATTATTTCTGGGGCTAGTTCCTTAAGTACTCTGGGATGCAGCCTATCTGGCCCTGGGGATTTATCGGCCTTTAATCCATTCAATTTACCTAACACCACTTCCCGGCAAACCTGGATTTCTCTTTTGTTAAAGGGAAGGCAGGCCATTTTACCCACATAGTATAAAAACAGTGCAACTTTAAGAACTGATTTGTAACACTTTGTATGACTGTTGATACATAGTTGAGTTACTGCCAGCAATAACAGATGTTGTGTTTATAGTTCAGCCCTTTTCTATGTGTCTGTGCTTGCAACAACATAAATGAAACGCTCAGGTATGACAGAAATTAAGCCCTCCAACGCCAATAACTTGTAACCAATGATAAAGTTTACCTTCAATGGTAGCCAGAATGTGCTTTAAAACCTCCTGAATAGAAATCTCACTCTCAGAATTTGTGCAATTTTCCCAATATCTCACTGCATAAATGTAATGTCAGATGTGTGGATGTTGACTCAGAAACAGCAACCCCAATAACGTCTTATCCCTGATGCCTGAATAAATAAGAAGCACAATTGCAACAATTTAAACTCTATTTGTATGACTTTGTCAACTTTTAACAATTAATATTGCAGAGCAAGTTATTCTATGTCCTTCATTTCATTTATAGAAATTAATTAAAAGTCCATTAAAACTTTAAAGCACAACTGCACTACTCAGAACAGTGAGCTCCAGCAACCAGCCATTCAGAGATCAAAGCTGTTCTTGGCACCGATTCAATTATTTCAAGAATTTACCAATTCTTGCCAAAATAAATAATTTGCAAAACATGATGCATTGGAATTCTGTTTTCAACATGTGGACATTTGATGAAAATCAAAGCAATGAACCATTTTATTACAAAGAATTTGAGCTGCATACAACTCATAACTCTGTTTGAAACCCTTACATTTAGGATAGCCTTGTTATTCGTGAGACTAATTCATCAAGAATATTTGCTGATGACACAAGGCTGGGGCAGATAGAAACATAGAAACATAGAAATTAGGTGCAGGAGTAGGCCATTCGGCCCTTCGAGCCTGCACCGCCATTCAATATGATCATGGCTGATCATCCAACTCAGTACCCCGTACCTGCCTTCTCTCCATACTCTCTGATCCCCTTACCCACAAGGGCCACATCTAACTCTTTCTTAAATATAGCCAATGAACTGGCCTCAACTACCCTCTGTGGCAGAGAGTTCCAGAGACCCACCACTCTCTGTGTGAAAAAAGTCCTTCTCATCTCGGTCCTAAAGGATTTCCCCCTTATCCTTAAGCAGTGACCCCTTGTCCTGGACCTCCCCAACATCGGGAATAATCTTCATGCATCTAGCCTGTCCAACCCCTTAAGAATTTTGTAAGTTTCTATAAGATCCCCTCTCAATCTCCTAAATTCTAGAGAGTATAAACCGAGTCTATGCATTCTTTGTTCATAAGACAGTCCTGACATCCCAGGAATCAGTCTGGTGAACCTTCTCTGCACTCCCTCTATGACGATAATGTCCTTCCTCAGATTTGTAGACCAGAACTGTACGCAATACTCCAGCTGGGGTCTCACCAAGACCCTATACAACTGAAGTAGAACCTCCCTGCTCTTTTACTCAAATCCTTTTGCTATGAAAGCTAATATACCATTCGCTTTCTTCACTGCCTGCTGCACCTGCATGCCTACTTTCAATGACTGGTGTACCATGACACCCAGGTCATGCTGCATCTCCCCTTTTCCTAATCGGCCACCATTTAGATAATAGTCTTCTTTCCTATTTTTGCCACCAAAGTGGATAACCTCACATTTATCCACCTTATACTGCATCTGCCAAACATTTGCCCACTCACCCAGCCTATCCAAGTCACCTTGCAGTCTCCTAGCATCCTCCTCACAGCTAACACTGCCCCCCAGCTTAGTGTCATCTGCAAACTTGGAGATATTGCCTTCAATTCCCTCATCCAGATCATTAATGTATATTGTAAATAGCTGGGGTCCCAGCACTGAGCCTTGCGGTACCCCACTAGTCACTGCCTGCCATTGTGAAAACGACCCATTTACTTCTACTCTTTGCTTCCTGTTTGCCACCCAGTTCTCTATCCACATCAATACTGAACCCCCAATGCTGTATGCTTTAAGTTTATATACTAATCTCTTATGTGGGACCTTGTCGAAAGCCTTCTGGTAGTCCAGATACACCACATCCACTGGTTCTCCCCTATCCACGCAACTAGTTACATCCTCGAAAAATTCCACAAGATTTGTCAGACATGATTTACCTTTCGTAACTCCATGCTGACTTTGTCCAATAATTTCTCCACCTTCCAAATGTGCTGCTATCCCATCTTTAATAACTGAATCTTGCAGTTTCCCCACTACCGATGTTAGACTAACTGGTCTGTAATTCCCCGTTTTCTCTCTCTCCCCCTTCTTAAAAAGAGGGGTTACATTTGCTACCCACCAATCCTCAGGAACTACTCCAGAATCCAAAGAGTTTTGAAAGATTATCACTAATGCATCCACTATTTCTGTGGCTACCTCCTTGAATACTCTGGGATGCAGCCTATCTGGCCCTGGGGATTTATCGGCCTTTAATCCATTCAATTTACCCAACACCACTTCCCGACTAACCTGGATTTCACTCAAGTCCTCCTTTGTCCCCTGCTATTTCTGGCAGATCATTTATGTCTTCCTTAGTGAAGATGGAACCAAAGTAGTTATTCAAGTGGTCCGCCATATCCTTGTTCCCCATGATCAACTCACCCGTTTCTGACTGCAAGGAACCTACGTTTTAACTAATCTCTTTCTCTTCACATATCTATAAAAACATTTGCAGTCAGTTTTTATGTTCCCTGCCAGTTTTCTTTCATAATCTATTTTTCCTTTCCTAATCAAGCCCTTTGTCCTCCTCTGCTGGTCTCTGAATTTCTTCCAGTCCTCTGGTATGCTGCTTTTTCTGGCTACTTTGTACGCATCATCTTTTGCTTTGATACTATCCCTGATTTCCCTTGTTATTCACGGATGCACCACCTTCCATGATTTTATTCCTTTGCCAAATTGGGATGAACAATTTTTTGTAGTTCATCCATGCAGTCTTTAAATGTCTTCCATTGCATATCCACCGTCAACCCTTTTAGAATTGATTGCCAGTCAATCTTGGCCAATTCATGTCTCATACCCTCAAAGTTACCTTTCTTTAAGTTCAGAACCATTGTTTCTGAATTAACAATGTCACTCTCCATCCTAATGAAGAACTCAACCATATTATGGTCACTCTTGCCCAAGGGGGCACGCACAACAAGACTGCCAACTAACCCTTCCTCATTACTCAATACCCAGTCTAAAATAGCCTGCTCTCTCGTTGGTTCCTCTGCATGTTGATTTAGATAACTATCCCGCATACTTTCCAAAAAATCCTCTTCCTCAGCGCCCCTGCCAATTTGATTCACACAATCTATATGTAGATTGAAGTCACCCATTATAACTGTTTTGCCTTTGTCGCAAGCATTTCTAATTTCCTGTTTGATACCATCCCCAACTTCACTACTACTGTTAGGTGGCCTGTACACAACTCCCACTAGCGTTTTCTGCCCCTTAGTGTTTCGCAGCTCTACCCATACCGATTCCACATGCTCCAAGCTAATGACCTTCCTTTCCATTGCGTTAATCTCCTCTCTAACCAGCAACGCTAGGAGGTGTCCTTTTACTTTCTCTCTCTCCCTCCTGAATATTGAAGATCCCTGGATGTTCAGCTCCCAGCCTTGGTCACCCTGGAGCCATGTCTCCATGATCATATCATACTCATTAATAGCTATCGGCACGTTCAACTCATCCACCTTATTACCAATACAATGCATGTGAATGCATGGTAGCAGTATGCCATTGCATGATAGTGCATAGGGAAAATATGTCCAAGTGCTGAAAATACATTCATAGAATGCAGCATAGAAAGTGATATAGGTTCAAACATGCAGAGTGCTAAGGTTCATTGTGTGGGAACAGCTGAATTGGTCTCATGTTGCTGTTTGGTGTATTGGTTAATAAGTGTACAGGGAGGAAATACATAGAATTTATACCCCCACAAAAAGGAGAAAATAAAAAAAACTGGCACTGTTTATCAGTTTTGCCTTTTTGTTTAGACATCATTAGTTCTTTCTTGTGTCACAAGCTACGTTAGGCAGAAGGTATTATTCAGGTGGTAATATTACTACTGGTGCAAATGAATCATGATAAGCTTCTGAATGCTTCTAAGTCTGGAAGCTACAGCATTATGAAAACTCAAAAATATGAACAATATTTCATCTACTGTCAGTAAAGAGATGCCATCCTAAATATATAGTTAATAGAAAATACAGATTCAAATTCATGGGCTCATCTCAATCCACTTAAAACAAAGTTTCAAATATCAGTTGTGAAATTAGCAGATAATTTCTTCAAAGAGCCAGGGCAAAACACTATAGTTAAGTCAAAGAGTGACGCAGCATGGATGCAAGCCTTTTGGCCGATTGAATACACAAAGACTATCAACCACCCATTTTAACATCCTTCATGAATCCACTTTTATTCTCCCTCCATTCTCATCAACTTTCTCCTGAATTCAACACTCACCTGCACACTGGGGACAATTTACAGTGGGCAATTATTGTACCAGCTCATGCTTCTCTGGGATTTGGGATGAAATGAGAATACCCAGAGGAAACTAACATGGTCACAGGGAAAACATGCAATCTCCACACAGACGATACCCGAAAATGGATCTCTGGCAGTGTGAGGCAGCAGTTCTACTAGCTGCATTACTGTACCACATATGCAAGCTTTTCAAATCTGACCAATGTTATAGGATAACGTAATTAAACATAACAAAAACTATGAAGCCTCTATTGTCTTCCTGCCCTGATTTTCCCCCATATGATTTGTGATTAAAATATCCCTTCCTAAAAAAATAAAGTCTTCTACTACAAGTTGCTATTTTGTTAGCTTATTTCTATACCAGAGACTTTTCCATTGTGCAGATCAGAGAAGCTGCCTAAGTGAGACGAATACCGCACATGTATTGACTTTTCGGATCTGCAGAACCACACTAACATTATTAATAATAGCCAGTGTTGAATATTAGCATTTTCCTTCTTACAGACAAACAATACCCCAACATTAGTGATATGTACTTGGTCACCCAGGCTGTTAATCCTTGAAGGAAAAGCATCTTAACCAATGACCATTCTGGGCTGTGTCCTTTCTTTAGGTCTCTCATCTGATATTTATAAATATGCTTTTTTTTTTAGCATTAGAAGGTAATTAGGAATGAAACATTAGTCATTTTATTACTATACAGATCCATAAGTACCAGCAACAATTCAAAATGCACTGCCTGGCAGCTGCCATTGTTGAGGAAACTAAAGTAGGCATCTTAAGATAGAAGTGCTCTTCTTTTCCAGTTGAAAGAACTCCATTGGAAGTGAATGTTTTGGTTTTGATCTGATTCAAAATTGACATGGGGTCACAACTTAGACATCAGAAGACAAAATCTAGGAAGCAGCAATTGCCAGACTGTGTGGCAACATGGTTAGCATCTAAACCTCTACAAAGCATGAGAAAATAAGCCAATCTCATGTGACCAACAGATTATTGCAAGAAGAGAGATACAAGAGTAGAAAGGTAACGCAAAGTGTTAAAAGCAGTGTAGAAAATGGAAAGAGTTCTAGTTTGAATTAACATTTGAAGATTATCACGCATGATCATGGCCCAGGATGTAGTCTGCAAAAGCTAAGAAAACATCAGTACATTTATGGTGTACAATTTTGGTCGCCCAATTATAGGAAGGATGTCAACAAAATAGAGAGGGTACAGAGGCGATTTACTAGAATGTTGCCTGGGTTTCAACAGCTAAGTTACAGAGATAGGTTGAATAAGTTAGGTCTTTATTCTCTGGAGCGCAGAAGGTTAAGGGGGACTTGATAGAGGTCTTTAAAATGATGAGAGGGATAGACAGAGTTGATGTGGACAAGCTTTTCCCTTTGAGAATAGGGAAGATTCAAACAAGAGGACATGACTTTAGAATTAAGGGACAGAGGTTTAGGGGTAACATGAGGGGGAACTTCTTTACTCAGAGAGTGGTAGCGGTGTGGAATGAGCTTCCAGTGGAAGTGGTGGCGGCAGGTTCGTTGGTATCATTTAAAAATAAATTGGATACGCATATGGATGAGAAGGGTATGGAGGGTTATGGTATGAGTGCAGGCAGGTGGGACTAAGGGAAAAAAGTTGTTCGGCACGGACTTGAAGGGCCGAGATGGCCTGTTTCCGTGCTGTAATTGTTATATGGTTATATGGTTATATCAGCAAGACAACTTAGAATGCCTTCAAATGGCAATAAATACAACTGGTTGTAGTGAGATGTATACATATTTTTTAAATGGGTCACGTCTGAGACATTCCTGATGCCATCCAAAACCTCAGCATCAAGCAGAAGAGTCAGTTGTAATTATGGTACTAAGAGGTAACTGGAACCCAACCAAGGCAGTGAAATACCAATGAGAGCAAACTTGGTCACAAGCCTCAAATGAAGAAACTGACAGGACATGCTTCCCTCCGTTTCATTAACTCATTAGGAGTGTGGGCAACCTCAGCACTCTGAAAGATTGTTGAAAAAACAGATAATAGGAAAAACATCGAGTACAGTACCTTGTGAACAATTATTGCGAGATTAATAGACAACAAGGATGAGGCATTACCTTGAGTCTGAGGCATAGAAACGGTTAGAATCCCTGCGGTAACAAACCTGGCCAAATCAGAAATACTTTAACCTTAGCACCTTAATGATAAATTAAATTGGTAATTTGTTTAAAGAGAACAAATAAACTCGGTTTGGAGTATATTAAATGTTTTATTTTCTTCAGCTGATCAAAAGATTGGGTTGTTACAATTGACAAGATCCTAATAACAAACAAAATGGAGACCAAATCTAAAACATTGGAATTGGCCAAATGGGCTCTGGAACTCTTTTGGTTGAATTAATTGGCCAAATGATTGATGCTAATGGATTCTTGGAGCTTCATATTGACATCTTCTGTCAGCCTTGTTCTCATGATGTATCACGGTTCTCGACCTGAAGCGTCACCCATTCCTTCTCTCCAGAAATACTGCTTGACCCACTCCAGCATTTTGTGTCTATCTACACTTTTTCATCGGTCCAGTTTCACCAAGAGTTCATAAATTTATTGTGTCAAAATTGAAAACATCTGCTTGGTGCAGTTGGAAGAACTTCATCTTGAGGATGGAATTGTTTAGAAAGAAACATAGAAACATAGAAAAATTTGATCATAAGTTGGCACAGAAAGTGGAAATATTTTATATTCTTTTATGTTGGTTTATTGTAATGCTCAGAGCTTAAAATCCACCTTTGCTCCAAACCGATACAAAAAAACTTCTATTCTAGTAATATCAAATTTTCCAAGGCATCATAATTATAGAATCAAATGAAATAGTTAAACTGGGTATGAAAGCTGAAATATTATGCAGACTTATCTGTATTACTTAGAAAATAAAATTAACAAATGTTAAACCATGCTTTTTTTTGCCTAAGGTTAGCTGACAATTCCAATTGATTCCAGATGGTGGAGGTAAAGAACCAGTTCAGCACATTGCCGATATCAGCAGGGACACCCACAGTAATGTACGTCCGACTCCAAACCTATCAATCACACACATTTTGTTCATCTGCAAACCTCTAGAATTTTAAGTAACTATATATCATTTTCCCCAAACACAATAAATGCTTAATTAGCAACAAATTAGAAGCTAATTATAAACAGAATAGACTATTCAGCCCCTTATATTGCAAGAACTATGGGCTAATTTACCATCCCATCATCTTAAAAGGAGTGGCAAGTGAAAACCAAATAGCTAGTGGCTAGTAGATGAATTAATTTCCCAAAGTTTTCTAGTTTCAAGGAGGTGCGTGTAGATTGGAAAATAGCAAACATATTAGTGAATCCACACAAAGATCCCACCTGCTTCAAAGGGGCATCTGTTGTGATGGTGCCCAAGAAGAACATGGTGGCCAGCCAATGACTACCATCCAGTAGCACTTCCATCCATCATAATGACGTTCTTCGAGAGGTCGGTAGAGTGTGATCAACTCCTGCCTCAGAAATAACCTGGATACACTTCATCTTGCCCATTGTCACAATAGGTGTTATCTTCATGGTTTTTCACCCTGATCGGGAGCATCTAAAAAACAGGAACACATACGACATTAATCAATTACAGCTCAGTAATCAACACTATCATCCCTTCCAAACTCATAATTGAGCTCCAATACAGAGCCTCTGTGCCTCTCTTTGCAGATGAATCCTAGATTTGCTCAGCAACAATCCTCAATCAGTGTGAACTGGAATTACATATCTTCCTCACTGACTATAGAAACATAGAAGATAGGTGCAGGAGTAGGTCAGCTGGCTCATTGAACCAGCACTGCCATTCAATATGATCATGGCTGATCATCCAAAATCGTTTCTGTTTTCTCCCCATATACCTTGATTCTGTTAGCCCTAAGAGCTATATCTAACTCTCTTGAAAATATTCAGTGTATTGGCCTCCACTGCCTTCTGTGGCAGAGAATTCCAGAAATTCCCAACTCTGGGTGAAAATGTTTTTCCTCATCTCAGTCCTAAATGGCCTGCCCCTTATTCTTAAACTGTGACTCTTGGTTCTGGACTTGCCCAACGTCAGGAACACCTTTCCTGCATCTAGCCTGTCCAATCCCTTATGAATCTGATATGTTTCAATAAAATCCCCTCTCATCCTTCTAAATTCAAGTGAATATAATCCCAGTAGATAGAAACATAGAAACATAGAAAATAGGTGCAGGAGTAGGCCATTCGGCCCTTCGAGCCTGCACCGCCATTCAATGTGATCATGGCTGATCATCCAACTCAGTATCCCGTGCCTGCCTTCTCTCCATACCCCCTGATCCCTTTAGCCACAAGTGCCACATCTAACGCTCTCTTAAATATAGCCAATGAACTGGCCTCAACTACCTTCTGTGGCAGAGAATTCCAGAGACTCACAACTCTCTGTGTAAAGTATTTTTTGCTCATTTTGGTCCTAAAGGAATTCCCCCATATCCTTAGACTGTGACCCCTTGTTCTGGACTCCCCCAACATCGGGAACAATCTTCCAGCATCTAGCTTGTCCAACCCCTTAAGAATTTTGTAAGTTTCTATAAGATCCCCCCTCAATCTTCTAAATTCCAGCGAGTACAAGCCGAGATCCATTCTTTCATCATATGTCAGCCCCGCCATCCCGCAAATTAATCTTGTGAACCTACACTGCCCTCCGTCAATAGCAAGAATGTCCCTCCTCAAATTAGGAGACCAAAACTGCACATAATACTCCAGGTATAGTCTCACTTGCACCTACACTCAAATCCTCGTGCTATAAACCATATAACCATATAACAATTACAGCACGGAAACAGGCCTTCTCGGCCCTTCCAGTCCGTGCCGACCATTTATTTTCCCCTAGTCCCATCTACCTGCACTCAGACCATACCCCTCCATTCCCTTCCCGTCCATATACCTATCCACTTTATTTTTAAATGTTAAAATTGATCCTGCCTCCACCACTTCTGCTGGAAGATCATTCCACACAGCCACCACTCTCTGAGTAAAGACGTTCCCCCTCATGTTACCCCTAAACTTCTGTCCCTTAATTCTCATGTCATGCCCTCTTGTTTGAATCTTCCCTACCCTCAATGGGAAAAGCTTATCCACGTCAACTCTGTCTATCCCTTTCATCATTTTAAATACCTCAATCAAGTCCCCCCTTAACTTTCTGTGCTCCTATGAATAAAGACCTAACTTGTTCAACCTTTCTCTGTAACTTAGTTGCTGGAACCCAGGCACCATTCTAGTAAATCTCCTCTGTACTCTCTCTATTTTGTTGACATCCTTCCTATAATTAGGCGACCAAAATTGTACACCATACTCCAGGATTGGTCTCACCAATGCCTTGTATTATGAAGGTCAACATGCCATTATCTTTCTTCACTGCCTGCTGTACCTGCATGCTTACTTTCAGTGACTGATGTACCAATGACATAGATAAAAAAAGAGAAGAGATCCTTAAAGGAGAATTTAGGAGTTAGGAAGAGAGTTAAGGAAAAGAACCGCAAACATAACAATCTCAGGATTACTTCCTGTGCCACACGACAGTGAGAGTAGGAATGGAGCAAGGTGGAGGATAAATGCCTGGCTGAAGGACTGGTGCGGAGGGCAGGGATTCAAGTTTCTGGATCAATGGAACCTGTTTTGGGGAAGGAGTGACCTGTATAAAAAGGACGTGTTGCACTTGAACCCGAAGGGGACCAGTATCCTTGCAGGGAAATTTGCAAAGGCTACCGGGGGGACTTTAAACTAGAACGGTTGGTGGGAGGGACTCAAATAGAGAAAGCCAGTAGACAGGGTCTGAGGCAGGAGGCAGAGAAGGGAAGCACTCAGACCCAACATGTTGGGGGGAAAGAAGAAAAAAATAATAATAAACAGAGAATAAGAGGTGGTGGTTTTCCAGGGCAAAAATCAAAAGGGATAATTGTATAAGGAGTAAGAGTGTTGTAAAAACAAGCCTGAAGGCTTTGTGTCTCAATGCAAGGAACATTCATAATAAGGTGGACGAGTTGAATGTGCAGATAGCTATTAATGACTATGTTATAGTTGGGATCACGGAGACATGGCTCCAGGGGGACCAAGGCTGGGAACTGAACATCCAGGGATATTCAATATTCAGGAGGGATAGACAGAAAGGAAAGGGAGGTGGGGTAGCGTTGCTGGGAGAGAGGAGATTAATGCAAGAGAAAGGAAGGACATTAGCTTGGAGATGTGGAATCGATATGGGTAGAGCTGCGAAACTCTAAGGGGCAGAAAACGCTAGTGGGAGTTGTGTACAGGCCACAGTAGTAGTGGAGTTGGGGATGGCATCAAACAGGAAATTAGAAATGCGTGCAACAAGGGTAAAACAGTCATAATGGGTGACTTCAATCTACATATAGATTGGGTGAATCAAATGGGCAGGGGTGCTGAGGAAGAGGATTTCTTGGAATGTATGCGGGATAGTTTTCTAAACCAACATGTAGAGGAACCAACGAGAGAGCAGGCTATTCTAGACTGGGTATTGAGTAATGAGGAAGGGTTAGTTAGCAGTCTTGTTGTGCGGGGCCCCTTGGGCAAGAGGGACCATAATATGGTTGAGTTCTTCATTAGGATGGAGAGTGACATAATTAAGTCAGAAACAAAGGTTCTAAACTTAAACAAAGGTAACTTTGAAGGTATGAGAAGTGAATTGGCCTAGATAGACTGGCAAGTGATTCTTAAAGAGTTGACAGTGGATGTGCAATGGAAGGTATTTAAAGACTGTATGGATGCACTACAACAATTGTTCATCCCAGTTTGGCAAAAGAATAAATCAGGGCAGGTAGTGATCCATGGATAACAAGGGAAATTAGGGATAGTATAAAAACAAAAGATGAAGTTTACAAATTAGCCAGAAAAAGCAGCCTACCAGAGGACTGGGAGAAATTCAGAGTCCAGCAGAGGAGGACAAAGGGCTTAATTAGGAAAGGGAAAATAGATTATGAAAGAAAACTGGCAGGGAACATAAAAACTGACTGCAAAAGTTTTTATAGATATGTGAAGAGAAAGAGATTAGTTAAAACAAATGTAGGTCCCTTGCAGTCAGAAACAGGTGAATTCAACATGGGGAACAAGGACATGGCAGACCAATTGAATAACTACTTTGGTTCTGTCTTCACTAAGGAAGACATAAATAATCTGCCAGAAATAGCTGGGGACCGGCGATCAAATAAGGTGGAATCCAGGTTAGCCAAGAAGTGGTGTTGGGTAAATTGAATGGATTAAAGGCCGATAAATCCCCAGGGCCAGATAGTCTGCATCCCACAATACTCAAGGAAGTAGCCACAGAAATAGTGGATGCATTAGTGATATTTTTTCAAAACTCCTTAGATTCTGGAGTAGTTCCTGAGGATTGGCAGGTAGCTAATGTAACCCCACTTTTTAAAAAAGGGAGAGAAAAAACGGGGAACTACAGACCAGTTAGTCTAACATCGGTAGTGGGGAAACTGCTAGAGTCAGTTATTAAAGATGGGATAGCAGTACATTTGGAAATTGGTGAAATTATTAGACAAAGTCAGCATGGATTTACGATGGTAAATCATGGTAAATCATGTCTGACGAATCTTATAGAATTTTTTGAAGATGTAACTAGCAGTGTTGATAAGGGAGAACCAGTGGATGTGTTATATCTAGACTTACAGAAGGCTTTCGACAAGGTCCCACATAAGAGATTAGTATACAAACTTAAAACACACGGTTTTGGGGGTTCAGTATTGATTTGGATAGAGAACTGGCTGGCAGACACGAAGCAAAGGGTAGGAGTAAATGGGTCATTTTCAGAATGGCAGGCAGTGACTAGTGGGGTACTGCGAGGCTCAGTGCTGGGACCCCAGCTATTTACAATATATATTAATGATTTTGACGAGGGAATTGAATGCAACATCTCCAAGTTTGCGGATGACACTAAGCTGGGGGGTATAGTTAGGTGTGAGGAGGATGCTAGGAGACTGCAAGGTGACTTGGATAAGCTGGGTGAGTGGGCAAATGTATGGCAGATGCAGTATAATGTGGATAAATGTGAGGTTATCCACTTTGGTGGCAAAAACAGGAGGGTAGACTATTATCTTTATGGTGGCAAATTAGGAAAAGGGGAGATGCAACGAGACCTGGGTGTCATGGTACACCCAGTAGGCATGCAGGTGCAGCAGGCAGTGAAGAAAGCAAATGGTATGTTAGCATTCATAGCGAAAGGATTTGAGTATAGGAGCAGGGAGGTTCTCCTGCAGTTGTACGGGTTTTGGTGAGACCACACCTGGAGTATTACATACAGTTTTGGTCTCCAAATCTGAGAAAAGGCATTCTTGCCATAGAGGGGGTGCAGAGAAGGTTCACCAGACCGATTCTTGGGATGTCAGGACTTTCATATGAGGAAAGACTGGATAGACTTGGCTTGTACTCGCTAGAATTTAGAAGACCGAGGGGGGATCTTATAGAAACTTACAAAATTCTTAAGGGATTGGATAGGCTAGATGCAGAAAGATTGTTCCCGATGTTGTGGAGGTCCAGAACAAGGGGTCACAGTCTAAGGATAAGGGGGAATTCCTTTAGGACCAAGATGAGGAAAACATTTTTCACACAGAGAGTAGTGAGTCTCTGGAATTCTCTGCCACAGAAGGTAGTTGAGGCCAGTTCATTGGCTATATTTGAGAGTGAGTTAGATGTGGCCCTTGTGGCTAAAGGGATCAGGGGCTATGGAGAGAAGGCAGGTGCGATATACTGAGTTGGATGATCAGCCATGATCATATTGAATGGCGGTGCAGGCTCGAAGGGTCGAATGGCCTACTCCTGCACCTATTTTGTATGTTTCTTTGTTTCTATGATGTGCAAGGACATCCAGGTCTTGTGCACCTCTCTTTTCCTAATCTGACATAATTCAGATAATAATCTGTCTTTTTGTTCTTGCCACCAAAGTGGATAACCTCACATTTATCCACATTATACTGCATCTGCCATGTATCTGCCCAGTTACCCAACCTATCTTAGAATAAAGGGGAGGTCATTTAAGGCTGAGGTGAGAAAACACTTTTTCACCCAGAGAGTTGTGAATTTATGGAATTCCCTGCCACAGAGGGCAGTGGAGGTCAAATCACTGGATGGAATTAAGAGAGAGTTAGATAGAGCTCTAGGGACTAGTGGAGTCAAGGGATAAAGGGGAGAAGGCAGGCACGGATTATTGACAGCGGACAATCAGCCATGATCACAATGAATGGCGGTGCTGGCTTGAAGGGCTGAATTGCCTCCTCCTGCACCTATTTTCTATGTTTCTATCCAAGTCACCCTGCAGCCTCATAGCATCCTCGCAGCTCACACTGCCACCCAGCATTGTGTAATCCGCAAACTTGGAGATGATACATTTAATTATTTCATCTAAATTGTTAATATATATTGTAAATAACTGGGGTCCCAACAGCGAACCTTGCAGCACTGCACTAGTCACTGCCTGCCATTTTGAAAAGGACCCGTTAATTCACATCTGCCAACCAGTCCTCTATCCATGTCAATACCCTACCCCCAATACCATGTGCTCTAATTTTGGCTAAGCACAGCTCCAACACCATTTGTAAATTCCTTTGGCACACCAAAGAATAGAATCTTAGCCTTCCCAATCTCTCCTTATTTCTCAGGACTTCAAGTCCTGCCAACATCCTCATAAATCTTCACTGCACTCCTTCCAGCTTAATAATATTCTTCCTCTAGAAGGGCGACCCAAACGGAACACAATACTCCAAGTGTGGCTTCACCAATGTCTTGTACACTTATAACTTTATGTCCAATTTCTATATTAAATACCTTGACTGTGCACCTGTGCTGGATCCAAAAATACGATCTGATGATCCGATGATACAAAAATAGAAGGAAGGGCAGATAGTGTAGAGAAAACAGGCTCTGCAGAGGGACTCGGACAGGTTGGGAGTGGGCAGAAATATGGCAGGTGGAATATAGTGTAGCAAAGTGTCAAGTTATGCATTTTGGTAGTAGGAATAAAGGCATAGACTATTTTCAATTTATATTTTTGAGGCAGAGTTAGATAGATATTTGGTTAGTACAGGTGTCAGAGGTTATGGGGAGAAGACAGAAGAATGGAGTTTGGAGGGTGAGATAGATCAGCCATGATTGAATGGCTGGTCAGTAGACTTGATGGGCTGAATGGCCTAATTCTACTCCTATCACATGACCTTATGGTCCTTCTGCTTTACAACACTCCACAAGGCCCTACAATTCACCGTGAAGGTCCTGTCCTGGTTTAATGTCCCAAAATATAAATTCCACACTTACCTGCGTAAAACTACATTCCTTAATCGCTTGCCCAGATGATCAAGAGCCTGCTGTTATGTTTGGTAACCAGCTTCATTATCTCCAATACCACCCACTTCAGTGTCACCTGCAACCTTACTAATCATGCCTAGTACTTTCTCATCCACATTATTACTATCAACCAAAAACTGAAATGTGTCAGGCACTAATCCCTGGGGCACACCACTCATCACAATCCTCCAGTCCAAAAAAATACCCTTCCACCACTCCTCTCGCTTCCTTTCATGATGCCAATTCTGTATCCAGTTGGCTACCTCTCCCCAGTCTTGATCTAATTGACATGTTCAAAGGTAATTAAAGGATTTGTTAGTAAATCAAGGGAATTTAGTAAAAGACTCTAACAAACTTAAACAAATCCTTTAAGAAATGTCAATTTTTTTGCCACTGCCCAATGATATGTTTTTCCAGCTTTTCAGGTGACACTAGATGATAGCAATAACAACTTTAAATAACTTACTTTAAGACACATGGTTGACTTTATCCAAATGAGCTTCCAGTTCTCCAACCCAGGTGGCATTCTCCTTGCAATTAGTGGATCCTGGTGACCAGTAGTTACAATGGGGAAAGTGGCAAGCTTGCAGTAAGTGTGGCTGCTTATTTCCACATCTATAGGTATGTATATATAGATGGAAACACACAGACCCACTTAACTCAAGCTGGCTACTTTCCCCATCGTGATTCCTGGTTATTATATATGTATATCATATTACACTTCTATTGTTATAATTTAATTTATAATAATATACAAATATTATATATGTATATATAGGTAGACACAAAATGCTGGAGGAACTCAGCGGGATAGGCAGCCTCTCTGGAGAGAAGGAATGGGTGACGTTTCGGGTTGAGATCCTGCTTCAGCCCGAAACGTCACCCATTCCTTCTCTCCAGAGAGGCTGCCTCTCCCGCTGGTTAAGCACATAATTGTAACTTGAGCATGCCTGGGTGGTGAAGAGGGAGGAGCCCTAACATCAGATACATAATCAAAATAACAGTATTTCCTCTTTCAGTAAACCTGCCCTGTGTTTTCACCAATATTTAACTGTGCACTTAGTGCCCAGAAACTGATCAGTTTTATCTTAATTTTCTGCTGTTACAATAGTGTGCCCCCATTATTGCCGTGCTCCTTGTTACATTATCATGTTGAAGCTGGTTGTCAAGATTATAAAACAATGAAAATATCTTGGAAGACCTCAGCATTTGGACATTTTTAAAGTCCATTCAACAACTACAAAATTGTCCTATGCCCTCATGAAGAATCGTGTGACGCAAGGTTCATCCCTCAGGATGTTTTTGCCACTGATAGACACCCAGATTGAGTAAAATGGAAATTGGGACAGTTGACAGGTCTATTCAGGCAACTATTCAGGTCACAAGTGATCAAATATAGAACTTTCACACGATGAACCATGATCTATTTGCAGAATTATTGTCACTTCTCAAAGAGAAAAACAAATTAAAGATGAAAATGAAAGAAAGACTTACTTTATACATGGCCAATATGGACAGGTAAAAGAGGCAGAGAACCACACTTATGAGGCTGTCCAACTTAGGTAATTTTTCATCGGACTGCGGCGACTGTCAATTCGCCGGCAGTCGCCTGAAAAACCGGGAACTGGAACAGCGACTGTCAGAGTGGAACACACACACAAACACATCGCAAAAGCGGGGGCCAAGGTGAGCAGGGGGAACGCTGTCTGAAATTCACACGATACAAAGCAAAGGAAAGGTAGAGACCAGTTTGACATCAGTGGTGGGCAAATTAATGGAAAGGATACTTAGAGATAATATATATAAGCATTTGGATAAACAGGGTCTGATCAAGAACAGTCAACATGGATTTGTGCCTGGAAGGTCATGTTTGACAACCCTTCTTGAATTTTTTGAAGAGGTTACCAGGGAAATTGATGAGGGTAAAGCAGTGGATGTTGTCTATATGGATTTCAGTAAGGCCTTTGACAAGGTTCCCCATGGAAGGTTGGTTAAGAAGGTTCAATCAGACATGAAGCAGCCCTGTCAGGCGCTGCTGGCATGGCATGGCCTGTCCCATAGGCCCGCACATTTTACACATGAAGCAGCCCTGTCAGGCGCAGCTGGCGTGGCCTGTCCCATTGCTGTGTAAGCTCACAAAATCAACATTTAGTGCACAGCTTTACCTTTGAAGCGTAAAAATAAATCATAGCAACCTGTGCTTAAACAATTATAACATTGTCAGAACATATAACAATAACTTTTTACTTTGCCTTTACTTTTACTTTGCCTGTTTTACTTAAAGATAAAACACTATTAAATACATACTTTTTTATTATAAGGAGAAATCCTTTATAGCTGAACTCACCTGAGTCCAAATAGGGCTGAATGAGTCCCAGTAATTTATTCACCTCACCTCCCCCATCCACTCCTTTCAGGGACCCAAGCAGTTATTCCAAGTCCAACAGAGGTTCACCTGCACCTCCTCCAACCTCATCTACTGCATCCGTTGCTCCAGATGCCAGCTGATCTACATCGGTGAGACCAAGCGGAGGCTGGGCGATCGTTTCGCCGAACACCTCTGCTCGGTCCGCAATAACCAACCCAACCTCAGTGTTGGCTCAGCACTTCAACTCCCCCTCCCATTCCGTATCCGACCTCTCGGTCCTGGGCCTCCTCCACGGCCAGTGAGCAACACCGCAAGTTGGAGGAACAGCACCTCATATTCCGCTTGGGGAGTCTGCATCCTCTGGGCTTAAACATTGAATTTTTTCAATTCTGTTAACCCTGGCTGCCTCCTCCCCTTCCCACCTCTCCCTCAGCTCTCGGGCCCTGACATTCCTTCTCCATCTCTCCCCCCCCCACCCACGTCGCACTGGCTTCTCATTTTCACACTACAAACAGCTTACAATGGCCTGTTTCCTTTATCATCAATACTTTTTTTGCATATCTTTCATTCATTGTTCTTTATCTCTCCACATCACTGTCTATATCTCTCGTTTCCCTGATTCCTGACCAGTCTGAAGAAGGGTCTCGACCCGAAACGTCGCCTATCTCCTTCGCTCCTTAGATGCTGGTGCACCCGCTGAGTTTCTCCAGCTTTTTGTGTAACTCCAGTAATTTCTTGACAGGGGACCATCATCTGTGAGCCACTGACCCCACTGTCAGTAGCTCCAGTGTTACTTCCTTGCCGTTCCAACGGCGTCCCACAGGCTGGGAGCCGCTGACCCCCCTGTCAGCGACTCTGCTTACATTTCTTGCTGTTTTTACGGCATCCCTGCAGGCTGGGGAGTCGCTAACTGCACTGTTAGCGGCTCCTTATCTCGCAACCCGATCAATTTTGCAGGTGTATCCGCATTTGCGGTCAGACTGGAATTTCCCCACAGTCCATAACCGGCAACTTGTCGGGCTGCAAAACTGGCAGGAAAAACCTCTGTAAGAAGAGGCTCCTGCCTAAAAAACCCTGGTAAGTAAAAAACCAAACTTACCTTTTAAGTTTAACTTACCACCGGCAGGAGCTCTGTCCTGCCAGACTGGTGCTTGCGCCAATGCGGCTGACGTAATGCTGCGCATGGTGGGCCTTCTTCACGGAATCACTCACCTGACTCCGAAGTAAAATTCATGTTGATATTAGTATTTTAGAGGCAGTTTCTACACATGTGGCTATTTTACACACATGATTAAATATTATCTCACTTCCACATTAATTTAGATTGAATTTTTCCTGCTATTAAATCCAACATGAACTTGTCTGAAGAAGGGTCCTGATCTAAAATGTAACCTATCCATATCCTCTAGAGGTGCTTCAGCTGAGTTACTCCAACACTTTGTGTTCTATGCAAGATTTTACCATCTGCAGTTCCTTGTATCTCCATGTTTCTTGTACTGTACTATTTGGTTCAGCAATGCACCAAAATGATGGTGTAGGGGCAGATTCCTTTATACTGTTATTGCAATCATTAATTGCCTCACTTGAACTTTGGTTTCCTGCCCCAAATTTGTAAGTTTCTATGACCCTAAAAATGCTGGATTAAATTGAATCTGTAATCAATCTAACATTTAATTGAATGAAATTTATTTTGCCTTGCTTGCAACCAGAAGATCTACATACCAAAGCCAACTCCATGGGTAACATTGCTTTCTAACATTCTCAAATAACTTCCAATTGAGCAAGCAAATTTCTATTCTCATGATCAAGTTCAACAATATCGTTAGCCTGAGGAGCTGCTCTACTAGTTTTACATTTGAACTGATGCGTTCACATGCTTTATTATTAACATCTGTCCCCCACATGGAGCCAGATTTAGTATGAATGCTATTTTGCCTAATTTCACCATTAACAGTTGCGAATCTTAGAATCAATGACCCACATGCATTGCCCACACATAACTAAAGCTCTGAACTTGTTATCGTCCGGTTGCGCGGCCATTCTATTTGTGCAAACACGTTACGCGACAGCGCTACGATTTTTCGCCAGCTTACCGTTCTCCTGCGCTGCGATTGCACCAACTTTCGTTCTGATCGGTGGTCTAATTCAAACTTTAGCGAGGTTCAAAAATATTAAAAGATGCACGTACGCAGATCGATCTCCTCTCTGACCTTCCAGCGCAGTCTTTCAGCGGAGTATTTTCTCCAGTCACTCCGCGGGACGGTCCGCCCCTTCCTGTGCCATCGCGTCTTTACTGGAGTGGTGGATGGCTGGCGGAGGTTCCCAACCGGACACAATTTTCGGAGGAACTGGAAACGGCCCGGCCCGAGAAATGTCGTCAAACGGAAAGCGGAGAATCTGATCTTGGCGGAGGAGAATGACCCAGCGATCCAGCGACCAGCACACCCGCAACCAGCAGACCAGCGACTGCTGTGAGTCCGCTCCAACCCCTTCCCCTCTGTCCCTCTCCCCCTCTCCTCCCACCCCCACACCCCCCGCCCACATCTCTCCCCTGCCGCTCACAGCCCCCTCCCCCCGCTCACACCCCCTCTGCCCTGCCCACACACCCCTGCCCACACCCCCCTCCCCCACACTGCCCGTCCCCCCACAACCCACCTCCCCAACCCCCCCCACCCCCCCACACCCCCTCACCCACACCCCTACCCCCACACCCTCCCTCAACCACACCTACCCCTCCCCTACCCACTACCTCACCCCCCCCACCCTCCCCCAAACCCCCCTTCCCCAAACACCCCTCCCCCACACATTCCCCTCCCCTACACACACCCTTCCCCACACCCCCCTCCCCTACACCCGTCAGCTGCGCTTGCGCAGTAATACCTGCGTGTTCCACGTCACAATGCAAATCTAATGGGCGGGAACGGCTGTGCCGCCAGAGAGCCACTAAGAGTGGCTGGGGGGGGGGGGGGGTTGAGGGGGTATGGAGTGAGTGCGTGGGGGGGGGGAAGGACAAGAGGCAGAATGGGGGGGTGAGCGGATGAGGGGGGATCAGGGGCGTCACAACAGGAACCCGTCAGCTGCACCTGCGCAGTTAGGGGCAATGGGTGAGCGGTGGAATAATGCATTTGGGGAACGGGTTGCATTGGGGGAACGGGTGAGTGGTGGAATATTGTGTTGGGGAATGTTATTATGTTGGGGGAATAGGCCCCCCATGTGACTGGGACCCAATGGGTCCCACTGAGTCTAGTTTCATTGTAAAACCGAGTCTCGTCGTTTTATGCACCCTTTCAGTTTACTGACTAAATAATATGGTTGCTCGATGCATTGAATAATTTTGTTGCTTTGGGTCACTTTCTCTTTCAAGCAAGATGAATGTCAAAACTGTTAATAGTTCCCACTGTCGGAATCATAGGAAAATGATGAGGAAGTACTAATTCTCCCCTCTTTATACATTTACAGTAACATCCCCCATGAGATCAATCTATTCAGTGCATTATTTGGTTCAATCCACAGGAAAGCCTCAAATTCCCAGAGATAACTGGATTAAATCTTGAGCTAAAAGACAAAATGCTGGAGAACTCAACAAGCCAGGCATCTGTGGAGAGAAAAAGGCAGATGACATTTCCAGTCTGGACCCTTCTTCTGACTGATGGAATCAGGTTAAAACTTAGCACATGGTGAATTGCTACGCACAATTTAAGAAGAGACGGGCCAAAAAATTGCTTTCTTACATTTTAATTATGTTAAAACAGCATTGTATCTCTCCTGAACGCAGTACATGCATAAATAGCATTATTGTGAGATTCCCAGAACAGCACTGCTGGATATTTCTGTGCAAAGTCAGGTTGAGTTAATTTCAGCTCAGTGCTACTGGTAAATGTCATGATCGCTAGCATTCAGCGCAGCAGCAGGGTCTAAAAGGACATGTTTTGTCTGCTTCTGTGCATTGAAAAAAATAGACAACGTTTTCACTCCTTCAAATTTGGGCAGTGAGCGCAAGCTGTCAGATTAGAACCAGCTGCCGCAGACCAAGCTACGAATCTGAGAGTAAACGCGACTTTAACCTTCATTGGCAAAGTAGCCTTAGCACATGTGTGAACTTGGAATTTAGGTCACAATCCGAATGAAGATAAAAAATGCAGTTGGCCTCAAACAAGAGGGCATGACTGGAGAATTAAGGGACAGAAGTTTAGGGGTAACATGAGGGGGAACTTCTTTACCCAGAGAGTGGTGGCTGTGTGGAATGATCTTCCAGCAGAAGTGGTGGAGGCAGGATCGATTTTAACATTTAAAAGTAAAGTGGATAGGTATATGGATGGGAAGGGAATGGAGGGGTATGGTCTGAGTGCAGGTAGATGGGACTAGGGGAAAATAAATGGTCGGCATGGACTGGAAGGGCCGAGAAGGCCTCTTTCCGTGCTGTAATTGTTATATGTTTATATGGTTATATGGTTTAGGAAAAACAGATTCAAGGAAAGCAGGGCATGTAAACATCTGGATGTTCTGTTAATAAATAGCAGCAATCATTTGTCAGACTAGTGAATTGAAAATCAAATTGGAGATGAATTTTGATCATAGCATTCATGGAGTCGCAGAGTTATGCAGTGGGTAAACAAACACCTCTCAGGTTTTTATAAACCTCTATAATGTCACCCTTCGGCCTTCTTTGCTTCAGGGAAAATAGTCTTAGCCTACCTTTCCTTATAACACCAACTCTGTTTTCCCAGCAACAATGTTGTGTACCCGATCTTGCTCACATGCGTCCAATAATATGGGGTCAAGGAAAGAGCGTTGACGCTACGGCCCTGTTTCCACCAATCTTTCCACCACCGCACACAAGAAGCGACAAGACAGACGCCATTGTATACAGATGCCAACAACTTCTAATCTTGTGCATGGACTCGATAAGAAGAAGTCCCACAATATGGCTACCAGAACTGCACGACAATATTTCAGGTGCAGTCACATCAACATCTTGTACAGCCATAACGTGACATCCCCACACTTGTACTCAATACCCACTCAATGAAGGCAACTGTGCCAGAAGCCTTCATCACAACCCTATCAGCTGTGTTGCACATTTAGGCAACAATACAACTGAGCCTCAAGGTTGCTCTGTTTTGCAACACTTCCCAGGACCCTGTCATGCACTGCGTATGTCCTGCACTGGTTTAATTTACCAAAATGCATTGCTTTGTACAAGTTAAAATCCATCTGCCAGTCCCTGGCCATTTTCCCAGTCAATCTCAACCCCGGAGTAGCTTTAGACAACCTTGTTACTGTCTAAAACACCACCAATTGCGATGTCAAATACAAACTTGCTAATCAGTGAATTGAAAATCAAATTGGAGATGAACTTTTGATCATAGAGTTAATGGAGTCCCAGAGTTATGCAGTGTGGGAAAAAAACCTCTCAAGTCCCCTAAAACAATTACATTCTCATACAAATATTTAATGTAGATGACGAACAACAAAAACCCAGCACCAATCTCTGTGCTAGACTGCTGGTCACGGACCCCCAACCTGAGAACCTCTACCATCCCCAATGTTGTATCCAATTGGCTAGATTACACTGTATTTACTATGATCCATCTTTCCAGGTGGTGTAAGAACTATGTAGACAAAATCTACTGCCTTGCTCTTATCAATTATCTCAATCCTTCTTCAAAAACTCAATCAAAATCGTTAGCCATGATTTCTCATGAACTGACTAGGCTGACTATCTCCTATACGTCCTTGCATTTTTTGTCATTGCGTAATTGGCTACATCACTTTGGAGAATTTTATTTTGTTTAGGAGCTTCTCCTGCAGATAAAATTCCTGCTGAAGAGTCAGCAATTGAATTTACCTGTGGGGTCTGAGACAGCTAGAAAAGTCCACAGCATTTTTCTATACCACATTAATCCTATTTTCAATTTACAGTTTTTTTTTGTGCATTGTGCAAAGGAATGTATTAGCTTTGATACCTATATTTTTTAAAATTCTTTATTTTCACCTCACCTTCTTTGTTATTAGCCAACACATTTCTGTCGTCATTCTTGTATAAGAATATGAAAATGTTACTTGATGTTCTTTGAAGGCTATAACACTGGGTTTACAGAGCCCTAGACCTGCAGTGGGCAGGCAGAGTTTCTTACTTTTTCACTCAGTTTTCTTTCTTTCTCATAAATAATTCTGTGGGGACCGTTGATATTTATTGAACACATCAGACAGGAGGTTTCAATCACACATTTCATGTCTCAGCAAACCATTGCAATGCTAAAGCTGAACCTTCTCATACTTCAACTTTATGACCATTCACACTCGCAAACACCACAGCACATTTGTAAACATTTAAGGCATACCAGACCTCATTTCACAATAGTAATAAACTGCAGGCTTGTCTCTCCAGTAACCTATTAAATTGGTCCATTTAAATCAAAAAGTGTTCTTGCCTAGGCTGGATGTCATATTGGCATTTTGACGACATTCACTGAAGCCTAAAGCCACCTTCCTTTTTATAATTGACTATTCATTCTACCCTCACCCTCAGTCTTTATTCCTCTGCATCCTTGGCTGTTTTTTCTTCTTCTCCCGGTAAGTAATCCAAATCTGTTCTGTCTATGGTCAAGCTTGCATCAACTTTTGCTAACCTGTATCCTTGTGCTTCCGCAAATTATACAGTAAACCCTCTTTATAACGGATTTTGGTTATATCGGATGGGAGCATCCCAACAGGGCCGCACCACCTCCCCAGCTGCTTCCAGGCCGGACCTACCGCCAGCACTGGCGGCCCACATAGCCTCCTTGACCACTTCCAGGCGGTGCATGCCGCTGACTCCGCTGATCCTCGCCGCCCCCCACTAGCCATCAAATCACCCAGATTCCAGGCCCAGTTCCAGTCCAATAATCTGAGGAATGGTCCCAACATGAAATGTTACCTATACAAGCTCTCCAGAGATGCTGCCTGACCTGCTGAGTTACTCCAGCAATTTGTGACCTTTTGTGTATTAACCAGCGTCTGCAGTTCTTCCTTTCTACTGCTTGTGCATTACTCGGCAAACTCTTACTCGGTTATAGCGGACAATCAGCAATAACGGACACCATTTCCCCCCCCCACTGTATTCCGTGAAAATGAGGTTCAGTGTACTGACACTGGATATAACATATTAAAACTATTATCCTTCAGCCCTGCAATTATTCAAAGTTTCTGCCATCCTCCAATGCTTGACATTTTCTTATCCATAATATTTAAATTGTCAAATCACAGAGAGATGCTTTGTTTTGCATACCTAGGCACCAACAAAGTTACAAACTACCCCCTTTTCACCCCAATGGCCTCTCCCCCACCCCCCCCCCCCCGCCTTAGTTCTCGGCCGACCCCCTGAGCGACCTTTTAATTTGTCACAAACTACCTCTGATTGAACTGTCAGTCTGTCATAGTACTTCCATGTATAGCCAGGCATTGCTTTTGTTAATTATCTTCCCCAATTGAATTTGTTGTTGTTGTTATTCCATGTTTCTTTAGATCTATTTAATTAAGGGCGACTGCGGATGTTCAGATATGCTGTTCCAGACGTCACTAATGTTCATCTTGCCATTAACTCTGAATATTTTACAAGGCTAAATTATTCTGCTGCACACAGCCTCAATGACTCCCAATAATAAAATCACATTGGATTGTTACTCCTCCTGTGTATTACTTCAATAGAGATAATACAATATTAAAGTTGTCATGTTGTGATATATAATACACAATATTTTATAATGAGAATGTTTCATCCTGTGAGTGTGCAGTATGGTCGCAGGATTTTCAAATATTGTTTGCAAATTAATTTGCATTGATCTTTCCTGAGGGATAAAATAAAAAATGTTAAAAGTTACAAACATAATAGTGCAATCTGTCAATTATCCTATTCAATGTCTTAATTATTCCTGAGACCTTGATCACTCAAAACCTCAGTTATCAGATGCTGCCAATGGAACGCTCTATCTCTGAGACTCTACATCAGTAATTCTAATCAGAATATCTTTGTTCCTGCTGACCCTGATCTTCTGATCATTGGATGTCCCTCACCCAGGCTCCAATGGAGCCTCAAATCCATCACTTTACCCATGCAAAAAGGACACAATGCTTGTGTAACAGTGGGTCAAGCAATAGAACATGTATTGGTAACGTTTCATGTCGGGACCTTTCTTCAGATGGATCCTAAACTGAAACATCACCTATCCATGTTCTCCAGAGATGCTGCCCGACCAGCTGAGTTACTCCAGTACTTTGTGCCCCTTTTTGTAAACCAGCATCTGCAATTCCTTGTTTCTATACTTTTATTGTCAGGTCTGGGGGAGTTCCCCCCCCCCCCCCGCCACGGGTACCATGTAATCCTGTGCTACCTGCTCCAGGGTCGGAGAGTCGGTGACTAAACCGTCTCCCCCACCTTGTTTGCCAGGTAAGGAGGGGGTTGCGAACCTCCAGCAGGACCAAAAACGAGACCTGTCAAAGGGCGGATGAGTTCCTAGCAAGCGAACGACCATCCACACTTCAGTAGAAGTTGCGATCACTGTCATACATAGCATTGTAAGCCACTGTGCCTGTTGATGTTTTCAACGATGATGATGATGATGCTTGCAAACAACATTTACATTTAAGTAGTGTACAAGAGTGCAAAGAATTTCTAGGCCATGTATTTCTGCAATGCGCGATTTCTATGGATTACAGAACCAAGGCAGATAGCTGGTCAAAATATAATTGAGTCATGATTTCATTAAATAGCAGAATAGCATCATGTGTCCTAATCCTAATCCTGTGGTAACATACAAAATCACAAACAAGATATGTCTTGGATTTTGTGAAATAAAGATGTAAGGGAAATAGGTGTAGAATGCAATGACCACATATTTATCTCTTTGCATGACTTTTAAAAGGAAGAGCAAAGCAAAAACATTTACAATTATTGAATGCACATGGGCATATTTCATATTGATCAAGACCCCACCAAATAACTTGACTTGATGATCATAGCTTCAACATCATTTCAAGGAAATCAACACCACACAGGCACAGCATCCCAACTTGACAGATACCTCACTTACAACCATTCCCTCACTCCAACATCAATACTCAATAATAGCAGTTATTACTGCCCATGGGATGGCAATCTCACCAAGCAACGTACCAAGATTCTTATGACACCACTCTCCCAACCCATAACCTCTACTAGCTAGGACAAGGGCAGGTAAAGCATGGGAATAGTACAACTGGCACTTGCCCTCCAAGCCAAGCACCTTCCTGACTTGGTAATATATTGTTCCTTCACTGCCGCAGTCAGAATCCCAAACTCCCTCCCTAGCAGCATTATGGTGATACCCACATCACAAGGACTGCAACAGTTCAAGAAACATAGAAAAAACATAGAAAAATAGGTGCAGGAGTTGGCCATTCGGCCCTTCGAGCCTGCACCGCCATTCAACGTGCACATGGATGATCATCCAACTCAGTATCCCATACCTATAGAAACAGGCAGAAAGAAGGCAGCTAACCACCACATTCTCAAGAGCAATAGGGGATGGGCAATTAAATGCTGGCTCAGCCCATGAAGCCCACTTCTTTATAATGAATGTTATGAAGTGTTGAAATATTTTTAATATGTTTAAATGATGGAGGACTATGGAAATCATAATGCACAGAACTACCAACTGTGCTGAATGATTTGGCCACCTATTCCAAAAGAATGAATACAGTGCGCTGGATGAAGATTGAAATATAGCTTTCAAAGGGAAAATACTTGAATGTAATAAACCTACAGGTGTATTTATTTGTATTATTAAAACGTTAGCCAAGTGACTCCGTTCTATGTTATATTTTATTATCATGGTATTACTCCAAATTTCAAGGTCAATGTAACTTGGTTGTTTGCATTATTTTCCAGGGTACTACCAATCTTTCTGGCAAAGTTATGTCGGGAGAATGGGATAATTTCCCTGGAAATTATTTTTTCTCAGTGAGGATTTTAACAACTTGATGGACCAAATATTTATGGGCAGCAGTATTTAGAAAGGATGTTTTATGAGTTATGCGTTCATTAATTTGACTCTTAGAAAATCATTTTACTTCGGAGTCACGTGAGTGATTCCATGAAGAAGACCTGTCAAGCCGCATGCGCGTCAGTACATCAGCCGCACTGGCGCAAGCACCAGACTGGCAGGACAGAGCTCCTGCCAGCGGTAAGTTAAACCTAGAGGTAAGTTCATTTTTACTTACCAGATTTTTTTCAGGCAGGAGCCTCTTTTCACAGAGGTTTTCCTGCCATGACGAGTGTGCCGGTTATGGACTTAGGGGAAACCCAGTCCGACTGCGGAAGCGGATAATCGGCAAATAGATCAGGTTGCAAGATAAGGAGCCGCTAACAGTGCAGTCAGCGGCTCACAGCCTGCGGGGATGCCGTAAAATGGCAAGAAATTCAAGCCAGAGTCGCTGACAGTGCAGTCAGCTGCTCCCAGCCTGCAGGGATGCCGTTGGAACAGCAAGGAAGTAACGCTAGAGTCACTGACAGTGGGGTCAGTGGCTCACAGACATTTGTCATCAGGCAAGGAATTTAATGGGACTCATTCAGCCCTATTTGGACTCAGGTGAGTTGGGCTACAAAGGGTTTCTCTTTATAATAAAATTTATGTATGTCATAGTGTTTTTCTTAAAGTTAAATGCTAAAGGCAAAGTTAAATTCATAAAAAGTTATTGTTATATGTCTCTGACAATGTAATCCTTGTTGTTTAGCACAAGTTGCTATGAATTGTTTTAACCCTTCACAAGCTGTACACTAAAAATGTTGATTTAGTGACCTTACACTATATAGTATGGGCCTTGGGACAGGCCACGCCAGCAGCGCCTGACAGGGCTACTTCATGTATGAACGTGCCGGCCTACGGGAGAGCAGTGCCAGCAGCGCCTGATACATGGCTGTTTCATTGGTGACATTACCGGCCTGCGAGAGAGGTGCGCTAGCAGCACCTGGTACAGGTTTGTTTCATGTCAAAAGGTGCTGGCCTTTATGAAAGGCAGTGCCAGCAATGCCTGGGATAGGGTTGCTCAAATTCACACATAATCTGCTATGCCCACAGAATCGGGAGATGATTCTCCACCGGGGCTGGATAACAAGGCCCATGGAGTCAGGGGATGAATTCCTCACCAGGGCTGGATAGTACGTTTGAAACGACTACCCAAATACAGCAACTGTTGCATACAGTGCCACAGCAGGGCACACACCAACAGGAGGAGTGTCAGCGCCATCATGCACAAAAAAGGCACCAGCAGTATCTGGTAGAGAACTGTGTGATAGTACCTTCATAGATGAGGATTAGTTCAGACACCAACTCTGATGGTAGGGTGAGACAGTAGTCCACCTCCGCAGGCCGCACCAGCAGCTCCAGTTACAAAGCTGCTACAGGTCTCCCTCTTGGAGGCAGAGACCAAGACGGGTCAGTATCCTGCTGACATTGAGTCTCAGGGTATGGCCGTGGGGCATACCCCAAGGGATGAAAGGGCACGTGTCAGAGGTACCTTTTTCTTGACAACAAAGTTGCCATCCAAGCAGAATATTCTATCTGGGTTAAGTCCAATGGGTTCTTATCAGTATTGGTATCCTGCGACTTGCGGCAGCGCCTGTTTAGGGCTTCCTACGAATCACCCTCTATGAGGAGGGAAGAGCAAAAGGTCAAGATATAACTGACTCCAGACTCTAAAGAAGTCAATAGAACATACTAAAGCACATATGTGCCGGCAGTGAACAGCGCCAACAGGGGAATCTGTTATTCAGGTAGGCCTATTCAACAGGGGAAGAAAGCCTGGCAGACAAATCAATTAGGCCAACGGCGGGCAAAGGTCATCGTTTCAGAATGCACCCCAGGCGCTCATTGGCAGTAAACGGTTTGCTGGAGCTAGAGGCAGCATGATAGCTCAGAAATTCCCTGCACCTTATCAATTCTACTCAACAAAATGGGTCTAGAACTTCCAAAATATGGGCAGTACACCGTTCACAAGTTGTAATATTTACATTTGTTTTGTACAACACACAAAGGGTAAAAATATCTGGATGAGGCACAGTCGGAGCATTCCAAGCAAGTTTGGATTATGGCCAGGGTTATTTGTTAAAAATTAAGGTTCGGAAATTGAGCAAAAGTTCTCATGCAACCCACCCATCGTATATGGCAGGAGTGGCATGTAATTATGAAGAATGGAGAGTGTCAGGCATATGAACTTCTGAATATGAAAACTTACAGTGGCTTGCAAAAGTTTTCATACCCCTTGAACTTTTCCACATTTTGTTACATTACAACCACAAACGTAAATGTATTTTATTGGGATTTTATGTGATACACCAACACAATGTGGCGCATAATTGTGAAGTGGAAGGAAAATGATACATGGTTTTCAAATTTTTTTACAAATAAAAAACTGAAAAGTGTGGCATGAAAAAGTATTCAGCTTCCTTTACTCTGATACCCCTAAATAAAATCCAGTGCAACCAATTGTCTTCAGAAGTCACCTAATTAGTAAATAGAGTCCACTTGTGTGTATTCTAATCTCAGTATAAATACAGCTGTTCTGTGAAGGCCTCAGAGGTTTGTTAGAGAACATTGGTGAATAAACACCATCATGAAGCCCAAGGAACACACCAGACAGATCAGGGATAAAGTTGGGGAGAAGTTTAAAGCAGGGTTAGGTTATAAAAAAATATCCCAAGCTTTGAACATCTCACGGAGCACTGTTCAATCCATCATCCGAAAATGGAAAGAGTATGACACAACTGCAAACCTGCCAAGACATGGCCGTCCACCTAAACTGACAGGCCAAGCAAGGAGAGCATTGATCGGAGAAGTAGCCAAGAGGCCCATGGTAACTCTGGAGGAGCTGCAGAGATCCACAGCTCAGGTGGGAGAATCAGCTCGGAGGCCCGATTTGTGCACTCCACAAATCGGGCCATTATGGAAGAGTGGAAAGAAGAAAGCCATTGTTGAAACAAAGCCATAAGAAGTCCCGTTTGCAGTTTGCCACAAGCCATGTGGGGGCCACAGCAAACATGTGGAGGAAGGTGCTCTGGTCTGATGAGACCAAAATTGAAGTTTTTGGCCTAAATGCAAAACGCTATGTGTGGCGGAAAACTAACACTGCACATCACCCTGAACACACCATCCCCACTGTGAAACATGGTGGTGGCAGCATCATGCTGTGGGGATGCTTTTCTTCAGCAGAGACAGGGAAGCTGGTCAGAGTTGATGGGAAGATGGATGGAGCCAAATACAGGGCAATCTTGGAAGAAAACCTGTTTAAGTCTGCAAAAGACTTGAGACTGGGGCAGAGGTTCACCTTTCAGCAGGACAACAACCCTAAACATACAGCCAGAGCTACAATGGAATGGTTTAGATCAAAGCATATTCATGTGAGAATGGCCCAGTCAAAGTCCAGACCTAAATCCAATTGAGAATCTCTGGCAAGACATGAAAATTGCTGTTCACAGACGCTCTCCATCAAATCTGACTGAGCTTGAGCTATTTAGAAGAATGGGCAAAAATTATGCACCACTTTGTGTTGGTCTATCACATAAAATCCCAATAAAATACATTTATGTTTGTTATTGTAACATGACAAAATGTGGAAAAGTTCAAGGGGTATGAAAACCTTTGCAAGTCACTGTATTTTTCCTGACTAACAACAGATTCATAAGGGTCAGAGATCCATGCTATGCAAATCCCATTACAGAGGTTATCAAAGACAATATAACTGTACTATAACAGTGAAGCTTTACAGTATGGGATAAACTGTTTGTTGGTCATTGGGATTTATCTTTAATTATTATTAGCCTTGACTCTGCCCTGTGGCAAGAGATTGGAGTTATAGCAATCTGTATAAAACTGAGTTTTATTTTCATCAAGAGTAATTGGCAATATATCAGCTGTGTTTCAGCCGAGCAAACCAAGGAACTGATATTGTGTAAGTAGCAATTAGACCATTGTTAACAACCTTATGCTATTGTCAGCTGAAGCTACCTCCGTCACAATGATGAAGTAACAGTATGAACATGACAATAACTCATTTGAACTTGAAACTCGCTACAGTAGTGTGGTCGGTCGAATTCAGTTATTACAAACTGATGCTAAGGACTCTAAGATGAGAAGTTCCGAATACCATCTCTACTTGGAGGTATTGGAGATTGCATGAGTTACCAATTCTTCAATTGTTGGTATCAGCTAAATATATACACTAGATGCACCCCATGGGTAAGGGGCTATTGAGCAAATATACATATTCTGCATGCTCAAATTCAAGTTGCTGCTCTACGATGGTGACATATGTTAGTCACATGGTAATCAAGTAAAAGTATCCTGTAATAAAGACTTAAATATCCTTTCTCACTGGTGTGTCATCCAGTTCAGATTGATGATAACACAGAATAAGTGTTGGATCTCAAAGTATTATGAAAGTATGGTTCAATACTACATCAAATATCAACATGTTGGTGCATGTTTATTCACTGATTGCAAAAATATGTGGCACAACAGTACGGAGAAATACATTCTCGCTTCAATAGGAGGAATGTTCATTTATGTCTTCCTCATTTTTGTCTCATTAGCCGGGTCTTAAAACAGTCAGCAAGACCTCGCTTGGGTTCGTACTGTCGGACTGGCCAAGCGTCCATGTTGTCTGCTTCATCAGGCATTATGGCACAATGGTATACATTTATTCCAAAAAACAAAAACTTGCTGGAACAATGATTGACTTACACATTTTGAATGGATTGACTTATGCCTCAGATTGTCACATCAAGCCATGAAGGTGCTCACTGCAGTGTGCAGGGATAGCACTCAAAAAAGCAGTACATTCCTATTGAGGGGATCAGAAGTGTTTTTGTTTAAATGTTAATGTTACATTTAATACGGTACAGATTACTGACATTTTCCAGTTTATTTTAAATGGTATTTGACAATAATTCAGTTATAGAGATATTACAGCTGCAACAAAAGGGAACTACAATGTCGGGTTCAACCCGGACATCAAGTTGTTAAAAGATCTTGACACAAGTTCTCCCACTACAACATTATGCAGTTGGTTATTGAAAATGTGTGAACATTAGTTCACCAAGGGGTTCCAGCTACATTTTTAGTTATGACACTTATATCAGCACAACAACGGCAAACATTGCAAACACTGTGGTGGAATGGCTGCAGGTGTCATTACATTTTACATTCTGCTCTGCACAAGCAGAGTAGACTAGGGGTGGCATGATTTAAGATCATTTTCGGATACCCCATGTCTATGTTATCAAGGCCACCAGAATCCTAAGAAGTATGGAATCAGCATTGTTTATTAGTCAACAAACAACTACACAAAGGAAGGTTGGTTCAGACTATTTCAAGGTGCCTGCAGGTTCTGGGTTATACAGGTATTAACACTGACGATTGTATATTCCACCAGGTCAGCATCAACGTCAGCGGCCAGGGCAATGGACATGCCCATCGACCATATCCTCGCGACTGCAGGACAGTCAACTAAACTGATTTTTACATTTTTTTTCCATAGGCCGGTTACTGTTTGCCCATTCTGTTTGCGTCCACTTTAGCCTCCCCTGAGTTACAGGGGTTGCTATTGATTTCTTTATTAACTTAAACCATTAATACATGTGAATCAATATCATGCTAATGCATTTGATTATTCACTCATCCTGAGTCAATCGATGCAGTGAGACGCCGAGATTTCTATCTGCGGCATGAAATCACAAAGCTTCTAAGTCTTCACGGAATCACTCACGTGACTCCGAAGTAAAATAGTAAGATTAAGTGTGAACTTACCAGTTTGAAGTTTGATCTTGATTTTATGACGAGTTACGTTGGTGATTACGTGCCCACCACGCCCAACCCTCTCTCATAAAAGATCATCTGGTAGTTCTTGAGTCACACATCTTACTATGTCACTTCAGTGTTTGTTATTTGTGATTTCATACCGCTGCTTATAAGATTGAAGCGCATGCGGCCTGACGGGTCTTCTTCACGTAATCACCAACGTAACTCCTCATAAAATCACGATCAAACTTCAAACTGGCAAGTTCTCATTTAATCTTACTATTTGAATGTGGTGATTAAAATGTAACCAGTGCTTAACCTTACGCTAAAAATAATGTGATCTGTGGCAATTGAAGTTTATATTGCAAATGCTCAAAGATGATTTGTCTCTGGATTTTATTGAAGAGACTGGTTGTTATTTCAAAGGATTTTGAATATGTTTACGAATCTGTTGAATCTTTTCATTGCATATTGGTTTCAGCAATAAATACAATACAATACAATACAATACAATACATACCGTTTATTGTCATTTGAACCTCAAATTAAGTTCAAACGAAATTTGGTTTCTGCAGTCATACAACAAGAAAAAAAAACCAAGACACACAATAAGCACAATTTACACAAACATCTATCACCTCCAGTAAACCTCCTCCTCACTCTGATGGAAGGCAAAGTCATTGTCCCTGTTTTCCATTCTTCTCCCGATGTTAAAGCCCCGGCGGGCGATGGTAAGTCCCGCGGCCATTAAGGCTGCGCCGGGCGATGTAAGGCCCTGCACCGGGTCTTGATGTTGGAGCCCCCGGCAGGCAATGGCAAATTCCGCGGCTGTCAAAGTCACGCTAGGCGATGTAAGGCCCCGCTCCGGGTCCTTTTCAACCCCGCAATTCTGGCGGGAGAAGTTGCCGTTACTAGGAGCTCCGAAAAGTGGTCTCCCACCAGGGACCCGTGAGCTCCCGATGTTACCATCCACCGGGCCTGCGGCTGGAGCCTCAGAAGCTCCAAAGTTGGGTTGCAGCCGTGCGCCACCACAGCTCTCCATGCTCCGAAGCCAGCCAGCTCCGCGATGGTGAGTCCGCAGGCTCCGCGACTGGAGCCACCAGGTCGTTCCGGTTGGAGGCCGCTCCACGTTGCTAGGCCCCAACGACAACGGAGACCTAACAGGGAAAAGGTTGGGTCCACCATACAGAGAAGAGATTTAAATGTTTCCCTGCCCCCCAAATATAGACAGCTAAAAACAATATATAAATACAACCAAACTATACACTCAACAGGACAAAAATTTAAAAAAGACAGACGGGCTGCAGAGACTGCATAGGTGGAGAGTCTAGCTGTGTTCCTTTCAGCTATAACATGAGATCTGTAAGCAACTGGTTGTAGTAGACCCAGGTTAAGGGGATAGTTGAGTCACTGTCACAAAGCACACAAGATCGTCACTGTCTCCCAGATTTAAATGAAGTGTTACAGAACCGTGGAATTGAACATCACAGAAATTGCCCCTTTCAGCCCCCCTTACCCATGCCACCAAATTGTCTATTTACACTAATCTCATTTGCCTGCATTGGGCCTATATCCCTCTATGCCATTCGTATACTAGTACCTGTAGAAATGTTTTTTAAACATTGAAATCATTTCTGCCTTTATCACATCCTCTGGCAGCTTGTTCCACATAATGTAAAAAATACCCCTCAAATTTAAGGGATATTCATGTCAAGATTCATGAACAAAAGTGGATTCACTTGCTGTATTCACATTGAAAAGTGAGGCATTTGAGTCAGTCAAAAAGCAAAATTCCCAATTTTCTTTTGCATTAGGATTTAAAAAAACTGATTCTGCATTCAATGAATGATTTTGTAGAAGTAGCTAGCACATCCAAAAGAAGCATCAGCATTCAGCCTCGCTCAGCTAAGCAAGTCCAAAACTTCAGAGTTACGATTTTGACTAAATCAGAGCATTTGGAGCTCAAGGTGGTGATGTCTGGATGATGTGTTGTGGACGATGCATGACTATACACAGCCAACAACTTACCAACTTGTTGAAAGAGATGCTGTGCCATCTAATACAATCTCATGGTAATTCAGCAATTGTAAGCATCAAGTATTTCAAGGTCAGGACTGCCCCTTGATATTGGTAGATAGCTCATAGACATCTTATAACATGACTCACCACCAACCTACATAATGCAATAAAGAGACGTTACTTTGAGTAGAAACCTGATACCGATGTCTGAACAAGATAACATATCTCCCTGCTTCATGCAAAACTTCTTGAGTAAGGCATTAACAGCTTTGTCAGTGCTCAGCCTTCAGCTGGGCAAATGTAGCTAAGAGATTGGAGAAATATGCGGAAACATGGATGACATACGCATGAAGCATAAATCTTTTCCAATCTCATCCCCACTTACATCCCAATTTTCACATTCCTTTTGAGGCTTCCAATCCTTCTCTGCCCCCTGCCATGACCCGTTGCTGAAGACTTACAGCCAACACCCAATCTGCCTCCCAATCTACTGGCTACAGATTGGAAACTGACAAAATGTGATGTCTGCTTCCTCTAATAATTTTGCCAGGATTTGAAGATAACCCATTCCAACCTCTAAACCATCCTAATTCCTTAACAAAAACTGATATACTGGTAGAACTCAGCCAGTCAGTCAGAACCATTCTGGGGAAGGGTCACTGGCCCAAAATATTGGCTGGTTACTTTTTCCATAGATATAACCATATATAACCATATAACCATACAACCATATATAACCATATAACAATTACAGCAAGATTCAAACAAGAGGAAATGACTTTAGAATTAAGGGACAGGAGTTTAGGGGTAACATGAGGGGGAACATCTTTACACAGAGAGTGGTAGCGGTATGGAATGAGCTTCCAGTGGAAGTGGTGGCGGCAAGTTCGTTGGTATCATGTAATTGTTATATAGTTATATGGTTATCATTTAAAAATAAATTGGATAGGCATATGGATGAGAAGGGTATGGAGGGTTATGGTATGAGTGCAGGCAGGTGGGACTAAGGGAAAAAAGGTTGTTCGGCACGGACTTGAAGGGCCGAGATGGCCTGTTACAATTACACAATCTCATATAGATAGGGTGGTAAAGAAAGCTTTTGGTATGCTAGCCTTTATAAATCAGAGCATTGAGTATAGAAGCTGGGATGTAATGTTAAAATTGTACAAGGCATTGGTGAGACCAAATCTGGAGTATGGTGTACAATTTTGGTCGCCCAATTATAGGAAGAATGTCAACAAAATAGAGAGGGTACAGAGGAGATTTACTAGAATGTTGCCTGGGTTTCAACAGCTAAGTTACAGAGATAGGTTGAATAAGTTAGGTCTTTATTCTCTGGAGCGCAGAAGGTTAAGGGGGGACTTGATAGAGGTCTTTAAAATGATGAGAGGGATAGACAGAGTTGATGTGGACAAGCTTTTCCCTTTGAGAATAGGGAAGATTCAAACAAGAGGACATGACTTTAGAATTAACGGACAGAGGTTTAGGGGTAACATGAGGGGGAACTTCTTTACTCAGAGAGTGGTAGCGGTGTGGAATGAGCTTCCAGTGGAAGTGGTGGTGGCAGGTTCGTTGGTATCATTTAAAAATAAATTGGATAGGCATATGGCATATGGATGAGAAGGGTATGGAGGGTTATGGTATGAGTGCAGGCAGGTGGGACTAAGGGAAAAAAGTTTTTTGACACGGACTTGAAGGGCCGAGATGGCCTGTTTCCGTGCTGTAATTGTTATATGGTTATATGGTTATATGGTTATAATAGACCCATTTCTATTGTATATACTTTCTGATCTCATTTATTTGATGACTATTGCTGAGCAAATCATATTTGGCTGAAAGTTTATATTTGCCTTACACCGATTTCAGACCTTTTCAATTTTCTGATGGTTTATACCTGTCCACTTCCAGCCACACCAATATAAGCTTAATTCACTGATATGTAAAAATGTTACCTGGAGCAATTGCAATAAGGTACATTGAAAAAATATCAATCCATTTGTTGATTCATTGTGCATCAAGAAAATGCTAAATATGAAAATACAAGAAAATACAAAAAGAATGTTTGTTTTTTTAACTGCAGGCAATAAAATACAAAATAAGCATCAGAAAAAAGATGTAGGATTTCACAACCATGCTACAAATTGCACACTAAAGAGATCTCTGGTACAGAATTCACCAGTGATCTCAAAGTTTACTCTGCTTTCTCTTCACTGGCCTTACTGAGGTTGGCTATGATGCAAATTGGTTCCTGCCTCAGTGGCGACGTGAACTCACTTTGCTTTGCGTCATAACAGATTAACAGTCATTGCAATCTCACTGGTTCTAAACTCCGCTCTGGAAACTTGGACAACAGGAGCACATAAGTTAAACTGTCTTTCATCGACTGCAGTTTGGCGTTCAACACCACCAACCCTTCCAAACATTGTCAAACTCAGGGAACTGGGTCTATGTTTTTCCCTCTACCACTGGGTCATTAGCTGCCTCATTTGCAGACCTCAGTCAGTGCAAATAGCCACCTCCTCCTTAATGACTATCAACTTAGGGGCACCTCAGAGCTGCATGTCCAGTCCCTACTCTCACTATACCTAGGACCGAGTAGCCAGATACCAGTTGCTGACGATACCGCACTCATTGGACCAATAACGAGAGGATCAGTCAGAGTACAGGAGACAGATCGATAATCTGATTGCCAGAACAACAATATTGCTTTCAACATTGGAGGACCAAGGAACTGATTGGTGACTTCAGGATGGGAATGCCAAGTGTACTTGGCTTCATTAGTGACCTGGTGGTGGAGAGAATCAACAGCTTCAAGTTCCTGGGAGTTCACATGTCTAATAACTGTCCTGGGCCCTGCACATTAATGCAATCACAAAGAAAGCTCACCAATGCCTCTACTTCCTTAGATATTTGATGGCAACAGGTCACCAAATATTCTATTGAACTCATACACATATATGGTGGAGAGCATACTGACAGGTTGCATCAACGCCTGGTTCAATAATTTTAACACGCAAGAGCAAAGGAGGTTGCAGAGAAATGTGGACATTGCCTCATCCATCACAGCTACTGGCATCCCCACCATGAAGGGATATATTGAAAGGGTTGCCTCAAAAATCAGCTAATGTTATGAAAGACCCACACTGACCTGGCCACACTGTCATCTTGCATCAACCATCAGGAAGAAGGTACAGGAACCTGAGAACTATTAACTCTAGGTTCAAGACCAGCTTCTTTCCATGAACCATCAGGTTCTTGAACCAGCATGCACAATCCTAACCATTACCCTAACTGAGGAACAAAGCACAATGAACTTTGCACTACTTTAGTTCCTAGACATCCTTTGCACTATCATGGTTTACTTAAATTGATGATAATGTTGCAATTTTATTATTGTTGTTGCTTGTAAAGCTGCAGCAAGTAAGAATTTCATTGTTCCAGTCCATATCCGGTGCATGTCACAAATAAGCATTCTTGGTATAAGCATTTGCAATCTCTTGGTGATGCCTTATGTGTGACATGGTGCTTGAAGTTTCAGTCTTTGACTGTGACCACTTGAGAGAGGCCAATAGATATTTTGTAGCACTGAATCCAGATCCTGGAGCTTTTCTCATGGCATTGACCACAGCAATAAATTGTAGCAATAAATTTGGCACCCTCGTAGCAGGAATTAATGGAGCATGGCTTGGCACACTTGTAGCTGCTTTGGGAAGATTTATTGTTTGAGAATCACAAACAATATCAATAGTTATTACAACATCGTCACTCATGGGGCTTTAAAAAGTCAATTGCAAAACCATCTAATTTAACTGAAATTATTAGAAATACAAACAGAAAGGAAATGCATCAACATGAGAAATGATCAGTTATTCTTCCAAAGTACAACCTCTTAGATATTCTGAAATGTTCTGTTCTTCCTCCTCCTGATACATACTCTCAGCATTAAAGATTACTAATAAATAATACTGAATTCCTTCCAGTCACATGATTTTTCTAACATCCAAATATTTTTATTCATAACCAAATATTTTTTATTAGTCGACCCAGTATTGTGAAAGAAGATTGTTCCTAGAAAATATGTGTATTTACACTGTCTTCTTAGGACTGTTCTCCCACAAAAAAAACAATATCAGGCATTGTTGCAGTCTTTAACTAAACGGGGGAATTTATTGAATAATTGAATTATAGATGATCGATGAATTACATCGTGATTGCTGCTTTGGTATGGGTCACAATTTACGTTGGTGGTTGTTCTTCACAAAAGTAGTCAATGTAATTCTTTGCTTAAACACCAATTACACATCCTTTTTTCAGTCTCTTCACCTAATTAACCTAATAGAAGTAAACCTTAACTCTGCTGCAGTCATTAAATACTGAAGTGAGTTCTGTAATCTTATAATTCACATGTTTAAAATAAGTATCTATCGTTCTGTTTATTCGAGTTCTTACATTTAATCTTGTACTCATATCATAGAAACATAGAAAATAGGTGCAGGAGTAGGCCATTCGGCCCTTCGAGCCTGCACCGCCATTCAATGTGATCATGGCTGATCATCCAACTCAGTATCCCGTACCTGCCTTCTCTCCATACCCCCTGATCCCTTTAGCCACAAGTGCCACATCTAACGCCCTCTTAAATATAGCCAATGAACTGGCCTCAACTACCTTCTGTGGCAGAGAATTCCAGAGACTCACCACTCTCTGTGTAAAGAATGTTTTCCTCATGTTCCAATTCTTCCAATCAATGGAAAAGATCACATATCAACTGTCTGATTTTCTTTTCAAGAAAGAGTATGGGATGTCAAACAATATCATAAAATATCCTGTCTACTCTATTTCTTCATAATTTTAAACTAAAGTTTGTTGTGCAATATGTACATAGGAATATTTAACATCCACATTACACAAACTGCATATATATATATATATATATATATATATATATATATACAAAGCAATAATCAAACACAATTTATTAGATGAAGCATTATGTTGCAAGTAATGTTGCTGCGGGTTGACCAAAGATAAAGAGCTCAATGTTCAAGGATATTTGACATTAAGGAAAGATGGGTAGAAGGAAAAGGAAATGCTGTAGCACCATTAATATAAAGGTGAGATCATCCTTCAGCAAAAAAAAAACATTCTGCCATCAACAAGGCCACTAGTTTTTGTTCTGTGTCTTCTATGAACTTACTAATCATATTCACATCAAAACTGTTAATATTTATAACAAACTGTAAGAGCCCCAGCAGCAATTCCGTGGTATACCACTGCTGGCAGACTTCCAATTATAAAAGGAACTCTTTACCATCATCCTCTACTTATAGAGTCAGAGAGTGATACAGTGTAGAAACAGGCCCTTTGGACCAACCTGCCCACACCAGCCAACATGTCTCACCTACACTAGCCCCACCTGCCTGTGTTTGGTCCATAACCCTCCAAATCTGTCCTATCCATGTACCTGTACCTGTTTCCTAAATGCTGGGATAGTCAACTACCTCCTCTGGCAGCTTGTCCCATACACCCACCCCCCTTTTTGTGCAAAAGTTACACATCAGATTCCTATTAAATCTCTTTCCCTTCACCTTGAACCTATGTCCTCTGGTCCTCGATTTACCTATTCTGGGCAAGAGATTTTATGCATCTATCCGATCGATTCCTCTCATGATTTTATACTTCTTACTATCAAACCAATTTGGATCCTATTTTCTCTGCCAATAACCAGGCTGCGCTGTTTACCTTTGATTCATAAACTGCCTTTTCAAGTGTAGATTAATCCAATCTTTTCACAAAAGAAACCATGACGGTACAAAAGCATCTTCCACAATGCTTCTCAAATTACTCTTCAGGATTGGAAAGTAGTAAATGTGACCCCGCTATTTAAGAAGGGAAAGTGCCGAAAACTATTATTTTAGTTGGGAAGGTGGTGAAGTCTTGTGAACAAAGTAATAACAGAATTCCTTGAAAAGAATCATAGGGTTGAGCAGAAATAGCATGAAATTCTGAAAGGGAAATCATGTACATGTAAATCTACTGGCGAATGCACTGGAGTTATTTGAGGATGTAACCAGTGGATTAGATAAGAAAGAACCAGTAGATATAATGTATTTGGATTTTCAGAAAGCTTTTAATAAACTTCCACTCAGAGAGAGCACAAAGAGTTGAAGGTTATGTGCTTGTCAGTCAAACATCAAAGAGTAGAAATATATAGATTTTTCTCAGGTTGGCAAACTGTGACTGGTGGATTGGTGTCCCAGTGACCCCGTGGGTTTCCTCCAGGTGCTCTGGTTTCCTCCCACATTCCAAAGATGTGCAGGTTTGTAAATTAATTGGCCTCAGAAAATTGCCCCTAGTGCATAGGATGCGTAACTGGGAAAACAGAACTCACTTATGGGTGATCATTGGTCGGTGCGGACTCGGTGGGCCGAAGGGCATGTTTCCATGCTGTATCTTTAAACTAAACTAATCCTCAGAGCTGTTTCTTGAGCCCCAGAGATTCATGATTTATATCAACATTTGTCTGAGGGGCTGAATATCATATTTCAAAGTTAGCTGATAATACAAAACTGGTTGGGACTGTGAGAAGGAAGGAGAATGTAAGGAGGCTTAATGATGATAGAGACCTGAATAGTTGGCAATTCCATGATAGTTATATTTGGGCTCTGGTGAGACCACATCTGGAGTATTGTGTATAGTTCTGGTCTAATTTGAGGAAGGACATCCTTGTAATTGAGGCAGTGCAGCGTAGGTTCACGAGATTGATCCCTGGGATGGCGGGATTGTCATATGAGGAAAGATTGAAAATACTAGGCTTGTATTAACTGGAGTTTAGGGGGAATCTTATAGAAATATATAAAATTATAAAAGAACTGGACAAGCTAGATGCAGGAAAAATGTTCCCAATGTTGGGCGAGTCCAGAACCAGGGGCCATAGTCTTAGATAAAGGGGAGGTCATTTAAGACTGAGGTGAGACAAAACGTTTTCACCCAGAGAGTTGTGAATTTATGGAATTCCCTGCCACAGAGGGCAGTGGAGGCCAAATCACTGGATAGATTTAAGAGAGAGTTAGATAGAGCTCTAGGGGCTAGTGGAATCAAGGGATATGGGGAGAAGGCAGGCACGGGTTATTGATAGGGGATGATCAGCCATGATTGCAATGAATGGCCGAATGGCCTCCTCTTTCACCTATTTTCTATGTTACTATGTTTCTATGATAGTGGAGAAAAATGTAAGGTATTTCACGCTGACCCATAAACATAATAACATACAAACTGAGCTTTATGAACAGAGGCATGGAGTAGGAGACCAAAGGATTCATAATAAACTGCTACTTCAGTCACAACTGGAGTTTAGTATTCACTTCTGGGAGGCATATTTTGCGAAAGATGTGAAAGCTTTGGTGAGGGTGGTGAAGAAACTTATCAACATTATTCTAGAATTGAGGAACTTCTTTGTGGCTATTCTAGAGAAGCTATGTTTTTTTTCTTTGGAATTTGGTTTATTTAGTTTAGCGATACAGCATGGAAACCGGCCCTTCGGCTCACCGAGTCTGCACCAAACAGTGATCCCCGCACATTAACATAACCCTAGTGCATACAAGGGACAATTTTACATTTATACCAAGCCAATTAACCTACAAACCTGTACGTCTTTGGAGTGAGGGAGGAAACCGAAGATTTATGAGGAAACCCACGCAGGTCATGGGGAGAACGTACAAACTCCGCACAGACAGCACCCATAGTCAGGTTCAAACCTGGTATTTGACGCTGTAAGGCAGTGACTCTACCACTACGCCACTGTGGAATGGAGGCAGTTGTGCGGAGATTTGACAGTATTTGCAGTCATCAAATGTAGATAGAGAGAAACTACTACCATTGGTGGAGGGATCAAGAACCAGGGGATATAGAATGAATTAGATTGATAAAGGAACCAGCAGTGACACAAGGATTATTCTTACACAATAAGCAGGATTGCACTGTCAGTTATATTAGCAGAGGCAGTTTTAACTGTACAATTCAAAATAGAACCGATAAGGTAAGGGTTGTGGAGGGAGGGAAGTTGGGTTCAGGGTTGGGGTGGAGTGGGACAGGACTCTATGTCAGAGCAATCCTGTTCTCACATACAGCTAGTACAGTCATAGGGTCGAATGGCTCAATGTTGCAATCATTTTGTGATTCTGTATTATTATAAAAATGGAGCAAAAAAATTACAAAAATTTCAATACAGTGCATATTTCCTGAGTAAAATTGCAGATGCTAGAAATCTGAAATTAAATCAGAAAATGATGGTAAGTCACAATGCAAGAAAAGGTAGGTGAGTAATTTAAGGTACCAAACCGATTTGAAATGGTAATATAAACCAAATGAAATGGTAATATAACTGAATCACCAATAAGGTTGTCACTAATCTAAAGGACGTTTACGTCTAATCTTACACTGAGATAACAGATTGCAGCAAATAGGAAGTACACTTTAGTTGCACTAAATACAGAAGGACTAAGCAGTTAATCTTCTGCTGCCTCTCACCACCCACAAATTCCCAGTGTAAGTATCGGGTAGGAACTGGATGTGTCTCAACTGTTATGTTCCTCATAACTATCACATAGTCCACTATCACATGTGTCAACCTTGACTGTATCTCCTTGCACCCTTCCACCCAAAATCACCATCCCCTATGCTCAATTTCTCTGTCTCCACTACATCTGCTGCCAAGATGTGGCTATCCATTCTAGGCCGTCCAAGGTGTTGTCTTTCTTCAGTAAATGTCATTTCCCTTCTGCTGTCATGGATGGAGTCATCACCCAGGTTTCTTCTGTCTCCCTTAGTTCAATTCTCACTTCTCCTCTCCCCAGATAGAATAAGGATTGCGTTCCCCTGGTCCTCACCTTTCACCCTACCAGACTTTGCATCCAACACCTCATCCTCTGGCATTTTCATCACCTTCAATGTGATCCCTCCAGCTGTCATATCTTCACATCCCCACCTCTTTCCACCTTCCGCAGAGACTGCTCCCTCTGCAACATCCCTTCCCTTCCTTGCCAATCTGCTCCCCTCCCTCGGTACTTTCCCCTGTAACCGCAGCTGATGTAACACCTGTCCCTACATGACCTCCATCCGGGAACACAGCACCCCTCCCAGATGAAACAGAGGTTCACGTGCATCTCGTGAAACCTCATGTACTCCATTTGGTGCTCTCGATGTGGCCTCCTTTACCTGAGACTAAGCATAGACTAGGCAACTGAATACTTGCACTCTGATTGCCAAGGCTTGTTGAAACAACTGTTGTTATCATTTTTACTATCCATCCCATTCCCATATCGACTTTTCTGTCCTTTTCTGTCCTCCATTGCCAGACTGAGGCCCTACTCAAACTGGAGGAAAGGCACCTCATATTCCATTTGGGCAGCTTACAACCCACAGCGCAATCACAAAGCTCTTCAATGTCAAGTATTTTCTCCCTTTCCTGTACCTCCCCCACCCCAGTGTGCACACATTTTCCCCCACCATCTCACAATTCCAGTCACTCTGCTCCTTTCCCCTCCTTAATTTACTCGTCTCCCATCCCCGAATCCCCCATTTCTCTTTTGTCCCTCTTCCTTCCCTTCCCCCCCGCCCCCTTCCACCATATCCCTCCCTCGAGCTTTACATCTCACACATCTTCTTCTTATCGGACACCATTTTACCTCCACTTCACCTGTAACCTTCATCACATTCCAGCCACCTGCCAATCAATCCCTCAAATCACGCTACAGAAAAACACATGGAAAAATACCCCCAGGGATGCCCGAGAGGGGGGGGGGAAGATTAGCACCTCAATTTGTCGGATCAAAGGTTGACGACTAAAGGCAATGGACAACCAACTATGAATATCAAATGCAAATGTGGTAAGGTTTGCAAGAACAGCTGAGGCCTGAAGATTCACCAGACCCAGATGAAGTGTTTGGAGGGACAGGGAATGTCACATCGCACAGGTATTTTACTAGGTGAGACGGAGGAGGAGCCGGGACCGGAATCACCCCATAGAGCCCGAAGCCTCCAAGTGGCACAACTAGTCCCTCAGAACAGATTTCCAGAGAAGGTTCGAGTCAAATGGTCACAGGCCTGCAAGACAGCAGTCTAGCATCAGTTCGACAAGGACGTCAACAAGGTACAAGAAGCAACTGCGAAGGGCGACGTGGACCGAAGGCTGCAAATGATGATGACAATCGTCATCACCCTAGCTGTGGAAAGGTTTGGAGCAGTGGAGAAGATGCCGGCCAGAACACCTTTCACTTTGAACCGTGGAAGAAAGATTCTAAGGGGAGTAGGAGGCAATCGTGGCTGACAAGAGAAGTCAGGGATAGAATAAAACTAAAGGAAAAGTTGTATAACACAGCAAAGAGTAGCCTGAAGCCAGAGGATTGGGAAACTTTTATAGGACAACAAAACCATATAAACCATATAACATATAACAATTACATCACGGAAACAGTCCTTCTCGGCCCTTCCAGTCCATGCTGACCATTTATTTTCCCCTAGTCCCATCTATCTGCACTCAGACCATACCCCTCCATTCCCTTCCCATCCATATACCTATCCACTTTACTTTTAAATGTTAAATGTCGATCCTGCCTCCACCACTTCTGCTGGAAGATCATTCCACACAGCCACCACTCTCTGAGTAAAGAAGTTCCCCCTCATGTTACCCCTAAACTTCTGTCCCTTAATTCTCATGTCATGCCCTCTTGTTTGAATCTTCCCCACCCTCATTGGGAAAAGCTTATCCACGTCAACTCTGTCTATCCCTTGCATAATTTTAAAGACCTCAATCAAGTCCCCCTTAACCTTCTGCACTCCAAAGAATAAAGACCTAACTTGTTCAACCTTTCTCTGTAACCTAGTTGCTGGAACACAGGCAACATTCTAATAAATCTCCTCTGTACTCTCTCTATTTTGTTGACATCCTTCCTATAATTAGGCAACCAAAATTGTACACCAGAATTGGTCTTACCAATGCCTTGTACAATTTTAACATTACTTCCCTACTCCTATATTCAATGCTCTGCAGGGGTTGGAGAAACTGATTGGATGGGCAAGGATGAGGTTTAAGCCAGGAAAATCAAGGTCACGTGCTGAAGAAGGGCAAAGTCATGGGCAGGTTCCGCTTCAGCACCGAAGGGACACCAATCCCAACTGTCTCCAAAAGGCCAGTGAAGAGTCTTGGCAAGGTGGTTAAAAGCAGCCTGAAGGATACAGCATCTGTCCAGGCAACCTGTCAGGAGCTGGAGAGTTGGTTGAGAGTAGTGGACCAGTCGGGGCTTCCCGGCAAGTTCAAGGCATGGATTTACCAGCATGGTATCCTGCCAAGGATACTCTGGCCACTGCTTGTCTACAAAGTCCCAATATTCATCACAGAGAGATTGGAGAGGAAAGTCAGCAGCTTTCTCAGGAGGTGGTTGGGACTGCCCAGGAACCTTAGCAGCATCACCCTGTACGGAAATAACACCAAGCTCCAGCTGCCCCTGAAGTCCCTGGAAGAGGAGTTTAAGGTGACTCAGGCCAGAGAGGTGATGCTGTACATGGACTCCAGCGACCCCAAGGTGGCTCAGGCAGGAGTGGAGGTGAAAACTGGGAGGAAGTGGAGAGCCGGCAAAGCCGTGCTGCAAGCGGAGTCTCGTGTACGCCACAGTCCTGGTGGGAGCAGTGGCTCGGGGAAGAGCTGGCCTGGGAACCTTCCCAACTCCCCAGTTTGACAAGGCCAAGGGGAAGGAAAGGCGCAGGCTGGTCCAGGAGGAAGTGAGGGCAGTGGTGGAGGAGGAGAGGTGTACCAGAGCAGTTGGATTGAGGCAGCTGGGAGCCTGGACAAGGTGGGAGCAGGTCATGGCATTTCGGGACCAGTGATCACAATACCATTAGTTTCAATATAATTATGGAGAGAGTCAGAACTGGACCTAGGGTTGAGATTTTTGATTGGAGAAAGGCTAACTTTGAGGGAATGCATTATGATTTAAAAGGAGTGAATTGGGACATTTTGTTTTATGGGAAGGATGTAGAAGAGAAATGGAGGACATTTAAAGGGGAACTTGTAAGAGTACAGAATCTTTATGTTCCTGTTCGGTTGAAAGGAAATGGTAAAAATGGGAAAGAGCCATGGTTCTCAAGGGAAATTGTACACTAGGTTCGAAAAAAGAGAGATATCTACAATAATTATAGGAGGCATGGAGTAAATGACGTGTTAGATGAGTATAAAGAATGTAAAAAGAATCTTAAGAAATAAATAAGAAAAGCTAAAAGAAGATATGAGGTTGCTTTGGCAAGAAATGTGAAAGTAAATCCAAAGGGTTTCTACAGCTATATTAATAGCAAAAGGATAACGAGGGATAAAATTGGACCATTAGAGAGCCAGAATGGATAGCTATCTGCAGAGCCAAAAGGGATGGGGGAGATATTGAACAATTTATTTTCTTCGGTATTCACCAAGGAGAAGGATATTGAACTCTGTGAGGTAAAGGAAAAAAGTAGAGTAGCTATGGAAACTATGAGATTCAAAGAGGAGGAAGTACTGACACTTTTGAAAAATATAAAAATGGATAAGTCTCCAGGTCCTGACAGGATATTCCCTCGGACATTGAGGGAAGTTAGTGTAGAAATAGCAGGGGCTATGACAGAAATATTTCAGATGTCATTAAAAACGGGAATAGTGCCGGAGGATTGGCGTACTGCGCATGTTGTTCCATTGTTTAAAAAGGGTTCAAAGCATAAAACTAGCAATTATAGACCTGTTAGTTTGACGTCAGTGGTGGGCAAATTAATGGAAAGGATACTTAGAGATAATATATATAAGCATCTGGATAAACAGGGTCTGATCAAGAACAGTCAACATGGATTTGTGCCTGGAAGGTCATGTTTGACAAACCTTCTTTAATTTTTTTGAAGAGGTTACTAGGGAAATTGATGAGGGTAAAGCAGTGGATGTTGTCTATATGGATTTCAGTAAGGCCTTTGACAAGGTTCCCCATGGAAGGTTGGTTAAGAAGGTTCAATCGTTGGGTGTTAATGGCGGAGTAGCAAGATGGATTCAACAGTGGCTGAACGGGAAATACCAGAGAGTAATGGTGGATGGCTGTTTGTCAGGTTGGAAGCCGGTGACCAGTGGGGTGCCTCAGGGATCTGTGTTGGGTCCACTGTTGTTTGTCATGTACATCAATGATCTAGATGATGGGGTGGAAAATTGGATAAGTAAGTATGCAGATGATACTAAGATAGGGGGTGCTGTGGATAATGAAGTCGATTTTCAAAGTCCACAGAGAGATTTGGGCCATTTGGAAGAGTGGGCTGAAAGATGGCAGATGGAGTTTAATGCTGATAAGTGTGAGGTGCTACATCTTTGCAGGACAAATCAAAATAGGACGTACATGGTAAATGGTAGGGAATTGAGGAATGCTGTGGAACAGAGGGATCTAGGAATAACTGTGCATAGTTCCCTGAAGGTGGAATCGCACCTTCAGATAGGTGGTAAAGAAAACTTTTGGTGTGCTGGCCTTTATAAATCAGAGCATTGAATATAGGAGTAGGGAAGTAATGTTAAAATTGTACAAGGCATTGGTAAGACCAATTCTGGGGTATGGTGTACAATTTTGGTCACCTAATTATAGGAAGGATGTCAACAAAATAGAAAGAGTACAGAGGAGATTTACTAGAATGTTGCCTGGGTTCTAGCAACTAAGTTACAGAGAAAGATTCTGGAGTAGTTCCTGAGGATTGGAGGGTAGCTAATGTAATCCCACTTTTTAAAAAAGGAGGGAGAGAGAAAGCGGGGAATTACAGACCAGTTAGTCTAACATCGGTAGTGGGGAAACTGCTAGAGTCAGTTATTAAAGATGGGATAGCAGCGTATTTGGAAAGTGGTGAAATCATTGGACAAAGTCAGCATGGATTTATGAAAGGTAAATCATGTCTGACAAATCTGATAGAATTTTTCGAGGATGTAACTAGTAGAGTGGATAAGGGAGAACCAGTGGATGTGTTATATCTAGACTTTCAGAAGGCTTTCGACAAGGTCCCGCATAAGAGATTAGCATACAAACTTAAAGCACACGGTATTGCGGGTTCAGTATTGATGGGGATAGAGAACTGGCTAGCAGACAGGAGGCAAAGGGTAGGAGTAAACGGGTCCTTTTCAGAATGGCAGGCAGTGACTAGTGGGGTACCGCAAGGCTCAGTGCTGGGACCCCAGCTATTTACAATATCTATTAATGATTTGGACGAGGGAATTCAATGCAACATCTCCAAATTTGCAGATGACACCAAGCTGGGGGGTATAGTTAGGTGTGAGGAGGATGCTTGGAGGCTGCAGGGTGATTTGGATAGGCTGAGTGAATGGGCAGATGCATGGCAAATGCAGTATAATGTGGATAAATGTGAGGTTATCCACTTTGGTGGCAAAAACATGAGGGTAGACTATTATCTGAATGGTGGCAGATTAGGAAAAGGGGAGATGCAACGAGACCTGGGTGTCATGGTACACCAGTCATTGAAAGTAGGCATGCAGGTGCAGCAAGCAATGAAGAAAGCAAATGGTATGTTAGGATTCATAGCGAAAGGATTTGAGTGTAGGAGCAGGGAGGTTCTACTGCAGTTGTACAGGGTTTTGGTGAGGCCACACCTGGAGTATTGCGTACAGTTTTGGTCTCCAAATCTGAAGAAAGACATCCTTGCCATAGAGGGGGTACAGAGAAGATTCACCAGACTGATTCCTGGGATGTCAGGACTTTCATATGAGGAAAGATTTGATAGATTCGGCTTGTACTCGCTGGAATTTAGAAGATTGAGGGGGGGAACTTATAGAAACGTACAAAATTCTTAAGGGGTTGGACAAGCTAGATGCTGGAAGATTGTTCCCGATGTTGGGGTAGTCCAGAACAAGGGGTCACAGTCTAAGGATAAGGGGGAATTCCTTTAGGACCGAGATGAGGAAAACATTCTTTACACAGAGAGTGGTGAGTCTCTGGAATTCTCTGCCACAGAAGGTAGTTGAGGCCAGTTCATTGGCTATATTTAAGAGGGCGTTAGATGTGGCACTTGTGGCTAAAGGGATCAGGGGGTATGGAGAGAAGGCAGGTACGGGATACTGAGTTGGATGATCAGCCATGATCACATTGAATGGCGGTGCAGGCTCGAAGGGCCGAAGGGCCTACTCCTGCACCTATTTTTCTATGTTTCTAAAGGTTGAACAAGTTAGGTCTTTATTCTTTGGAGCGCCGAAGGTTAAGGGGGGACTTGATTGAGGTCTTTAAAATGATGAAAGGGATAGACAGAGTTGACGTGGATGAGCTTTTCCCATTGAGGGTAGGAAAGATTAAAACAAGAGGCATGACATGAGAATTGAGGGACAGAAGTTTAGGGGTAACATGAGGGGGAACTTCTTTACTCAGAGAGTGGTGGCTGTGTGGAATGATCTTCCTGCAGAAGTGGTGGAGGCAGGGTCGATTTTAACATTTAAAAGTAAAGTGGATAGGTATATGGACGGGAAGGGAATGGAGGGGTATTGTCTGTGTGCAGGTAGATGGGATTAAGGGAAAATAAATGGTCGGCACGAACTGGGAATTCCGAGAAGGCCTGTTTCCATTGCTGTAATTGTTATATGGTTATATGTTATTATAAGATGAGTCATCAAGAACACCACAGAGGCAGCGGAGAAGGCCTCGAGATGGCTCTGGATCAGGAGAGAAGGTCCATGGTGAGGAGCGAATGCCACCTGAACACGTCATGGTCTGATCAACCACGGCTGGGTCGCCTGGGCGAGGGTGTCTGATGTTGAAAGACCCAAAACACCCAATAACCCCAGGTTACATCACTGATGATGTGTTCAGGAGCATCAATAGATGTATTTGTATCAATCAATCAGCTGTATCCACCTATCGCTTGCCAGATTTGTCCCGCCCCCACGTCTCTTCTCTCCCCCTTACTCCATTCAATCTGAAGAAGGATCCTGACCCAACAGATCGTCTGTCCATTCCTTCCTCAGATGCTGCCTGACCCGTTGAGTTTTTTGAGTGTTCTGATCACGTGTGAAGATTCACACAGAAAGATAAGCAGCTCGGGAAGTCAGTCAATTGGCTCCTGAATAAATCATTCCATGCTTGCTATCCTCAACACAGCTGGGAGGATATATGGGATGAAAATAAAAGTTACTGCTGAGATAAATGTTGGTATGCATTTGCAGTTCAGGTCAACAGCAAAACCAAGCTGTACATTGGGGTTACTCTGTGCTCTCCCCACTGTAATGTCAATCCAGTACATGCCACATTAACAAAACATGTTTATGATTCAGAATGATATTTATCACTGAGTTAGCCATAAAGCTATTGGCGCATATTTTCTATATTAAGATTGAATGGAATGATTGTGTTTAGTATGGACTGTTTCAGGAACATTGCTGAAGTAAATGCTCTATGTAAAATATAAAACAAGAACTTTTATTTGACTGAGATAAATTACTCTGCAGTATTCTCAACAATCCATCTGTACAGATTTTATTAAAACAATTTTATTTTTGAAAGCAGGCATAAATATGTTAAATGGCTGCAAAACATGCACTAAGTGTTGACATAACTCACATGAAAAAGAGGTGTTTCTAAGTACTGCAGGGTGGATGCTCGTAAAAGAAATTCCAATGTTATGCCTGTGGGCAGAAGAAATGCAGAAGGGTGTTTAGTGGCAACGATAATAAGAGTCATTTGAGATATTTTACACAGGACTAGAACATTGGAATTAAAATAAATAAATAAGTTGTACCTTTAATTTTCTCTTGCACCCAAGAAATTTGAAAACTACATTTTTTTGAGGAAAGCCCAAATGATTTTTACTTAAAAATTAGCTTTATCGAAAGTAAGTCTCATAACTGAATCAAATGATAATAAAACTGAAAAATATCTGGATGAAATATACCTTAATAGATGGTACTTTCTTCTACTGAATGCATTTAAACAAGACATTGTGCAGCTATGTTGCTCTGGATCAATGAAATAAGTAAGCCAAGGAAAACAATAGTAAAAGATGCTGAAATTGCATATATTGCATCATGCTTCGCCTGGTACTCTAAATATCATATCTGGAGAGTTGTAAGAAATTGTTTTAAAGTAAATCAATGGATTTAGTACAAAAAGGTACTTGCAGAATGAAGTTAAATAAAAATCTCCAGTTCTTCTAATTCTGCTGCAACACGAAGCCTGGATTAAAACAGCTGATCTAACTTCATCAATAAGGAAACTCGTGACCTTTTAACCCTCAAACCGCTGAATAACCACCTTATTCTGCTTTGTTTTATAGTACGGTAATGTTATTTAGTTTCATTTAGAGATACAGTGCCGAAAAAGGCCCTTCGGCCCAACCAAGTCTGCACCGACCAGCGTACCCTGCACATTAACACTATCCCACACACACGAGGCCCAATTTACATTTATACCAAGCCAAACAACCTACAAACCTGTACGTCTTTGGAGTGTGGGAAGAAACCGAAGACCTCGAGAAAACCAACGTGGTCTCGGGGAGAACGTGCATACTCCATACAGACAGCACCCATAGTCGGGATCGAACCTGGGTCTCTGGAGCTGCAAGCACTGTGTAGGCTGCAACTCTCGCTGCGCCGCCGTGCTGCTCTTTGTTTATTTGTTATAATACAGTTAAGTACTACTGTTTTTCATATTCAAGTTACATGTACTTTATTTCTTAGATAATAACTATGATTAATATTTCAAAGTTTAAGATAAACTTGCACCAGAAAATAACAATTGTTTCCCACTGAAGATGATGAATATATATGTCAGACTGTAAGAAAAACTTCCCTCATTTCATTACAATTGTCGAGCCTCTCCATTTCAAAGCTAACTGAAGAAGGTATGGGGTAGTATTATTTCCTCCTATAACTTCAACTCACTAAGGCCAAGACAGTCATCTGGTAACCAGTTCACTAATATATCCAATGTAAATGCACCTTGTTTCGCTTTTGGACACCAACAGTGTTTATAAAATTACTTTTTGTTACATAGAAGTAAAATGACCACACATCCCCTCATTAAGACCACTTCCTTTGCACCTATAATTTAACATAGGCCAGTCAACAATAAGTATATTATTTGTGTTTGTTTTATGATTGATCATATAATAGCTGTCATTGATCATAGAGCATTTTGGCTGAGTACAAAAAAAATATTCTGTCTTCAGTTGTGGTATCGATCACAGGGAGTATATATTTCTCAGCAACTGTTAGCCTGTGTCAAAATATGCTCAAAAAATATAATCAAATTAAAGTTCTTTTTCAGAAAGATGCTGCATAATTTATAGGTTATGCATTGACCAAAACCCTCAGATCATTGGGTTATGTACGTGCCCACAATTCAAAGAAACAGCTTCTTGCTACCCTTGGAAACAGCCAACACAGAGGGAGAAAAATCAATAGTAATGTTTTGAGTAGCCTTGCTTTTGCTTTGTTTTTGTATTTGGTTTTAATTACAGTTTATAATTCCTTTAACCAAGCACTGAATTTTCATTGACCATAAATAATTGTACTGCATTGTAGCTGGGATCAGTAAAAGGCCTTGAAAAACACAAAAGTAACTTAGCTGATCAGAAATTAATTTATTGAATCCCAGTGTCATTATTACTGATTTGCAAACTAATCATGAGCACATTTGGAATGTAATATGGCATTTATATACAGCAAATCTATTGGGATTGAAAAGTGTTTTTTGCAAGTGAGAATATTGGTGTTGGTGGAGGAGAAATCTATTGTATTATTCAGGAGCAGGCAACAATAAGTGAGACTGGGTCATCTTTTTTTTCCAGCCAGGACCTGTGACCTCAGTGCTATTAAATGTATCAACCACTCCTTTGCTACCCTCCGTCTGACCATACAAAAAGGCCATTCCAAATCACCCACAATTTTTCTTTCTGTCAGAAAGGATTTCTGAAACTGGGCCTTGATGAATTAGTACCTTATGAATTCATTACAGCTGAACAGCCAGATTTTCAGTTACTTACATCTCCGTCTCTTCCCTAAGCAGCTGCCTTTCACAGCTTCCATCTTTATCAGGTTTTCGTACAAGGATTAGAGGCATTATGAGATTATGGCTCAGTAGGAAGCAGCTGATTGTCACCTTCATTGTCTACTTGTAGATGTGAGTAAATATGACAGTTCTAAATAGCCAGGTATTGAGCATGTTTCACATTTAAAAAAAAATCTGAGCAGAATATGAACAAAAAGAAATCAGGATAAAAACTGTAGCTGTGCTCTGCCTTCTCTATTGTAAATGTTCTGAATTACAATCCAAATTGTTTAACCTTTTTGATCTTATGGTAATGTATTTGCATTGTGCTCACTCAAACCACAAGGAGAAGAGATTATTTCAGTTTATTTCTAAAATAGTCTCTTACTATAGATCAGATTAATGTTGTAATCTGTAATTGTTCGTCATTATACATTTTCAAGAATATCCAGATAGCCAGACAAAAAAAATCTGGAAATTACATTTTGTGTTCATTGGACGTGATAGTTACACCAGAGAGAATATCTTTCTAGTAATTGTATATTAACTAGAAACCTCATTCAGTCGATTGTGATAAGGATGCAAGATATATTGTTTTATATAGTTTTCCATCCATTCTAAAACATATGCAAACATATAAAAGACAACTTAAAAATAACTATGTAAAAGCCATATGTTTGGTTTTATTTTGTGAGAATAAACAAGTTAAATAAACGAGTTAAATAGAAAACCATTTTCTCCATGCCGACATGGCATTCAAGAAGACTCAGCGATAGAACATTTCACAGCATTGTTTCAATATGACAGATAAGCTATTAATTGTTAATATATGAAAGAACTTCAATAGACATTAGAAGCAGCCGTGTCAAATTTCAAACATTAAAATGGTATATCTGGAAAATGCAATTGTAACACTTGAATGTGAGATCATGAAAGCAACTTTAGCTGATAAACATAAAATATAGAAGATAGAAAAAGTATAGGACAGGAACTGTCCCATTGGCCCACGATTTCTGTTCAGAACACAATAGCATGATAAAATAAGTTAATTTGCCTGCACATGAATCATACCCCTCCACTCCTTGCTTATCCATCTAGTATATATCTAAAAACTTCTTAAATGCTTCTATCATCACTGCTGATAGCATGTGCCAGGCACCCACCACACTGTGTAAAACATCTTGCCCTGCACACCCTGGGGAAATGGATCTGACTGTCTACCCTATCTATGCCTTTCATAATTTTATATACTTTAATCCAGTCTACCCACATCCAAATCTGTCCAGCTTCTCTTTGTTGCTATTATCCCCTAATAAAGGAAGTATTCTGGTAAAATTCTTCTGCACTCCCTGCAAAGCCTCCACATCCTTCCTGTAATGGGCAACCAGGACTTCATGTAATACTCTAAATGAGGCAAACTAATGTCTTATAAAGTTGCATCATGACTTTCTGACAAGGCTCTGACCAATGAAGGCAAGCATACCAAGTCCATTCTTTACCACTCTATCTACTTGTGTTGCCACTTTCAGGGAGCTGTGGACCTGGATCCCAAGATGCTCAAGAGTCAAAAGTCAACAGTGTTTTATTGTCATATGTCTCAGATCGGACAATGAAATTCTTACTTGCTGCTGCACGATAGAGTATGTAAACATAGTACATAACGGGAGAAGGAAAAAAAGTTCAGTATGTGTATGCACATGCACACATACTCAATAAATAACAAATATAGTGCAATAATAATAATAGTCTGTTGCAGTTCGGAAATTATTTGTTGTTGTGTTTAATAGCCTGATGGATGTAGGGAAGAAGCTGTTCCTGTTAAGTTACAGTTTTCAGGCTCCTGTACCTTCTTCCCAATGGCAATGCGGAAATGAGTGAGTGGCCAGGATGGTGTGGGTCTTTGATGATGTTGGCTGCCTTTTTGAGGCAGCGACTTCAATAGACCCCTTCGATGGTGAGGAGGTCAAAGCCAGTAATGGACTTGGCAATGGTCACAACGTTTTACAGTATTTTCAAGCTGCCGAATCAGGCCACAAGAATACCAGTCAGTATGCTCTCTACTGTGCACCTGTAGAAGTTCAGGAGAATCCTCTTTGAAATGCCGAATCTCCGTAATCTTCTCAGGAAGTTGAGTCGCTGATGTGCCTTCTTTACAATTGCATCAGTGTGCTGGTCCAGGAAAGATCTTTGGAAATATGCACACCCAGGAATTTGATGTTTTTGACCCTCTCCATCATATTGATGTAAACAGGATTGTGGGTCCTCATCCTTCCACTACCAAAGTCCACAATCAGCACGTCAATGCTGATGTATTGCCATCAATCATATATCCCTCCCTTATATTTGACCTCCCAAAATACAACACCTCACACTTGCTCGACAGATTGCTCCATGTAAATAATGTTTATGGTTGAATGATAGAATCAGAGAGTGGATACAAGGAACTGCAGATGCTTTTCACAGAGGCCCGGGGAGCCGTTGGAGAGAGAGGGTGGAGTTACCTGCACTGAAGGGGAGTTTCCATACTGAATAGGGAGGTTTCTGGCGGAAGCCGCTTTGATTGGTGGAAGCAGACTAGAGGAAGCAGCTGATTGGGTGGAACCTCTGGTTAGTATTTCTGCTTTCTGGTTAAAGGTACAGTGTTTTAGTAAAGGTACAGTGGGTTAGTAAAGGTACAGTGCTTTTGGTTTGTATAATTAAGGTGTAGTTTAAAGGTCAAGAGGGAGCAGCTGTTTGAGTCAGATACGTGCTGATTTCTCACAGCAGTTTCCATTATATTATACTGGTATCGGATCCAGGGTAAGGCGAGAGAATGTCAGCCAGAGCAGTGTACTGTACTGCATGTCAGATGTGGGAGGTCATGGTGTCGGATGGCCCTCTTGACGTCCACATCTGCATCAGGTGCAGAGAGATGGGGCTCCTAAGGGACCGTATTAGGATCCTGGAGCAGCAGCTCGATGACCTCTGCCTGGTCAGGGAGAGTGAAAAGGTGATAGACGAGAGTTTTAGGGAGGTGGTCACTCCAAAACCACAGGAAAGAGACATGTGGGTCACGCTAAGGAAGGGCAAGGGGCAGAGGCATGAACGAGTAAGTACTCCAATGTCAGTACACCTGGCAAATAAGTACGGGGGTTACACAAAAAGCTGGAGAAACTCAGCGGGTGCAGCAGCATCTAAGGAGCGAAGGAGATAGGCGACGTTTCGGGTCGAGACCCTTCGTATTTGAGTACGGATGGGGGTAACAGCCTACCCGGGGGTAGCGACAGCGGACGGGCCTTCAGCACAGAGACCGGCCCTGTTGCTCCGAAAGGTAGGGAAAAAAAGAGGAGGGCAATAGTAATTGGGGACTCTATTGTTAGGGGGTCGGATAGGCGATTCTGTGGACGCAGTTGGGAGACCAGGATGGTGGTCTGCCTCCCTGGTGCCAAGGTCTCGGATGTGTCTCAACGTGTCCAAGATATCCTCAAATCAGAGGGAGAGGAGCCTGAGGTCGTGGTACATATAGGTACCAATGACACGGGTAAAAAGAGGGAAGAGGTCCTGAAGGGAGGATTTAAGGACATGGGAGGAGAGTTGAGGAAAAGGACTAAAAAGGTAACAATCTCAGGATTACTGCCAGTGCCACGCGACAGTGAGGGTAAAAATGGAGCAAGGTGGAGGATAAATGCTTGGCTGAAAGACTGGTGCAGAGGGCAGGGATTCAAGTTTCTGGATCATTGGGACTTCTTTTGGGGTAGGTGGGACCTGTACAGAAAGGATGGGTTGCACTTGAACCTGAGGGGGACCAATATCCTGGTGGGGAAATTTGCAAAGGCCACTGGGGAGACTTTAAACTAGAATGGTTGGGGCGAGGGATGCAAATAGCAAAAGCTAGTAGACAGAATGGGAGGCAGGAAGCAGAAAAGGGAAGCACTCGGACACAAGAGGAGAAAGAAAAAAAAGGAAATAAACAGAGAATAAGAGATGGGGGGTTTCTTAAATGTGCATATTTTAATGCTAGGAGCATAGTAAGAAAGGTGGATGAGCTTAGAGTCTGGATAGACACCTGGAAGTATGATGTTGTGGCGATCAGTGAAACATGGTTGCAGGACGGCTGTGATTGGAAACTAAATATTCCAGGATTTCGTTGCTTCAGGTGTGATAGAATTGGAGGGGCAAGAGGTGGAGGTGTTGCATTGCTAGTCAGGGAAGATATTACAGCAGTGCTTTGGCAGAATAGATTGGAGGGCTCATCTAGGGAGGCTATTTGGGTGGAACTGAGAAGTGGGAAAGGTGTAGCAACACTTATAGGGGTATATTATAGACTGCCTAATGGGGAACGAGAATTGGAAGAGCAAATATGTAAAGAGATAGCAGATATTAGTAGTAAGCACAAGGTAATGATTGTGGGAGATTTCAACTTTCCACACATAGACTGGGAACCACATTCTGTAAATGGGCTGGATGGTTTGGACTTTGTAAAATGTGTGCAGGATAGTTTTTTGCAGCAATACATAGAGGTGCCTACTAGAGGAGGGGCAGTGCTGGACCTCCTGTTAGGAAATGAGACGGGACAGGTGGTGGAGGTATGAGTTGGGGAGCACTTCGGGTCCAGTGATCACAATACCATTAGTTTCAATATAATTATGGAGAAGGACAGAACTGGGCCTAGGGTTGAGATTTTTGATTGGAGAAAGGCTAACTTTAAAGAGATGCGACATGATTTAAAAGGAGTGAACTGGGACATTTTGTTTTATGGGAAAGATGTAGAAGAGAAATGGAGGACATTTAAAGGGGAAATTTTAAGAGTACAGAATCTTTATGTTCCTGTTCGGTTGAAAGGAACCAGTAAAAATTGGAAAGAGCCCTGGTTTTCAAGGGAAATTGGACATCTTATTCGGAAAAAGAGGGAGATCTACAATAATTATAGGCAGCATGAAGTAAATGAGGTGCTTGAGGAGTATAAGGAATGTAAAAAGAATGTTAAGAAAGAAATTAGAAAAGCTAAAAGAAGATATGAGGTTGCTTTGGCAAGTAAGGTGAAAGTAAATCCAAAGGGTTTCTACAGCTATATTAATAGCAAAAGGATAACAAGGGATAAAATTGGTCCATTGGAAAGACCGAGTGGACAGCTATCTGCAGAGCCAAAAGAGATGGGGGAGATATTGAACAATTTATTTTCTTCGGTATTCACCAAGGAGAAGGATATTGAATTATGTGAGGTAAGGGAAACTAGTAGAGTAGCTATGGATACTATGAGTTTCAAAGTAAAATAAGTACTGACACTTTTGAAAAATATAAAAGTGGATAAGTCTCCAGGTCCTGACAGGATATTCCCTAGGACATTGAGGGAAGTTAGTGTAGAAATAGCCGGGGCTATGACAGAAATATTTCAAATGTCATTAGAAACGGGAATAGTCCCCGAGGATTGGCGTACTGCGCATGTTGTTCCATTGTTAAAAAGGGTTCTAAGAGTAAACCTAGCAATTATAGACCGGTTAGTTTGACTTCAGTGGTGGGCAAATTAATGGAAAAGATACTTAGAGATAATATATATAAGTATCTGGATAAACAGGGTCTAATTAGGAACAGTCAACATGGATTTATGCCTGGAAGTTCATGTTTGACTAATTTTCTTGAATTTTTTGAAGAGGTTACTCGGGAAATTGATGAGGGTAAAGCAGTGGATGTTGTCTATATGGACTTTAGTAAGGCCTTTGACAAGGTTTCTCATGGAAGGGTGGTTAAGAAGGTTCAACTGTTGGGTATAAATGCAGGAATAGCAAGATGGATTCAACAGTGGCTGAATGGGAGAAGCCAGAGGGTAATGGTGCATGGCTGCTTGTCGGCTTGGAGGCAGGTGACTAGTGGGGTGCCTCAGGGATCTGTGTTGGGTCTTTTGTTGTTTGTCATGTACATCAATGATCTGGATGAAGGGGTGGTAAATTGGATTAGTATGCAGATGATACCAAGATAGGGGGCGTTGTGGATAATGAAGAGGATTTCCAAAGTCTACAGAGTGATTTAGGCCAGTTGGAAGAGTGGGCTGAAAGATGGCAGATGGAGTTTAATGCTGATAAATGTGAGGTGCTACACCTTGGCAGGACAAATCAAAATAGGACGTACATGGTGAATGGTAGGGAATTGAAGAATACAGTTGAACAGAGGGATCTGGGAATAACCGTGCATAGTTCCTTGAAGGTGGAATCTCATATAGATAGGGTGGTAAAGAAAGCTTTTGGTATGCTAGCCTTTATAAATCAGAGCATTGAGTATAGAAGCTGGGATGTAATGTTAAAATTGTACAAGGCATTGGTAAGACCAAATCTGGAGTATGATGTACAATTTTGGTCGCCCAATTATAGGAAGGATGTCAACAAAATAGAGAGGGTACAGAGGAGATTTACTAGAATGTTGCCTGGGTTTCAACAGCTAAGTTACAGAGATAGGTTGAATAAGTTAGGTCTTCATTCTCTGGAGCGCAGAGGTTAAGGGGGACTTGATAGAGGTCTTTAAAATGATGAGAGGGATAGACAGAATTGATGTGGACAAGTTTTTCCCTTTGAGAATAGCGAAGATTCAAACAAGAGGACATGACTTTAGAATTAAGGGACAGAAGTTTAGGGGTAACATGAGGGGGAACTTCTTTACTCAGAGAGTGGTAGCGGTGTGGAATGAGCTTCCAGTGGAAGTGGTGGCGGCAGGTTCGTTGGTATCATTTAAAAATAAATTGGATAGGCATATTGATGAGAAGGGTATGGAGGGTGTTGGTATGAGTGCAGGCAGGTGGGACTAAGGGAAAAAAGTTGTTCGGCACGGACTTGAAGGGCGAGATGGCCTGTTTCCGTGCTGTAATTGTTATATGGTTATATGGTTAATTATAGGAGGCATGGAGTAAATGAGGTGCTAGATGAGTATAAAGAATGTAAAAAGAATCTTAAGAAAGAAATAAGAAAAGCTAAAAGAAGATATGAGGTTGCTTTGGCAAGAAAGGTGAAAGTAAATCCAAAGGGTTTCTACAGCTATATTAATAGCAAAAGAATAATGAGGGATAAAATTGGACCATTAGAGAACCAGAATGGACAGCTATCTGCAGAGCCAAAAGAGATGGGGGAGATATTGAACAATTTATTTTCTTCGGTATTCACCAAGGAGAAGGATATTGAACTCTGTGAGGTAAGGGAAAAAGTATAGTAGCTATGGAAACTAAGAGATTCAAAGAGGAGGAAGTACTGACACTTTTGAAAAATATAAAAGTAGATAATTCTCCAGGTCCAGACAGGATATTCCCTAAGATATTGAGGGAAGTTAGTGTAGAAATAGCAGGGGCTATGACAGAAATATTTCAGATGTCATTAGAAATGGGAATAGTGCCGGAGGATTGGCATACTGCGCATGTTGTTCCATTGTTTAAAAAGGGTTCAAAGAATAAACCTAGCAATTATAGACCTGTTAGTTTGACGTCAGTGGTGGGCCAATTAATGAAAAGGATACTTAGAGATAATATATATAAGCATCTGGATAAACAGGGTCTGATCAAGAACAGTCAACATGGATTTGTGCCTGGAAGGTCATGTTTGATAAACCTTCTTGAATTTTTTGAAGAGGTTACTAGGGAAATTGATGAGGGTAAAGCAGTGGATGTTGTCTATATGGATTTCAGTAAGGCCTTTGATAAGGTTCCCCATGGAAGGTTGGTTAAGAATGTTCAATCGTTGGGTGTTAATGGCGGAGTAGCAAGATGGATTCAACAGTGGCTGAATGGGAGATGCCAGAGAGTAATGGTGGATGGCTGTTTGTCAGGTTGGAAGCTGGTGACGAGTGGGGTGCCTCAGGGATCTGTGTTGGGTCCACTGTTGTTCGTCATGTACATCAATGATCTAGATGATGGGGTGGAAAATTGGATAAGTAAGTATGCAGATGATACTAAGATAGGGGGTGTTGTGGATAATGAAGTAGATTTTCAAAGTCTACAGAGAGATTTGGGCCATTTGGAAGAGTGGGCTGAAAGATGGCAGATGGAGTTTAATGCTGATAACTGTGAGGTGCTACATCTTGGCAGGACAAATCAAAATAGGACGTACATGGTAAATGGTAGGGAATTGAGGAATGCAGTTGAACAGAGGGATCTAGGAATAACTGTGCATAGTTCCTTGAAGGTGGAATCGCATGTAGATAGGGTGGTAAATAAAGCTTTTGGTGTGCTGGCCTTTATAAATCAGAGCATTGAATATAGGAGTAGGGAAGTAATGTTAAAATTGTACAAGGCATTGGTAAGACCCATTCTGGAGTATGGTGTACAATTTTGGTTGCCTAATAATAGGAAGAATGTCAACAAAATAGAGAGAGTACAGAGGAGATTTACTAGAATGTTGCCTTGGTTCCAGCAACTAAGTTACAGAGAAAGGTTGAACAAGTTAGGTCTTTTTTCTTTGCAGCGCAGAAGGTTAAGGGGGGACTTGATTGAGGTCTTTAAAATGATGAAAGGGATAGACAGAGTTGACGTGGATAAGCTTACCTACCCATTGAGGGTAGGAAAGATTCAAACGAGAGGGCATGACATGAGAATTAAGGGACAGAAGTTTAGGGATAACATGAGGGGCAACTTCTTTACCCAGAGAGTGGTGGCTGTGTGGAATGATCTTCCTGCAGAAGTGGTGGAGGCGGGATCAATTTTAACATTTAAAAGTAAAGTGGATAGGTATATGGACGGGAAGGGAATGGATGGGTATGGTCTGAGTGCAGGTAGATGGGTCTAGGGGAAAATAAATGGTCGGCATGGACTGGAAGGGCCGAGAAGGCCTGTTTCCGTGCTGTAATTGTTATATGGTTTTGTTATATGGTTAATAATGGATGTGAGGGAGAAACAATGAGAGGTGAGGAATCGGCAAGCTCAGCCTCAGAATCCTCCAAGATCATCTTCTGATCTGTGGATCAGGATGAGGTGGCTTCATTCTTCTTCTTCCAAAAGGTTCACAGAAGGAGATCTGTGATCCACAACCTTAAGTCTTGATAACATCCTCCCAGACAGACATATTGAGGATCTTCAGATCTTTCTATGCTGATCTATATGACTGAAAGACCACAGGCAGCACAGCCTCCCGGAAATTCCTGTCCTTTACCACATAGGTCTTAGGGGGTAGAAAGCAGGAGAGTGCTTGTTAAGGTTCATCCCGAACAGCACTGACTCTCTGATTTATGGACTGTTCCCAGGGGCGAATTTGGCGCGTTTGGCATCAAGTGCCACTGGAAGAACATCAACTCATGAGAGGAGTTTTTTTGATGTGTCCAAAATATTTTGGTCTCCCAGCAGATTGAGATGTCTGTCAGGGAATGTTGCTGACAGGGCCATTTCAGGTTGCTGGAGTACTTGCTGAAGCTCGGTGCAGCCAATGCCAAGGCTTTGTGGGGGAGGACCCCAGACTAGGGTCCTCCCGCTGTGGGACATTGAAGGGCAGAATCCGGTGGAGACACCCCTCAAACGAGGGTTGGGATATCACCCCCGAGGTTCACATATGTGATTTTGGTTTGAGGATAGTTTGCTAACACTACCACATGCGATACTAATGAATGTAGAGGCGCGGAAAATGTGGGAAGAGTTTTTACACTCATCTTGTTTTGGACATGTTTTGTATATATCTTTCATACTGAATAAAGTTTATTTTTGGGAAAATCTGCTGTCTGTTAGAATCTGCTAAAATCACTATTTACAGGATATGGCAGCTGTAGGCTTCTTACTGTACATCAACAGTGCTGCAACCAATGAAATATTACTAATTTCAACCCGCCAAAATATTCAGCACCACGAGCTGCTCACTTCAAAGTTAATTTGTTGATTCCCATTGCCCTATACCTGTCTGCACAATGGCATAACACAGTCTGAAGAAGGGTCTCGGCCCGAAACGTCACGCATTCCTTCTCTACAGAGATGCTGCCTGAGTTACTCCTGCATTTTGTTTCTATCTTTGGTTTAAGCTGATACCTGCAGTTCCTCTTATTAGATATTTAATAGATATTTAATAGATATTTCTTAATTTCCTCTAAGCAAAATGAGTCAAAGATGGGTTTCAAATGACAAGCTGCCCTACTCCACAGCTAAAAGAATAACCACACCATTCACCTAAATCTAAGCTGCATGTTTCTATCTTACATATCTCTGCCGAGTGACTCAATATATTACACTCTTTCTCAATTCATGGCCACTCAATATAAAGTAAAGATATCTACACCTCCATAAAGTTCTCACAGCAGCTGCTGTGCGGCCAAGCTAACAGGCATATTGTAATTCATGTGTCCTTAAAAAAAAACTGACTACACAGTCAACTTTTTGTCTGAAGTATCCAAAGAAGAGTGAACTACCTTAGCAGTGACCTCTGCTGAAATCAGCTGAATAAGGTTGTGATTGCAGAAATAAAGGTGCCCAGCACAGAAATGTCGATTTATATTTCATTGTCTGCTGTGCACAGATTCTGCCATGGATTTCTAAAACCTAATCTAATGCATCAAACCTGATATCCAGTGAACATAATCTTTGGATTATTGCATCTAACGCTGTGGTGGTATTTTTCACATATTGTATCATGGTGATGCCAAATGCAACCTCAATACTTGGAGTAATCACATATGTTGCTTTATCTTTTGCAGACCAGGCAATGATGAATATTGGATTGTGACTAAAACTAGTTTAAGTGTTTATATATATGACCAATTGGAACTATAAGCACATAGGGGAATCAACTTCAATTTACAATTTTTAATCTATTTTTCAAACAATCTTCACACTTGGATTTCCCTGAACTGTACAATTCAAAAAAATAATTCCGCTGGTCCCAAGATTGATGACCAAGAATTCAAACTACAGATCTGCCTTTAAACCCCTTATACCCCCCCTCCCACACCTGTACCAACCCACTGCCTGCCACACTTTGTCCTGCCTCTCCTCTCTTCCAGCTTTCTTTCCCAACCCACCCCCCTTTACAATCAGTCTGAAGAAGGCTCCCCACCTGAAACGTTATCTATCCATGATCCATGTTCTCCAGAAATGCAACCTGACACGCTGAGTTCCTCCAATTCTTTGTGTTGGGGCTGTCCCACTGTACGAGCTAATTCAAGAGTTGAAAAATCTTCATGAGCTTACCGTGTTTCCCGAGTACCTGCTGTTAGCATTACGAGCCGCTAAGAGACGTCCCGAGCTCCGACGTACCTACTACAGACATTCTACGTGCTTACCACAAGTTTGATTTTTATTTAATTCAGGAGAGCTCTTGAATTACCTCGTACTGTGGGACAACCCCTTTATTGTGTTTTTTAATGCAAATAGCAGGCCTTGTTTGATTCCTGGACATTCTGGAAAAGAGTAAAGGGCCTGTCCCACTTAGGCTATTTTTACTCAACTGCTGGTGACTGTCATAGTCGTAGCAGGGCGCCAAAAAAACGGCGAATGGACTCCCCTTCGACATAAAATTTGAATAATTGCTTTAACAACAAAAATAATCGAAGTCAGCACCGGCGACAACCTATGTCACCTGGCGACAACTACGACAGCACATTCCGTTGTCCAGGCCCCCATCCTCACATCTTCACCATGGACGTCCAGTCACTATACACCTGCATCCCCCACCAGGATGGTCTCAAAGCCCTCCGGTACTTCCTCGACCAGAGGAGCAACCCATACCCATCCACTGACACCCTCCTCCGCCTAGCGGAGTTGGTCCTTACCCTCAACAACTTCTCTTTTGACTCCTCCCATTTCCTCCAAACACAAGGCGTAGCTATGGGCACACGCATGGGCCCTAGCTACGCCTGCCTCTTTGTCGGGCACGTCGAACAATCTTTGTTCTCGGCGTACCAGGGCCCCACCCCCGACCTTTACCTCCGTTACATTGACGACTGCTTTGGTGTCACCTCCTGCACCCACGCAGAACTGACTGACTTCATCCATTTCACCACCAACTTCCATCCGGCACTCAAATATACTTGGACCATTTCCAACATTTCCCTACCATTCCTTGACCTCACCATCTCTATTGCAGGTGATACACTCCTGACTGACATCCACTACAAACCAACTAACTCCCACAGCTACCTGGACTACTCTTCCTCCCACCCTGCTTCCTGTAAGGACTCCATCCCCTATTCCCAATTCCTCCGTCTACGCCGCATCTGCTCCCAGGATGACGTGTTCCACACCAGGTCATCGCAAATGTCCTCGTTCTTCAGTGAACGAGGTTTCCCCTCCCCCACTATAGATGAGGCTCGCACCAGGGTCTCCTCCATACCCCGCAACACTGCCCTCTCTCCCCATTCCCCCACCCACAACAAGGGCCGAGTCCCCCTGGTCCTCACCTTTCACCCCACCAGCCAGCGCATACAACAGATAGTCCTCCGCCAGTTTCGTCACCTCCAACGTGACCCCTCCACTCGCCACATCTTCCCGTCTCCCCCCCTGTCTGCCTTCCGCAAAGACCGCTCCCTCCGCAACTCCCTCGTCAATTCTTCCCTCCCGCTCCACTCCTTCCCCGGGCACTTTCCCTTGCAACCGCAAGAGATGCTACACTTGTCCCTTCACCTCCCCCATCCACTCCTTTCAGGGACCCAAGCAGTCATTCCAAGTCCGACAGAGGTTCACCTGCACCTCCTCCAACCTCATCTACTGCATCCGTTGCTCCAGATGCCAGCTGATCTATATCGGTGAGACCAAGCGGAGGCTGGGCGATCGTTTCGCCGAACACCTCCGCTCGGTCCGCAAAAACCAACCCGACCTCCCGGTGGCTCAGCACTTCAACTCCCCCTCCCACTCCGTATCCGACCTCTCGGTCTTGGGCCTCCTCCATGGCCAGAGTGATCAACACCGCAAGTTGGAGGAACAGCACCTCATATTCCGCTTGGGGAGTCTGCATCCTCTGGGCTTAAACATTGAATTTTCTCAATTCTGTTAACCCAGACTGCCTCCCCCCCACCTCTCCCTCAACCCTCTGGCCCTGACATTCCTTCTCCATCTCCCCCCCCCCCCCCCAGTCGCACTAGCTTCTCATTTTCACACCACAAACCAGTCTGAAGAAGGGTCTCGACCCGAAACGTCGCCTATCTCCTTCGCTCCTTAGATGCTGCTGCACCCGCTGAGTTTCCCCAGCTTTTTGTGTAACCCACGACAGCACCTATGTCAGGAGAAGTCAAGCTACGCTCATTGGCGTCAAACCCACTGTCGCCAACTGTCTCCCAAAATCTTTCAACATCTTTCAGCAATCCAGTGGCGACCAGAAAGACGCTATATATCTTTGGGAGACTGAGGAGACTACTCACGACCATACAGGCGATACCCTGGCGATCATGTGGCGATAGCCTAGTCGCCTGTAGTTGCCTAAAAAATAGCCTAAGTGGGACAGGCCCTTTAGAGTGTATACATGCCAGTATCAAGAATAATCAGAATTAAAAGGCATGATGGAATTAACTGTCAATGTTAAAGTTACGCATCTTGTTGCTATATTTGTATGATCTTTTTATTTTACATTTGTTTGATAACAATCATAAGATGATTTTGGAAGCACAGAAAAATAGTTGGTTGGGGGCAGAGCAGACTGAATAGGTGAATATAGATTTAGAATTATAGTTGATTACCATATACATGTGGATGTAATTAAATTCTTTGTTCATATGAAGTTCATAGAGTAAACTATACATGGTAATGACAGATGGAACAGTAAATACAATGGCAAATTCAAAGCAGCAGAATGGTGCAAAGACTATAGTGAGCTTTGAAAAAGTGTCAAAATGTAAAGTGTAGTGATGGAGTAACCAAATGAGGTAGAGTTAAGTACTGTATAAGAATATGTGGCAGCACTTCCAGGAAGAGGATGTCAAAGAGGTAATTAGTTCAGGAGGTAAGATAGCAATAGGGAGGAAGTTGTTCTGACATCTGGGCATCCCAGCTTCGAAACTCCTGAGATAGACACAAAATGCGGGAGTAACTCAACGGGTCAGGCAGCATCTCTGGAGAAACGGAATAGGAAACGTCAGTGAACAGGTTAATCTGGGTTTAGAGTTTGATATCAGGACGAAAATAGTCAAAGTCAAAGTCAAGTCAAAAGAGTTTATTGTCATGTGTCCCTGACAGGACAATGAAAATCTTTCTTTGCATAGCACAACAGAACATAGAAGGCATTGACTACAATTCTATACATAAATACACCCATGACTTAATAAATTAATAAAGTGCAAATAACAGATGGAGGGATATTAATGTTCAGAGTTCTGAGCCAGGTTTAATAGCCTGATGGCTGTGGGGAAGTAGCTATTCCTAAACCGGGTTGTTGCAGTCTTCAGGCTCCTGTACCTTCTACCCGAAGGTAGCAGGGAGATGAGAGTGTGGCTAGGGTGGTGTGGGTCCTTGATGATGCTGCCAGCCGTTTTGAGGCAGCGACTGTGATAAATCCCCTCGATGGAAGGAAGGTCAGAGCCGATGATGGACTGGGCAGTGTTTACTACTTTTTGTAGTCTTTTCCTCTCCAGGGCGCTCAAGTTGCCGAACCAAGCCACGATGCAACCGGTCAGCAAGCTCTCTACTGTACACCTGTAGAAGTTAGAGAGAGTCCTCCTTGACAGACCAACTCTCCGTAATCTTCTCAGGAAGTAGAGGCGCTGATGAGCTTTCTTAATAATTGCATCTGTGTTCTCGGACCAGGAAAGATCTTCACAGATGTGCACGCCCAAGAATTTGAAGCTCTTGACCCTTTCAACCATCGACCCATTGATATAAACAGGACTGTGGGTCCCCATCCTACTCCTTCCAAAGTCGACAATCAGTTCCTTGGTTTTGCTGGTGTTGAGGGCCAGGTTGTTGTGCTGGCACCATATGGACAGTTGCTCGATCTCTCTTCTATACTCGGACTCATCCTCATCAGTGATACGTCCCACAACAGTAGTGTCGTCAGCGAACTTGATGATGGAGTTCGCGCTATGACCGGCTACGCAGTCATGAGTATAGAGTGAGTACAGCAGAGGGCTGAGCATGCAGCCCTGAGGTGCTCCCGTGCTGATTGTTATCGAGTCTGACACATTTCCACCAATACGAACAGACAGTGGTCTGTGGATGAGGAAGTCGAGGATCCAATTGCAGAGGGATGCGCAAAGACCCAGTTCTGCGAGTTTGGTAACCAGCTTGGAGGGGATGATTGTGTTAAATGCCGAGCTGTAGTCAATAAATAGCAGCCTGACATATGAGTTTTTGTTGTCCAAGTGGTCCAGAGCGGAGTGGAGGGCCAGCGAGATCGCGTCCACCGTTGATCTGTTGTGGCAGTAAGCGAACTGCAGTGGGTCCAGGTTTTTGTCGAGGTAGGAGTTGATTTGCGCCATGATCAACCTCTCAAAGCACTTCATCACCACAGGCGTTAGTGCCACAGGTCGATAGTCATTGAGGCACGTCACCTTGCTCTTCTTGGGCACCGGTATTATTGATGCCCTTTTGAAGCAGGTGGGAACCTCAGACCTCAGAAGTGACAGGTTGAAAATGTCCGTAAAAACTCCAGCCAGTTGGTCCGCACAGGTTTTTAGGACACGACCAGGAAAATAAATGAGATGGTTATGTAAAATGGTGGTAGCAAAGCCCACTGATGCCATGGCACACATCCAAAAGACCAGGCCCAATAATTGTTATACATTTCTTCTTTTCTTGGTAAATGAAGGGAGGGAACTAAGGCCAGAGTATTTGGGGAAGTCACCAGCTCATACTCATGTTATTGTTCCTCTCCACGTCTTTCTTGGAGAGGATAAGTATATAATGTATCATGGCCCTGATATACCCTAATAGATGCAAGGAATCTTTCAGTGACCTCCACGCCCTCCAATTTCACATGCAGCACTGCCACTATAATTGTCTAGGTTGATTTGGAGGTATCACATAATGCAGATATATAATTTGACCATGGAATGACCCTTGACTTGGGAGAACATACTACAATTGAATTACAGTTTCCTAGTCCTGACAGCTCAGAAAACACTTAGATTTTGTCCATTCACCTCTCTGCAGTCATTGTACAGACACTTATCAAATACATTTTTAACACTTAGACACAAGAGATTGTAGATGCTGGAATCTTGAGCAAAAAAGTGCTGAAGGAACTTGATGGGTCCAGCAGCATCTGTGGAGGGAATGGACAGAAACTGCTTCAGATTGGGACCATTCTCAGTCCCAACCTGAAATGTTCTCTGTCCATTTCTCTCCGTAAATGCTGCCTGCCTCACCGAGTTTCTCACCGAGTTCCTCCAGTAGTGTTTTTTAGTGTTAAAATGTTTTTCATTTACAAAGGATTAGATTATCCTCACAGAATATACTAGTTTAGATGGGCCATCTTGGTTGGCATGGTCGTTGGAATGAAGGACTATGTCTATGCTGAATGAATAGCTTCAATAGCTGGCAAACAAGTATAGAGTTGAGCAGCCTCTGAATTGAAGTAATGTGTTTGCCTATTGCTGCACAGCTGCAGTCATATTTGCATCAATGATAATAAAAATTGTTTCAATTTTCCTGAAGCTGATAAAATGAATTAAGGAATAAATATTCTCAAAGAATAGCTTACATCTGATAAAGTAGAAAATGTATTTATATAAATTTTGCTTATCAGCATGCTCTCCGCTAATATCATTTTGACACTTTATCTGTCAGGAACATTGGTTTTCATTACTACAATGGCATTAAGTCATTGCAAATCTGTCTTGGGCATTTCTTGTGTGGCAAAGCACTAAACATTCCCTTGTTATAAAAAATGTGGAGATTTTAGGTCTTATGCGTGGTGCCAAGGCTAGCTCAAAAATTCCAAAATAATGATCGCTCACCTGCATCCAGGCAAGAAGTGGCTGAAAAAAAGAAATTTGGTTTACAGAACACAACCACAAAAAAAAGGCAAGTAAATCATTGCTTTACAAAAAAACAAAATCAAAACAGTCGCTAAAATTATCACATCATAAATATTGGCAAACACTTGGTCTTCTTCATATGAAATTGGCAGTCAAGGTTGAATCAATAATTCCAAAAAACCTCCAAGCCATTCTGACCACAGATGTCACTTGAAGGATAGAGACCATATGGTTTGTAGACTAAATACAGAACAAAAACTCAGTCAACTCAGGTTACCATAAAAATAATTAACAAATTGGTCTACAACATACTTATGCCATAATATACACTAGTTGCAACGATCTTAATCTTGGGAGTTTTTCTTGTCCTCATATCTCCCTGGGAGTCCAGCTGCAGTTCTAACTCCTCCTGTTTCAGAAATTCCTCTAGCAACATTGAGCATTTTGCAAGCACCGCTAAATGAGGGTCCAAACCTGAGGATGGCACTTCTTTGTGACAACAGTATATTTTTCTACAGCTTCTGTGATTCAGGTTATGGTACAATTTGTCACTCTGGTTTCCTCTGATCTCGGAATTTATAGCCTCACATTCCCCTCCTCCCTCAGAATTCAAGACATCATTGCCCGAAAAGAAATGTGCATTTATCAAGTGTGATGGTGTGAACATAACAAAAGTAAGAAACGTATTGAAAAAAAACGTATTGAAACTATACTTAACCATATAACCATATAACAATTACAGCACGGAAACAGGCCATCTCGGCCCTTCAAGTCCGTGCCGAACAACTTTTTTCCCTTAGTCCCACCTGCCTGCACTCATACCATAACCCTCCATACCCTTCTCATCCATATGCCTATCCAATTTATTTTTAAATGATACCAACGAACCTGCCGCCACCACTTCCACTGGAAGCTCATTCCACACCGCTACCACTCTCTGAGTAAAGAAGTTCCCCCTCATGTTACCCCTAAACCTCTGTCCAATAATTCTAAAGTCATGTCCTCTTGTTTGAATCTTCCCTATTCTCAAAGGGAAAAGCTTGTCCACATCAACTCTGTCTATCCCTCTCATCATTTTAAAGACCTCTATCAAGTCCCCCCTTAACCTTCTGCGCTCCAGAGAATAAAGACCTAACTTATTCAACCTATCTCTGTAACTTAGCTGTTGAAACGCAAGCAACATTCTAGTAAATCTCCTCTGTACCCTTTCTATTTTGTTGACATCCTTCCTATAATTGGGCGACCAAAATTGTACACCATACTCCAGATTTAGTCTCACCAATGCCTTGTACAATTTTAACATTACATCCCAGCTTCTATACTCAATGCTCTGATTTATAAAGGCTAGCATACCAAAAGCTTTCTTTACCACCCTATCTATATGAGATTCCACCTTCAAGGAACTATGCACAGTTATTCCCAGATCCCTCTGTTCAACTGTATTCTTCAATTCCCTACCGTTTACCATGTACGTCCTATTTTGATTTGTCCTGCCAAGGTGTAGCACCTCACATTTATCAGCATTAAACTCCATCTGCCATCTTTCAGCCCATTTTTCCAACTGGCCTAAATCACTCTGTAGACTTTGGAAATCCTCTTCATTATCCACAACACCCCCTATCTTGGTATCATCTGCATACTTACTAATCCAATTTACCACCCCTTCATCCAGATCATTGATGTACATGACAAACAAAGGACCCAACACAGATCCCTGAGGCACCCCACTAGTCACCTGCCTCCAACCCGACAAACAGCCATCCACCATTACCCTCTGGCTTCTCCCATTCAGCCACTGTTGAATCCATCTTGCTATTCCTGCATTTATACCCAACAGTTGAACCTTCTTAACCAACCTTCCATGAGGAACCTTGTCAAAGGCCTTACTGAAGTCCATATAGACAACATCCACTGCTTTACCCTCGTCAATTTCCCTAGTAACCTCTTCAAAAAATTCAAGAAGATTAGTCAAACATGACTTAATAAACATATATACTTATATACATACTCGATATGTAAATATCGAAAATGAAAGTTAAAAAAAGCTTTCTGGATAATAGTAACATTTTCCAACATGATAATGAGTTTGAACAGCTTTCCTGTTTTTGGTAGTTCAAGATTATCTTTAAATGTGCTCTTCCAAATCAGATATGTGAGATATATAAATCAGATATATTTAATCCTAAATCTCAAATTTTCTGCTTCATTTCGAAAGGTTTGAGTCATTGCCAGAGAGGGCAATCAAAGGATCAAATAATTTTGATGCCTCAACAAACTGGAGGCATCCCACGCACCAGTGGCAGACCCTGGGCAAACTGACCCTGGACTGGGAAGCGAGGGCGCTATTCTGTAACCGTCTGCCTGAGCGGGTAGGTTGGGTGTATAATAGTAAGATTAAACGAGAACTTACCAGTTTGAAGTTTGATCTTTATTTTATGAGGAGTTGCGATGAGGGATTTCGTGAAGAACCCGCCAGCACGCATGCGCGACATTCTTCAAAGCAGCGGTGTGGAATCACAGAACCAACAAACAAAGAAATGACTTGTTATAGTAAGATTGAAGAGACTCTAATTACCAGTTGACTTTATGATCGAGGGTTGGGAGCGGAGGGCACGAAATCCCTCATCGCAACTCCTCATAAAATAAAGATCAAACTTCAAACTGGTAAGTTCTTGTTTAATCTTACTATTTCATTTCGGAGTCACGTGAGTGACTTGTAAGATAAACTCATCTGAAGTGATGGTTTCCCATGCCTCCTTAAAAAACCGTAGTCTACCCCCAACATGTGAGGTTAGACATGCAAGTGCATGAAATCCAGACCGCCTTACCTTCATGGTTATCGGCAGTCCCTGACATGTTTGGTGGGACGTGGAGGTGCTGGGTTGTTCTGGTAATGCGGAATCCGCATTTTCCATGCTGGCCGCTGCGGGCCTTGCCCTAAAAAAGGCCTGGGCTGTTGAGGCTGTTGGTATTGCGGAGAAGCCGGAACGTAGGTCCTTGCTGGCCTTTCGGTTTGACCTCGTGGCCTGAAAAATTGTGTTTTCCTGGCCGTTTGTCTGGTCAAGGTGTGTGACCTCATAAGACCCACTGTCTTGGCATGGTCATCTAAATCCTTGACTTGCTTCGGGAGGTCTTCTCCGAATAGCTGTCTGGGTGGTGGTGTTGGGGGTGCTCTGCATAGCCCCACAAATTTGGGGTTTAATGTAGGCTTGATAATGCTTTTCCGGAACGCATTTATCTCATATTAGGTGTTGCATAGCAGTGCCAGAGCATCCTCTTGTTCGGTGTTCAAATCCACACCGTCCACCGACCTCGCAAAAGCGGTAATCCCAGAAGTGAGCAGTTTCAGGATCCTTTGTAACTTCACTTCCTGTGCTCTAATGCCCGGGCTAATATTGCCCCAAATAGGCATGTTCACAATAGGCACATTGAGCGAGTTGCAATTACCCGGTGCCTTGTGTCTGTTCATGGCCTCCGCAAGGTCCTGCTCCTGTAGCTGATGGTTTGTGAGGAAATCAATGGTAGCGGCCAGTTTGGTATTGAGGGGTTGTCCCGATGATTCGGGTAACGCAAACTTGGCTGCCACGTCCAGGAGTTCCTCCTGAGGGACCTCAGGTGCTACTGGTGCGTGGACCAAGATCTCCTCTTCTTCTGACTGCCTCATGCTATCCATTGATGATGGGGATATGTCCATGAGAACACTGGAACTGAATGTTTCCCGCCTTTGATTTTGCTGCAGGATTTGTTCCATCATCCTCTCCATCCGGTCAATATGCCCTTCGTCATGCGAGAACGGGCGGTCAGAGTCCTCATGCCCGAAGGAACTTCTGAGGTTCCTATCATCGGCCGGTACCTCGTCGAGGTAATCTCGGTGCCGAGATGAGACGTCGCTTCCAGCCGCCTCAGCGAAACTGAACGACTCCCGCGCGGATCTGCTCATGCGCCTCCTTTGGCTGAGCTAGGCCCGGCTGCCTCTAAGGGCATATGCGGTGTGAGGTCGGCACCCAATGCCGCAGCGTGGTGACCAGACATCCACGCAGGATTGCCGACTGTCCTTTTCCTGGACCCAGACGGCGTACGGTCCCGTCCTGCCGCCAACGGGGGATGCGGTGACCGTGGCGAGAATCCACCTGTGCGACTCTTCCTGGTCCAACTAGGTGGTGAGTCTACACTGGCCCTCCCTGGTCTGCCAGTGGACTCGGGTCTTGCTGATCCACCAGTCTGCAATCTAGCGACCTCTGGTGAAACCTCTGCCCGAAAAGGGTTAGGCTGTCGAGCTCTATCCCTGGCTCTTCCACGAGGGCTCAGGGAGAAGGGCCATGCAGCAGCATGTGAACCCCGTTTGCTCGTATCAGCCAACGATCCCGTTGGTGATAATGAAATGAAGTCAGGGTCTACCTGCTCCGGCGCCGTACCGACTTCCTGCTCTGCGGGATCCCCGCTAGTGCTCAGCTGTGTCGGTGGGTTGGGTCCTGTGAATACAGGGCTCCCCGACTTGCGCGCCTTTTCCCCGGCCGTCTAGCGGGTGCTGCCGTTGAAGAGGGCTCCGGGATAGATGGCCGGCGACTCCTTTCGGACGTCCTGCGGCCCGTACTCCTCTTATCCATGTTCCTGTTGGAGAGAAAAAATATTCAAAACAGCAGGAACAACCAACTCAAGGTTGCCTGTACTTACCTGAGTGGCCCTTATGAAGGGCTGGTGGTGAGCCGCGCTCCACCTCCAGCTGTTGACTACAAATGCGAGCGACGATATGTCGCGCATGCGTGCTGGCGGGTTCTTCACGAAGTCACTCACGTGACTCCGAAATGAAATTGACAGATATTTTGCAACTGAACAAAAGGCATATAATTTTGTATGTAAATTGCTAGCATTGATTGCTCATATTCAGTCAAAGTCAAAGTGAAACAAACTTTATTGTCATTTAGAAATACATTGATATATGCAGTTCCAAACGAAATTACGTTGCATTTAGCTCCCTGTGCAACACAATAAAATTAACCGAAGGATAGGCATGGATGAAATGGATAAATAGACAATGGTGGCAGCCCATTACATGGCATTCAGGAGTCTGATGGCTCGTGGGAAGAAGCTGTTGCAGAACCTTGATGTTCTGCTCCTTATGCTGCGATATCTTTTTCCCCAAGGGCAGCAGAGTGAACAGTCCGTGATGGAGATGTGTGGGGTCTTTTATAATACTGCTGGCCTTAGACACGCAGCGTTTGGTCGCAATATCCCCGATTGAGGGGAGAGAGGTCCCGATGATTTTTTCCGCTGTCCTCACCACTCTCTGCACAGACTTCCAGTCGGAGGCTCTACAGTCCCCAAACCAGACAGAGATACAGCTGGTCAGAATATTCTCTATGGTGCCCCTGTAGAAAGTAGTGAGGATGGGATGGGGGAGATGAGCTCTTCTCAGAAAGTGCAACCGCTGCTGCGTTCTCTTAACAGTTGATGAGATGTTATTCGACCAGGTCAGACTGTTAGTGATCTGCACCCCCAGGAACTTTGAGCTACTGACCACCTCCACATCGCTGTCGTTGATGTGAAGTGGTGTGGGACTGTGCCGGGTTTTCCTGAAGTCGACGATAACCTCCTTTGTTTTCTCGATATTCAGGATCAGGTTGTTCGTATTGCACCAGTCCGCCAGTTGTTTCACCTCCTCCCTGTAAGCCAGCTCATTGTCGTCCCTGATGAGGCCCACCACTGTTGTGTCATCTGCATACTTCATGATGTGGTTTGTACTAAACCTGGTACAACAGTCGTGAGTCATCAGGGTGAACAGCAGTGGACTCAGGACACAGCCCTGAGGGGAGCCGGTGCTCAGAGAGATGGTGTTGGAGGTGTTATTTCCAACCCTCACAGACTGGGGTCTGTCAGTGAGGAAGTCCAGTAGCCAGTTACACCAGTATTGACATTTATGTTTCTTAGGAGGATGTCAAGGTGCAAGGATATGCATGGGGGGGGGGGGGGGGGGGGGGGGGGGGGGGGGGGGGGGGGGAGTACAGGGGTGGCTTCAGGAATGTAATCACTCCAAGTACATGTTCACCCATCCTTGTACTTGCTGATATACATGGGCTGTTGAACTGAGTGATGCCTACATTTTAAATGACATCTTGTCCTGCCAAGGCCCTTGAGACATTTTATTTCTTCATTACTATCATTATATGAATAGTATGGTAGTTGATGTTAACAGCGGCAGTCTTCTGTTCTTGGTAAGCTTGTATGTTGCTTCATTGCTCTGGCCACAAAACAGGACAAAAGCAGGAAAATGGCATTGTCACTAATGAGCTCGGGGACACAAAGGCATTTGACTGTGTGAATCAAGGCACCAGCAGGCTGCAACACCAACAGCCTTGCCTTGCCTTGCCTTCTTTCAGTCATCAGTACTGCCTTGGGTCTGGGACATACATTGCAAAGTAGTTGTTTGTTTTATCCCTGCATTTCAGTCATATTGCTGCAAATATTCTACTTGTTTGAGCACTCAGATCTTACTGACAATCATGCCTAGGGAGTGAGGAGCAATTGAGCAAGTGATCTTGAAACCAACAGTCCCTTTGAAGATTACACAAAAAGCTGGAGAAACTCAGCGGGTGCAGCAGCATCTAAGGAGCGAAGGAGATAGGCGACGTTTCGGGTCGAGACCCTTCTGTCCCTTTGAAGATCTTTGCAAGCTTTCAGGACATGCTTCAGTGATAGCTGCAACCTACAGTTTTTGCAATTTTATTCCTTCAGATTAAAACAAAATACAGCAGCACAAAGCACAGATGTGTAAGTGTAAAAAATGGATGTCCAGAAACCAGATGTAATGGTTAGGCTGGTCCAAATCTTTATTGAAGAAGTAGGTTTCAAGGGGTAGAGGGCACAAATGGCTGACAATTCAGCCAAGGAAGGACATGGATAGATTTCAGGGCAAAGATGAGATGGTTATGAGGTCAATGGCACTAAATTGAAATTGAATGAGAACGTTTCTGAAGCAGAGTAAAGGACGTGTCCTACCAGCATCTGACTCCATGCGATGAACACGATCAAACTAGAAGCGGGGGCCGCGCGGAGGTCGGGTGATCCCCTGTACAGGGCCATTCCCACCAGCATGCGCCTGCATGCGGCAAGTGCCTGCATGCGGCAAGCGTGACCAAACCGGCAGCAGGGGCCGCGCGGAGGTCGGGAGGGAGGCGTAACACGGCGCAAAGTGAGGCGAACCTGGAGTGAAGTCTAAGGTAAGATCGCCAGGACAGAGAGGGGCACACAGAGAGGGGCACAGAGGCACACACACACAGAGGGCCACGGAGCCACACACATAGAGGGTCACGGAGGCACGATGTCGAGGCGGTGTGTAATGCGTCGAGGCGACTGCGAGCCGACAAGCCGTTGCTGCGCGGAATTTTTGAACATAGTCAGTTTTTCGGAGCCCCGCACGATGTCGGGACGAACTCCGCACAATTACGCATGGCTCCGGTGATCGAAGTGGGACCGGCCCCGCGACGCCGGACGGCTCAAGCGACCACGTTAGGCTGCGCTAATCGCATAGAGTTGCATGCTTGTAGGACAGGCCCTTTAGAACCATGGTCTATATTTATCCTGCAGTGACACAGAGGCACAGTGTCTTTTGTGATAAAGAATAGGACAGATTGACAGCGTGGCTCAGAATTGTATTGAATGTTGATATTGGATGCAGACTGCCTCAGCCTGGAACAATCTCCAGGGACAGGGATGTGGTGAAAGTAACTGGTTTGCAAAGGGGTTGAAGGCAATATCTTCAGTCTTCCTGATGTTTAACGTATTAGACAATTAGTTTAAAAGGGCGCAGGCTGTGGAGGGATCAATCAAGGTACTGGCCAGGTAAAGCTGAAATCAGATATCTGTTGTTTGAGATTATATATAATTGATTGGGCAGAAATGTAGATTGGCTGATTAGCAAGTTTTCATACTACACAAAAATTAACAGATCAGGCAGCATCTTTGGGGGAAAAAAGAATAGATGACATTTCCGGTGGGACCCATCTTCAGACTGAAGGGTCTTGACCTGAAACATCACCTATCCTTTTTCTCCAGAGATGCTGCCTGACCTGCTGAGTTACTCCAGCACTTTGTGTCTATTTTTGGTATAAACCAGCATGTAGAGGCATTAATGTTCAGAAGGATCTTGGGATGCAATTCTAGAGCTCCCTGAATGTGACAACACAGTAGATCAGGTGATAAAGACATCGTACGGCCTACTTGCCTTCATTGTTTGGGATGTTGAATATATATATTTAAAATATTGTTATTTATTAGAGGTACAGTAAATTACATTAGTGGACGTCCGTATATATTATTACAATCATTGTACCCCTTAGTTTTTAAGGCTATTAAAAAAGGGAATAGAAACAGAGAATGTAGAGAAAGTGAGAGAGAATTGTGAAAGTGAATAAGCGAGACAAAGGGAAAGAAGAGAGAGCCCTTGGTCGAAGAGTTAGAGAAAGGAGATTAAGAGATAGACCCTAGAAAAAAAAAAGAAAAAAAGAAGAAAAAAGGAAAAGACAGTTACTTTATTAGAAACATCATGCAAAAGGAATTTACCAACTCGACAGTTTTTCATCACCCTTTACCAAGACTCGAATCCGGTACCTTTTTGAGGTACTCTTCCACCCTATCTAGTAGTAGATCTATAAATGCAGACCACATCTTATAGAAGCGATCAGATTTTCCCGTCTTTTATCTTCCAGATGTAGTGTTTCAAATATAGTTGAAATCCACATAATTACTGTTGGTATAGGAGCATTTTTCCAGAATTTTAAGATTAGCTTTTTTCCAGTTATTAACCCGTATTCAAATAGATTCTTTTGAAACACATTTAATTCAGGGCTACCTTCCATTGTTCCAAAAGTAATCCATTCTGCCTTTGGTGTCAGTTTTATTTTAAATAATTTTGTGAAGATTTCAAAAATATCAGTCCAAAATTTTTGAATTTTTGTACAAAAGACAAATGAGTGTGCTATAGTAGCTTCTTGAGACTTGCATTGATCACAGATAGGTGAGATGTTGGGAAAAAGTTTACTTATTTTCGTTTTTGAATAGTATAATCTATGTAAGATTTAAAATTGTATTAATATAATCGTCAGTAATTTTCTTCGGTATTCACCAAGGAGAAGGATATTGAACTGTGAGGTAAGGGGAAAAAAGTAGAGTAGCTATGGAAACTATGAGATTCAAAGAGGAGGAAGTACTGACACTTTTGAAAAATATAAAAGTGGATAAGTCTCCAGGTCCTGACAGGATATTCCCGGACATTGAGGGAAGTTAGTGTAGAAATAGCAGGGGCTATGACAGAAATATTTCAAATGTCATTAGAAACGGGAAAAGTGCCGGAGGATTGGCGTAATGCGCATGTTGTTCCAATGTTTAAAAAGGGTTCAAAGAATAAACCTAGCAATTATAGACCTGTTAGTTTGACGTCAGTGCTGGGCAAATTAATGGAAAGGATACTTAGAGATAATATATATAAGCATCTGGATAAACAGGGTCTGATCAAGAACAGTCAACATGGATTTGTGCCTGGAAGGTCATGTTTGACAAACCTTCTTGAATATTTTTTAAGAGGTTACTAGGGAAACTGATGAGGGTAAAGCAGTGGATGTTGTCTATATGGATTTCAGTAAGGCCTTTGACAAGGTTCCCCATGGAAGGTTGGTTAAGAAGGTTCAATCTTTGGGTGTTAATGGCGGAGTAGCAAGATGGATTCAGCAGTGGCTGAATGGGAGATGCCAGAGAGTAATGGTGGATGGCTGTTTGTCAGGATGGAAGCCGGTGACCAGTGGGGTGCCTCAGGGATCTGTGTTGGGTCCACTGTTGTTTGTCCTGTACATCAATGATCTGGATGATGGGGTGGGAAATTGGATAAGTAAGTATGCAGATGATACTAAGATAGGTGGTGCTGTGGATAATGAAGTAGATTTTCAAAGTCTACAGAGAGATTTGGGCCTTTTGGAAGAGTGGGCTGAAAGATGGCAGATGGAGTTTAATGCTGTTAAGTGTGAGGTGCTACATCTTGGCAGGACAAATTAAAATAGTACATGGGTAAATGGTAGGGAATAGTAAGATTGAACGAGAACTTACCAGTTCGAAGGTTGATCTTTATTTTATGAGGAGTCGAAGTGAGGGATTTCGTGAAGAGCCCACCGGCGCGCATGCTCGACATACTTCAAAGTAGCGGCGTGGAATCACAGAAACCAACAATAGAAATGACTTTGCATAGTAAGATTGAAGTGACTAAGATTACCAGATGAAGGTGATTGAGGGTTGGGCGAGGAGGGCACGAAATCCCTCACTTCGACTCCTCATAAAATAAAGATCAACCTTCGAACTGGTAAGTTCTCGTTCAATCTTACTATTTCATTTCGGAGTCACGTGAGTGACTTCGTGAAGACTTCAAAGCTTCTGTGATTACACGCCCTGGACCACGTCCATGCTGACACACCACTACCAGGGATGGATGGGAGGAACAAACTTGCTCAATAGTTCATACTGCAAAACAAGAGCATATTTATGAATAACAAATCAAAAACCCCTCATGCGGGGACATCTCCACGTTCTGAACCTGCATTCAGCATGGCTTCTGCGAACTGTAGAGGTGCAGCAACAGGCTTGTTATAAAAACGCTGGAACACAGCTTCATTAGCCCATCCTGCTGTGGCGAGAATTTGGTCCATGGGCACCTCCATGACCCTCGCCGCTGACGTCGATGCAGCCCTGGTGGAATGAGACTTGAACACATTAGTGTCGATACCTGACTTACCCAAGACGACTCGAAGCCACCTGGATATCGTCTGGACTGTCACTCGATGATGAGGTCTCTTATGAGTGACAAGCAGGTATCTCTCCATTCCTCTGATGCGTGCCATCACCTTGACATAGTGGCGGATATGTGAGGCTAAACATAGCCTAGCATCTGCGGGGTATGCCGGGAACTTCAGCTGCAGCCCTGTGCACCCAGGTCTATGCTGCTTTAGTAGCTCGTCAATGAAAAAGACTACTTCTGTAGGGGTAGAAGTCATTCTGTCGACACGAAGTTTGTGTAGTGTCTGTACCCTCTGAGCTGAAGTCAGCGCTAGTAACATCACCAGCTTCATGGTGAGTTGGTCCAGTTGGAGCCCTTCCATGGGAGACCACGTCCTGAGCAGGGTTAATACGTCCCTGACATCCCAGGTGATATTATAGCGTGGTGTAGGCGGATTCATATTGAATATACCCCGCATGAGTCTGGACACTAGCCTGTTGGATCCTACCCCAATATTGAGGTAGAATGATAGCGCACTTCTGGCGCTGTTGATGGCACTGTAACTTAAGTGTTCATCATGGTGCAACCCCGCGAGGAATTCCAGGACGTCGGTTATTGTCACGTCATCGTACGTGATGCGAGAGCGGCTGCAGTAGGCTTCCCACTTCTTAATATGCGAGCGGTATCTTCGCCTTGTGGACTCTCGACACGACGCCCCGATGGTATCCATGGTCCGAGCCGAGAGGCCGTATTGGACTAACGGCCTGTTCAGAACCTGCAAGCCAACAAATTTAAATAGCCATGGCAGGGATGTGGCTCCCCTGGTACAGGGTGAGTAACCAATTGTGGGCAACCCTTCAAAAGGATCCAAGGTTCGTTGAGCATGTCAAAGACCACCGGATACCAAGGCTGTGTGGGCCAGTCGGGTATAATAAGGATGCCCTTGGCAGCATCTGCCTGAATCTTACGCAATACCCGACTGATGAGGCAAAACGGGGGGAAGGCATAGAAAAACCAATTCCCCCAGTCCAGCGAGAATGCATCTAGCGCTATAGCCCCAGGATCTGGTTCCCATGAAACGTAGGTTGGTACCTGATGGTTCAACCGTGACGCAAAAAGGTCAATGTCCGGTTTACCAAATTTGGCTGTGACTTTAGCAAAAATCTCAGGATGCAACATCCATTCAATATTTTCATTAAATTTGCGTGACCTGGTGTCCGCCACAGTATTAAGCTCACCTGGCAAATAGGTAGCTGAAATCCAAATGTCTCTTTGAACACACCAGAGCCAAATTGAGTTAGCCAATTTGTCACACGAAACTGACCTGGTACCACCCATATGGTTTAAGTATGCCACTGCTGTGGTGTTGTCTATTTGGAGACGGACATGTGCTCCAACAAGCTTGGAACAATACGCACGAAGTCCGTGGAATGCTGCCAGCAACTCCAAATAGTTAATCCCTTGAGTCAACAACATCGTTGATTCAAGGGTGTCCCATCTGCCCCCACAACTAGAGCAATTATCCGTGGCTCCCCAGCCATTGGAGCTTGCATCAGTCTGCAAATATACCACCGGATTAGCCTCCCTGATAGGCTTGAATGAGCTGCTAATGTGACACACCCACCATTGCAACTCATTTATTGCTTCGGGCGGCAGCTGCATGGACCGATCATAATGACCAGCGTTCTGTTTTAACGCAGCAATTTTAGCTCTTTGCAAATTCTGATAATGCAAAGGTCCATATCGCGCTGCCGGAAACAAAGCTACAAGCTTCCCAATTATTGTAGCTGAATGCCGAATTGATGGTATATTGGTGCGGATTAAATCTTGACACACCTGGGTAACCTCCTCAATCTTGTTAATTGGAATGGTAACCCTCATGCTCATAGAGTTCACCGTGAACCCTAGGTAATTAATCACCTGGGCAGGGCAGAACTTTGATTTCTCTGGATGGACAATAAACCCTAATTGTTGAAATATATTGACAGCAGCTGCAACACCCTGTTCAGCCAATTCCAGGGTGTGGCCCACAATCAAGATATCATCTAAGTAGGCCATAACTATATGGTGTCGTTGTCTCAAATAAGCCATAATTGGTTTCACTAATTTAGTGAACAATCTAGGGGCTGTGGTGAGCCCATTAGGCAAAGCCTTGTACTGCCAGAGTTGCCCCATCCAGATGAATTTCAAAAACCTTCTGTCGTATTTCTGGATGGATACTGAATAATATGCGTCTTTCAAATCGATGCATGCCATAAAGCAACCATGAGAAATCAATGATTTGGCTGTTTCAAACGTATCCATTTTAAAATGAGTATATGTTACAAAAGTATTCAAACGGGTTAGATCAATAATGACACGACAACCTCCATCCTTCTTAGGTCTGGTGAATATATTCGAAACAAATTCAACTGGCTCATGCACCGCTCTCTCAATCACTCCCTTCTGCTCAAGACTTAAAAGTTCCTTGTAGCCTGCTGCCTGTTCTGCAGCAGATAATTTAAACATTCGAGCGGGCATGTGCTGGGATGGAGGAATGTCGCCATTAATAAACTCAATTTTATGCCCCTGAATATTCTGCAACACATACTCGTCACCAGTAAAATTACCCCATGCACCCAAAAACAACCGAAGGCGACCACCAACATGTGAAGTTAAACAAAGAGAAAAGAGAGAACCAGACCCCCTCACCCCCGTGGTTACCGGCGGTCCTTGACACGTGTGGGTGGACGTGGAGGTGCTGGGTTGGCTTGAGGGCGCGGCGTCTTCGTTTTCCACCAGGGTCTCTGCCGACCCTGTCCTAAAAAAGACCCCTGGTGCTGGGTCTGATGTTGCTGTCATTGTGGAGCTTGAGGGTGGGTCCTCGTCGAGGTACTAGCAGACCCTCGTGATCGAATGTATGGAGACTTTGAGCCTGACGGTGCGGGGGCACTCTGAGAGCGCATGATCCCCACCGTTTTGGCTTGATCGTCAAGCTCTTTGACTCTCTTCGAGAGGTCCTCCCCAAAGAGCTGACGGGGCGGGGGCGGCTGCGTTGGTTTGCACAATCCTGCAAACTTCGGATTGAGCGCTGGGCGGATGCTGGTTTTGCGAAACCCGTTGATTTCGTGCTGGGTCGCGCACAGGAGGGCCAGAGCATCTTCCTGGTCCAAATTCAGTTCGTCCCCGTCCACCGACCGCGCAAAGGCGGTAATACCGGCCGTGAGGAGCTTCAGGATCCGCTGCAATTTTACCTCTTGTTGACGGATAGCCGCACTGATGTTGCCCCATATCGGCGTATTGACCACAGGCACGTTGAGGGAGTTGCAATTGGATGGAGCCTTGTGATGGCTCATTGCCTGAATTAGGACTTCTTCCTGTAGTTGCTGGTTGTTAAGAAAGTCCACAGTGGCTGCCAGCTTTGCGTTTAAAGGAAGTCCAGATGAATGTGGGGCCGCAAATTTGGTCGCCACATCCAGAAGATCCTCCGCTGGCACCTCCAACGGAGGTGGTATGGATTCCACCAAAACCTCCTCCTCCTGCTGCTCCAGGCTGATGGTAGAGGCTGGTGACGACGCCCTGTGCCTGTTGCTGCCCTGCTGTAGTTGACGTTGAAGCAGGAGCTCCAGCAGCCGCTCCATACGGTCAATACGCCCTTCACCCTGAACACTCAGGTGGTCGGAGTCCTCCAGCTCTGAAAAGAAAACCGGGCTCCTATCATCGGCCCGCACCTCATCGAGGCCCAGCCGGTGCCGGTAGTTGTCGCTAACAGCCGCCGAGGCGAAACTGCGCGATTCCCGCGCGGGCGTGTTCAACCGCCTCCGTTTAGCGGGAGCTGAAGCCGCTGCCACTAAGGGCACTTGCGGCGTGGTGTCGGCACCAGCCGAAGCATGGCTGCCTGAAGCCCGCGCAGGCTTGCCGGCTGCCCACATCATGGACTTTGCCGACGCATGGTCTCGCCCACCCATCCATGGGGGGCTCGGCGACCGTGACGAGACCCGACTCAACCGACCCGTTCCGGCGTCGAGAGTCGGGGTGTGCCGGCTGGACCTCACAGCCGCCCCGGGTCTCGCCCTGGAACCTGACCGCTCCTCCGTGTCAGGCAATGCCTTAGCCCTGGCAGGGTTAGGCTTCTGGGCTGCTGCCCTTCCCCTACTCGGAGGGCTGAGTGGAACGGGCCGTGCAGCTGCACGCACCCTTCTGCTCGAGGTCGCCAGCGAGCCCGCTGACGACCTGACTGCCATGGCAGGGTCCCCCTGCTCTGGCGGCACACCACACTCCTCCTCGTCGAACTCCTGCGAGCTGTGGTGTGCTGGCGGATCTGGACCTGTAATCACAGGGCTTACCCACATCTCCGCCTGAGTCCCGGCCTGCGTTGCAGGTACTGCCGATGGTAAAGGCCCCGGAACTGTTGACCGGCGAACTTGTCCTGACGTCCTCCGGCCCTTGGAACTCCCGTCCATGTCCTTGCTGCAAGACATAACCAACAACAAGGACCACCAACTAAAGGTAGGATACTTACCTCCGTGGCCCCTAATGAAGGGCTGGCGAGGAGCGCGCTCCACCGCCAGCCGTCGCAGCAACGCGGTACGACGATATGTCGAGCATGCGCGCCGGCGGGCTCTTCACGAAGTCACTCACGTGACTCCGAAATGAAATTGAGGAATGCTGTTGAACAGAGGGATCTAGGAATAACTGTGCATAGTTCCCTGAAGGTGGAATCGCTTGTAGATAGGGTGGTAAAGACAACTTTTGGTGTACTGGCCTTTATAAATCAGAGCATTGAATATAGGAGTAGGGAAGTAATGTTAAAATTGCACAAGGCATTGGTGAGACCCATTCTGGAGTATGGTGTATAATAGTAAGATTAAACGTGAACTTACCAGTTTGAAGTTTGATCTTTATTTTATGAGGAGTTACGATGAGGGATTACGTGAAGACCCTGCCAGCACGCATGCGCGACATTTCTTCAAAGCAGTGGTGTGAAATCACAGAAATACAGTCACAATGACTAATATAGTAAGATAAACAAGAGAACTTCCATACCAGGTGATCTTTATAATAGAGGGTTGGGAGCGGAGGGCACGTAATCCCTCATCGTAACTCCTCATAAAATAAAGATCAAACTTCAAACTGGTAAGTTCTCGTTTAATCTTACTATTTTACTTCGGAGTCACGTGAGTGACTACGTGAAGATTTCAAAGCTCTGTGATTTCATGCCCTGGAAGCTCCATGCTCACACACCGCTAAAGTTGGGATAAGAGGATGAACGTAATTCAGACAAGACACTGGCTGAAAAACAAAGAAGGTATTTAATCATACCTAAAATGATATGCCCCACATTGGGTAAATCATGTAACAGAAACCCAACATATTCCCCTGCAACGTCTCAGGAGCGGCCACGGGTTATAAAAGAAGTGCTGAAAATCCGTTCACTCTCCAACCCGCTGTAGCAAAGGATGTGGTCCATAGGAACTCCCATCATCCTAGCCGCTGACGTGGATGCAGCCTTAGCTATAAGACTGGACCCGTTGTGCTGTTACAAGTGCCATAAACATAACCACATAATATGTAGTTATCCAGAGAGCGCCCCAATATTGGTGTCCATCCTCGAAGCATAGTAAATTTTATGCCTAGGTCCCATGTATGGGTGGATCTGGTCTAGGGGAAAAAATATTAATACCCCTCATCAGATTGATACCAGAGGGTGTGATCCTATACGCAGGTGATCACCCCCTCGGTCCAGGTTGGTAGGTAGGGCACTCCTGCAAATTTAATGGCACTATAACTCAAACCTTCATGGAAAGAAGGGTGGCCAGAACTCCTGCAATCCAGTGATGGTGGCCGAGTCATATGAAGTGTTTGTTCTGAAGAAGAAACACTCCCATCTGCTGACATATGTCAGTGCTGTCCCTGGTGGACTCCCTCACGACGAGTGATGACATTGATCGTCCTGTCGGAGTATCCGAAGTCCAGAAATGGCCTGTTCAGAAACAGCATCAATAGGTTAATGCGATCATGGCACGGATGACTTACCCGTCACAGGGTGTGCCAACAGGCCCGGCCGTTTGAGGATCCGAAAGCAGTGTTCTGCGGCCATCTTTGTACTGCTGGGGACCATGGTTGGGTAGGTCAATCGGGAACCCGAAATACCCGTTGCGGAGTCTATTAAATTTTTGTAAGACCCGACTGATGAGGCAGAAGGGGGGAAATGCATAGCAAACAATCCCCCCAATGCAGCGAGAAACATCCATCGCTGCTGGCCCCGGTCCCGATCCAACATCCATTCAATGTTGTCGTTGAATTGCGTGACCTGGTGTTCGCCACCGTATTTAGTTTACCTGAAAGGTAAGTGGCTGAGATCCAAATCTCTCTATCCAGACACCAGTGCCAGTTGTAAAAAAGGCAATTCATCACATGATATCGATTTTATTCCACACAAAAGATTAATATAGGCCACCACTGTGGTATTATAATTTGTAACCATACATGCAACTGGTGCATATCTAAGCAGTAGGCCCCCGGGTTCCACGAATGCTTCCAGTATTTCTAGATAATTAATCCCTAGTGCTCCCAACAGGGTTAAATCTTGTGCATTCCATCTGCCACCACAACAGTGGTGGTATTAGCTGCTCCACACCTTTAACACTGGCATCAGTCTGTAATGTAACCGAGGGATTTATGATAGTGATGGATTTGGAACAGAATTGAGCATTTCCCATCCACCAATTTAATTCAACTCTTGCCTTTTCTAATAACTTCATAGGCCTGTTGAAATGGTATGACTTTTGAGAGCTATAATTTTAGCTCTTTGTAGGTTTTGATAATGTAGTGGTCCGAATTGCACTGCGGGAAAAGCAGCCACTATCTTCCCAATACCATGGCCACCTACCGTATGGATGGATCCCTGATGCCAGTAAGGCTTCTGCAAGCTTCTACCAAGTCCACCACCTTGTTCGGTGGTAAGGTGGTAGACATTTGCACCGAGTCAATGGTGATCCCCAAGTAATCCATGGTAGTAGAGGGTTCCAACTTTGATTTATCTGGATGTATGATGAACCCCAGCTTTTGAAAGAGATGTTTTATGGCTAGAAACTGCCAATGTAGCCGTTTCCAAATTAACCCCGACAATGAGGATATCATCAAGATAGGCCATAACAGTATGATTTTGTTTCCTTAAATAGGCCAAAGCTGGTTCCAATAATTTGTTGAACAGCCTGGGTGCTGATGATAACCCATTGGGTAAGGCTATATATTGCCATAATTGTCCCATCCAGATAAATTTAAGGTATTCCCTATGATCCTTGTGTATTAGTACTGAATAGTATGCATCTTGAGGTTAATGCATGCCATGTAGTACCCATAGCTATAAGCTGCCTACTGTGTCCATTTTGAAATGAACATACTGAACAAAGAGAAGCAGGAGAAAGCACTGATTGGCTCTAGCCCAAGTGGGAGGAGAGTTCTCAGTGAGTCAGAGGGGGAGAGCAGTTAAAAAGGAGAGGCAAAGCACAGGCAGACTTCACTCAGTCTTCCCGTGGATTTTGAAGCAACAGCAACAAAGAGAAGCAGGAGAAAGCACTGATTGGCTCTAGCCCAAGTGGGAGGAGAGTTCTCAGTGAGTCAGAGGGGGAGAGCAGTTAAAAAGGAGAGGCAAAGCACAGGCAGACTTCACTCAGTCTTCCCGTGGATTTTGAAGCAACAGCAACAAAGAGAAGCAGGAGAAAGCACTGATTGGCTCTAGCCCAAGTGGGAGGAGAGTTCTCAGTGAGTCAGAGGGGGAGAGCAGTTAAAAAGGAGAGGCAAAGCACAGGCAGACTTCACTCAGTCTTCCCGTGGATTTTGAAGCAACAGCAACAAAGAGAAGCAGGAGAAAGCACTGATTGGCTCTAGCCCAAGTGGGAGGAGAGTTCTCAGTGAGTCAGAGGGGGAGAGCAGTTAAAAAGGAGAGGCAAAGCACAGGCAGACTTTACTCAGTCTTCCCGTGGATTTTGAAGCAACAGCAACAAAGAGAAGCAGGAGAAAGCACTGATTGGCTCTAGCCCAAGTGGGAGGAGAGTTCTCAGTGAGTCAGAGGGGGAGAGCAGTTCCTCAAAACTGAGGAATTTGGTTTGTAAATTAGGCAATTGAACAGTCAATATAAGCAAGGCAGCTCTTGGGGAGAGGCAGTGAGGGAGCGGTCTTGTGAGGGAAGTGCCCTGTGAGTAAAGTGTGAGTCTTTGGCTCGAGAGTCTTCGGCGAGGAGGCTGCGCAAAATACTGGATAGGGCGAGACCGAGGCAAAAGAAGATGTCAAGCAAGCTGATGCAGTGTGATGCTTGCAGTATGTGGGAGGTCAAGGACACTGCTGGTGCCTCTGGATGCTACAAATGTGAGAAGTGCATCCAGGTACAGCTCCTGAAGGACCGTGTTGGGGAACTGGAGAAACAAGTGGATGACCTCAGGTTCATTCGAGAAACTGAGTCGTTGGGATGCAACATGGGATGCAAAGGTCCCCGGGTGTTGTACCTCTTGTGAACAGGTTCACCCACGTGGAAGCTGCCGGGACAGAAGACGGTATCCCACTGAGCGGCGGACTGGCTTGCCAAACAAAAAGGGCTGATGAGCCAAACCCACAGAGGCCAAAGTCGGGCAACGCCATTGTAGTTGGAGGGCGGTTGGTTCGCCACGGACAGGCGGTAAATCCACCGGGACTGGTTCGCCACGGACAGGCGGTAAATCCACCCGGAAGCCGATCAGGACTGTCGACTCAGCTGGGTCCAGTCCCGAGGACACCCCGTTCGCTGTAGCAATGGAGGTCGTCTTACCCGCATGGAGCGGATGGTGGAGCAATTGCTCCAGCGTGACCTGCTTTAGCAGGGGCAGGGTCACAGTGGGCCACTTCGCAGGCCCACGGCAGGATCCTATTATGGACTGCCTAAATGTCTCACCCTCTTCGGAGGGGAGCATTGGGGGTCGGAACTGGGCTGACCCGAAGAGGGGGAGTTGGCTGAACAAACCAACAGTGTCAGGGGTGCAGTGAAGAGTTCTGGATATGGTAAGTAACATGCAGTTCCTTCTAAAATGGCATCTGTATTAAGTACAGTGGAGTACAGGCCACAATCTGCATCAATGGCGGTGAAGTGGAAATTGTCAAGAGCTTCACGTTCCGAGGTGATGATATTCACTCTGACCAAGACTACAGAAAGTGCAGAGTTGTGGATGAAGACGAGTCTACCATGTAAACCAGCCTTCCCTTCATCGACTCCATCTACATTTCATGCCACCTCTGGAAAGCATCCAACACAATCAGGTACCACTCACACCACAGTCATTTTCTCTTCTCTCCCATACCAAAGCTAGAACGCTCATACCACCAGATTCAAGCAGCTTTTTACCCTTGAATGCTAAGGATGTATTCCCAATCTTCCAACCTACTTCATTGCAGTCCTTGCACTATTTTAAAAAAAATGACAGTCTCTCTGTAGCCATAACACTATATTTTGCATTGTTTATTTTCTCTTTTCCTTGTTACACTCATGTGTGATCACACTCATGAATAGTGTGATCTGCCCAGATAACACGCAAGAGTCAAAGAGTCATAGTCATACAGAATGGAAACAGGCTCGTCTGCCCAACGTCTCCATTCTGACCAAGATGATCTAGCTAAACTAATCCAAGCGACCTGCAGGTGTTAAAGAAGGAACTGCAGATGCTGGAGAATCGAGGGTTACACAAAAAGCTGGAGAAACTCAACGGGTGCAGCAGCATCTAAGGAGCGAAGGAGATAGGCGGCGTTTCGGCTCGAGACCCTTCTTCAGACTGGTCAGGGATCAGGGAAACGAGAGATATAGACAGTGATGTGGAGAGATAAAGAACAATGAATGAAAGATATGCAAAAAAGTATCGATGATAAAGGAAACAGGCCATTGTAAGCTGTTTGTAGTGTGAAAATGAGAAGCTGGTGCGACTTGGGTGGGGGGGGGGAAGATGGAGAAGGAATGTCAGGACCCGAGGGCTGAGGGATAGGTGGGGAGGGGGAGGGGGCAGTCTGGGTTAACAGAATTGAGAAAATTCAATGTTTAAGCCCAGAGGATGCAGACTCCCCAAGCGGAATATGAGGTGCTGTTCCTCCAACTTGTGGTGTTGCTCACTCTGGCCGTGGAGGAGGCCCAGGACCGAGAGGTCGGATACGGAATGGGAGGGGGAGTTGAAGTGCTGAGCCACCGGGAGGTCGGGTTGGTTATTGCGGACCGAGCAGAGGTGTTCGGCGAAACGATCGCCCAGCCTCCGCTTGGTCTCACCGATGTAGATCAGCTGGCAACTGGAGCAACGGATGCAGTAGATGAGGTTGGAGGAGGTGCAGGTGAACCTCTGTCGGACTTGGAATGACTGCTTGGGTCCCTGAAAGGAGTGGATGGGGGAGGTGAAGGGACAAGTGTAGCATCTCTTGCGGTTGCAAGGGAAAGTGCCCGGGGAAGGAGTGGAGCGGGAGGGAAGGGAAGAATTGACAAGGGAGTTGTGGAGGGAGTGGTCTTTGCGGAAGGCAGACGGGGGGAGATGGGAAGATGTGGCGAGTGGAGGGGTCACGCTGGAGGTGGCGAAACTGGCGGAGGACTATCTGTTGTATGCGCTGGCTGATGGGGTGAAAGGTGAGGACCAGTGGGACTCGGCCCTTGTTGTGAGTGGGGGAATGGGGAGAGAGGGCAGTGTTGCGGGGTATGCAGGAGACCCTGGTGCGAGCCTCATCTATAGTGGGGGAGGGGAAACCCCGTTCTCTGAAGAACGAGGACATTTGTGATCTGTTGTGGAACACCTCATCATGGGAGCAGATGCGGCGTAGACGGAGGAATTGGGAATAGGGGATGGAGTCCTTACAGGAAGCAGGGTGGGAGGAAGAGTAGTCCAGGTAGCTGTGGGAGTCAGTTGGTTTGTAGTGGATGTCAGTTCGGAGTGTATCACCTGCAATAGAGATGGTGAAGTCAAGGAATAGTAGGGAAATGTCGGAAATGGCCCAAGTGTATTTGAGTGCCGGATGGAAGTTGGTGGTGAAATGGATGAAGTCAGTCAGTTGTGCGTGGGTGCAGGAGGTGACACCAAAGCAGTCGTCAATGTAATGGAGGTGAAGGTCGGGGATGGGGCCCTGGTACGCCGAGAACAAAGATTGTTCGACGTACCCGACAAAGAGGCAGGCGTAGCTAGGGCCCATGCGTGTGCCCATAGCTACGCCTTGTGTTTGGAGGAAATGGGAGGAGTCAAAAGAGAAATTATTGAGGGTAAGGACCAACTCCGCTAGGCGGAGGAGGGTGTCAATGGATGGTTATGGGTTGCTCCTCTGGTCGAGGAAGTACCGGAGGGCTTTGAGACCATCCTGATGGGGGATGCAGGTGTATAGTGACTGGACGTCCATGGTGAAGATGAGAGGATGGGGGCCTGGGGAATGGAATGCGTGGAGCCGACGGAGAGTGTCTGAGGTGTCTTGAACATAGGTGGGGAGGGATTTAACAAAGGGGGATAGGATGGAGTCAAGGTATGTGGAAATGTGTTCGGTGGGGCACGAACAGGCAGGGACAATGGGTCTGCCAGGGCAGTCTGGTTTGTGGATTTTGGGGAGAAGGTAAAATCGGGCTGTGCGGGGCTGGGAAACGATGAGGTTGGAGGCTCGGGGGGGGGTAGGGAGCCGGAGTTGATGAAGCCGGTTATGGTGCTCGAGATGGTGGCCTGGTGCTCATCAGTGGGGCCTTGGTCCAGGGGTAAGTAGGAGGAGGTGTCCGAGAGTTGGCGCGTGGCCTCTGCTTTGTAGAGATCGACGTGCCAGACTACCACGGCACCTCCCTTGTCGGTGGGTTTGATAACCCAGTCTGGGTTGTTGCGGAGTGAGTCGATGGCAGTACGTTCGGAGGGGGAGAGATTGGAGTGAGACAAGGGAGTGGAGAAGTCAAGGCGGTTGATGTCCTGACGGCAGTTCTGTATAAAGAGTTCTAAAGCTGAGGGGCCACGAGGAGGGGGTACGTGGGAGACAGGAAAAGGGATCATCAGTGAGGGGCGAGGACTTATTCTCGTGGAAGAACGCTGTGAGGCGGAGACGACGGTAGAAGAGCTCCAAGTCGTGGTGGGCGCGGAACTCATTGAGGTGGGGACGGAGGGGGACAAAGGTAAGACCTCTGCTGAGGACCGACCTTTCGGTGTCGGAGAGGGGGAGGTCCGGGGGGATGGTGAACACGCGGCAGGGATGGGGGTTGTGGCTGGAGGAAGGCAGGTGAGTGGACTGAGGACGGAGCGTTGTGTGGTGGGGGGGTGGAGGGTGGTCAGGGGGTGGGGGGGTTGTGGCTGGAGGAAGGCAGGTGAGTGGACTGAGGACGGAGCGTTGTGTGGTGGTGGGGTGGAGGGTGGTCAGGGGGTGGGGGGGTATGGGGGCTGTGGTGTGGGTGGGAAAGAGCAGGGGTTACATATTAGGAGGGGTATGGGGAAGACCCAGTGGAATAGCCACTGAAGTCACCGGGGCTGGGGAGACGGGCACTAGGACCCAGTTCCGTTAACAACAGAGTGGTGGGAGGAGTGAGCAACGTGGAGGCTTCAGGCCCGCTGCAGAGTCCAGTCTGTAGGTGAGCGACAGCTGCGGGCTGCTGGAGGGTGGTGGAGCGTTGTGGGTCGGCGGGCCCAAAGGTAGGAATCCGCGGGCAGTGGAGTCGGGGTTGGCGGGTGATGCGTGGGTGGTCCCGGTGGGCGGGTGGTCGGTGGGGCAGCAAGGTTCAGCCCGCCCGGTGAGGCGGCGAGAAGAGTGGGATGCGGTGCAGCGGCCATGTTCGGGGGGCCCCGGTCCGGTGGCGATGTAAGGTGAGGCGGGTGCGGCTGTGGTCTTCGGTGGACCCAGTACAACGGCAATGCTGGATAGGCCCGGTGCAGCGATGAGGTTAGGTGGTCCTGGGGGGCGGCGAGGTTCGGTGGTCGCGTTGTGCTGGTGATGGGCGGTGGAATCGGGGAGGGGGAGATAAACAGAGTTACCGGGCAGGCAGCGAGGCTGGGCGTCATCGGTAGGCAGGTGGAGGTCGGCGGCAGCATCGGCGTGGAGGTCGGTGAAGCCGGCGTCCTGGTGAGTCCTGGAGGCGCTCCTTGTGGACAAGATGGCGTCAGGGGACTTAGGCTGGCGGCGCGGGCCAGAATTGGGGCCCGGGGCCTGCGGGCGGTCGAGTCGGGGATTGTCGGTGGCTGGAACGGCCTGGAGGCGGGCTAATTTCAGGTCCTTGGTGGAGATAAGGTGGGACAGGAATTGTTGATTGAAGCGGTGGATCTTCCGGAGGATGTAGTGTAGTTGGGGTCCGTTGCAGGTCTGGGTGAGTGAGGCCCGAAGATTCGGGAGAGCCAATGCGAGGTCCTGCTGGTGCCGGCGCATTGCAACCAGGGTGGATCTTAATGCCCGGTTGGAGAATTGCACAGTGTGGCGGCGGACGGCCAGTCGGTACCGATAGTCTGGCTGGGGTCCGAACTGGGAGGCAGGGAATTGGAGCTGGAATCCACAAGGTATGAGATGGAGGTGCAGGCAGGCCCCGAGGAAGCAGATGTGGCTGTGGTATCGAGTCTGGGTGCGGATGTGGTCGTAGAGTTGGAGGGAAGGGGGTATCACAGAGGGGGAGCAGTTAGAGAGGAGGTTGTGAAACTGTCTTCGTAGGGAGGAGGAGAACTTCTTCAAAGTAGGCATACCTTGAGGAGATATCGCAGTGGAGTAGACAAAGTGTTAAAGAAGGAACTGCAGATGCTGGAGAATCGAGGGTTACACAAAAAGCTGGAGAAACTCAACGGGTGCAGCAGCATCTAAGGAGCGAAGGAGATAGGCGGCGTTTCGGCTCGAGACCCTTCTTCAGACTGGTCAGGGATCAGGGAAACGAGAGATATAGACAGTGATGTGGAGAGATAAAGAACAATGAATGAAAGATATGCAAAAAAGTATTGATGATAAAGGAAACAGGCCATTGTAAGCTGTTTGTAGTGTGAAAATGAGAAGCTAATGGACTTGGGTGGGGGGGGGGGGGAAGATGGAGAAGGAATGTCAGGGCCCGAGGGCTGAGGGAGAGGTGGGGAGGGGGAGGGGCAGTCTGGGTTAACAGAATTGAGAAAATTCAATGTTTAAGCCCAGAGAATGCAGACTCCCCAAGCGGAATATGAGGTGCTGTTCCTCCAACTTGCGGTGTTGCTCACTCTGGCTGTGGAGGAGGCCCAGGACCGAGAGGTCGGATACGGAATGGGAGGGGGAGTTGAAGTGCTGAGCCACCGGGAGGTCGGGTTGGTTATTGCGGACCGAGCGGAGGTGTTCGGCGAAACGATCGCCCAGCTTGGTCTCACCGATGTAGATCAGCTGGCATCTGGAGCAACGGATGCAGTAGATGAGGTTGGAGGAGGTGCAGGTGAACCTCTGTCGGACTTGGAATGACTGCTTGGGTCCCTGAAAGGAGTGGATGGGGGAGGTGAAGGGACAAATGTAGCATCTCTTGCGGTTGCAAGGGAAAGTGCCCGGGGAAGGTGTGGAGTGGGAGGGAAGGGAAGAATTGACAAGGGAGTTGCGGAGGGAGCGGTCTTTGCGGAAGGCAGACGGGGGGGAGATGGGAAGATGTGGCGAGTGGAGGGGTCACGCTGGAGGTGGCGAACTGGCAACCTGCATTTGGTCCATATCCCTCTAAACCTTTCCTATTCATGTACTTTCTTAAAAATGTGATTTAAAAGTTGTTATTGTACTTGCCTCAACCACCACCTCTGGCAGCTCATTACATTTACCCACGACTCGTTGAGTGAAAAGGTTGCCCCTCAGGTTCCCCTCTCACATAGAAACATAGAAACATAGAAAATAGGTGCAGGAGTAGGCCATTCGGCCCTTCGAGCCTGCACCGCCATTCAATGTGATCATGGCTGATCATCCAACTCGGTATCCCGTACCTGCCTTCTCTCCATACCCCCTGATCCCTTTAGCCACAAGTGCCACATCTAACGCCCTCTTAAGTATAGCCAATGAACTGGCCTCAACTACCTTCTGTGGCAGAGAATTCCAGAGACTCACGACTCTCTGTGTAAAGAATGTTTTCCTCATTTCGGTCCTAAAGGAATTCCCCCTTATCCTTAGACTGTGACCCCTTGTTCTGGACTCCCCCAACATCGGGAACAATCTTCCAGCATCTAGCTTGTCCAACCCCTTAAGAATTTTGTAAGTTTCTATCAGATCCCCCCTCAATCTTCTAAATTCTACCGTGTACAAGCCGAGTCTATCCAATCTTTCCTCATATGAAAGTCCTGACATCCCAGGAATCAGTCTGGTGAATCTTCTCTGTACCCCCTCTATGGCAAGGATGTCTTTCCTCAGATTTGGAGACCAAAACTGTACGCAATACTCCAGGTGTGGCCTCACCAAAACCCTGTACAACTGCAGTAGAACCTCCCTGCTCCTATACTCAAATCCTTTCGCTATGAATGCTAACATACCATTTGCTTTCTTCACTGCCTGCTGCACCTGCATGCCTACTTTCAATGACTGGTGTACCATGACACCCAGGTCTCGTTGCATCTCCCCCTTTCCTAATCTGCCACCATTCAGATAATAGTCTACCCTCATGTTTTTGCCTTAAATCTCACCTTAAATCTATGTTCTCTGGTTCTTGAATTTTCTACCCAGAGTGAAAGACTCTGTGCATTCACCCTATCAATTCCTTTCATGATTTCATACCTCTGTGTAAGGTCACCCCTTAACTTCTTGCACTCCAAGGAATAAAGTGCTAGCTTTCCCAAACTCTCCCTATAGCTTAGGTCCACTTGTCCTGACAACATCCTCCTAAATCTTATCTGCACTCTTTCAACAGTGACACACTTCCTATCGCAGGGGATCAAACCTGAACAGAATACTCCATATCCAAAAAAAAACCCCATCCCAATTGCAATACTCAATACTGATGGAGCAAATACCAAAAGCCTTCTTTACCACCCTTTCTACCAGTGATGCTACTATCAGAGAATCTTAGCCTATTATGTCCATACAGATAAATCCTTAAGCAATATTCATCTATCTAAAGATGCAATAATGTGTAGTAATGTTAATTGTAAGGATATGAAGCATAGGATAGATATCTGCTCCATGTATAATGATATAGTAAGCGCTTTATATGTAGGCATTAAGCCCTATGCAAGCATGAAAATAAGACACATAACATCAGGCCTAGCTGGAATAAGTATGTAGCTGAGTATCATGCTGAAGTCCGTGAAGCCATTAAATCATGGCCTATGGCAGGTAGACCCAGACAGGGGCCTGTGTTTGAGTACAAGAAGCTCACTAATGCAAGATATAATTATGCTGTTCTCATCATCTGTAAAAATGAGCAAGCTATGAGGGCTGATTCCATTGCTAAGAGGCTGCTTAGTAACAATGCTACTGATTTTTGGAAAGACGTGAGAACTCTTAACAGTAGCAAAACATCTCTAACATGCACTGTAGATGGAATCTCCGAAACAGCTAATATCGCGGAGTTATGGCGACAACATTATAGTACTTTATTCAACTGTGCCCAAGGTGATTTGTATAGGGTGGACAATATTGAGAGTAATGACTCAATGGTGATTATGTCACATGCGGTGTATCATGCCATCAACAAGCTGTCCAACAACAAAGCAAGTGGCTTAGATCATATTTTTGCTGAACATCTTAAGTACTCCTCTCCTTGCTATTTGTTTTACTGGCTTTATGATTCATGGTTTGTTACCAGACTCAATGTTGTCTCTTCTGTTAGTGATGGTCATTAAGGACAAAGCTGGTAAAGTAGGCAGCCTAAATAATTACAGCTTTAGCCAGCATATTGTCAAACGTCTTAGAAAAAGTTCTGCTGGATAAAGTAAATGAGTTTGTTAACTCCACAGATAACCAGTTTGGTTTTAAAACTCAACATGGCACTGATTTGTGCATACATGCCCTAAAGGAGATTGTAAACAAATATTGAGGCAAAAACTCCAATTTGTATGTGCTTTATTGATGCTTCCAAAGCCTTTTATCGTGTTAATCATAGAAAGCTGTTTGTTAAAATGAGTCAAAGAGGGTGCCTAAATACATTGTTAGAATTCTGGCCTACTGGTTTTCCCACCAGACTATGCAAATAAAATGGGGAAATAGGGTCTCAGCCCCATCTGGGGTTAGCAATGGTGTTAGACAAGGGGGAATTTTTTCTCCAGTCCTTTTTAATATTTATATAGATGATCAGTCCAAACAATTGAAAGCATGTAATACTGAGTGCATGATTGGTAATATGTTAGTGAACCATATTATGTATGCAGATGATCTTGTGGTCTTCAGTCCATCTAGCGCTGGTCTCCAGTAGCTCCTTACTAGACGTTCTGTGTATGGTGTGGAGCATGATATTAAATATAATGCTTGTAAGAGTGCTGTTATGATCTGTAGAACCAAAGAGGATAAATGTCTAACATTTCCTGATTGTCTGACAATAATCTTAGTGTCTGTAATAAGGTAAAATATTTTGGGCATTTTATTACAGAACAAATGACCGTTGATGAGGATATTTATAGGCAACGACGTATGCTGTATGTACAGGCTAATATTCTCTTGCGTAAGTTTGGTGCATGTACAGATGTGGTGAAGATGTTGCTGTTTAGAGCATATTGCACACCACTATACTGCGCACCTGTGGTCGAACTATGGAAAGACAAGTTTGCAGAGACTAAAGGTGGCCTATAATGATGCCATGAGAACACTGATAAGGAAACATAGATGGTGTAGTGCTAGTAAGATGTTTGTGGCTGCAGGAGTCAGTACTTTAGAAGCTATCCTAAGAAATCATATGTATAAATTCATTTGCAGGATAAATGACTCTCAAAATGTAATTATCGTGACCTTGTCAAATATAAGGTTTAGTAATACACGTTACGAACCTCAGTTGTGGAGACTATCGCTCTTGTTGTAGGACACTGATTTTTCTTTTTTATTCTGGATTTTAAATCATGTATTGTGTTTTTTTTAATATATAATTTATGATGTTTTTATAAGTGATATACTTATAATATACTTAAAGTGATATAAGATTTTATATGTATTTTATGATGTTTTTAATATGCAATGTATTTTTATGTAATGTTGTCCCTTGTCTGGACATTGAGACTGAAATAGATTATTATTATTACTATTATTATTATTATTAATTGTGCACCTGCACTGCTAGATCCCTCTGTTTCTTTTCATGAAGCGAATTATGTATTTAGGCAGAAAGGAGGAACTGCAGATGCTGGTTAATGCACAAAAGGTCAAGACCCTTCTTCAGATCCAGGGAGAGTTATCTGTATTTAGGCAGCTACCTCTTCCTGGATCTTGTGCGATCTAACCTTCCAAAGCAGCCTACCATGTGGAATCTTATCAAATGCCTTACTGCACTCCATATAGACAACGTTGAATGGCCACCGTCTTTTTCCCAGGATAAGACAGTCTGCAACTAGAGGGTATGCTTTAAAGCTAAGAGGAGAAAGCTTTAAACGAACCAGAGGCTAATTTTCACACAGAGAATGGTGGTAATGTGGAACAAGATGCCAGAGGAAATGGGTGCAATTACATCATTTAAAAGGTTTTTAGACAGGTATATGAAAAGGAAAGGTTTAGAGGAATAAAGGACAAATACAGACAAATATGGCTCTTGGGTAGGCAACTAGGTCACCATGGCCAAAGGGTCTGTATACTTCAATAGCCCTAGATCAATGCATGTCAAAATCCCACAATTACCTGACACAGGTGTGCGCCATGTGCCATTCAGACACATATTTTTAGTTTTACTTTGATAGTTTTTGAGATACAGCATGGAAACAGGCCCTTCGACCCACCGAGTCCATCAGTGCACCCCACACACTGACACTATGCTACATACACTAGGGACAATCTACAATTTTACCGAGCCAATCAGCCTGTACATCCTTGGAGGGTGGGAGGAAACCAGAGATCCCGGAGAAAACCCATGTGGGTCATGGGGGGAATGTACAAATTCCGTACAGACAACATAATCAGGATCAAACCAAGGTCTCTGGCACTATAAGACAACAGCTCTACCATTGCGCCACTGTGCTGCCCCATATGTTCAACATATAAATGTTAAAGCTGAAACTATTCGTGATATTCACAACGAGGCAATTATTAGCAAAATTCACTGGATAATTAGCAGGAGGGAGCATGCATTGATTTATCTTTCTGTAGCCAGAGGATGTTATGGACAATGCTTTACTCTTTGTGAAGCAGGTTGAGCTTTTGCACTGGAATAGTAATCATTAATTTCAGTGTTAGTGCTCTCATGCCAGCGACATCTGGCCCAGATGCCACGAGGGCATCATTTACATCCTCGCATCATAACAGTAAATGTGCAGCTCACAATTAATGGGCTACTACCACTATATATCAAAACAAGGGATCAATTTAATCCTAACTAACCAGCAGAAACGTTTTTTTACTTTTTCCTAGCATTGCTGATCTTAAGCTCTGGGAGAGGCAACCACTTAAAGAAAAGAAAGCTTTGGGGCAGTCGTGCTCCTCTCGATAGTAATGGCGTCTTTTTTCTCCCAGATTCATAATTTTTCCTACACTAGGACTGCACCACAACTCACTCTGGATATTTTGCCCTCATTTAATTCATTAACCATATAACCATATAACAATTACAGCACAGAAACAGAAACAGGCCCTCTCGGCCCTTCAAGTCCGTGCCGACCATTTATTTTCCCCTAGTCCCAGACTGAAACTGACCCTGAATGCCCCCCTCCTCAGAGAGGGAGACATTGTGCAGCCCTGAAACAGGTGTCGCTGCCTGCTGGTTCTCCATAATACCCGGACCGATAACGCCCTCCTTTGGAGTATCTCATTGTGGAGCACCTCACCATCAGGTGCTCCATGTGGGTTTGAACGTTTAAAAACATTACCCATGTAGGAGGGGATCCTCTACATCAAGAAACCTCCTGGCCTGACTCCCCTAGTCCACAGGCCTGACCGTCTTACCTTTGGTTTTAACCATATAATATAACCATATAGCAATTACAGCACAGAAACAGGCCCTCGGCCCTTCCAGTTCGTGCCGACCATTTATTTTCCCCTAGTCCCATCTACCTGCACTCAGACCATACCCCTCCATTCCCTTCCCGTCCATATACCAATCCACTTTACTTTTAAATGTTAAAATCGATCCTGCCTCCACCACTTCTGCAGGAAGATCATTCCACACAGCCACCACTGTCTGGGTAAAGAAGTTGCCCCTCATGTTACCCCTAAACCTCTGTCCCTTAATTCTCATGTCATGCCCTGCTACACAGATGGTTTTAAACTGAATAAGGGGTCAAATGGGATAGTCGAGGACGGAGTTAAAGGGAAAGAGAGTAAAGGGATGGTTAATGACCCCAGAATGAACGGGAAAGAAAGCTCACAAAGGGATAGGAGAGTATGGCCAAGTGTAATAGGGATCGATGTGAAAGGGGACACTTGTCAACATAATTGTATAAGGAGTAAGAATGTTGTAAAAACAAGCCGGAAGGCTTTGCGTCTCAATGCGAGGAGCATTCGTAACAAGGTGGATGAGTTGAAGGTGCAGATAGCGATTAATGACTATGCTATAGTTGGGATCACGGAGACATGGCTCCAGGGTGACCAAGGCTGGGAGCTGAACATCCAGGGATATTTAATATTCAGGAGGGACAGACAAAAAGGAAAAGGAGGTGGGGTAAAGTTGCTGGTGAGAGAGGAGATTAATGCAATAGAAAGGAAGGACATTAGCGTGGAGGATGTGGAATCGATATGGGTAGAGCTGCAAAACTAAGCGGCAGAAAACGCTAGTGGGAGCTGTGTACAGGCCACCTAACAGTAGTATTGGAGTTGGGGATGGCATCAAACAGGAAATTAGAAATGCGTGCAACAAGGGTAACACGGTTATAATGAGTGACTTCAATCTGCATGTAGATTGGGTGAATCAAATTGGCAGGGGTGCTGAGGAAGAGGATTTCTTGAAATGTATGCGGGATAGTTTTCTCAACCAACATGTGGAGGAACCAACGAGAGAGCAGGCTATTCTAGACTGGGTATTCAGTAAGGAGGAAGGGTTAGTTAGCAGTCTTGTTGTGCGTGGCACCTTGGGCAAGAGTGACCATAATATGGTTGAGTTCTTCATTAGGATGGAGAGTGACAACATTAAGTCAGAAACAAGGGTTCTGAACTTGAACAAAGGTAACTTTGAAGGTATGAGATGTGAATTGGCCAAGATAGACTGGCAGGTGATTCTTAAAGGGTTGACAGTGGATGTGCAATGGGAGGTATTTAAAGACTGCATGGATGAAGTACAAAAATTGTTCATACCAGTTTGGCAAAAGAATAAATCAGGGAAGGTGGTGCATCCATGGATAACAAGGGAAATCAGGGATAGTATAAAAACAAAAGATGAGGCATACAAATTGGCGAATTACAGACCAGTTAGTCTAACATCGGTAGTGGGGAAACTGCTAGAGTCAGTTATTAAAGATGGGATAGCAGCGCATTTGGAAAGTGGTGAAATCATTGGACATAGTCAGCATTGATTTACGAAAGGTAAATCATGTCTGACAAATCTGACAGAATTTTTCGAGGATGTAACTAGCAGAGTGGATAAGGGAGAACCAGTGGATGTGTTATATCTAGACTTTCAGAAGGCTTTCGACAAGGTCCCGCATAAGAGATTAGCATACAAACCTAAAGCACATGGTATTGAGCGTTCAGTATTGATGTGGATAGAGAACGGACTAGCAGACAGGAAGCAAAGGGTAGGAGTAAACGGGTCCTTTTCAGAATGGCAGGCAGTGACTAGTGGGGTACCGCAAGGCTCAGTGCTGGGACCCCAGCTATTTACAATATATATTAATGATTTGGCCGAGGGAATTGAATGCTACATCTCCAAATTTGCAGATGACACCAAGCTGGGGGGTATAGTTAGCTGTGAGGAGGATGCTTGGAGACTGCAGGGTGATTTGGATAGGCTGAGTGAATGGGCAGATGCATGGCAGATGCAGTATAATGTGGATAAACCATATAACCATATAACCATATACCAATTACAGCACGGAAACAGGCCTTCTCGGCCCTTCCAGTCCGTGCCGACCATTTATTTTCCCCTAGTCCCATCTACCTGCACTCAGACCATACCCCTCCATTCCCTTCCCGTCCATATACCTATCCACTTTACTTTTAAATGTTAAAATCGATCCTGCCTCCACCACTTCTGCAGGAAGATCATTCCACACAGCCACCACTCTCTGAGTAAAGAAGTTCCCCCTCATGTTACCCCTAAACTTCTGTCCCTTAATTCTCATGTCATGCCCTCTTGTTTGAATCTTCCCTACCCTCAATGGGAAAAGCTTATCCACGTCAACTCTATCTATCCCTTTCATCATTTTAAAGACCTCAATCAAGTCCCCCCTTAACCTTCTGTGCCCCAAAGAATAAAGACCTAACTTGTTCAACCTTTCTCTGTAACTTAGTTGCTGGAACCCAGGCAACATTCTAGTAAATCTCCTCTGTACCCTCTCTATTTTGTTGACATCCTTCCTATAATTAGGCAACCAAAATTGTACACCATACTCCAGAATTGGTCTTACCAATGCCTTGTACAATTTTAACATTACTTCCCTCCTCCAATATTCAAGGCTCTGATTTATAAAGGCCAGCACACCAAAAGCTTTCTTTACCACCCTATCTACATGTGATTCCACCTTCAGGGAACTATGCAGTTATTCCTAGATCTCTCTGTTCCACATCATTCCTCAATTCCCTACCATTTACCATGTATGTCCTATTTTGATTTGTCCTGCCAAGATGTAGCACCTCACACTTATTAGCATTAAACTCCATCTGCCATCTTTCAGCCCACTCTTCCAAATGGCCCAAATCTCTCTGTAGACTTTGAAAATCTACTTCATTATCCACAACATCACCTATCTTAGCATCATCTGCATACTTACTGATCCAACTTTCCACCCCATCATCCAGATCATTGATGTACATGACAAACAACAGTGGACCCAACACAAATCCATGAGGCACCCCACTGGTCACCGGCTTCCAACCTGACAAACAGCCATCCACCATTACTCTCTGACATCTCCCATTCAGCCACTGTTGAATCCATCTTGCTGCTCCGCCATTAACACCAAAAGATTGAACCTTCTTAACCAACCTTCCATGGGGAACCTTGTCAAAGGCCTTACTGAAATCCATATAGACAACATCCACAGCTCTCATCAATTTCCCTAGTAACCTCTTCAAAAAATTCAAGAAGGTTTGTCAAACATGACCTTCCAGGCACAAATCCAAGTTGACTGTTCCTGATCAGACCCTGTTTATTCAGATGCTTATATATATTATCTCTAAGAATCCTTTCCATTAATTTGCCCACCACTGACGTCAAACTAACAGGTCTATAATTGCTAGGTTTATTCGTTGAACCCTTTTTAAACAATGGAACAACATGCGCAGTACGCCAATCCTGCGGCGCTATTCCCGTTTCTAATGACATTTGAAATATTTCTGTCATAGCTCCTGCTATTTCTACACTAACTTACCTCAATGTCTTAGGGAATATCCTGTCAGGACCTGGAGACTTATCCACTTTTATATTTTTCAAAAGTTTCAGTACTTCCTCCTCTTTGAATCTCATAGTTTCCATAGCTACTCTACTTTTTTCCCTTACCTCACAGAGTTCAATATCCTTCTCCTTGGTGAATACCAAAGAAAATATATTGTTCAATATCTCCCCCATCTCTTTTGGCTCTGCAGATAGCTGTCCATTCGGTCTCTCATGGTCCAATTTTATCCCTCGTTATCCTTTTGCTATTAATCTTGCTGTAGAAACCCTTTGGATTTACTTCATGCCATCCAACTGCTACTTTCTATCCATTTTGGTTTGAGAGCCGACCGAGGTTATATAGATAAAAGGCAGATGAGATTATACTGTTATATTATCCTCCCCCTCAGGGCAGCCAAGAACTGCTGCTATTCCACAACAAACATCCCTGTTCTACCAAAAATACTGATCCCAGTTGTTTTCTGATTAGTTCAATTTGCTCTGAATGCTGATTTATAAGTATTATTCTTGTCTGTTAAAAACCACCAAGCAGTTGGATCAGATAAATTAGTGTCTGGTTGCAATTAAACAGTGCGCTTGCCAGCAAAATTGGATCTCATTTAGACAGCTGTAAACTTATTTGATAACGTTGGTTTCATGAAATTGATAAAGCAAGAAAGCGAAGGAATGAATGAACATTGGTGCCAGCCTTTGTGTACATGCAGAAATACACCAGAGGATCCTGATATTAAATGCATGGCACGGGTTTATTGATGAAATCTAAAATATGTGTCCACATCATTGTGGTAGTAATAGGGTTCATCGTTGACTATAAAATTACACCAAGACAATGTACTTATTGATTTTTCAATTGTAATCAGTTGTAATGTGCACACAGCACTGAAATAAATCCCAAAACTGGTTAGGATATAATGGAGGTGTTGTTCTCCCACTGAATTATTTCTCGGCGCCTTTTTGTGTTGCTTCTCAATGTGAAAGAATACATAGCATGAGAGTCTAATTGTCATTTCCACTTAATGTTATGGCATACAGAAACACTGGCTTTGGTGGAAAATATGATGTAGGAAAAGGCTCTCTTGATTTTGCCTGTGCTAAACACAGATTCCAATTGAAGGGTGAAAGCAAAAAGGGTATCACAGAAAAGGTGTGCTAGAAGCATCAAGGGAGGATGTATAAATGCTTCCGGGTAACTAGGATACTACAATTAAAAGGCAGCTGGATTGAAGAGAATGACACTAATAGCAGAGGTTATAGGGCACAAGCTTCTTACAACTGAGCTGTCAGCATCAGTTGTGTTCATGGCCACTCTGAAGAACTCAATAATATGCAGAGGCATCTGTGTGGGTAACTAGGAAGCTTAATGCTAACTGGGAACCTGAGATTGTGCAAGTCACTTAGATTTTACTATTTTAGTGGTTTCACCAAAACTCTGTAAACAAATATCATGTTTCCAGAATTTTTAGAAAACAAACATCACCAGTTCTCTGGGAATAAGGAGAGTGAAAAATCAATACTTGCCATGTACGTTGTAGCCAATGGAATAAGGGAATGATTTATGTATGGACGGATGCAGGCTGAATCAGCTGGGGCCCTGAGCAGAGGGGTGTGGGGGTGAGCTGGACTGCTGTGATTATTTCCAATGGTCACAATTTATTCTGCTAAGATAATCCTCCTCCAGCAGCAAAAGACACCGCAAAATAGGTTGCAGACTATCAGCTGATTTGGCACATTCAAGAGATTAATGGGATACATTAAAATTAACAGCAATTGAAGAAATAGATTCTTGATCTATAGCACACGTCATCTCTCCTGTTTGCCCCACCACCTCCTTCCAACCAAAGGCCAGCCAGAGGAACAGCATCACTCGAAGAGTCGAGTCACCTGCCGGAATCAAAGCAGCCTTTACACTGTGAATATATTGAAGCAAGCATCTTACACAGAAAGAAAAGAAGTGTCTCAACAGAGAAATTAGCTTGAACTAGGTGATAAACGAAAGGCGAGTTGAAAAAAACAGTGATCTCTAGCTGTGCAAGGTAATTTAAGGCTACACGTTATATCTGTGGTTAAAATTGTAAATTGTTATTTCAAAATAACTTCAATTGGAAAATATTTGTGACAGACATACTGTTGTAAAATACTTCAGTAGCATTTAACTTTCAAATAATGTTCTTGTTTCCTATTTAATTATCAGTTTCATTAGGTTGATCACATTAATTGTAATTTTGCTGAGTAAACAAAAATGTGATGCAAAATATTGAACACAACTTTCAATTCTAATTTTTTTTTTCATTTTACAGCTCTAAGTACATCAGAATGTACGTCATGTTGTCTTTAATGTTCTGTATATATGATAATATCAATTTTCTTGTATTACTATCACAGCACTTTATAAGATTCCTACATGTACTGTATCAGTTCAGCTACTGGAAAGTGTTAATGATCTGTGAAATATATTTCCATCCATTGTAATTATTAGCAAGGGTTGTATTATTTTCGATACATAACAAGATTTCTGATCAAGTCATTCTTCACAGTAAGCTGCTCTGTCACTGTGACATAAACAACAATCTTTTCACTTCCTTTTCAGATCTTATCAACCTCTGCTCCATTCAGATTACCATGGAACTCACCCATTTCAGGACACGAAGGGATTAAACAGACTTGACAACAGGCCCAAGGTAAAAAGAGAGTGGTGGTGAGGTCACATTCAGAAGGCAAAATCAACAAAGCAAAACCCAACAGTGATGCAAATACCTTTCTTACAGATTCAGGGTACTGGTAGCTTATCACATTAGGATGCAATGTTGAAACAAATCCTACCACAGGGTGCTAGCAATGAAACAGGACATCGTCTTTACATGAAAATAAATCACTTGACAGATTTTGTCATTGTCTTACAAGTGCTGCTAGTATCAGCCTGAGAAAACAGCAACTAATTTGTGTCCGCTTTCTTTCTGTCTTCACTGCAGGCTATTTTCAATTCATCTGGTTTAGCTCACTTGTAGACTTTCAATCAATTTGGCACCATTAATAGTGATTACTTTCAGGACTCTTCTGTGATTGTGGATTCTGGTACTGTTGTGGTATTGTGGAATGGCAGTAGAAAGCTTTCCTCTTCATTGTCATCTCCCTACTAATTAGCTCAGTTGGCAGCAGGTCATATCGTGGCATGGTGGTGGACATTTCATTGCAGGGCTTCTACGTAGATCTGGTTATGGAAGCAAATGTGAACTAGTGAGTGTTTTACCCCTAGTTGTGGAATTGCAATACCCCAGGGTAAATATTAAACTTACTTTGTACTTGGAGCCATAGGTTGCTTAAATTCTCATTGGTATTTGGACAAATTCATGATTTCTATTCAGAATCTAATATTTACCACTTCTTTACTTACATTCTATTTATTTTGTGGAAATAACAGCTCATGAAAAACAGAACCAAAGTTAACAGGTGTCGTTCTTAAACATAATCGATGTACCATGAAGAAAGCAGCAGTGGCTTCTGAATTTATGCATTTTATCTCAAAATGAAAAGTTTGAATGGCCATAAATATTATGTTAACTTAAGGCACAAGATGGTCATTCTTCTCAAACTTCTTGTCATTTTGATTTGTATCATGTGGTTCTGTGCTGGTGAATGAAGGTTTTAATTTTGCTCTTACACTGCGGATACTGTTACATTCAGACATGGGGTGGTAAATATGAAAGAGTTTTGAATTGATTTGATTTTTAATATAGTATTGGTTTAGAAGGCTTTGGAATTTAGGTACTGTAAACAAAAGACGAATTGTGTAAATCCAACGTGATGTCTGGAAATTGTTCAGTGTCCTCGGCCAACATGGGTATTAATGTTCTTTCCCCTGTTTTGCTCACAAAACGATATCTGATTCCATCTGGCCTTGTCAGGTCACTGCCGGTAGTGTGATTGCAGTTATAAATTGGATGCAAGTAAAATGATTTGCATGTTTTGACTTCCTATTCAAATTCAAGAAAAAAAATCCAAATAGCACCATGGCTTTCAGACCTGCTGTTATCCGTTGTAAAGGGAGAGATTGTCTTTGTCGAGGAAGACTTTAGTTTTGAACTTTTGCGTAAATACTCCAGACCCATCATCAACAGGAAAGAGAGAAATAGTCATAGAGAAAGCCAAATGGCCTTGCATGATTTCATTACATTGCTATGGGCCACTGGAGACGATTTCAGTCATGGGCTCTCCAGGATAAATTTCAGTGATATTTCTGGAGGGGTTGGGTTGAAGTAGGATGAGAGTGTTAATGCCCAATGGCTTGGAATCAGGTTCTGACACCAAAGAAGGTAAATGACACGCAGAAAGGTAAATGAGGATCAGAGCTAGATGGTAAAGTAGAGAGCTTGGAATGCAGTTGAGGAAATAATCAAGAAAAAGACTGAAATGGTAAGGATGATTGAAACTGTGAAGATAATGATGACACTCCAGGACTTGGAAATTAATGCTTTGACAAATGAAAAATACAATAGGAGCTGACAGAAGTCAGATTGTTGGCTGATGGGATTTTACATAGGATTGTATATCACAGTGGAGTCCATGTATGATAGGGATGATATAAGAGCTGATATGTAGAAGTAGGGCATTCGGCCCATCGAATCTGCTCTGACCATTCAGTCATGGCTGATAATTTTTTCCTTCTTAACCATATTCTTTCCCTTCTCCCCATAACCTTTGAGCCTTTACTAATCAAAAACCTATCAATCTCCACTTTAAAAATACCCAAATGACTTGGCCTCCACAGCCGTCCCTGGACATGAATTCCACAAATTTTCCACCTGCTGGTTGAAGAAATTCCTCCTCATCTCCATTCTAATTCTAAACTCCAGCGAGTATCATCCCAGTGCCATCAAACACTACTTATATGTTAACCCAATCATCATCAGGATCACTCTCGCAAACCTCCTCTGGACCCTCCTCAATGCCAACATATCCTTCCTCAGATATAGGTCCAAAACTGCTCACAGATTTCCAAATGTGGCCTGCCCAATACCTAATAAAGTCTCTGCATTACATCCTTACTTTTATATTCATGTCCTCACAAAATGAGTGCTAACATTGCATTTGCCTTCCTTACCACCAATTATCATGTGCTTCCAAGTACCCCAAAACCTATCCTTAATAATGGACTTAATAAATAAATTTTACCAACCGATTATCAGACTAATCGGCCTATATATTTTTTTCTTTTGCCTCGCTTCCTTCTGAATCGATCGAGTCGCATTTATGATTTTTTTTTCTCTGGAACCATTTCTGACCCTAATGATTCTTGAAAGATCACTACTAATTTCTCCTTATTCTGTATGGCTCCCTATTTCAGGACCCTAGGGTGTAGTCTGTCTGGTCTCGGTGACTTATCCACCTTCAGACCTTACAGCTTCCCAAGCATGGTCAGTAATAGCGAATGCACTCACTTCTGCCCCCCCAATCTCTTGCATTTCTGGCACGTAGCTGGTGTCTTCCACTGAGACGAATGGTGCAGTTCATCCGCCAGTTTGTTGTTCCCTATTACTACTTCTCCAGTGCCATTTTCCAATGGTTCAATGTCCACTCTTCCCTCTCTTTTACTCTTTATATAGCTGAAATTACTTTTGGTGTCCTCCTTTATATTATTGGCTAGCATATATTCGTATTTCATATTTTCTCTCCTTGTTGCTTTTTACTTGCCTTCTGTTGGTTTTTAATGTCTTCCCAATCCTCTAGTTTCATGCTAATCTTTGCCATATTATATGTCTTCTCTTTTGATTTTGTGCTGTCTTTGACTTCCATTGGCAGCCCTTAGTTCCTTTTCTTCCTCTTTGGGATGAAAAGATCCTGCATCTTCCAAAATACTTCAAGAAACTTCTGCCACCATTCCTCCTCTATCATTCCAACAAGGGTCCCTTGTGAATTAGCTTTACCCAGCTCCTCCCTCATGCATCTGTAGTTACCTTTATTCAACAGTAATACCTTTACATTCGATTTCAACTTCTCCCTCTCAAACAGCAGGTTAATTCTATAATTTTACTAGACTAAGTGGGACTCGTTGGGTCCCAGCCTCACACGGGAGGGCTGGTACCCAACGCAATATTCCACCTCTCCATCAATTCCAATATTGGTGGCCAGTAGGAGGGGGAGCTTTCTGGAGTGCTAGTATGGGTGCTGTGGGCTGAAGGGACTGGTTTCCAGAGGGCTAGTATGGACAGTGGACTGAATGGATTCTTGGGCTGGCGGCTCAGTCACTCAAGCCTGTTGTGCTGGCAGCTCTCTGGTGTGCTGACAGTTGACTCACGGCTATTCCTTGAAATTCCATTCCAGCCAGACACGTGGGTCATGGTTAGGAGAAGCAAGGGGCAGAGGCGGGCGCTAAAGAGTAGGCTGTACACCTTGGAAATAAGTATTCCTGTTTGAGTGCTGTTCGGGGGGACAGCCTACCTGGGGATAGCAACAGCGACCTGGCCTGTGGTACAGACACCGGCCCTGTTGCTCAGAAGGGTAAGGAAAAAAAAGAGGAGGGCATTAGTAATAGGGGACTCTATATTTAGGGGGTCCGATTGGCGATTCTGTGGATGCAGTCCTGAGACCTGGATGGTAGTTTGCCTCCCTGGTGCCAAGGTCCGGGATGTGTCTGAACGTGTCCAAGATATCCTGAAAAGGGAGGGAGAGGAGCCTGAGGTCATGGTACATATTGGTACCAATGACATAGGTAAAAAAAGAGAAGAGATCCTGAAAGGACAATTTAGGGAGTTAGAAAGAGAGTTAAGGAAAAGAACCGCAAACATAACAATCTCGGGATTACTTCCTGTGCCATGCGGCAGTGAGAGTAGGAATGGAGCAAGGTGGAGGATAAATGCCTGGCTGAAGGACTGGTGCAGAGGGCAGGGATTCAAGTTTTTGGATCAATAGAACCTCTTTTGGGGAAGGAGTGACCTGTATAAAAAGGACGTGTTGCACTTGAACCCGAGGGGGACCAGTATGCTGGCAGGGAAATTTGCAAAGGCTACCGGGGGGGACTTTAAACAAGAACGGTTGGGGGAAGGGACTCAAATAGAGAAAGCCAGTAGACAGGGTCTGAGGCAGGAGGCAGAGAAGGGAAGCACTCAGACCCAACATTAGGGGGGGGGAAGACGAAAAACAATAATAAGCAGAGAATAAGAGGTGGTGGTTTTCCAGGGCAAAAATCAAAAGGGACCACTTGTGAACATAATTGTATAAGGAGTAATGGTGTTGTAAAAACAAGCCTGAAGGCTTTGTGTCTCAATGCAAGGGGCATTCGTAATAAGGTGGACGAGTTGAATGTGCAGATAACTATTAATGACTATGCTATAGTTGGGATTACGGAGACATGGCTCCAGGGGGACCAAGGCTGGGAACTGAACATCCAGGGATATTCAATATTCAGGAGGGATAGACAGAGAGGAAAGGGAGGTGGGGTAGCGTTGCTGGTGAGAGAGGAGATTAATGCAATAGAAAGGAAGGACATTAGCTTGGAGGATGTGGAATCGATATGGGTAGAGCTGCGAAGCTCTAAGGGGCAGAAAACGCTAGTGGGAGTTGTGTACAGGCCACCTAACAGTAGTAGTGGAGTTGGGAATGGCATCAAACAGGAAATTAGAAATGCGTACTACAAGGGTAAAACAGTCATAATGGGTGACTTCAATCCACATATAGATTGGGTGAATCAAATGGGCAGGATTGCTGAGGAAGAGGATTTATTTGAATGTATGTGGGATAGTTTTCTGAACCAACATGTAGAGGAACCATCGAGAGAGCAGGCTATTCTAGACTAGGTATTGAATAATGAGGAAGGGTTAGTTAGCAGTCTTGTGCGGGGCTCCTTGGGCAAGGGTGACCATAATATGGTTGAGTTCTTCATTAGGATGGAGAGTGACATAATTAAGTCCGAAACAAAGGTTCTGAACTTAAACAAAGGTAACTTTGAAGGTATGAGACGTGAATTGGCCTAGAGAGACTGGCAAGTGATTCTTAAAGGGTTGACAGTGGATGTGCAATGGAAGGTAGTTAAAGATTGCATGGGTGAACTACAACAATTATTCATCCCAGTTTGGCAAAATAATAAATCCATGGATAACAAGGGAAATCAGGGATTGTATAATCCTGTAAAAAAGATGAAGTATACAAATTAGCCAGAAAAAGCAGCCTACCAGAGGACTGGGAGAAATTCAGAGTTCAGCAAGGGAGGACTTAAAATGGCTTAATTAGGAAAGGGAAAATAGATTATGAAAGAAAACTGGCAGGGAACATAAAAACTGACTGCAAAAGATACTTAGAGATATGTGAAGAGAAAGAGATTAGTTAAAACAAATGTAGGTCCTTGCAGTCAGAAACAGGTGAATTCAACATGGGGAACAAGGACATGGCAGACCAATTGAATAACTACTTTTGTTCTGTCTTCACTAAGGAAGACATAAATAATCTGCCAGAAATAGCAGGGGACCGGCGGTCAAATAAGGTGGAAGAACTGAGTGAAATCTAGGTTAGCCAAGAAGTGGTGTTGGGTAAATTGAATGGATTGAAGGCCGATAAATCCCCAGGGCCAGATAGTCTGCATCCCAGAGTACTAAGGAAGTAGCCACAGAAATAGTGGATGCATTAGTGATAATTTTTTAAAACCTCTTAGATTCTGGAGTAGTTCCTGAGGATTGGAGGGTAGCTAATGTAACCCCACATTTTAAAAATGTAGGGAGAGAGAAAATGGGGAATTACAGACCAGTTAGTCTAACATCGGTAGTGGGGAAACTGCTAGAGTCAGTTATTAAAGATGGATAGCAGTACATTTGGAAAGTGGTGAAATCATTAGACAAAGTCAGCATGGATTTACGAAAGGTAAATCATGTCTGACGAATCTTATATAATTTTTCGAGGATGTAACTGGCAGAGTTGATAAGGGAGAACCAGTGGATGTGTTATATCTAGGCTTTCAGAAGGCTTTCGACAAGGTCCCACATAAGAGATTAGTATACAAACTTAAAGCACACGGTATTGGGGGTTCAGCATTGATGTGGATAGAGAACTGGCTGACAGACAGGAAGCAAAGGGTAGGAGTAAACGGGTCCTTTTCAGAATGGCAGGCAGTGACTAGTGGGGTACCGCAAGGCTCAGTGCTGGGACCCCAGCTATTTACAATATATATTAATGATTTGGACGTGGGAATTGAATGCAACATCTCCAAGTTTGCGGATGATACTAAGCTGGGGGGTAGTGTTAGGTGTGAGGAGGATGCTAGGAGGCTGCAAGGTGACTTGGATAGACTGGGTGAGTGGGCAAATGCATGGCAGATGCAGTATAATGTGGATAAATGTGAGGTTTATCCACTTTGGTGCCAAAAGCAGGAGGGTAGACTATCTTAATTGTGGCAAATTAGGAAAAGGGGAGATGCAACGAGACCTGGGTGTCATGGTACACCAATCATTGAAAGTAGGCATGCAGGTGCAGCAAAATAAAGCAAATGGTATGTTAGCATTCATAGCAAAAGGATTTGAGTATAGGAGCAGGGAGGTTCTGATGCAGTTGTACAGGGTCTTGGTGAGCCCACACCTGGAGTATTGCGTACAGTTTTGGTCTCCAAATCTGAGGAAAGACATTCTTGCGATAGAGGGAGTACAGAGAAGGTTCACCAGACTGATTCCTGGGATGTCAGGACTTTCATATGAGGAAAGACTGGATAGACTTGGCTTGTACTCGCTAGAATTTAGAAGATTGAGGGGGGATCTTATAGAAACTTACAAAATCCTTAAGGGGTTAGACAGGCTAGATGCAGGAAGATTGTTCCCGATGTTGGGGAAGTCCAGGACAAGGGGTCACAGTTTAAGGATAAGGGGGAAATCTTTTAGGACCGAGATGAGAAAAACATTTTCACACAGAGAGTGGTGAATCTCTGGAATTCTCTGCCACAGAAGGTAGTTGAGACTAGTACGTTGACTAAATTTAAGAGGGAGTTAGATGTGGTCCTTGTGTCTAAAGGGATCAGGGGGCATGGAGAGAAGGCAGGTAAGGGATACTGAGTTGGATGATCAGCCATGATCATATTGAATGGCGGTGCAGGCTCGAATGGCTGAATGGCCTACTCCTGCACCTATTTTCTATGATTCTATGTTTCTGTATTTCCATGATACAGGTGAGGAGAGGCTGATTGGCAGAGAATAGTCTGGTAAAAAAGGGAAGGGTGGAGATAACAAAAAGAGCCAGCATCAGCAAGGAGCCACACCACCCAGGCCATGCTCTCATTCCACTCCTGCCATCAGGAAGAACGTATTGGCGTCTGACAACCATGATACCCAGATTCAGGAGCAGCTTCTTCCCAACAACCATTAGGCTAATGATCGCTACAAACTGCAACTAAACACCATACTATGGCGGGGGTGACTAGCAATCACCAAAGTGCAGAGTTAAGTTGTGTAACAGCTGCAGGGAAGAAGCTGTTTCTGAACCTGCTGGTCCGGCAATGGAGAGACCTGTAGCGCCTCCCGGATGGGCGGAGGGTAAACAGTCTGTGGCTGGGGTGAGAGCAGTCCTTGACGATGCTGCGCGCCCTTCGCATACATCGCTTGCTTTGGACAGACTCAATGGAGGGGAGTGAGGAACTGGTGATGCGTTAGGCAGTTTTCACCACCCTCTGCAGTGCTTTCTGGTCGGAGACAGAACAGTTGCCATACCATACTGAGATGGTGCAGCGGTAGAAGTTCACCAGAATCTGAGGAGCCAGATGGACCTTCTTTAGTCTCCTCAGGAACAAGAGATGCTGTTGAATCATCTTGATCAGTGTTGAGGTATTGTGGGTCCAAGAGAGGTCATCAGAGATGTTGACCCCCAGAAACCTAAAGCTGGAAACACGTTCCACCTCCGTCCCATTAATGTGGATGGGGGTGTGCGTGCGTGCCACCCCAGGACCTTCTGTAGTCCACAACAGACCTCCTTGGTTTTCTTGGAGTTAAGGGCCAGGTTGTTGCCAGCACACCATGCTGCTAGGAGCTGGATCTCCTCCCTATAGGCTGACTCATCGTTGTCGCTGATGAGGCCAATCACCGTTGTATCATCTGCATACTTGATGGTGTTAGTACAGGGCCTGTCCCACTAGCATGCAACTCTATGCAATGAGTGCGACCTAATGTGGTCGCTTGAGCCGTCCAGCGTCGCGGGGCCGGTTCCACTTCGATTGCCGGAGCCGTGCGGAATTGTGCGGAGTTCGTCCCGACATCGCGCGGGGCTCCGAAAAACTGACTATGTTCAAAAATTCCGCACGGCAACGGTTTGTCGGCTCAGTTGCTTCGACGCATTACACACCGTCTCGACGTCGTGCCTCCATGACCCTCTCTGTAGGTGCCTCCGTGACCATCTATGTGTGTGGCTCCGTAGCCCTCTGTGTGTGTGCCTGTGTGCCCCTCTCTGTCCTGGCGAACTTACCATATAAACCATATAACAATTACAGCACGGAAACAGGACTTCTCGGCCCTTCCAGTCCGTGCCGACCATTTATTTTCCCCTAGTCCCATCTACCTGCACTCAGACCATACCCCTCCATTCCCTTCCCGTCCATATACCTATCCACTTTACTTTTAAATATTAAAATCGATCCTGCCTCCACCACTTCTGCAGGAAGATCATTCCACACAGCCACCACTCTCTGAGTAAAGAAGTTCCCCCTCATGTTACCCCTAAACTTCTGTCCCTTAATTCTCATGTCATGCCCTCTTGTTTGAATCTTTCCTACCCTCAATGGGAAAAGCTTATCCACGTCAACTCTGTCTATCCCTCTCATCATTTTAAAGGCCTCAATCAAGTCCCCCCTTACCTTAAGACTTCGCTCCAAGTTCGCCTCACTTTGCACCGCGTTGCGCCACTCACCCAACCTCCGCGCGGCCCTCGCTGCCGGTTTGGTCGCGCTTGCCGCATGCAGGCGCATGCTGGTGGGAACGGCCCTGTACAGGGGATCACCTGATCTCCGTGCGGCCCCCGCTTCTAGTTTGATCACACTCATCGCATGGAGTCGGATGCTGGTAGGACAGGCCCTTAACATGTACAGGTGTGCAGTCATAGGTGAAGAGGGAGTAGAGGAGGGGGCTCAGCACACAGCCCTGTGAAACGCTGGTGTTCAGGGTGAAGGTTGAAGAGGTGTGGTTGCCCAACCTAACAGACTGGGGTTTGTTAGTTAGAAAGTCCAGTAACCAGTTGCAGAGGGAGGGGTCGATGCCCAGGTCACTGAGTTTGGTGATCAGTTCGGAGGGGATAATGGTGTTAAATGCTGAGCTATAGTCGATGAACATCTTTACTCAGAGAGTGGTAGCGGTGTGGAATGAGCTTCCAGTGGAAGTGGTGGCGGCAGGTTCGTTGGTATCATTTAAAAATAAATTGGATAGGCATATGGATGAGAAGGGTATGGAGGGTTATGGTATGAGTGCAGGCAGGTGGGACTAAGAGAAAAAAGTTGTTCGGCACGGACTTGAAGGGCCGAGATGGCCTGTTTCCGTGCTGTAATTGTTATATGTTATATGGTTAACAGCATTCTCACATAGGTGATTCTGTTGTTGAGGTGGGAGAGGGTGGAGTGGAGTGCCGTTGAGATGGCATCCGCCGTACTCCTGTTCTTGCGGTAGGCAAACTGATAGGGGTCCAGTGTGGGAGGTAGGCAGCCTTTGAGGTGTGCCAGGACCAGCCTCTCAAAGCACTTAGTGATGATGGGAGTGTGCATCTGGGCGGAAGTCGTTGAGGCTAACCGCAGTGGAGTGTGTTGGCACCGGCGTGATGGAGGTGGTTTTATGGCACGTGGGGACAACTGCTTGGGCAAGTGACAGGTTGAAGATGTCAGTCCAGACGTCTGTCAGCTGCGCAGCACAGCTCCTGAGGATGCGCCCGGGGATGCCGTCAGGGCCAGCAGCCTTTTGTGCACTCATCTACATATGTTTAAGAAAGAACTGCAGATGCTGGAAACATCAAAGGTCTGAAGAAGGGTGTCGACCCGAAACGTCGCCTATTCCTTCGCTCCATAGATGTTGCCTCACCTGCTGAGTTTCTCCAGCATTTATGTCTAATCCCGATCTACATATGATTACTCCATTATAAACAATATCAAATAGTAAATACCAAATTCAGCGCACCAACTTGGAAGAACTGAAAGGAGGAGGAGCATGGGAGTTTTGAAAGACAGGTGTTAAATAAGCCCAGGTTAGTTTTAAAGAGACTGCAGAGTTGAGAGGAGGAGTGGCATGAGAGATTTTCAAAACAGATGATTGATTTTTAGGAGTGAAAGCCCCCAATGATTTATTAAAAAAGGCATGCACCGTTAGCTGCACCTGAAGTGAGATGCTGTGATTGAGGGTAAGTGCTGAAGCTTGGGCGCAAGAGGCTTCGGTGAGAGGACTGAACAGAGGCTGAGGGTCAGATAAAGTAAGGATCAAGATCAAGGGGTAAAACTCTATCAATATACCAAACAATTACAATTTGAATTTGGAGATAAACCCCGAAAATTATTCGCCCATCAATTACGGAAACTGGAGGGAGAAAAAATAATCCATAGGATTAAATCACGCAATGGCGAACTACTAGTACATCCTAGAGATATTAATGAGAGATTTTTACAATATTATAAAAACTTATATTCAGTTAAAACAGCAGAAAACTGGATAGGAATAGAAGCATTTAAAAAAAAAAAGTAAATTAAAGGGGTTGGATTTAGAAAATATAGAATCATTAAATGCTGAAATAACAGTAAAAGAAATCGAAGAATCTATTAAATTATTAAAAAATGGTAAAACTCCTAGATGAGACGGTATTGGTTCGGAATTTTATAAAACGTTCTATGATTTGATTGTACCACGTTTAAAGAAACTTTATGAACACATTTATACCCAACAGAAATGACCAGAAACATTAAATGAATTTATTATAACGCTTATACCAAAAATAGATAAGGATCTGGATGATCCAGGATCATATAGAGCTATAGCACTTTTAAACACTGATCAAAAGATACTATCTAAGATACTAGCACAAAGACTAAGCTCAGCGATCAACAAATTAATTCATCCGGATCAAACAGGATTTATACCAAAACGATATTGTTCATATAATTTGAGACGATTATTCAATATTATATATTCGAAAAGAGGTATTAATAAAGACCTAGTAATTATTTCATTAGATGCGGAGAAGGCCTTTGACAAGGTGGAATGGTCTTATCTGTTTTCGGTCATGGAAACTTTTAAGTTGGGAGAGAAGTTTATATCATGGGTTAAATTATTATATGCTAATCCAACAGCTAGAATATTAACAAATCAAATGTTATCAACTAAATTTAATTTATCCCGAGGCTGTAGACAAGGTTGTCCCTTATCCCCACTATTGTTCGCACTTGCAATTGAACCATTAGCTCAAAGCGTGAGATTACATCCTGAAATATATGGGTACGAAACTAGAGAAACTGAAAATAAAATATCCTTATATGCTGACGATGTATTACTTTATATTACAAAACCGGAAATTAGTATTTTAAATTTATTAAATTTAATAACTGAATTCGGTTCGTTTTCAGGATATAGTATTAATTGGAACAAAAGTGAGCTTATGCCAATAATGGTAAATAATTTACATACATTACAACAATATCCTTTTAAGATAGCAAAAGAAAAAATCAAATATCTTGGAATTCACGTAACAAAAAGATATGATTCTTTATTTAAATCTAATTTCCCACCATTACTGAATAAACTAAATAAGAATATTTTATATTGGAAAACATTACCCATCTCAATGTTAGGTAGAATTAATGTAATAAAAATGATTTTTCTTCCACAAATACTATATCTTTTCCAATTGATACCAATATACCTTCCTAAAAACTTTAAAAAAAAAGTTGACTCCATAGTCACCAATTTTATCTGGGAAAATAAGAGCCATAGAATAAATTAAAAAACACTTATGTAAATCAAAAATAAATGGAGTGTGTCTAGCATTGCCAAATTTTATGCTTTATTACTTGGCAGTTAGTATTAAAAATATGAATTTTTGGCTGGACGAATTAGATAAACAACCAAATTGGTTAAAAGTGGAAAAAGAAGATTGTACACCTTTTGACATTAGCACGATTTTATTCGCCAATGCTAAACTAGGTAAGAAAACCTATAAAGAAAATCCTTTAATAGAGAGTGGGATACGTATCTGGAAACAACTTAAGAAAACATTAAAATTGGAATGTATACCACTAGCTCTCTCCATTGTAAACAATGTCACATTTAAACCTTCAACGATGGATAAAGGTTTTTCACAATGGAAAAATTATGGAATTAATAGGATGGGTGATCTTTACAAGGAAAACTCCTTTCTTTCATTTCAAGAATTACAACAAATTTATGGATTACATTCAAAAGATTATTTTAGATATTTACAAATCAGAGACTACGTAAAATCAAACACACAGGAAATTAGAAATAGAAAGGCGGAAATCTTAGATGAATGTCTAAATAAACATCCAAATACAGAAAAATTGATATCATATATTTATAATATTTTATTAGAAAATGATGTACCAACGACAGAAACATATAGGCAATCATTGGAAAATGAATTAGGTCAAACAATTAGACCAGAAATATGGAATGAAGTTTACAAAATATACATCATTGTTCGTTAAATGCTAAACACATCATGATACAATTTAGAGTACTACATAGATTACATTATTCCAAATCAAAATTACATAGAATTTTTTCAAATATACCAGCCATATGCGATAAATGTCAACATTTAGAAGCTAATCTAACGCACTCATTCACAAACTGTATAAAATTACTACCTTTTGGGCAGAAATTTTTAAGATAATTTCGAATGTTGTTAATACAAATTTGCTTCCTGGCTCAAAATTAATAATATTAGGAATATTAGAAACAGATCAATTAATAACAATAAATCAACGATTTTTTATTGATTACAGTTTAATAATTGGGAAAAAACTAATAGTGACATTTTGGAATAGTCCTACATCCCCCACAATCAAAATGTGGATCACTGAAATGTCAGAGACACTTCATCAGGAAAGATTAAGACTTGTCCTTCTGGGCAAGTTGGATCAATTCAGAGGGATATGGTCTCCATTTATTGAATATTTAAAGGGTCAAAGTGGTTCGGTGCGAGAACCTGACTGATGCCTGAACGAAGAAATAGACAAAGATTTACATATTACAGATTTACCCATGGATATATCTCCAATGATGTACAAACTGCTTGATACTTCATTCATCTTTCTGAATAAAAGAGAGATTATTTAATTTCTCTCTTTTATTTCCTATCTATAATAAAAATGAAAAACTCATAGAAGTACAAATTAGAAATAATTGTTAATATTAATAATATTAAGAATGTATATGACATGTATATCCTTATCTTGATATGTACTTACTTCTAATAAAAAATATTTAACAAAAAAAGATAAAGTAAGGACCTTTTAACTTTCCTCTTTGGTCATTGTGTCGTTGGAACAGCGGTTAGGGCGGTGGTGCACTGCTCCTGCAGGATGTGGAGGATTAGAGTATCTTCCAGGGACCCTGGTGACTACTCCTGAGGGACATATGTCCAGGCACAGCTGGGAGGTAAGAAGTCGGAAATGGATACAGTGACAGGGGTACAGTATGGAAGATTCGACAGCTCAGCCAGCAGACCGTAAATATTGTGGCCACAAAAATAACTCTAAGAGGGTGCCAGGATTGAGGACATTTCTGAGCAGCTGGGGGGGGGGGGGGGGGAGCCAGAAGTCATTGTGCCAATTGATGCAAATGATGGAGGTCGAAAAAAGGAGGAGGTTCTGTGGAGTGAATATTGGAAGTTAGGCAAAAGGTTAATAGGCAGGGCTTGGGAGGTAATAATCTCTGGATTATTTCGGGTGCTACATGCTAGTGAGGGCAGGAATAGAATGCATGGCTGACAGGGCCAGATTTTGATGAAGAGAGGCCCTAGGCTGTTCCACTTGTGAGGCCCCTCCCAATACCCACCCCCATGACTAGACAAAGATGGAAGAGTCCACCAGATTGATACCGATTTGCTGCCGAGCATGGCCAAAGAGATAAGGGGCTAGAAAACTGCACTTCTTATTTATTTATTTATTGCCAGTGCTAGTGTTGAGTTATCGGCTTAAAATACTTTTATTCTGAAATGGAGGGCAAGGGAAATGACTGAATTGTTGTTTAGAGACTACAGTGCGTTGTGACAGCATATGTAAGAAAGGTCTATGACAGTGTCAAAAATATTATGCACCTTGCAGGGCTCTCACTTAACATTTTTTTTCTGTTGTCAGCTGGGCAACCTTGGCAGCTTTTTAAGTTGCCAAATGACAGTTTAGGTGTCATTTCAGACGGCTTGCATGACACGTGTGATAATGTGCTCGGACGAAGTGCGTAGTTACCAGTCGGAATTATGTTCAATGAAGCATTCATATATTATTTCTGCTTCAAATAAAGTCACCAACTAAACATATTTACCAATCAAGACATGATATATACCACAATGACATGCAGCAAAATTATAATACAGTATCTCAGCTCCTTTTGCCCATTGCAATGAATGCAATTTCTATTATTTCTTTCCACTTCCAAACAAAAATGTGGTTGCTTTTTTCAGAGTATGATCAACCTTGGTGAGATCAAGCACAGGCTTGGTGATCGCTTCGCACAACACATCCACTCAGTTCGCAATAACCAACCTGATCTCCGGGTGGCTCAACACTTCAACTCCTCCTCCCATTTTGAATCTAACCTTTCTGTCGTGGGCCTCCTCCATGGCCAGAGTGTGGCCCACCACATATTGGAGGAGCAGCACCTCATATTTGCTTGGGTGGTTTACACCCCAGCGGTATGAACATTAGCTTCTCTAATTTCAAGTCGTCCTTGCTTTCTCCCTCCTTCCCCTCCCATTCCCAACTCTCCCAGAGCCTACTGCCTCCGCCTTTTCCTTTCTTTTCCATGACCCCTCCCCCGACATCAATCTGAAGAAGGGTCTCAACCTGAACCGTCGCCTATTACTTCGTTCCATAGATGCTGCCTTACCCGCTGAGTTTCTCCAGCTTTTTTGTCTACCAATGGGATTCCACCACTGGCCACATCTTCCCATCTCCTCCCCTGTTGGCTTTCCGCAGAGACCGTTCCCTCCATAACTCCCTGGTCAATTTGTCCATTCTCACCCAAACCACCCCCTCTCCTGGCCCTTTCCCTTGCAACCGCAGGAAATGCTACACTTGTCGCTTTACTTCCCTCCTTGACTCCATTCAAGGACCCAAGCAGTCTTTCCAGGTGTGGCAGAGGTTCACCAGCACCTACTCCAACCTCATCTATTGCATCTGCTGCTCTAGGTGTCAGGTGCTCTACATTGGTGAGACCAAGCGTAGGCTTGGCGATCGCTTCGCCCAACACCTCCACTCGGTTCGCGATAACCAACCTGATCTCCCGGTGGCTCAGCACTTCAACTCCCCCTCCCATTCTGAACCTGACCTTTCTGTCCTGGGCCTCTTCCATGGCCAGAGTGAGGCGCACCGTAAATTGGAGGAGCAGCACCTCATATTTCTCTTGGGCTGTTTACACCCCAGCGATATGACCATTGATTTCTATAATTTCAGGTATAAATTTCAGCTTTGTCCTACCCTCCCAGAAATCCCTCAGCCCATTGTCTCCGCCTCTTCCTTTCTTCTTCCCGTTCCCCCCACCTTCACATCAGTCTGAAGGAAGGTCTCGACCGGAAATGTCGCCTATTTCCTTCGCACCATAGATGCTGCCTTACCCGCTGAGTTTATCCAGCCTTTTTGTCTACCCATTCACACAAGTTCTGTTATCCCACTTTCCTCACCCACTCCCTATTTTAGGGGCAATTTTACAGAGACAAGTTAACCTACAAAGCTAATGCGTCTTTGGGATGTGGGAGGAAACCCACACGCATGGAGGGAGAATGTGCAAATTCAACACAGACTGGATCGAACACAGATCTTTGGTGTGTGAGGCAGCACGTCTACCAGCTCTGCCACTATATTTTGTTTTCCAACACACAAAGAATTATACGATGATAACTTTGGTTTCTAAAAAAAAGAAAATATCCATTTTCAGCCTTAAATCTCCAAGTGACGCTATTACTATTTAATTCAAGACTATGGGGCAGTACACAGGCCATATAGTTGCTGCCTAAAACTGCCAGACCTGGAAATGATCCTGACAGGATGCTGTCTGAATGTAGTTTGCTCCTTTTCCCTTTGATCGCATGGGTTTTCTCCGGGTGCTCTTATTTCCTTCCAGATTCCAAAGGTGTGCAGGACCCAACCTAAAACGTAATATTTTCCTTTTGTGCAGAGATTCAGTCTGACCTGTTGAGTTACTCCAGCTTTTTATATCTATCTTCAGTTTAAACCAGCATCTGCAGTTCCTTCCTACACACACAATACTATACGATGGAACTTTATTAATTCCTGGAGAGAAATTGTATATGTGTGAGTATGGGTATATATACTATACACACACACACACACATGTATATAATTATATATTCATATATAAATATACACCTTTTTGTTTTCACGTTTATAACACTGTTTACAGAGTACTATGTTTACATATTCTGTTGTGCTGCTGCAAGTAAGGATTTCATTGTTCTAACTAGGACATTAGAATAAAACACTCTTGACTCTTGACTTACATAGCTAATGTGTGGGTAGAACTAGTGCATGGGTGATCGGTGTTTGGCGTGGACTCGGTGGGCCGAAGGGCCTGTTTCTTTAAATCAAACTAAAAACACTAAAACCAGAGGGAGTCTAAAGAAAGGACTCTACCCGAAACGTCACCCAATTTATTCTATCCAGAGTTGCTGGCTGCTCCATGGAGTTCCCCCGCACAATTAATGCATGGAATAGTCTTCACCCCACCATAGTTACCCAACCAGCCACAACTAAATTTAAGGTAGCTCTTTTTTACCCCAAGAACCATTTTTTGCTTAAGTCCAAGTCAAGAGAGTTTTATTGTCATGTATCCCAGTTAAGACAATTAAATTCTTGCTTGCTGCAGCACAACAAGTATGTCAACATAATACAGAACAAGAGATAAAAGTTCAGTGTGTTTATATACCATAGACCATATATATACACAATAAATAAACAGATAAAATGCAATAGGCTATTATTGTTCAGAGTTTTGAGTTTGGTGTTGGACCCTCCACCACCTCCAGTTTAAATTCCATTTAGAATATTTTTGGAGGACCAAGAAACCAAGAAAGCTGTTCATAGTACACAGTGTCCAGAATTCCAGATGATTATTACCTAGGGAGGATCTGTATACAGAATGAAATCACAACATATGACTAGCTATCGTGCAATATCTCATAAATATAGTGAGTGGTCTGGATTTTTCTTGTAAAGGGAAGAAGGTGCAGATCTTCCCTGCATTCATTATTAAACACAGAGGTCCTGGACGTGAGGATTGGTTTGGAATATTTGACCTGTTGGTTCACTCCACAGCTGGAGATGAGCTCCAGATTTCCGAGATTCCACAGTGTTTTATGCCAGGAATTTGCCTCTCAGATCTTGTGCCCAGACTCACCCATTCCAGTTCTCATTCGCCTAAGGACTGACCTAGCTGAGTCTGTACATCTGGAAGGCATCTGGCAGGAGCTGTACTGAACAACTCATAGCGGTTTCTCAACCTCTGGTGCAAATAGTTTAAAAAAATTAAAAAAAATAAAATAAAATTAGAATGTACAATAGTGTAAACCAAAAATAACATAATACATTTCATGTACTACTTGTTTTTAAATTTAATAATAGAAAAGTAACAGAAGCAAGAAAAAGAAAAATAGAAAAAGTTAGATGAGATAGTGATATTAATAGTATGTGAAAAAGTGGAAAGAGAGAGCCCATGAAGATGTAAAGCACGAGAACAAGAAAAAGAAAATAAAAAAAAAAAGAAAATACAAATAAAATAAAATAAAAGGGATATACCTGCTTCATATCTTTACACACCTCTCACCCGGTCCTGAAACAGTCTATTTCCAGAGTTATGTTGCATCCTATGCTTGTAATGTCGATAAATGGAGACCAAATCTTTAAGAATTGGTCTGATTTGCCTGCTAGGATGAATCTCATGTCTTCAAGGTGTAACATTTCAGATATATTTGAAATCCACATTTTTAGCGTTGCATTTTTCCAGAATTTAAGTATGTTTTTTTTGCCGTTACTAAGCCAAAATTAAGGAAACTCTTTTGGAACGAAGTCAGCTCAAAGCCGGCTTCCATTGTTCCAAAAATAATCAGTTCTGCATTGGGTTTCAGTTTTATTTTAAATAATTTTGTAAAAATTTCAAAAATGTCATTCCAAAATTTGGGGATTTTTATACAAAAAACAAAGGAATGTGCTATGGTTGCATCTTGAGATAAACATTTATCACAAATGGGGGAGACATTTGGAAAGATTTTGTTCAGTTTAGTTTTCAAATCTATAATCTATGTAAAATTTTGAATTGAATTAAGATATGTCTTATATTGATCGAGCATTTATGCACATATAGCAAGTATTTATCCCATCTCTCTTTCGAGATTTTTATAGATAGTTCTTGTTCCCAATCTCTTTTAATTGTGTCAGATGATGGTATTTCTATATTTAGAATGATATTATACAAGTATGATATTACTTTAGTTGAGTGCGGCTTTCTATTCATATAACAATTACAGCATGGAAACGGGCCTTCTCGGCCCTTCCAGTCCGTGTCGACCATTTATTTTCCCCAAGTCCCATCTGCCTGCACTCAGACCATACCCTCCATTCCCTTCCCTTCCATATACCTATCCACTTTACTTTTAAATGTTAAAATCAATCCTGCCTCCACCACTTCCACTGGAAGATCATTCCACACAGCCACCACTCCCTGAGTAAAGAAATTCCCCCTCATGTTACCCCATAACTTCTGTCCCTTAATAGCTTCATAGCTTCATCTAATAGATCTGGAGTGAGAGTTTGGTGTTCTTGTGTATGATTTTTTCTAATAGTCACGGATTTGAAGGTATTTAAAATATTGAATACATTTCAGGTTGTATTTCAGTTGCAGTTGTTGGAATGATAAAAAAATTTCCATTTCATACATGTCTCCAAGCATTTTAATTCCTATTCATTCCCAATGGGTAAATGTTTTATCAATAATGGATGGTTTAAACGACGGACTATTAACTATAGGAGAGAGAAGCGATAGGTTTCTTAATTTAGAAACATAGAAACATAGAAAAATAGGTGCAGGAGTAGGCCATTCGGCCCTTCGAGCCTGCACTGCCATTCAGTGTGATCATGGCTGATCATCCAACTCAGTATCCCGTACCTGCCTTCTCTCCATACCCCCTGATCCCTTTAGCCACAAGCGCCACATCTAACGCCCTCTTAAATATAGCCAATGAACTGGCCTCAACTACCTTCTGTGGCAGAGAATTCCAGGGACTCACCACTCTCTGTGTAAAGAATGTTTTCCTTATCTCGGTACTAAAGGAATTCCCCCTTATCCTTAGACTGTGACCCCTTATTCTGGACTCCCCCAATATCGAGAACAATCTTCCAGCATCTAGCCTATCCAACCCCTTAAGAATTTTGTACGTTTCTATAAGATCCCCCCCTCAATCTTCTAAATTCCAGCGAGTACAAGCCGAGTCTATCCAGTCTTTCCTCATATGAAAGTCCTGACATCCCAGGAATCAGTCTGGTGAATCTTTTCTGTACCCCCTCTATGGCAAGGATGTCTTTCCTCAGATTTGGAGACCAAAACTGTACGTAATACTCCAGGTGTGGCCTCACCAAAACCCTGTACAACTGCAGTAGAACCTCCCTGCTCCTATACTCAAATCCTTTTCCTATGAATGCTAACATACCATTTGCTTTCTTCACTGCCTGCTCCACCTGCATGCCTACTTTCAATGACTGGTGTACCATGACTGGTCTGCCACCATTCAGATAATAGTCTACCCTCATGTTTTTGCCACCAAAGTGGATAACCTCACATTTAGAGATATATCTACAACTAGAGAGATATCTATAATAATTATAGGAGGCATGGAGTAAATGAGGTGCTAGATGAGTATAAAGAATGTAAAAAGAACCTTAAGAAAGAAATAAGAAAAGCTAAAAGAAGATATGAGGTTGCTTTGGCAAGAAAGGTGAAAGTAAATCCAAAGGGTTTCTACCGCTATATTAATAGTAAAAGGATAATGAGGGATAAAATTGGACCATTAGAGAGCCAGAATGGACAGCTATCTGCAGAGCCAAAAGAGCTGGGGGAGATATTGAACAATCTCGGTATTCACCAAGGAGAAGGATATTGAACTCTGTGAGGTAAGGGAAAAAAGTAGAGTAGCTATGGAAACTATGAGATTCAAAGAGGAGGAAGTACTGACACTTTTGAAAAATATAAAAGTGGATAAGTCTCCAGGTCCAGACAGGATATTCCCTAAGACATTCAGGGAAGTTAGTAAAGAAATAGCAGGGGCTATGACAGAAATATTTCAGATGTCATTAGAAATGGGAATAGTGCCGGAGGATTGGCGTACTGCGCATGTTGTCCCATTATTTAAAAAAGGGTTCAAACAATAAACCTAGCAATTATAGACCTGTTAGTTTGACGTCAGTGGTGGGCAAATTAATGGAAAGGATACTTAGAGATAATATATATAAGCATCTGGATAAACGGGGTCTGATCAAGAACAGTCAACATGGATTTGTGCCTGGAAGGTCATGTTTGACAAATCTTCTTGAATTTTCTGAAGAGGTTACTAGGGAAATTGATGAGGGTAAAGCAGTGGATGTTGTCTATATGGATTTCAGTAAGGCCTTTGACAAGGTTCCCCATGGAAGGTTGGTTAAGAAGGTTCAAACTTTGGGTGTTAATGGCGGAGTAGCAAGATGGATTCAACAGTGGCTGAATGGGAGATGTCAGAGAGTAATGGTGGATGGCTGTTTGTCAGGTTGGAAGCCGGTGACGAGTGGGGTGCCTCAGGGATCTGTGTTGGGTCCACTGTTGTTTGTCCTGTACATCAATGATCTAGATGATGGGGTGCAAAATTGGATAAGTAAGTATGCAGATGATACTAAGATAGGGGGTGCCGTGGATAATGAAGTAGATTTTCAAAGTCTACAGAGAGATTTGGGCCTTTTGGACGAGTGGGCTGAAAGATGGTAGATGGAGTTTAATGCTGATAAGTGTGAGGTGCTACATCTTGGCAGGACAAATCAAAATAGTACATACATGGTAAATGGTAGGAATTGAGGAATGCTGTGGACCAGAGGGATCTAGGAATAACTGTGCATAGTTCCCTGAAGGTGGAATCGCATGTAGATAGGGTGGTAAAGAAAGCTTTTGGTGTGCTGGCCTTTATAAATCAGAGCATTGAATATAGGAGTAGGGAAGTAATGTTAAAATTGTACAAAGCATTGGTAAGACCAATTCTGGAGTATGGTGTACAATTTTGGTCACCTAATTATAGGAAGGATGTCAACAAAATAGAGAGAGTACAGCGGAGATTTACTAGAATGTTGCCTGGGTTCCAGCAACTAAGTTACAGAGAAAGGTTGAACAAGTTAGGTCTTTATTCTTTGGAGCACAGAAGGTTAAGGGGGGACTTGATTGAGGACTTTAAAATGATGAAAGGGATAGATAGAGTTGACGTGGATAAGCTTTTCCCATTGAGGGTAGGAAAGATTCAAACAAGAGGGCATGACATGAGAATTAAGGGACAGAAGTTTAGGGGTAACATGATGGGGAACTTCTTTACTCGGAGAGTGGTGGCTGTGTGGAATGATCTTCCTGCAGAAGTGGTGGAGGCAGGATCGATTTTAACATTTAAAAGTAAAGTTGATAAGTATATGGACAGGAAGGGAATGGAGGGGTATGGTCTGAGTGCAGGTAGATGGGACTAGGGGAAAATAAATGGTCGGCACGGACTGGAAGGGCCGAGAAGGCCTGTTTCCGTGCTGTAATTGGTATATGGTTATATGGTTATATGGTTATATGGTTTATCCACATTATACTGCATCTGCCATGCATCTGCCCATTCACTCAGCCTATCCAAATCACCCTGCAGTCTCCAAGCATCCTCCTCACAGCTAACTATACCCCCCAGCTTGGTGTCATCTGCAAATTTGGAGATGTAGCATTCAATTCCCTCGGCCAAATCATTAATATATATTGTAAATAGCTGGGGTCCCAGCACTGAGCCTTGCGGTACCCCACTAGTCACTGCCTGCCATTCTGAAAAGGACCCGTTTACTCCTACCCCTTGCTTCCTGTCTGCTAGTCCGTTCTCTATCCACATCAATACTGAACGCTCAATACCATGTGCTTTAGGTTTGTATGCTAATCTCTTATGCGGGACCTTGTCGAAAGCCTTCTGAAAGTCTAGATATAACACATCCACTGGTTCTCCCTTATCCACTCTGCTAGTTACATCCTCGAAAAATTCTGTCAGATTTGTCAGACATGATTTACCTTTCGTAAATCCATGCTGACTATGTCCAATGATTTCACCACTTTCCAAATGCGCTGCTATCCCATCTTTAATAACTGACTCTAGCAGTTTCCCCACTACCGATGTTAGACTAACTGGTCTGTAATTCGCCAATTTGTATGCCTCATCTTTTGTTTTTATACTATCCCTGATTTCCCTTGTTATCCATGGATGCACCACCTTCCCTGATTTATTCTTTTGCCAAACTGGTATGAACAATTTTTGTACTTCATCCATGCAGTCTTTAAATACCTCCCATTGCACATCCACTGTCAACCCTTTAAGAATCACCTGCCAGTCTATCTTGGCCAATTCACATCTCATACCTTCAAAGTTACCTTTGTTCAAGTTCAGAACCCTTGTTTCTGACTTAATGTTGTCACTCTCCATCCTAATGAAGAACTCAACCATATTATGGTCAATCTTGCCCAAGGTGCCACGCACAACGAGACTGCTAACTAACCCTTCCTCCTTACTGAATACCCAGTCTAGAATAGCCTGCTCTCTCGTTGGTTCCTCTACATGTTGGTTGAGAAAACTATCCCGCATACATTTCAAGAAATCCTCTTCCTCAGCACCCCTGCCAATTTGATTCATCCAATCTACATGCAGATTGAAGTCACTCATTATAACCGTGTTACCCTTGTTGCACGCATTTGTAATTTCCTGTTTGATGCCATCCCCAACTCCAATACTACTGTTAGGTGGCCTGTACACAGCTCCCACAAGCGTTTTCTGCCGCTTAGTTTTGCAGCTCTACCCATATCGATTCCACATCCTCCACGCTAATGTCCTTCCTTTCTATTGCATTAATCTCCTCTCTCATCAGCAACTTTACCCCACCTCCTTTTCCTTTTTGTCTGTCCCTCCTGAATATTAAATATCCCTGGATGTTCAGCTCCCAGCCTTGGTCACCCTGGAGCCATGTCTCCGTGATCCCAACAGTGAGTCTTTTGGAGCTGGATTGCAATGACTTTTTGGGTCTGTAGCAGATGTTCAATGATGGTGACTTGGCCTTGTTGAGGCCTTCCGCATTCAGCTGCAGCAGGGTGATGCCATCCGGTTCGACATCCGCAGGTGCCCACCTCAAAAAGGGCGAATGCTCCGGGTTGGCGCCGAGCAGCAGCGACTGAAGTTGCATTAGGGCTGCAAGCTGTTGATGTTTGTTCATTGTTTTTCTGCTGTTGTCTCTGTTTGTTGTCGTTCGCCTGACTGAGGTCAGTTGACAGGGCTCACCACGGGGAGGTCGACCTGCGTAGTAACAGAACCTCTGCTTGAGAGAGCAGGTGGCAGCTGTTGACATTTTCGGTTGTAGAAAGGGGTTCTAGTTGATGCATGGCAGATGAAGTTTAATGCAGATAAATGTGAGGTTATCCACTTTGTTAGCAAAAAAAGGAAGGCAGATTAATATCTAAATGGCATCAAGTTGGGAAAAGGGGAAGTGCAACGGGATCTGGGGGTCCTTGTACATCAGTCTATGAAAGTAAGCATGCAGGTACAGCAGGCAGTGAAGAAAGCAAATGGCATGTTGGCCTTTAGAACACGAGGAATCAAATATAGGAGCAAAGAGGTCCTTCTGTCGATGTACAGAGCCCTGGTGAGGCCACACCTGGAGTATTGTGTGCAGTTTTGGTGCCCTCATTTGAGGAAGGACATTCGTGCTATTGAGGGAGTACGGCGTAGGTTTACAAGGTTAATTCCTGGGATGGTGGGGCTGTCATATGCTGAGAGAATGGAGCAGCTGGGCTTGTACACTCTGGAGTTTAGAAGGATGAGAGGGGATCTCTTTGAAACATAAAAGATTGTTAAGGGTTTGGACACACTCGAGGCAGGAAACATGTTCCCGATGTTGGGTGAGTCCAGAACTAGGGGCCACAGTTTAAGAATAAGGAGCAAGCTATTTAGAACGGAGACGAGGAAACACTTTTTCTCACAGGGAGTGGTAAGTCTGTGGAATTCTCTGCCTCAGAGGGCGGTGGAGGAAGGTTCTCTGGATGCTTTCAAGAGAGAGCTAGATAGGGCTCTTAAAAATAGTGGAGTCAGGGGATATGGGGAGAAGGCAGGAACGGGGTACTGATTGGGGATGATCAGCCATGATCACATTGAATGGCAGTGCTGGCTTGAAGGGCTGAATGGCCTACTCCTGCACCTATTGTCTATTGACTATTGTCTATTGTCTATTGTCTATAGTGGAAATATCGTTTCCACATCCACTCTATCCAAGCCTTTCACTATTCAGTTGTAGCCTGGGCAGAATTACCCTCCACTGTCTTTCCATAGTTTTCTGGAGCAGAGCCCTACCCTGCTGGATCAAAACATTCTGGACAGTCTTGTGGCCTGAACAGCAGCAAAGTCTCCAACACAGCGAAGATAATTTCCAAATCCACTTACATCTTTGCCAGCCAGCAAAGCCTGGCTCCAGATTTGCCAGCTGTTAAAGTCAAGAGGTTTATGTAATCATTAGAAATTTCTCTGATGTTCATGATGTTCTCTGATGTAGAATACCATGTTGAAACCAACAGAGAGAAAACCAATGCTAATGTTCTATGGCCTTGCAATTGAAGGCTGCAAACGTTATGGGATTTTTACAGCTCCATTAGGATGATCTACAATATTGCTCTAATGTCCTTACAGCATAATAACAAATAATTTAGGCCATGGACTCTGACTAGGATTCAATCAACAAATGATTCTTGGCAAACTATAGGCCAAGTATTTCAAAAACAAAATGTTCTAGATGCTAAAAATCAGAAGCTGAAAATTCTGGCATGCTCAACGGGTCAGGAGGCATCTGTGAAGAAAAACAGAGCTGAGGTTTCATGTCTTCAGATATGGGAAATGTTTGAGTTAAAAGTTTTAACTTGCAACTGTCAATACTGGCAAATTCTTCGGTCCTCTGGTCCTCGATTCACCTACTCTGGACAAGAGACTCTGTGCATCTAGTCAATCTATTCCTCTCATGATTTTAATCACCCCTCATTCTCTTTCACTCCAAGGAATAGAGTCCCAGTCTACTCAACCGCTCCCTTTACCTCAGAACCTCTAGTCGTAGCAACATCTTCGTAAATCTGTACCCTTTCCAGCTTGACAACATCTTTCCTATAATATGGTGTCCAGAACTGAACACAATACTCTAAATGCGGTCTCACCAATGTCTTATACAACTGTAACGTGACCTCCCAACTTCTATACTCAATACTCTGACTGATGAAGGTCAATGTGTCAAAAGCCTTTTTGACTACCTCAAATAAGGATTAAAAAAAAAATTATCTTGTGTAACATACGGTGAACTAAAATCAGTCTCAATCAATGTAAAACTTGGGAAATTGGGAAATTGCTTTCTGAAAAAGTACTTTTAAAATACATTTTCACTGCGTGTCTCCCAGATTTATAAGAAAAGTTACAGTACACTTGAAAATCTAATTAATACAATGACAACCAAATAGTATTAATTCAGAATCCACTATCCAAATAAAATGTTTAAAAAATGAGAAAGATTGCATGTGAAGCAGATTGCTGGGATGAAAGTCACCAGTAATACGTGTTTGTGACATCTTTGGTTTGCAGTTTGATGTGACATTGTGCATTGGAACACCAGCAGTTAACTATCAACTCGGAACTGACTGATGAAAAGGTTGGAGTTATGAGGTTCCACTGGATATTTCAAATGACTGTTGGTTATTCATGTAAAGTAAACTAATTTTCCGGTCTAAATTGAAAATCTGCAATAGGGGACTTAATTGAATAGCTTTTAAAAAGAACAAGTTGTTCCCAACAATCCAAATGTCTTTCCCCTCCAATTCAATTCTTTTAGTGTATTAATGGGCAGAAAAGATGAGCTGTGATGTCTCCCTTGTGGAAAATCTAATTTTTATTTTAGAAATACAGTGCCGGAAGCAGGACCTTTGGCCCACCGAGTCCGCACCGACCAGCGATCCCCACATATTAACACTATGCTACACACACTAGGGACATTTTACACTTATACCAAGCCAATTTACTTTCATACCTGTACGTCTTTGGAATGCGGGAGGAAACCGAAAATCTCAGAGAAAACACACGCGGTGTCGGGGAGGACGTACAAACTCCGTAGACAGCACCCATAGTAGGGATCGAACCCGGGTCTACGCTGCCTGGCTGGGTGCAATTGCTGCTCTATTAGAAGCACAAATAATGATTTTTTGCAGTATATTGACATACCCAGACATACCCAGACATTTTACAGTCAACAAAACACATTTGCAGTGTTGTCATTCTGGATAATTAGACAACACTACCACTAAATTCACAGAGCAAGTTGAAAGAGACAAGAGTGAACGGTCTTTTATTGTCATGTGCACCGGGAACAGAACAATGGTATAGTGCTCTTCTTATGGTCTACAGCTAAATGTGAGCATAAGAAGAGCACTAAATGTTGTTGTTTTAGTATTCAGTGACATGCCAAACCTCTTTAAACTGCTCAGAAAGTAAATAACCAGGTGCGCCTTCTTTATGATTACATCTATGTACTGGACTATATTGACATATAATGAAAGCAATCAGGGACAAATAACCAACCAATCAGCTTTTGTATAAAGCTCCATCTGCAAATAAGAGGAGTTTGGAGAGATGTCAAAATCCTATTAGAAGAATAGAAACATAGATAAAGAAGTGCAGGAGTAGGCTATTCGGCCCTTCGGCCCTTCGGCCATTCAATATGATCCTGGCTGATCATCCAAAATCAGTACCCCATTCCTGCTTTTTCCCCATATCCCTTGATTCCTTTAGCCCTAAGAGCTAAATCTCTCTCTTGAAAACATGCAGTGAATTGGCCTTCACTGCCTTCTGTGCCAGAGAATCCCAACTCACAACTCACTGGGTTAAGAAAAATGTCCTCATCTCAGTCCTAAATGGTCTACCCCTTATTCTTAAACTGTGACCTCAGGTTCTGGACTCCCCAACATCGGGAACATTTTTCTTGTAGTTCCAATGTCATGGACGTATCCTCCTGGCTGCTAACATTCCTCCAGAATCAAGCACCATTAGTAGATCTTTGAACTCCATGCCTGTGGAATTCTGCTCAATACAATTTAACTGCTACATTTGTCTGAATAATAACACCTCAAAAGTAATTAATTCAGAAAACAATTTTACTGTTGTAATATGATATTGTAGTGGGCAGGCAGGCATCGAACCCGGCATTCGGAAGCCGCGGTCACGTGACTTGGGAGGGGCTGCTTGTTTTTGCGCGGTTTTGCTTTCGCAGTTCAGCACTGACCACCATTGTGGCCAGACGTGTCAAGAGAGTCTGTATGCTGAAGAGTGAATTTTCGAATATGGATTCATTTAGCCATGATCATATTGAATGGCGGTGCTGGCTCGAAGGGCCGAATGGCCTCCTCCTGCACCTATTTTCTATGTTTTATGTTTCTAAGTTTAAAGGTTCAGTTGTCGATCTTGAGACCACAAATTGGTGACCCCGACCTGTCTGGCCGTCGTTAGACAAGAGATCATGCAGGAAGACAACAGATTCGGCCGGCACGCGGCAGGGCTCATCGGCTTTCATCGTTTTGGCCTGACCAACCTCAGGTGTGGTTCGCCCACGTTGAGGCACTGTTTCACCTCCATCGCATCGTAGCGGATGATACTATGTACTTTCATCTAGTGAGGGCATTGCCACAGGATTGTGCTTCGAGGCTGTTGCCCTACATCAGGCATGTTGCCCTACACCGACCATTGCCAAATACGTAGGGCTGAAGGCCCTGCTGCTACACACTTACGGTCTCAGCCGCAGAGACAGGGCAGCGAAGCTGCTGCACATCGATAGTGTCGGCGATCGGCGGCCATCCACCATCGTGGGGAAGATATTGGCCCTGATGGACGGGCACCGCCCATGTCTGCTCTTCGAACAGGCTTTCCTGGAGCAGATGCCTGACGAAGTCCAACTGATGCTCGCCGGAGCTGATTTCAGCGACCCCCAACAACTCGCGGAGAGAGCTGACGAATTGTGGGCACACAGATAGCGGGACGTTTGTGCCTTCACCCGCCCCCTGGTCATGGCGTGGGTGCAACCGAGACGGCATCGGGAGGAAGAAGCCCAGCCCAGCGCCGTGGAACAATCGCCGTGGCCAGTGGTCTACAACCAACGACGTTGGTGTTACTACCATCAACGATATGGACCCAAAGCCTGAAGATGCCGGAGCCCCTGCTTGTACCAGGGAAATGCCTCGTTCGATCCTTCATAGAGGCGAATTCGATCGGCCCAAACGAATGCCTCTACGTCCACGAACGCCATTCCGGCCACCGTTTCCTGGTGGACTCCTGTGCTATTGCCAGCATCCTGCCCCCGAGTGCCCGTGATACTCGCATCGGTAAGGTAGGACCTGTCCTCTCGGCTGTCAACGGGAGCGACATTTGCACTTACGGTACGCGGACCCTGGACTTAAATTTCGACTCCCGCCCGTACAGGTAGAAGTTTACTGTTGCTGATGTCACCCAACCGATCCACGGGTGCAATTTCTTTTGCGCGTTCTCTCTGTTAGTCGATGTGCGAGGCAGACGCATGGTCCCTGTGTCGGACCTGTGCCCTGCCAAGCCGCGCGTTCTGTCCACGCCCTACAGCAACTCGACGAGGTGGCTGAGATCCAGCAACCTTTCGCAGCCTTGCTCGCCGAGTTCCCAGGGTTGCTCACGCCCCGGTTTGACAGGGCATGGCATGGTCCACCACATTCCTACCGAGGGTCCACCAGTACACGCCTGCGAGCGTCACCTCCCGCCCGATAAACTGCGCATCGCACGAGACGAGTTCCAGCTTATGGAGGACATCGGGATTGTCCAGCAGTCGGATAGCCCTTGGGCTTCCCCGCTGCACATGGTGCCCAAAGCGTCGGGGGTTGGAGATCTTGTGGTGATTACAGGTGTTTGAACGTGGTAACCACAGCAGATCGGTACCCAGTCCCGAATATCCAGGATTTCTCGGCTCATCTGGAAGGCGCAACCTTTTTTTCGAAGGTCGACCTTATTCGCGGGTATAATCAAATTCCAGTCCATCCCAGCAACGTCCCAAAGACGGCCACCATCACCCCTTTCGGCCTTTTCAAATGGCTCGGAATGCCTTTTGGCCTGAGGAACGCTGCTCAGGCGTTGCAAAGGTTAATGGATCAGGTCGGTCGGGGTTTTCCGTTCATATTCATCTAACTCAATGATATTCTGGTGGCCAACAGCTCGCAGGCAGAGCACGTCAGACACCTCCGCCTGCTTTTTGAATGGCTGCGCAAACACGGGTTGGTGATCAACCCCGCGAAGTGCCAGTTCAGATTGCGTTCCATTTCTTTCTTGGGTCACAGCATTACCTGCCACGGTGCACAGCTGCTGCCCGAGAAGGTCAACGCCATCCATCATTTCCCGAAGACCCTATCTGTCAAGGGCCTGCAGGAGCTTATCGGGATGGTAAATTTCTACCACCGATTCGTCCCGTCAGCAGCCGCCATCATGCGGCCATTGTTCCAATGTCTGGCCGGTAAGCCTAAGGACCTGGTCTGGTCCAAGGAAGTGGAGAAGGAGTTCGATGGGACTAAGACTGCATTGGCCAACGCCACTATGCTAGAACACCCTAGGACATCAGCCCAAATGGCCCTCACCGTGGATGCCTCTGACGTCGCGGTAGGCGGCGTCCTCGAGCAATGAGTAGGTAGTCGCTGGGTGCCGTTGGCATTTTTGAGCAGGCAGCTGCGAGCCCCCGAAATTAAGTATAGCGCTTTCGACCGGGAACTCCTTGCGTTCTACCTAGCGATCTGCCATTTCCGGTATTTCCTGGAGGGGCGCGCGTTCACCGCATTCACAGACCACAAGCCACTCACGTTCGCATTGACCAAGGTATCCGATCCCTGGTCTGCCAGACAGTAATGGCAACTCGCCTACATTTCCAAATTCACATCTGATATTCGGCATGTGGCAGGGAAGCTGAACATTGTGGCTGACGCGCTGTCCCATCCAGCACTGCCCAGAGTTTCAGTGTTAAGTCTAGGCGTGGATTATAAGGAGCTGGCCGCTGCCCAACAGGCAGATGCCGGCATGGAGGTTTACCGCAATGCTGAATCAGGTCTGAAGCTGGCTAAGGTGCCTTGCAGTGCCACCGGCGTGCGAGTCCTTTGAGATATCTCCATGGGCAAAGCCCGTCCCATTGTCCCGGTTGCTTGGAGGCGTCAGAATTTCGACACTATCCACAGCCTAATGCACCCGTCCATTCACGCCACCTCTGCCTTGGTCGCAGCCAAGTTCGTCTGGCATGGGTTGAGGAAGCAGGTCATAGCATGGGCCCATTCCTGCATCCCATGCCAGACTTCCAAGGTACAGAGACATGTGCGACCGCCTGTGCAGGATTTTACTGTACCGGATGGCAGGTTCCTGCACATCCATGTCGACCTGGTGGGTCCCTTGCCGTGTTCACGCGGGGCTACTCACCTACTGACCATCGTGGACAGGTTTACCAGGTACCATTAACTGATACCTCCGCTGAGGCGTGTGCGAGGGCCATCGTCTCGAATTGGATCGCTCGTTTCGGTGTTCCCTCTGATATCACTACTGATCGTGGGGCCCAGTTCACGTCCTCCCTGTGGAGTAATATGGTGTAGCTGTATGGTGCGGAGCTGCACCAGACCACTGCGTATCACCCAGAGCCCAACGGTTTGGTTGAGCATTTTCACAGGCACCTCAAGTTGGCGTTGAAAGCTCGGCTCACCGACCCCGATTGGGTTGACCAGCTGCCTTGGGTTCTCCTAGGCATCAGAACCATGCCTAAGGAGGACCTCAACGCCGAGTTGGTTTACGGCTTGGTTTTGCAAGTACCTGGGGATTTCCTGCCTGTTCCCCGGGATCAAGCCCCAGGATCAAGAGATCCCGGCTTCGGCGTTGTTAGCTGACCTTCGCGAGCGGGCGCTCGCTTTGGTCCCGGTTCCCACCTCCCAGCATGGTTCGTCTGCGGTGCATGTGCCTACTATGTTACGGGATTGTACTTATGTTTTCCTTCATAGAGATGCTCACCACTTGCCATTACAGCGGGTGTACAAGCGTCCATACAGGGTGCTGGAGACTAGTGCCTCGACGTTTACCTTGGAAATGGGTTGCAAGGAGGAGTTCGTCTCCGTGACCCGGCATGCCAGCACACATTGACGAGGATAGCACGGTGACAGTGGTCACTCGTTTTGCCGCCCTCTGCACCTGTTACCCCCGGTTATGTTTCTCCGGTCCCCTACTGTTACGCTTGCCCCGCGACCTCGGACTACACGTTCCGGTCGAACCGTCCGGTTACCCGTGCGTTTCCGTACTGCGGATTCTGGGGGGGGCCATGTTACGGCGCCTGCTGGCGCATTCAGTTATCGAACCTGGTGTTCGGAAGCCGCGGTCAATTGACTCGGGAGGGGCTGCTTGTTTTCGCGCGGTTTTGTTTTCGCGCGACAGTTCAGCATTGACCACCGTTGTGGCCAGACGTGTCAAGAGAGCCTGCATACTGAAGAGTGAATTTTCGAATAAAGATTTGTTTAAAAGTTCAGTTGTCGTTCTTGAGACCGCCAAAATATTTTACATTGCATGACATTAACTATACGCATCCAAACATCTGCAGAATATTGAGGTCATAGAGCCATAATCATAAAGCATTGAAAGAGGCCCCAAGGCCCAGCTTGCCCATGCAAATAAGGCATCCCCATCTACCCTCGTCACACCTGCCCGCGTTTGGCCCATATCTCTCTAAACCTTTCCTATCCATGTACCTGTCCAAATGACTTTTAAATGTAGTTGTAGTTTCTGCCTCCAATACCCCCTTTGACAGCTCATCCCATATACCCACCATCTGCTGTGTGAAAAGGTTACCCCTCAGGTTCCTATGAAATCTTTCCCCTCTTACCCTAAACTTTGTCCTCTGGTTCTTGGTTTCCATACTCTGGATAAAAGAGTGCATCTATCCTGTCTATTTCCCTCATGATCTTATATACCTCTATAACATCATCTCTCATCCTCCTATGCTCCAAGGAATAAATACAGTCCTAGCCTGCCCAACCTCTCCCGAGAGCTCAGGCCCTCAAGTCCTGGCAACTTCCTCATAAATCTTCTCTGGACTCTTTCCATATTTCCTATAAATAGGGTGACCAAAACTGTGGTGTCACCAGCACATTGCACCACTGTAACATAACATTCCAACTTCTGCACTCACTACCCTGACTGATAAAGGTCAATGTGTCAAAAGCTTTCTTGACCTGTGATTCCACTTTCAAGGAATTATGTACCTGCACTCCTTTTGCTCTGCAACACTCCCTAGCGCCCTGCCATTAACTGTGAAGGTCCTGCCCTGGTTAGACATCCCAAAATGAACACCTCACATTTATCTGTATTAAGTCCCATTTACTATTTCTTTGCCCATTTGCCCTACTGATCAAGATACTTCTGTAATCTTTGATAGCCATCCTTGCTATCAACAGGACTTGAGGGCCTGAGCTCTCGGGAGAGGTTGGGCAGGCTAGGACTGTATTTATTCCTTATTATATGGTTATATGGTTATATAATTGTTATATGGTTATATGGTTGATAGCCATCCTTGCTATCAACAATAACACACATTTTAGTGTCATCTGGAAATTTACTAATCCTGCCTTGTACATCCTCATTCAAATCGTTTAAATGGTTTTGTAACAGGTTGCTATTAACTCCAATCTCTTGCCACAGGGCGGAATCATAGGCTAATTAATAGTTAAAGGTAAATCCCAATGACCAACAATAATGGGAACTGCAGAGAATGGATCTTTGAGACCCTTATGAATCTGTTGTTAGTCAGGAAAATAAGTTTTCATATTCGGGAAGTTCATATGCCGGACACTCACCTTTTTTCATAATAAACAGGCCAGTCCTGCCATTATTCCATGGGTGCTTTGCACGAGAAATCTGGCCTGATTTCCGAGCCTTATCTTAGAAATATAGAAACATAGAAAAATAGGTGCAGGAGTAGGCCATTTGGCCCTTCGAGCCTGCACTGCCATTCAATATGATCATGGCTGATCATCCAACTCAGTATCCCATACCTGCCTTCTCTCCATAACCCCTGATCCCTTTATCCACAAGAGCCACATCCAACTCCCTCTTGAATATAGCCAATGAACTGGCCTCAACGACCTTCTGTGGCAGAGAATTCCAGAGACTCACTATTCTCTGTGTAAAGAATGTTTTCCTCATCTCGGTCCTAAAGGAATTCCCCCTTCTCCTTAGACTGTGACCCCTTGTTCTGGACTCCCCCAACATCGGGAACAATCTTCCAGCATCTAGCTTGTCCAACCCCTTAAGAATTTTGTAAGTTTCAATAAGATCCCCCCTCAATCTTCTAAATTCCAGTGAGTACAAGCCGAGTCTATCCAGTCTTTCTTCATATGAAAGTCCCGACATCCCAGGAATCAGTCTATTGAACCTTCTCTGAACCCCCTCTATGGCAAGAATGTCTTTCCTCAGATTTGGAGACCAAAACTGCATGCAATACTCCAGGTGTGGTCTCACCAAACTCTGTACAACTGCAGTAGAACCTCCCTGCTCCTATACTCAAATCCTTTTGCTATGAATGCCAACATACCATTTGCTTTCTTCACTGCCTGCTGCACCTGCATGCCTACTTTCAATGACTGGTGTACCATGACACCCAGGTCTCGTTCCATCTCCCCTTTTCCTAATCTGCCACCATTCAGATAATAGTCTACCCTCATGTTTTTACCACCAAAGTGGATAACCTCATATTTATCCACATTACTCTGCATCTGCCATGCATCTGCCCATTCACTCAGCCTATCCAAATCACCCTGCAGCCTCCTAGCATCCTCCTCACACCTAACTATACCCCCCAGCTTGGTGTCATCTGCAAATTTGGAGATGTTGCATTCAATTCCCTCGTCCAAATCATTAATGTATATTGTAAATTGCTGGGGTCCCAGCACTGAGCCTTGCGGTACCCCACTACTCACTGCCTGCCATTCTGAAAAGGACCCGTTTACTCCTACTCTTTGCCAGCCAGTTCTCTATCCACATCAATATTGAACCACCAATACCATGTGCTTTAAGTTTGTATACTAATCTCTTATGTGGGACCTTGTCGAAAGCCTTCTGAAAGTCCAGATATAACACATCCACTGGTTCTCCCTTATCGACTCTACTAGTTACATCCTCGAAAAATTATATAAGATTCGTCAGACATGATTTACCTTTTGTAAATCCATGCTACTTTGTCCAATGATTTCACCACTTTCCAAATGCGCTGCTATCCCATCTTTAATAACTGACTCTAGCAGTTTCCCCACTACCGATGTTAGACTAACTGGTCTGTAATTCCCCGCTTTCTCTCTCCCTCCTTTTTTTAAAAAGTGGGGTTACATTAGCTACCCTCCAATCCTCAGGAACTACTCCAGAATCTAAGGAATTTTGAAAAATTATCACTAATGCATCCACTATTTCTGTGGCTACCTCCTTGAGTACTCTGGGATGCAGACTATCTGGCCCTGGTCCCTTGTTGTATGCCCCACGGCCATAACCTGAGACTCGGGATCAGCAGTATACTGACCCGCCCTGGTCTCCGCCTCCAAGAGGGAGACATGAAGCAGCCCTGTCAACTGGTGCCGTTTGTGCGGCCTGCAGAGATGGAACATCTGGCTCAACTTTACCATCAGAGTCTGGGTCAGAACTAAAATGACCCATGGCACGTGCCTCATCATCCATGAGGCTGTTATCAAGCAGCCCTCTACTAGGTGCTGCTGACGCCTTTTGTTCAAGGTGGCGCTAACACTCCACCTGCTGGAGTGTGCCCTGCTGGAGCACTGTATGCAATAGTTGTTGCATTTGGGATAGTCGTTCAAACGGAATCTTCCCCCGACTTCGTGGGCCTATTATTTTGCTATCCAGCCCCGGTGGGGAATCTTCCCCCGACTCTGTGGGCCTAGCAGATTTATGTGTTACCTTGAGCAACCCTGTCCCAGGCGTTGCCGGCACTACCTCTCGTAGAGGCTGGGGCTTTTTCACGTGAAGCAGCCCTGTCCCAGGCGCTGCTGGTGCTGCTCTCCCGTAGGCCGGTGCTTTCACACATGAAGTAGCCCTGTCCCAGGTGCTGCTGGTGCGGCTCTCTCGTAGGCCACACTTTTACACATGAAGCAGCCCTGTCCCAGGTGCTGCTGGTGCGGCTCTCCCATAGGCCGGCGCTTTCACACATGAAGCAACCCTGTCCCAGGTGCTGCTGGTGCGGCTCTCCCGTAGGCCACACTTTTACACATGAAGCATCCCAGGCACTGCTGATGCGGCCTATCCCACTACCATTACAGTGTAGTCTCACTAATTTACATTTGCAGTGTAGAGCTATACCTGTGAAGGATTAAAAAGTACTATAGCATACATTCAAAAACTACCCTTATTATTAGAGAAAAACCTTTGCAGCTCGACTCACCCGAGTCCAATAGGGCTGAACGAGTCCTCTCTTCCACCAATTTTACTCCCTGCCTGGGGACCAACGTTTGTGAGCCACTGTCAGTGACTCTGGCGTTACTTACTTGCCACTCCTCGGCATCCCCGCAAGCTGGAAGCCACTGACTGCTTTGTCAGCGGCTGCTTATCTCAAAACCTGATCTTTTACCGGCTATCCATTTCCGCAGTCGGACCGGGGTTTCCCCACAGTCCATAGCTGGCTCACTCGTCGGGCTCTGAATCTGGCAGGAAATCTCTGTGAAGAGAGGCTCCTGCTCAAACAAAACCCCTGGTAAGTAAAAAGAAACTTACCTTCTAGGTTTTACTTACCGCCACCAGGAACGCTGCCCTGCCAATCCGGTGCTTACACCAATGCGGCTGACATAACTGACGTGCATGCGAACTGGCGGGGTTCTTCACGGAATCACTCATGTGAGTCCGAAGTAAGATCGTCATTGATCAGACATTTTTTCCTTCAGAGAATTAGCACCTTCTTGTGCATATTTGGTTTGATTACAGTCTGCAGAATGTTAGTATCCAGATTGGTTCCTATGGGTAAACCACGTTGTGCCTTTGTAAAGTCTGTCTCTGGGAAAGGGATCTTAAGCCTGAAAAAAGGAAGTGAAGGAAGATTTAATTAAGATGCATAAAATCACAGAAGGTCGTGATGGAGTAAAGAGGAAAAATCTGCCTTCTTTGCCGGACAGGAGCATAGGTAGAGGTAACTGGTAGATGAATTAGAAGAGAGCTGAGGAAAAACATTTGCAGCAAAACAGACTCTCTGACTTAAAGTTTGTAGATCACTTCTGAAAACTACCGGAAGAAGCAGCTGAAAAGAACAATCATCTGCAAGATTGAGGACCAAGAACTATGAAGTGAGAGGAATCTAAGTAGCTGTTTGTGGCCAGCATCGATATAATTGGCCAAATGTTCTCCTGGAGGGACACAAATTCATATCATCTTTAAACATTTCCAGTTCAATCTGATTATAAGCAGCAGATTTTTTTGTTCTTTGCCACCTGATTCTGATTGTCTTTGATCTGTGAACAAGGTAACAAATGACATGGAAAACACAATTGCAGCACGATTATGTTAAATGAAGCATCTCTTCAGCCAACTCGGGTGAAGTTCTTACTGACAATACTGACGAGTATTGTATCAATTTAAACTTCTTGGCACAAAAGTAGTTCCCAGAACCACAATTAATTTCAGCAACTAACGGCTAAGAATCACAATTTTTTAATTGATAAAAAGACAAAATGAAGGAACTGCAGATGCAGGTTTATACTGTAGACACAAAATGCTCCAGGATTTTGAGTCTATCTTTGATTAAAAATACAACATCCTCACAGAATTAAATCAAATTAAGCAAGGAGTAAAAATATTAGCTTAGAAAACAGAGCAAAAATGTAAGCTGGGGTCAAAAACAATAACATTAAATACAAGTGGATGAATTTCAATGACCATCAATATGGAGTTAGAGTTGAAAAACATCACACGGGTAAGTTTAGTTTGAAAAGTGTTGGAGTAGTTCGCCCATTTAAATAGCATTTTTCATATCCCCTTCAAGTTTACCTTTTGCCTCTTACATACTTCTGAAATACAATCGCTGCGGTAAAGCATAGACAATTCAAAAGGAAATATGTATATCTTGTTAGGATTTAGTAGTGGAAATCATTTTCAATTGAGAAAGAGTCAGTGGATTAGGCAAACTATGTAAACAAGCTACTTAATTTAAATTCTGAAGATGTAGCCTAAGAGTAATTCAGATTAATATGTAACAAGAAAAACTTGAGTTATGGGAATATTTTGAGATTAGATTTTCACTTCCTGACACTTACACGTAAATTGCAACCATTAAATGGTTGAATGAATCATTGTTTAAGAGCAAATTAAATACAGATTTGAACAAGACAGCAGCACAAATACAGTGAAGGAGGAGCCAAAAGTGATGTTAATGAACTGGGCCTAGGTAATGAACTGGGCTTAGGCCTAGATAACTAGGACTAGTTAAAGAGCAGGCCTCTGAGACGATGGTTACACAAAAAGCTGGAGAAACTCAGCGGGTGCAGCAGCATCTAAGGAGCGAAGGAGATAGGCGACGTTTCGGGTCGAGACCCTTCTTCAGACGATGGTCAGTGAACCATTTTTCCAATGTTATTTTGTTATAGTATCTAATATTTTGATATTTAAATAATGCAACAAAATTATGTTTAAGTTTCCCTACATATAAAAGCCAACATTTTTTAAAACTGAAATAAATCGAATCACTTGGCCTCTTTTCTACATCTATTTTAATTCCACGTTTTCGTTCAAAAGCTGTTTTGAAACATTGCAGGAAAGGCGTAATATCCTGCAGAGTAGCAAAATCACGTGGTGTTGCTCAAGGATATAATTCTGGTTGAAGCTCTTAGACAGTAAATTGCAGATATGACAACTTTCCATTTCAAGAATATCACAGTACGTGTGCTTTGCAGGCTACACATAGAGCACAATCTAAACAGTCTAAGATAAGGCTGACCCGTATTCAGAATTAGGCAAATGTTTGCTGAATCCATTATCACATGGAAAGTGGCAGCTGTTTTAAAGCTGGTCCACTTGTCATCAAATAGGGGGCCTTGAAGATGATAAATATTACGGAACATTGGAAATTCTAAGCATGAACTGATCACCTGCGGGAAAGAAAGCAGCTGAGTAAATCTAGAATATTTCAGCTCTGATGAAGAAAATATAGTGAGACTCTGGTCGAGGCCAAAGTGTAGTTGCTGGAGTAACAACAAATTACTGGAGTGGGAGACAATGTACACTGAAATGCTTCCTTTCAGTTTCTCAAACTATCACGCAGAATCATCTCACTTGATGTAATTGATTTTTGAAAAATTCTGGCAAGCTTGCAACAAAGTGTAACTGATACAACAGCTTGTGTGCTTTTTGAATTTATTTGACCCAGCAACATGAGACAGTAAGGAATTCTGGGATGAAAGAAGGAGGTGACATTGCAGTGTTGGTAAAAGGGTGGACTAGCATGGCCCTGAAACATGGGCTACAGCACCCATGTTTCAGTAGTAAGTAGAGCACTGTCCACTCATGCTGTGGAGATGTGGAATCTAATACTTGAGCATCCTGTATTTTCCTGAAAACCAATGAAGATCTTGATTGAAGACATGATTGACACCCACAGCTAATTTGTTTTGAAAGGTAGGCTTTGGCTGTATTAACAGTTTGGAAATAGCTCGTATCTACTCATAGTTTCCAAAGATTTTTATTCGCTCAGTTGAATATATGCTATTACAGTGCAGCTAATGAAGTAGAATTAACCGTGACAAGAGGCCAGTCGCTTGTATTTGTGATTTTATGGAATCAATGTCATAAAACTTAAAAACTGATGTGGCTTGCATTTGATTGCTTAACAAAGTGTGACAAAATGAACATCGAAAAGGTCAGCATTTTTATCTGAACCCAACAGAATCTTAGTCATTTGCATGGTAATATAGCTCACATCCAAATTCTTCCAAAGGCCCATAGATATTTATTCAAAAAAATGCAGTAATTACACAATATTTCTCTTTGTCATTTAGTTTCAATTCATAAGAGGAATGTGAATAAAAGAATCAAAGCATAATGCTGCTTGAGAAAAAAAGTCATGCTGTGTAAACTATTAGGAAGATTTGGTCAGTGGAAACATCATTTCGTTCTTTTAATGATTTCGCAACATAATTTTTTGAGTTCTGCATCTGCACATATGGCACGAGCTAATGGTGCTATTTCATTCTTAGTAACTAGCAAATTCAGGTACTGTATCTGTGAATAGAAAAAAACATCTATCAAAGCTAACGTGGCTGTTAATAAAAATGCTCCATAAAAAGGAAAAACAGATAAACCAAACAATCAGGCTAACATCAGTGGTGGGGAGACAAGATTACAAGACAGAATTATTTGTTACTTGGGAGGTCATAAAAGGCAAATAAAATGGATTTATTAAAGTTGAATCATGTCCAATGAACTTTTATGGTTCCTTCAATGAAATAATCAAAGGATTGATGAAGTTAGTGCAGTTAATTTTATGTACATTGGCTTTCATAAGGCCAAATAATATATGGCACTTTATAATTTACACTGCTACATAATAAAACCTTGGGATTTAAGGAGCCATCACAGTCTGGGCAGTGTTGTCTCACTGATGAAAAGCAGAGATTTATTGTATATCATGCCTGGAACATGTTTACATGAGAGATATAGGTATCAACATTCATTATTTGTGTATGTTGTAACCAAAAATTAGATATAGGGGGAACCTTTCAAAATTTGCAGATCAGACAAAGCTTGAAAATGTAGTGAAGAGTGGTGTGAAAATAATAGTAGTAGACTTCAGAAAGGCATAGACTGAAATGGGAGATTAAATTTAGAGTGTTAAACTTTAAGAGGATCATATGTGAATAGAAGGTTCCACAGATTAAAAGAATTTCTGTTTTTGAGATGCAGGACGTTAATAAAATTGTTAAAGAAAATAGGTTCCTTAGTTCTGAAGATAAACACTAGATATATTAGTGAATAAGTTAACCATGTAACAACCATATAACAATTACAGCACGGAAACAGGCCCTCTCGGCCCTTCCAGTCCGTGCCGACCATTTATTTTCCCCTAGTCCCATCTACCTGCACTCAGACCCCTCCATTCCCTTCCCGTCCACATACCTATCCACTTTACTTTTAAATGTTAAAATCGATCCTGCCTCCACCACTTCTGCTGGAAGCTCATTCCACACAGCCACCACTCTCTGAGTAAAGAAGTTCCCCCTCATGTTACCCCTAAACTTCTGTCCCTTAATTCTCATGTCATGCCCTCTTGTTTGAATCTTCCCTACCCTCAATGGGAAAAGCTTATCCACGTCAACTCTGTCTATCTCTTTCATCATTTTAACCTTCTGCGCTCCAAAGAATAAAGACCTAACTTGTTCAACCTTTCTCTGTAACTTAGTTGCTGGAACCCAGGAAACATTCAAGTAAATCTCCTCTGTACTCTCTCTATTTTGTTATAAATTAAGAAAATACGTTTATAAATCACAGAAGATGTCACCTGGAGGACAAACTTTAAACACCACATTTTAAAAATTATGCCATCAGCCATGGAGATAATGGATATATAATAGACTAATTTGCCAAAAATGGGTGCTTAAAATATTTTAAAGGTTTAAAGGTAAAGTGACTCAAAGTATGTTGTAATTATTTTAAACATTGACGTAGTTTGCCAATTTATTTTTAAAGCTTTTTGAAGTCTTTGAGCATTTCTACATGATTTCTACATGGTGGAATAAGTACCATTTTTGACACGTTGTTGCCTTTTCATAATATTCTCATTTTCATATTTCTGCTGTTAATAACATTAATTTGGTTGTTGGATTATGATTACATGCAGTTTCACCAAGATAAGAATAAGGCTCTTGCATAAGGTAGACAAAAATGCTGGAGAAACTCAGCGGGTGAGGCAGCATCTATGGAGCGAAGGAAATAGGTGACGTTTCAGGTCAAGACCCTTCTTCCGACCTCTTGTATAATATAAGTTTTATTTTGAAATGTTTAACAACATTGTATAAATATATTGTTTCACAATCCAACTTAAAGCTTCTGTATTTTTCAGCTATCATCTTAATTAATAAGGCATCCTAGCTCACACTTAATGTTAGATTTTGAGTGTGTGCATTGGAATATGCTATATATAATGTAACAGTAGTTATTTTATCATTATTTCTCATAGTGTACATTGTAATAATCTTGCATCCCCAGCGTCTCCTAATAATAAAAATCTAAGCTATTCTGTACGAAACATATTTAAAAACAGAAAGTGGTGAATTACTCAGCAGATCAGGCAGTGTCTATGGAGTGAGAAATATATTTAATGTTTCTCATCCTTTCTCCCATCATTGGATCTGATAAAAGATTATTAACCTGAGACATTAACTCTGTTGCTCTCTCCACATTAACTGCCATACCTGCTCAGCATTTACAACATCTTCTGTTTTGTTTCAGAGTTTTAGCATCTGCAGATTTTTTTTAATGAAATGCATATTTGAGTTAGAATTTGTGGTTTGTAAGTGGTGACATAGTCACAGGATCCACTCTGCAGTCATGTCTGCTCCAGTTCTTTGAATAGTATTTCCTCTTTACTGCAGTCCTGCAAGTGTTTCCACTATGCAAATATCCAATTTTACTTTGGAGTCACGTGAGTGACTACGTGAAGAAGGCCGTCCCCACGCATGCACGTCATTACGTCTGACGCATTGCGCAAAGAATGACTGGCGGGCGGGCTTTCAGTGGGTAAGTTTAAAAGACTCAGGTAAGTGTTTTTAAAAACTTAGCTGAAGTCTTTGCTCCAATTCCGGGGTGTGTTTTGTTTTTGCGTATTTTCAGCTTTGGATTGCGGGAGATATGTTTAAGAGGTGAGCCGCGACCAAACTGGCTGCGGAAGACCACGGGCCTGCGGGCAGCGTGCAACCCCCGAATTCACCCCCAGGGCCGCTGGCAGAGCAGCCAACGGCTACAGACTTGGTGCTGCCTGAAAGCACCTTGGCTACTCCACAGGGGAGAAAAGCCCCAAAAAAGTCTGTGAGGGGCCCTGGACTCAGAGGAGTCGGGGCAGGAGTTGTAAGAGTTCCCTCCTTCTAGGGCAGTGTTACCGGCAGGCTGGCCCATCTGGAGAGCCTTGTGGAGAGGTTACTGCAGCACGATATGCTCCAAAGGACGGAGCTATCGGAGCCCGGGGAGTATTTGGAACCCGAGGCAACGGTGCCTGTGCCAGGGCTGCATAATATCTCCCTGCCAGATGACGGGAGCATACGAGGTCAGTATTATGCTGACCCAGAATATGGAGGCACAGTTGGGCTAGAGGGACCATCAGGACTGTCTATTGCATCCGAAGTAGCGGCCCCACCCCTCACAGGTGAGCCATTGGATGAAGAGCTCACTGTGAACAATAATTACATGGCTTCCCATCCACTGCAAGAACAAAAGATGGAGGAGACCACTGCCAGGTACAACACTCCACTAAACTGTGCCTCACTGAATGTCCCCATTGTTAATCAGGCCATTTGGGGGCACATTGGGCACAAGAGGTTAAACTCCAAAGAGTACTCCGGCTACTCACCTCGGGCATCACGGCCTTTGCTAGGTCAGTGGAGGGGGTGCCTCTCTCAGATACACAGCAGGAAGCGATGGCATTAACGTGCAATGCACATTTTGAATTAAATTGCATTGGAAAGAATGCCATCCGTCCTGCTATAAATCCTAAATTTGCTGGACTATGTAAGCCGGGGAATATACAATCCCTTAACCTCCTGTTCGGAGAAAACCTGACTAAACATGTTAAAGAACTCGATAAGGAGTCAAAGGCTGTTGGCCTCATGAAGGTGCCTCCGAAGGTATCATCTTTTCGGAGACTGTACCCCTACCCTCCTCTGCTTACCAAATGGATCGCTGGCTATGGCGGATGTGGTGCTGAGCAACAAATGCAGAGGCCTTGTTTAGGGCAGGGCCCAAGCCTGTTCAAGATGCGGCACCCTCCAGCAGCCCTAACCCCCAGACCTCGGGGGCAGAAGCAGCAACCGTACCACCGGTAAACTCTAAGGTAGGTGAGACTGCAATGGATACATTACAAGTTGGGGGGAGATTGCAATTTTTCTTACATGAATGGCAGTGGATATCATCTAATCCGTTTATACTGCATAGTATTCAAGGTTTCCAAATTGAGTTCATTTCTGACTTGCCCCCACCCACTCAGCATACACCTGGCCGTACTTTTGTGTTTTCACAACAGGAGTGTATTAGTGCACAATGAGAATTTGACTCTTTGTTCAATAAAGGGGTAATTGAGAGGGCGGGGTGTGAGTCTTATCAGCTGGTGTCAAATATATTTACTACGCAAAAGAAGGATGGAGGATGTAGAATTATCCTAGATTTGACAGAGCTTAACACCTTTGTGTGGTATAAACATTTCAAAATGGAAACTTTTGTTACTGCCAAACAACTGCTTTCCAAGGGATGTTATATGGCAAGCATTTACCTCAAAGATGCTTACTATTTAGTGGCCATTCATGAAAGGCACAGGAGATTTTTGAAGTTTAACTGGATGGATCAGTTGTGGCAGTTTAAAGCATTGCCTAATGGATTCACCAGCTCCCAGACTATTCACAAAATTGCTAAAACCAGTCCTGCGGTTACTCAGAGCACAGAATCATATTGTCATGGCATATTTGGATGATATTTTAGTCATTGGGAGGACGTTCTAATTAGCTGAATTATTTGTGTCAGCTACAAAACTCATTTTCGAAAAGATAGGTTTCATAATCCACATAACTGTATAACAATTACAGCACGGAAACAGGCCATCTCGCCCTTCAAGTCCGTGCCGAACAACTTTTTTCCCTTAGTCCCACCTGCCTGCACTCATACCATAACCCTCCATACCCATCTCATCCATATGCCTATCCAATTTATTTTTAAATGATACCAACGAACCTGCTGCCACCACTTCCACTGGAAGCTCATTCCACACCGCTACCACTCTCTGAGTAAAGAAGTTCCCCCTCATGTTACCCCTAAACTTCTGTCCCTTAATTCTAAAGTCATGTCCTCTTGTTTGAATCTTCCCTATTCTCAAAGGGAAAAGCTTGTCTACATCAACTCTGTCTATCCCTCTCATCATTTTAAAGACCTCTATCAAGTCCCCCCTTAACTTTCTGCGCTCCAGAGAATAAAGACCTAACTTATTTAACCTATCTCTGTAACTTAGCTGTTGAAACCCAGGCAACATTCTAGTAAATCTCCTCTGTACCCTCTCTATTTTGACATCCTTCCTATAATTGGGCGACCAAAATTGTACACCATACTCCAGATTTGGTCTCACCAACGCCTTGTACAATTTTAACATTACATCCCAGCTTCTATACTCAATGCTCTGATTTATAAAGGCTAGCATACCAAAAGCTTTCTTTACCACCCTATCTATATGAGATTCCACCTTCAAGGAACTATGCACGGTTATTCCCAGATCCCTCTGTTCAACTGTATTCTTCAATTCCCTACCATTTACCATGTACGTCCTATTTTGATTTGTCCTGCCAAGGTGTAGCACCTCACATTTATCAGCATTAAACTCCATCTGCCATCTTTCAGCCCATTTTTCCAACTGTCCTAAATCACTCTGTAGACTTTGGAAATCCTCTTCATTATCCACAACACCCCCTATCTTGGTATCATCTGCATACTTACTAATCCAATTTACCACCCCTTCATCCAGATCATTGATGTACATGACAAGCAACAAAGGACCCAACATAGATCCCTGAGGCACCCCACTAGTCACCTGCCTCCAACCCGACAAACAGCCATCCACCATTACCCTCTGGCTTCTCCCATTCAGCCACTGTTGAATCCATCTTGCTATTCCTGCATTTATACTCAACAGTTGAACCTTCTTAACCAACCTTCCATGAGGAACCTTGTCAAAGGCCTTACTAAAGTTCATAGAGACAACATCCACTGCTTTACCCTCGTCAATTTCCCTAGTAACCTCTTCAAAAAATTCAAGATTAGTCAAACATGACCTTCCAGGCATAAATCCATGTTGACTGTTCCTAATTAGACCCTGTTTATCCAGATGCTTATATATATTATCTCTAAGTATGTTTTCCATTAATCTGCCCACCACTGAAGTCAAACTAACTGGTCTATAATTGCTAGGTTTACTCTTAGAACCCTTTTTAAACAATGGAACAACATGCGCAGTACGCCAATCCTCGGGGACTATTCCCATTTCTAATGACATTTGAAATATTTCTGTCATAGCCCCGGCTATTTCTACACTAACTTCCCTCAATGTCCTAGGGAATATCCTGTCAGAACCTGGAGACTTATCCACTTTTATATTTTTTAAAAGTGTCAGTACTTCTTTTACTTTGAAACTCATAGTATCCATAGCGACTCTACTAGTCTCCCTTACCTCACATAATTCAATATCGTTCTCCTTGGTGAATACCGAAGAAAAGAAATTGTTCAATATCTCCCCCATCTCTTTTGGCTCTGCAGATAGCTGTCCACTTGGTCTTTCCAATGGACCAATTTTATCCCTTGTTATCCTTTTGCTATTAATATAGCTGTAGAAACCCTTTGGAGTTAATATAGCTGTAGAAACCCTTTGGATTTAATCCATCCAATTAAATCATAGAAACATAGAAACATAGAAATTAGGTGCAGGAGTAGGCCGTTCGGCCCTTCGAGCCTGCACCGCCATTCAATATGATCATGGCTGATCATCCAACTCAGTATCCCGTACCTGCCTTCTCTCCATACCCTCTGATCCCCTTAGCCACAAGGGCCACATCTAACTCCCTCTTAAATATAGCCAATGAACTGGCCTCAACTACCCTCTGTGGCAGAGAGTTCCAGAGACCCACCTCTCTCTGTGTGAAAAAAGTCCTTCTCATCTCGGTCCTAAAGGATTTCCCCCTTATCCTTAAGCTGTGACCCCTTGTCCTGGACCTCCCCAACATCGGGAACAATCTTCCTGCATCTAGCCTGTCCAACACCTTAAGAATTTTGTAAGTTTCTATAAGATTCCCTCTCAATCTCCTAAATTCTAGAGAGTATAAACCGAGTCTATGCAGTCTTTGTTCATCAGACAGTCCTGACACCCCAGGAATCTGGTGAATCTGGTGAATCTTCTCTGCACTCCCTCTATGGCAATAATGTCCTTCCTCAGATTTGGAGACCAGAACTGTACGCAATACTCCGGGTGTGGAATCACCAAGACCCTATACAACTGAAGTAGAACCTCCCTGCTCCTATACTCAAATCCTTTTGCTATGAAAGCAAACATACCATTCACTTTCTTCACTGCCTGCTGCACCTGCATGCCTACTTTCAATGACTGGTGTACCATGACACCCAGGTCGCGCTGCATCTCCCCTTTTCCTAATCGGCCCCCATTTAGATAATAGTCTGTTTTCCTATATTTGCCACCAAAGTGGATAACCTCATATTTATCCACATTATACTGCATCTGCCAAACATTTTCCCACTCACCCAGCCTATCCAAGTCACCTTGCAGTCTCCTCGCATCCTCCTCACAGCTAACACTGCCCCCCCCCCCCCCCCCCCCCCAGCTTAGTGTCATCCGCAAACTTGGAGATATTGCCTTCAATTCCCTCATCCAGATCATAAATGTATATTGTAAATAGCTGGGGTCCCAGCAATGAGCCTTGCGGTACCCCACTAGTCACTGCCTGCCATTATGAAAACGGCCCGTTTACTCCTACTCTTTGCTTCTTGTTTGCCAGCCAGTTCTCTATCCACATCAGTACTGAACCCCCAATGCCATATGCTTTAAATTTATATACTAATCTCTTATGTGGGACCTTGTCTAAAGCCTTCTGGAAGTCCAGATACACCACATCCACTGGTTCTCCCCTATCCACGCTACGTTACATCCTCGAAAAATTCCACAAGATTCGTCAGACATGATTTACCTTTCGTAAATCCATGCTGACTTTGTCCAATGATTTCACCACTTTCCAAAGGTGCTGCTATCCCATCTTTAATAACTGACTCTAGCAGTTTCCCCACTACCGATGTTAGACTAACTGGTCTTTAATTCCGTGTTTTCTCTCTCCCCCACTTCTTAAAAAGAGGGGTTACGTTTGCTACCCGCCAATCCTCAGGAACGACTCCGGAATCTAAAGAGTTTTGAAAGATTATCACTAATGCATCCACTATTTCCGGAGCTACTTCCTTAAGCACTCTGGGATGCAGCCTATCTGGCCCTGGGGATTTATCGGCCTTTAATCCATTCAATTTACTCAACAGCACTTCCCGACTAACCTGGATTTCACTCAAGTTCTCCTTTGATCCGCGGTCCCCTGCTATTTCCGGCAGATTATTTATGTCTTCCTTAGTGAAGACGGAACCAAGGTAGTTATTCAATTGGTCCGCCATATCCTTGTTCCCCATGATCAACTCACCTGTTTCTGACTGCAAGGGTCCTACATTTGTTTTAACTAATCTCTTTCTCTTCACATATCTATAAAAACTTTTGCAGTCAGTTTTTATGTTCCCTGCCAGTTTTCTTTCATAATCTATTGTTCCTTTCCTAATCAAGCCCTTTGTCCTCCTCTGCTGGTCTCTGAATTTCTCCCGGTCCTCCGGTATGCTGCTTTTTCTGGCTACTTTGTACGCATCATCCTTTGCTTTGATACTATCCCTGATTTCCCTTGTTATCCATGGATGCACTACCTTCCCTGATCTATTCTTTTGCCAAAATGGGATGAACAATTTTTGTAGTTCATCCATGCAGTCTTTAAATGTCTTCCATTGCGTATCCACCGTCAACCCTTTTAGAATTGATTGTCAGTCAATCTTGGCCAATTCATGTCTCATACCCTCAAAATTACCTTTCCTTAAGTTCAGAACCATTGTTTCTGAATTAACAATGTCACTCTCCATCCTAATGAAGAACTCGACCATATTATGGTCACTCTTGCCAAGTCTTGCCCAAGTCTAAAGTCTAAATTGGTGCCATCTACGATAATTCACTATTTGGGATTCACCATTAACTCAGTACATATGTCAGTGACTCTGCCTCGGGGCAAGCAAATTAGGGTTAATTGAAGCCTGCAGGAAACTCATTGTTGATAATCACCTTTCTATTAGATATGTGGCTCAGGTAATTGGAAAATTAGTGGTAGCGTTCCCAGCTGCTCAGTTCGGGCCTTTGCACTACCAAAACCTACAGCGTGCAAAGGAACAGGCACTTAAGCTTCAGAGAGGTCATTTCGATAGACCCATGCATCTATCAGCTGAGGCTCTGACTGAGTTACAATGGTGGATTGCCAATATTCAGTGCTGCTCGCGTACCATTTTAGTCAATACTCCATCAGTTATCCTGCAGACTGATGCCAGTGCACTAGGATGGGGTGCTACCGATACCGTCTCAAGCTGTGGTGGCAGATGGGATCTGCAGGAATCATCCATGCTTCAATCACATGGTATTAACTATTTAGAGTTGTTGGGAGCACTCTATGGGTTAAAGGCTTTTTGTACCAACAGGCATCATGTGCAAGTCCGACTTCAGATTGACAACACTACTGCAGTAACGTACATTAATCACATGGGTGACAATAAGTCTGTATCCTGTGATAGGTTCTCCAATCTACTCTAGCACTGGTGTATTGCGAGAAACATCTGGGTTTCAGCTATCTATTTACCAGGGAGGTATAACACAGTGGCAGACACTAGATCACGAGAGTTCAATGGTAACAAAAAATGGATGTAAAATCACGGCGTGTTCAATGATATTGTCCTTCGTTATAGTGTACTGGACATTGATCTGTTTGCTTCCAGGTTTAATCATCAATTACCAATTTACATGTCATGGGAGCCAGACCCAGGGGCAGTAGCGGTGGATGCGTTCTCGCTACACTGGGGTGGTAAATGTGTGTATGTTTTCCCCCATTCTGCCTCATTACTCGATGTGTGGCAAAAATTCAGCAAGATTCCGCCACTGGAATTTTGGTAGTGCCAGACTGGCCTACTCAGAATTGGTTCCCTCTGGCTCTAGCCTTAATTACACAGTCTTTTATGGCAGTGCCCAGGAGCAGAAATCTGCTGGTACACCCAGTGACAGGGGAAAGCCACCGTATATCATGACCGTATAAATTTGTTGGTTTGCAGATTCTGAGGAGACCATTCCTGGGGATCGGGCTTTCAGAGGGTACCATTGATGTCATCACTGTGGCCTGGAGGATGAGCACACAGAAACAGTACATCTCTCACATAAGAAAATGGGAGATGTACTGTTCCCGCTCTCATAGAAACATAGAAACATAGAAACATAGGTGCAGGAGTAGGCCATTCAGCCCTTCGACCATTCAGCCATTCAGCCCTTCCCGTACCTGCCTACTCTCCATACCCCCTGATCCCTTTAGCCACAAGTGCCACATCTAATGCCCTCTTAAATATAGCCAATGAACTGGCCTCAACTACCTTCTGTGGCAAAGAATTCCAGAGACTCACCACTCTCTGCATAAAGAATGTTTTCCTCATCTCGGTCCTAAAGGAATTCCCCCTTATCCTTAGACTGTGATCCCTTGTTCTGGACTCCCCCAACATCGGGAACAATCTTCCAGCATCTAGCTTGTCCAACCCCTTAAGAATTTTGTAAGTTTCTATAAGATCCCCCCTCAATCTTCTAAATTCCAGCGAGTACAAGCCGAGTCTATCCAATCTTTCCTCATATGAAAGTCCTGACATCCCAGGAATCAGTCTGGTGAATCTTCTCTGTACCCCCTCTATGGCAAGGATGTCTTTCCTCAGATTTGGAGACCAAAACTGTACGCAATACTCCAGGTGTGGCCTCACCAAAATCCTGTACAACTGCAGTAGAACCTCCCTGCTCCTATACTCAAATCCTTTCGCTATGAATGCTAACATACCATTTGCTTTCTTCACTGCCTGCTGCACCTGCATGCCTACTTTCAATGACTGGTGTACCATGACACCTAGGTCTCGTTGCATCTCCCCTTTTCCTAATCGGCCACCATTCAGATAATAGTCTACCCTCATGTTTTTGCCACCAAAGTGGATAACCTCACATTTATCCACATTATACTTCATCTGCCATGCATCTACCCATTCACTCAGCCTATCCAAATCACCCTGCAGCCTCCAAGCATCCTCCTCATACCTAACTATACCCCCCAGCTTGGTGTCATCTGCAAATTTGGAGATGTTGCATTGAATTCCCTCATCCAAATCATTAATATATATTGTAAATAGCTGGGGTACCAGCACTGAGCCTTGCGGTACCCCACTAGTCACTGCCTGCCATTCTGAAAAGGACCCGTTTACTCCTACCCTTTGCTTCCTGTCTGCTAGCCAGTTCTCTATCCACATCAATACTGAACCCCCAATACCATGTGCTTTAAGTTTGTATGCTAATCTCTTATGCGGGACCTTGTCGAAAGCCTTCTGAAAGTCTAGATATAACACATCCACTGGTTCTCCCTTATCGACTCTACTAGTTACATCCTCGAAAAATTCTATCAGATTTGTCAGACATGATTTACCTTTCGTAAATCCATGCTGACTTTGTCCAATGATTTCACCACTTTCCAAATGCGCTGCTGTCCCATCTTTAATAACTGACTCTAGAAGTTTCCCCACTACCGATGTTAGACTAACTGGTCTGTAATTCCCCGCTTTCTCTCTCCCTCCTTTTTTAAAAAGTGGGGTTACATTAGCTACCCTCCAATCCTCAGGAACTACTCCAGAATCTAAGGAATTTTGAAAAATTATCACTAATGCATCCACTATTTCTGTGGCTACCTCCTTGAGTACTCTGGGATGCAGACTATCTGGCCCTGGGGATTTATCGGCCTTCAATCCGTTCAATTTACCCAACACCACCTACCGGCTAACCTGGATTTCACTCAGTTCCTCCATCTTATTTGACCCCCGTTCCACTGCTATTTCCGGCAGATTATTTATGTCTTCCTTAGTGAAGACAGAACCAAAGTAGTTATTCAATTGTTCTGCCATGTCCTTGTTCCCCATGATCAATTCACCTGTTTCAACTGCAAGGGACCAACATTTGTTTTAACTAGTCTCTTTCTCTTCACATATCTATAAAAACTTTTGCAGTCAGTTTTTATGTTCCCAGCCAGTTTCCTTTCATAATCTATTTTCCCTTTCCTAATTAAGCCCTTTGTCCTCCTCTGCTGGATTCTGAATTTCTTCCAGTTCTCCGGTAGGCTGCTTTTTCTGGCAAATTTGTATGCCTCATCTTTTGTTTTTACACTATCCCTGATTTCCCTAGTTATCCATGGATGCACCACCTTCCCCGATTTATTCTTTTGCCAAACTGGTATGAACAATTTTTGTACTTCATCCATGCAGTCTTTAAATACCTTCCATTGCACATCCACTGTCAACCCTTTAAGAATCACCTGCCAGTCTATCTTGGCCAATTCACATCTCATACCTTCAAAGTTACCTTTGTTCAAGTTCAGAACCCTTGTTTCTGACTTAATTTTGTCACTCTCCATCCTAATGAAGAACTCAACCATATTATGGTCACTCTTGCCCAAGGGGCCACGCACAACAAGACTGCTAACTAACCCTTCCTCATTACTCAATACCCAGTCTAGAATAGTCTGCTCTCTCGTTGGTTCCTCCACATGTTGGTTGAGAAAACTATCCCGCATACATTCCAAGAAATCCTCTTCCTCAGCACCCCAGCCAATTTGATTCACCCAATCTACATGCAGATTGAAGTCACCCATTATAACCGTGTTACCCTTGTTGCACGCATTTCTAATTTCCTGTTTGATGCCATCCCCAACTCCAATACTACTGTTAGGTGGCCTGTACACAGCTCCCACTAGCGTTTTCTGCCCCTTAGAGTTTCGCAGCTCTACCCATATCGATTCCACATCCTCCACGCTAATGTCCTTCCTTTCTATTGCATTAATCTCCTCTCTCACCAGCAACGCTACCCCACCTCCTTTTCCATTTCGTCTATCCCTCCTGAATATTGAATATCCCTGGATGTTCAGCTCCCAGCCTTGGTCACCCTGGAGCCATGTCTCCGTGATCCCAACTATAGCATAGTCATTAATCGCTATCTGCACCTTCAACTCATCCATCTTATTACGAATGCTCCTCGCATTGAGACACAAAGCCTTCAGGCTTGTTTTTACAACACTCTTACTCCTTATACAATTATGTTGACAAGTGGCCCCTTTCACATCAATCCCTATTACACTTGGCCATACTCTCCTATCCCTTTGTGAGCTTTCTTTCCCATTAATTCTGGGGTCTAACCATCCCTTTACTCTCTTTCCCTTTAACTCCGTCCTCGACTAACCCATTTGACACCCCACCCCCCTTATTCAGTTTAAAACCATCTGTGTAGCAGTGGCAAACCTGCCGGCCAGAATGCTGGTCCCCCACCTTTAAGTTGCAATCCGTCCCTTTTGTACAGTTCCCCCTTACACCAAAACAGATCCCAGTGATCTAAGAATCTAAATCCCTGCCCCCTGCACCAGTTCCTCAGCCACACATTCAGGTCCCGTATCTCCCTGTTCCTGCTCTCGCCAGCACGAGGAACTGGAAGCAAACCGGAGATAACAACCCTGGAAGTCCTGCTTGTCAGCATTTTTCCGAGCTCTCTGAAGTCCCACTGCAAAATATTCATCCCCTTCTTTCCAACATCATTTGTGCCAACATGCACGACCACTTCCGGCTGTTCACCTTCACCCTTGAGGATTGTCTGCACATTTCACATTTCATATCATACAGCTTCAATTACGGATGTTATGGAGATTCTATTGTCACTTTTTCATGATAACAAACTTTATTAAGAGTGACATTAACAGTGCCCGGAGTGCTTTGTCCAATTATTTACGGCTGGGGTCAGCACACCACACAGTAGGGTCCCACCTGTTAATAACCAAATTTATGAAGGGTGTCTTTAACTCCACTCCACCTAGACCTAGGTATACACACATATGGGATGTCAGCGTGGTCCTCACGCTGCTCTGTCAGTGGGCACCAGTTTCATCTCTGTCCTTGCACCAACTGACATTGAAAGTAGTCATGCTCATGGCCCTGGCCCTGGCCTCAGCACAACGGGTCCAGACGCTACATAAAATCTAACTGGACAGTATGGGTTCTTCCAGCAATAATATCACCTTTTTCATTTGGGCTCTCGTCAAGCAGGGGTACAGGGGCTCAAATTGAGTTTTATGGCATACCCCTCAGATCCATGAGTGTGTGTAGTAGTATCATCTATAACCCAATACATAAAGGTCACCAAGAGCTTGAGAGGCTTGGAACTCTCCTTCTTTGTCAGCTACACCAAACCTCACAAACAGGTTATGGTGCAGACCATCTCTAGATGGATTAAACAGGTTCTGGCGTATGCAGGAGTGGATACTGATATTTTTAAACCTCATTCCACCAGGGCTGCATCAACATCAGCAGCAAGAGATTATGGACATAACCCTTGACCAAATTTTGGCAGCTGCGGGATGGTCGAATGAGAGGACGTACCAGAGGTTTTATAATAAGCCTATCGCCAGATCCAGGATTTTTGCTGATTCTGTTTTAAGTTCTGTTTCACAGTTTCCCCCTGAGTGAGATGGGGTCACTGTTTATTTTCTTTCTTGGCATTAAAGCATTAGTATTGTTAAACATGTCATTTTTTGAATGCATTAATTTTCTCACTCGTCCTGATCAATTGACTCGTTTCTCAGCATGAAATCACAGACCTTCAAAGTCTTCCCGTAGTCACTCACGTGACTCCAAAGTAAAATAGTAAGATTAAATGAGAACTTACCAGTTTGAAGTTTGATCGTTATTTTATGAGGAGTTACGATGAGGGATTACGTGCCCCCCGCTCCCTACCCTCGTAACATAACGATCATCTGGTAGTTCTAGTCATCTATAATCTTACTATGTTAGTTTAATAACGTTTTTCTGTGACTTCACACCGCTGCTTTAAAGATTGATGTGCATGCGAGGGGACAGCCTTTTTCACGTAATCCCTCATCGTAACTCCTCTTAAAATAATGATCAAACTTCTAACTGGTAAGTTCTTGTTTAATCTTACTATTTTCTCTCACAAGTTACAAAAGATCACCAGGGGTGCCGGGAAGATTGCCCCCCTGCCGGCAGTCTGTATGTTTTTCTTTCTTTTAGTTATTTTTTAGTGCGTTAAAAGTTTGTTTTAATGTTCTTGGGTTTGTTTTATGTGGGGGGAGGGGGGAGGGGATCATGGGAAACCTTTTTTCAAGTTCTTACCTTCCCAGAAATGTGATCAATTTTCGGATCACATTCTCCAGGCTCTGCGGCCTACCATCGATGGAGCTGGAAGAGTAGGAGTGAACGGGTCCTTGGGAAACAAAGAGTAGGAGTGAATGGGTCCTTTTCAGAATGGCAGGCAGTGGCGAGTGGAGTGCCGCAAGTCTCGGTGTTGGGGCCGCAACTGTTTATCATATATATTAATGATTTGGAAGAGGGAATTAGGGGCAACGCTAGCAAGTTTGCGGATGACACAAAGCTGGGTGGCAGTGTGAACTGTGAAGAGGATGTTAGGAGGTTGCAGGGTGACCTGGACAGGTTGAGTGAGTGAGCAGATGCGTGGCAGATGCAATATAATATAAATAAATGTGAGCTTATCCACTTTGGCGGCAAAAACAAGAGGGAAGATTATTATCTCAATGGGGTTAGGTTAGGTAAGGGGGAGATGCAACGAGACCTGGGCGTACTTGTACACCGGTCACTGAAAGTTGGCTTACTGGTACAGCAGGCAGTGAAGAAAGCTAATGGAATGTTGGCCTTCATAACAAGAGGATTTCAGTATAGGAATAAAGAGGTTCTTTTGCAGTTGTATCGGGCTCTGGTGAGACCACATCTGGAGTATTGTGTACAGTTTTGGTCTCCTAATTTGAGGAAGGACATCCTTGTGATTGAGGCAGTGCAGCGTAGGTTCACGAGATTGATCCCTGGGATGGCCGGACTGTCATATGAGGAAAGATTGAAAAGACTAGGCTTGTATTCACTGGAATTTAGAAGGATGAGAGGGCATCTTATAGAAACATATAAAATTATAGAAGGACTGGACAAGCTAGATGCAGGAAAAGTGTTGCCAATGTTGGGCGAGGCCAGAACCAGGGGCCACAGTCTTAGAATAAAGGGGAGGTCATTTAAGACTGAGGTGAGGGAAAAACGTTTTCACCCAGAGAGTTGTGAATTTGTGGAATTCTCTGCCACAGAAGGCAGTGGAGGCCAAATCACTGGATGGATTTAAGAGAGAGTTAGATAGAGCTCTAGTGGCTAGTGGAATCAAGAGATATGGGGAGAAGGCAGGCACGGGTTATTGATAGGGGACGATCAGCCATGTTCACAATGACTGACGGTGCTGGCTCGAAGGGCCGAATGGCCTCCTCCTGCACCTATTTTCTATGTTTCTATGTTTCAATGTTTCTAATAAAGTGTGATTCTTATTCTGATTCTGATTCTGATCCTGATCTTTCTCATCTAGCTTCTGAGACAAGCACTCCAGACCACAAGTTGCTAAGTGAAAAACTTGAAAAATAAATTTAAAGATTGGAGTTTTTGTTTAAACCACAAAATTATTATAAATTAACAAATGTTGCCGCGAGACTTTTACTGCTATTTCCCAACATACAGATCACGGGAATTGGAAAGAGCCCTGGTTTTCAAGGGAAATTGGACATCTTGTTCAGAAAAAGAGGGAGATCTACAATAATTATAGGCAGCATGAAGTAAATGAGGTGCTTGAGGAGTATAAGGAATGTAAAAAGAATCTTAAGAAAGAAATTAGAAAAGCTAAAAGTTTTTTAAGAGGTTGCTTTGGCAAGTAAGGTGAAAGTAAATCCAAAGGGTTCCTACAGCTATATTAATAGCAAAAGGATAACAAGGGATAAAATTGGTCCATTGGAGAGACCGAGTGGACAGCTATCTGCAGAGCCAAAAGAGATGGGGGAGATATTGAACAATTTATTTTCTTCGGTATTCACCAAGGAGAAGGATATTGAATTATGTGAGGTAAGGGAAACTAGTAGAGTAGCTATGGATACTATGAGTTTCAAAGTAAAAGAAGTACTGACACTTTTGAAAAATATAAAAGTGGATAAGTCTCCAGGTCCTGACAGGATATTCCCTAGGACATTGAGGGAAGTTAGTGTAGAAATAGCCGGGGCTATGACAGAAATATTTCAAATGTCATTAGAAACAGGAATAGTCCCCGAGGATTGGCGTACTGCGCATGTTGTTCCATTGTTTAAAAAGGGTTCTAAAAGTAAACCTAGCAATTATAGACCGGTTAGTTTGACTTCAGTGGTGGGCAAATTAATGGAAAAGATACTTAGAGATAATATATATAAGTATCTGGATAAAGAGGGTCTAATTAGGAACAGTCAACATGGATTTATGCCTGGAAGGTAATGTTTGACTAATCTTCTTGAATTTTTTGAAGAGGTTACTAGGGAAATTGACGAGGGTAAAGCAGTGGATGTTGTCTATATGGACTTCAGTAAGGCCTTTGACAAGGTTCCTCATGGAAGGTTGGTTAAGAAGGTTCAACTGTTGGGTATAAATGCAGGAATAGCAAGATGGATTCAACAGTGGCTGAATGGAAGAAGACAGAGGGTAATGGTGGATGGCTGTTTGTCGGGTTGGAGGCAGGTGCCTCAGGGATCTGTGTTGGGTCCTTTGTTGTTTGTCATGTACATCAATGATCTGGATGAAGGGGTGGTAAATTGGATTAGTAAGTATGCAGATGATACCAAGATAGGGGGTGTTGTGGATAATGAAGAGGATTTCCAAAGTCTACAGAGTGATTTAGGCCAGTTGGAATAATGGGCTGAAAGATGGCAGATGGAGTTTAATGCTGATAAATGTGAGGTACTACACCTTGGCAGGACAAATCAAAATAGGACGTACATGGTAAATGGTAGGGAATTGAAGAATACAGTTGAACAGAGGGATCTGGGAATAACCGTGCATAGTTCCTTGAAGGTGGAATCTCATATAGATAGGGTGGTAAAGAAAGCTTTTGGTATGCTAGCCTTTATAAATCAGAGCATTGAGTATAGAAGCTGGGATGTAATGTTAAAATTGTACAAGGCATTGGTGAGACCAAATCTGGAGTATGGTGTACAATTTTGGTCGCCCAATTATAGGAAGGATGTCAACAAAATAGAGAGGGTACAGAGGAGATTTACTAGAATGTTGCCTGGGTTTCAACAGCTACGTTACAGAGATAGGTTGAATAAGTTAGGTCTTTATTCTCTGGAGCGCAGAAGGTTAAGGGAGGACTTGATAGAGGTCTTTAAAATGATGAGAGGGATAGACAGAGTTGATGTGGACAAGCTTTTCCCTTTGAGAATAGGGAAGATTCAAACAAGAGGACATGACTTTAGAACTAAGGGACAGAAGTTTAGGGGTAACATGAGGGGGAACTTCTTTACTCAGGGAGTGGTGGCAGGTGTGGAATGAGCTTCCAGTGGAAGTGGTGGCGGCAGGTTCGTTGGTATCATTAAAAATAAATTGGATAGGCATATGGATGAGAAGGGTATGGAGGGTTATGGTATGAGTGCAGGCAAAAAAGGGAAAAAAGTTGTTCGGCACGGACCTGAAGGGCCGAGATGGCCTGTTTCCGTGCTGTAATTGTTATATGGTTATATGGTTATATGGAAAGGGCCAGAAGCACCTCCATTCACCAAGTGAGCTTGAACTCAAGAACAAGATATTTTTCCCAAGCTTCGGGTGACACGGTGGCACAACGGTAGAGCTACTGCCTTACAGAACCAATGACCTTGGTTTGATCCTGACTACAGGTGCTGTCTGTACAATACTTGTACGTTCTCCCCGGACCTGCAATAGGTTTCTCCAATATAATTTTTGGTTTACTACCACACTCCAAAGATGTACAGGTTTGTAGGTTAATCTCCTTGGATATAAATGTAAACTTGTCCCGAGTGTGTGTAGGGTAGTGTTAATGTGCAGGGATCACTTGTGGGTGTGGGTCTGTTTCTGCACTGTATCTCTAAACTAAACTAAACTTCATTCTCCCACCTATATGCTGGGGATACTCTTGAACAATTAGATGCATGTTAACTTGGTACATGGATGCCGATTCCAGTTTCCTATTTGCGACATGTTGAATCATAGCTGGTAATTTAATCCTTCAGGTGTCTCATTCTTTTATTCAAAGCTCCCTATTATCTCAATTGATTCTCATTTCCTATGTTAGTAGGATGCCCACGAGTGTTCACAGCAACGTATTATCTTCACTTCCAGGCATTTTCCACCAGATGTCACTGCATACTGGGCAGGAATGAATGGTTTATTTTCCTCTTGATATCCATTATTATCAAGATAAAATCATTCCCTTCATTGTTGAAGATTAGCTGGTACACCACACTTTAACTACTGAATCTTTTATTGTACTGAGACATTGCCTTTCATTTTAAAACAAATACACATGTTCCTGATGCAAGCTGGTGACATCAAACTGCTCTATGATAATCTGAAACAAATAATTGTGGTTGAGGTGGGAAAACAAGCAGAGTGTAGCCTTGAAGCAAAGCAGCTGCAATATATACATGTGAAGGCACATAAAATCAATTGAGAAAGATTAATTCTGACGAGAATGGTAGGAGAATAAGTAATTTATAATGTAACATGATCATACCACATCTTTTATCAGACTTTACTAGACTTTATCTTGCACTAAATATTATTTTCTTTATCCTGTATCTGTGCTGCTGTACAACATCTGTGCAACTGTGGGCAGCTCAATTGGAATTATGTATAGTCTCTCTGCTCACTGGATCGCACGCAACAAAAATGCTTTTCACTGTACCTCGATACTTGTGACAATAAACTAAATGTCAACATAAACATAAACCACATAAACATTTTCATATTTCAGAAACATAAACCATTTTTTTCTTGCCCAACCAATTATTGTTTGAAAATCTACAAACAAATGTTTCCCCCCAAGTATAGGCAATCACACCCCTTGCTCCACTCCAGTGTCACAATGTATAACATTAAGCACAAACATTTCCATCATAGACCAGTCAAACGCCATAAGTCTTCGACATTCAGGAAAGAATTTCATTGTTACCATCCTGCACTCTTCAGCCCTTGCAGGTAAAGTTCAGCCCATTCACCAACCACTGAGAACTCTCTGTTTCTCTTCCATCTTATGTTTCTCCATTTAGTCAAGTGTTGGATTCCCAACTATATATCAATCACCAGTTTAAGTGAAACTTGCATCCAAAATGCTGTGTGTAGGAAGGAATGGCAGATTGCTGGTTTAAACCTAAATTAGACACAAAAAGTTAGAGTAAATCAGCGGGACAGCCAGAATCTCTGGAGAAAAGGAATAGGTGACATTTCGGGTCGAGATCTTTCTCGAGAGATGCTATCTGGCCCGCTCAGTTACTCCAGCTTTTTGTGTCTATCTTCACATCCAAACTGCTGTTACATTTTGGAGCAATATATTTAGAATTATTTCTCTTTAACTAAAACTTATTTGTACAATGGCAAATGTAAAATCTGCAATGAATCTAATATTTTGGAAGATAATTTTGTTTTAACTAGTGGGCCAAATGCGGGCAAATGGATTAGTTTAGGCGGAGCATATTGGTCGGCATGGACATAAGGTCATAAGGAAAAGAAGTAAAATTAGGCCATTCGGCCCATCTAGTCTACTCTGCCATTTAACCATGGCTGATCTATCTCTCCCTCCTAACCCATTTTCCTGCCTTCTCCCTATAATATCTGACACCTGTACTTATCAAGAATCTATCTCTGCCTTAAAAATATCCACTGACGGCCTCTACAGTCTTCTGTGACAAACAATTCCACAGATTCAACACCCTAAAAAAAATTCTCCTCATCTCCTTCCTAAAAGAACGGCCTTTAATTCTGAGGCTATGACCCTCCCACTATGGAGTTCTAGACTCTCCCACTAGTGGAAACTTCCTCTCCACATTCACTCTATCCAAGCCTTTCACTATTCGGTATGTTTCAATGAGGTCCCCCCTCATTCTTCTAAACTCCAGCAAGTACAGGCCCAGTGCTCATCATAGGTTAACCTATTCATTCCTGGGATCATTCTTGTAAACCTCCTCTGGACCCTCTCCAGAGCCAGCACATCCTTCCTCAGATATGGTGCCCAAAATTGCTCACATGTTGGGCTAAAGAGCCTGTTTTCATGCTCTATGACATTATGACTTAAATATGGGCGGCTTAGCTGACGCCCGTTAGTAACAAACCCAGGAAATATAACATGACTACTCTAGTCCTTCTCTCTGTTTTTTGTCCATTAACTAATCCTCAATTCACACCAATACATTCCCTTGCTAGCTGCAAGGACAAATCAAAATAGGACGTACATGGTAAACGGTAGGGAATTGAAGAATACAGTTGAACAGAGGGATCTGGGAATAACCGTGCATAGTTCCTTGAAGGTAGAATCTCATATAGATAGGGTGGTAAAGAAAGCTTTTGGTATGCTAGCCTTTATAAATCAGAGCATTGAGTATAGAAGCTGGGATGTAATGTTAAAATTGTACAAGACGTTGGTGAGACCAAATCTGGAGTATGGTGTACAATTTTGGTCGCCCAATTATAGGAAGGATGTCAACAAAATAGAGAGGGTACAGAGGAGATTTACTAGAATGTTGCCTGGGTTTCAACAGCTAAGTTACAGAGATAGGTTGAATAAGTTAGGTCTTTATTCTCTGGAGCGCAGAAGGTTAAGGGGTGACTTGATAGAGGTCTTTAAAATGATGAGAGGGATAGACAGAGTTAATGTGGACAAGCTTTTCCCTTTGAGAATAGGGAAGATTCAAACAAGAGGACATGACTTTAGAATTAAGGGACAGAGGTTTAGGGGTAACATGAGGGGGAACTTCTTTACTCAGAGAGTGGTAGCGGTGTGGAATGAGCTTCCAGTGGAAGTGGTGGCGGCAGGTTCGTTGGTATCATTTAAAAATAAATTGGATAGGCATATGGATGAGAAGGGTATGGAGGGTTATGGTATGAGTGCAGGCAGGTGGGACTAAGGGAAAAAAGTTGTTCGGCACGGACTTGAAGGGCCGAGATGGCCTGTTTCCGTGCTGTAATTGTTATATGGTTATATGGTTATAAGATCAATGCATTAACAGATTGATCAGATCTGCTTTCCCCTTCATAAAATAAAGTTGTCTCTACCCAATGCTGGTAGTATTTTCCACATGCCCTGCTACCACTTCTTTGCTACCAATGCTGTCAATTCTAGCGTAGACAAAAGACTGGAGAAACTCAGCGGGTGCAGCAGCATCTAAGGAGCGAAGGAGATAGGCGACGTTTCGGGTCGAGACCCTTCTTCCTAGCATTTACCTAACACGAATGTCAAGCTAACTGGTCTATAGTTCTCCATTTTCTCAATGTAGTTGCGTTGGCTATCTTCCAATCTGTGGCACCAATTCAAGAATTTATGGAATTTTGGAAAATGATAACTTTTTCAACTTCAGAAATGGTTTGTTGAAATGCTGAAAATCTGCTTTTGTAAATTCTGTAACTGCCCCATTCCATTTTACCTGCAGAGTAATCTCTAATTTCCCAAAGGATTTGCAACAGTAAGAATAACAGAGGACAAGAAACAGCATTAGCAAGATAGGAGCAGGTGCCAGCTTACGCCATCTTTTGTCATGATCGGGGGATGGGAAGGCAGTGACGGGGAGGGGAAGGTTGGGCGAATTTATAGCAATTCTGTTTGCGGTGCTGCTAACAAATGGCACTTCAGCTTTGATAACATAAGCCATTCTCCACCGTCTGAGTACAGCCAGCTGCTAATCCCTTTTTAACCAATGCAATTCATCCTGCGAATGATCCCAGGTCGCAGGAATCAATAATAGACACGATTAAAATATTGAACAGTGAATCTGGAGTTTAGTGTCGCTCATTGACAAGGCTTGAGCATGCCTGGCAAGGTTAATTTTTAATGCTTATTCTTTATTGCCCCTTGAGCAAAGGGCGATTAAGTTACCCACATTACTGTGGGTCCAACATTACATGTTGGCTAGATTGCATGAGTATGTTAATAAGCATTTAGGGTTTTCATGGCCACATTTATTGGCATAAACTTTCTAATAGACAATAGACAATGGATACAGCTGCAGGCCATTCAGCCAGCACCGTCATTCAATGTGATCATGGCCGATCATCCCCAATCAGTACCCCATCCCTGCCTTCTCCCCATATCCCCTGACTCCGCTATCTTTAAGGGCCCTATCTAGCTTTCCCTTGAAAGTATCCAGGGAATCGGCCTCTGAGGAAGAGAATTCCACAGACTCACAACTCTCTGTGTGAAAAACTGTTTCCTCATCTCCGTTCTAAATGGATTACCCCTTATTCTTAAACTATGGCCCCTGGTTCTGGACTCCCCCAACATTGGGAACATGTTTCCTGCCTCTAGCGTGTCCAAACCCTTAATAATCTTATATGTTTCAATAAGATCCCCTCTCATCCTTCTAAATTCCAGAGTATACAAGCCCAGCCGCTTCATTCTCTCAGCATATGACAGTGCTGCCGTGCCGGGAATTAACCTTGTAAACCAATGCTGCACTCCCTCAATAGCAAAAATGTCCTTCCTCAGTTTAGGGGACCAAAACTGCACACAATACTCCAGGTGAGGAATGAAATTCAGTCCCTTATGAGGGGTGACATGGAATCAGGAGAAGTAGAGTCAGTATGGATAGAACTGAGGAATAGGAAGGGTAAAAAGACCTTAATGGGAGTTATCTACAGGCCCATCAAGAGTTAAAATTGGCATGTCGCAAAGATAATGCTACGGTGTTATGGGAGATTTCAACAGGCAGGTAGACTGGGAAAATCAGGTTGGTACTGGACCCCAAGAAAGGAGTTTGTGGAGTGCCTCCGAGATGGATTCTTAGAGCAGCTTGTGCTGGAGCCTACCAGGGAGCAGGCAATTCTGGGTTTAGGCTGTGAAATTAACTGGATTTGATAAAGGGAACTCGAGATAAAGGAGCCATTCGGAGGTAGTGACCATAATTTGATAAGTTTTAATCTTCAATTTGAGAGGGAGAAGGGAAAATCGGAAGTGTCAGTATTACAGTTGAACAAAGGGGACTATGGAGCCATGAGGGAGGAGCTGGCCAAAGTTGACTGGAAAGGGACCCTAGCAGGGATGACAGTGGAACAACAATGGCTGGTATTTCTGGGAATAATACAGAAGGTGCAGGATCAGTTCAATCCAAAGAGGAAGAAAGATTTCAAGGGGATTAAGGGGCGACCGTGGCTAACAAGGGAAGTCAAGGAAAGTACAAAAATAAAAGAGAAATATAACATAGCAAAGTTGAGTGGTAGTCAGAGGACTTTCAAAGAGCAACAGAAGATAACTAAAAGGCAATACTGGAGAAAAGATGAGGTACAAAGGTAAGCTTGCCAAGTATAGTCAAGGAGGATAATAAAAACATCTTTAGGTATGTGAAGAGGAAAATTGGAGACAAGACAAAGGTGGGTCCCTTGAAGACAGAACCAGGTGAATTTATTATGGGGAGCAAGGAAATGACTGAGACTCCGAACCTTTGACACAAAGACGAGGAACAGCCTCGAGAATTGGGGCATGCTCTCATCTACTTGCAAGAAGAACAACAGAGGTACACCTTCGGCCCACCAAGTCCGCACTGACCAGCGATAGCCCGTTCACACACTCGTTTAGAGATACAGCACGGAAACAGGCTCTTCAGCCCACCGAGTCCGCACCGACTAGCGATCACTTGTTCACACTCTAGTTAAGTTTTGCGATACAGTGCGGAAACAAGCCCTTCGGCCTGCCGAGTCCGCGCCAACCAGCGACACCCCATACATTAACACTATCCTACACACACTAGAGATAATTTTCACAGGTAGGACAGGGTGATGAAGAAAGCTTTTGGCACATTGGCCTTCATCAGTCAGCATATTGAGTATAGAGGTTGGGAGGTCATGTTGTAGTTGTACATGACACTGGTGAGGCCGCATTTAGAGTATTGTGTTCAGTTCTGGGCACCGTCTTATAGGAAAGATGTTGTCAAGCTGGAAAGGGTTCAGAGAAGATTTACGAGGATGTTGCCAGGACTAGAGGGGCCTGAGCTACATGGAGAGGTTGCAGCAGGCTAGGACTAGTCCTTGGAGCACAGGAGGATGAGGGGTGATCGTATAGAGATGTACAAAATCATGAAAGAAATAGGTCGGGTAGACGCAGAGTCTCTTGCCCAGAGTAGGGGAATAGAGGACCAGAGGACATAGGTTTAAAGTGAAGGGGGAAAGATATAATAGAAACCTGAGGGGCAACTTTTCCACACAGAGTGGTGGGTGTATGGAACGAGCTGCCGGAGGAGGTAGTTGAGGCAGGGACTATCACAACGTTTAAGAGATGCTTGGACAGGTACATGGATAGGACAGGTTTGGAGGGATATGGGCCAAAAGCGGGCAGGTGGGACTAGTGTAGATGGGGCATGTTGGTCGGGGTGTGCAGGTGGGACTAGTGTAGATGCGGCATGTTGGCTGACGTGGGCAAGTTCGGCTGTTTCCGAGCTGGGTGACTGTATATGTCTCTTTCCACACCTGGAGTATTGCGTATAGTTTTGGTCTCCAAATCTGAGGAAAGACATTCTTGCCATAGATGGAGTACAGAGAAGGTTCACCAGATTGATTCCTGGGATGTCAGGACTTTCATATGAAGAAAGATTGGATAGACTCGGCTTGTACTCGCTAGAATTTAGAAGATTGAGGGGGGATCTTATAGAAACTTACAAAATTCTTAAGGGGTTGGACAGGCAAGTTGCAGGAAGATTGTTCCCGATGTTGGGGAAGTCCAGAACAAGGGGTCACAGTTTAAGGATAAGGGGGAAATCTTTTAGGACCGAGATGAGAAAAACATTTTTCACACAGAGAGTGGTGAGTCTCTGGAATTCTCTGCCACAGAAGGTAGTTGAGGCCAGTTCATTGGCTATATTTAAGAGGGAGTTAGATGTGGCCCTTGTGGCTAGAGGGATCAGGGGGTATGGAGTGAAGGCAGGTACAGGACACTGAGTTGGATGAGCAGCCATGATCATATTGAATGGCGGTGCAGGCTCGAAGGGCTGAATGGCCTACTCCTGCACCTATTTTCTATGTTTCTATATGTTTCTATGTGTGGTCTCACTAGGGCCCCGTACAACTGCAGAAGGACGTATTTGCTCCGATACTCAACTCCTCTTGTTATGAAGGCCAACATGCCATTCACTTTCTTCACTGCCTGCTGTACCTGCATGCTTACTTTCATTGACTGATGAACAAGGAACCCCCAGATCCCGTTGTACTTCCCCTTTTCCCAACTTGACACCATTTAGATAATATAATCTAAGATACTGTTTCATTAATTGAATGAAACTACCATTCAGTGGCATTTAAACTCATGCTTCTGGGTGTTCAGCCTAATACTGCGTAGGAAGGAATTTGGGCACCCTTTTAACACTCTTTTTTCTTTTTTCACTTATATTTTCTATTTTTTTTAATATATTAAGTATTTGAATTTATGTTATATATTATATGAATGTAATTATGAACAATACCGTATAACTATTTCAGATAGACATGGATATGGATTATTGAGATTGGTAATTTTCGTCGGATTGGCGTTTGGGTGCCTTGTTGAGCTGGAGGGGCCGAGAGGGCTACTCCAAAAAAAACCACCCTAATACTAAAATGCAAGATATGAATTTGAAGACTGGGGATGATGGAATCACTTTCTGTAGTTGGAATGTTAAGGGAATTAATGAACCAATTAAAAGGGGTAAGGTGTTAGCGCAGCTGAATAGATTGAAATCAGACGTTATTTTCCTCCAAGAGACGCATCTCAAAAGAGATGATCAATATAGATTAACAGCTAAATGGATTTCAAAGGTATATCATTCTTCATTTATACATAAATCTAGGGGAGTTGCAATAATTATTCGTAAAGGTATACCTTTTAAACAAAGTTCTATAATAGAAGATAAAGAGGGCAGATATGTAATAATTACAGGGGAATTATACTCAAAAAAAGTAATTCTTATGAATATATATGCTCCTAATTTCGATAACCCATTATTTTTCAAGAAAATATTCAATAATATTCCTATATCCACTCAACATAATTTAATAATTGGGGGCGATTTAAATTGCACTTTAGATAACTACTTAGACAGATCCTCAACAAAAAGGAAAGCTATTTCTAATTCAAGTAAACTTATAAATTCTTTCATTAATTCAACTAACGTTAAGGATATTTGGAGATTAGAGAACCCATCCGGACGAGAATATTCTTTTTTCTCGCCCGTATTCGGAACCTACTCGAGGATAGATTACTTTTTAATAGACTCAAAACTGCTTCCCTTTACGTACAATGCAAAATATCACAATATTATTATTTCAGATCATGCACCATTAACATTTAAGATAAAACTAAAAGATATATCTAATAAACCTATGACTTGGAGATTTAATCCTTAGATACTGAAGGACAAGGATTGTTGTAATCATGTGACAGAACAGATTAAATTATTCTTTGAGACAAACGACACACCTGAAATTTCACCATTGTTACTTTGGGATACATTTAAGGCATTCATGCGTGGTGCAATAATATCGGCACAAGCATATTTTAATAAAGAAAACCGAAAGAGGGAACAGAAGTTAGAAATGGAGATAAAACAACTAGACAATGAGAATATAAAACACCCTTCTAAGGAGTTAAGTAATAAAATTGCAATAGCAAAGTATAGACTAAATAAAATATACTCTAATCAAGTCATCAAACTTTTTCAACAAACCAAACAAGTGCATTTTGAATTTGGAGATAAACCGCATAAATTGCTAGCACGACAATTAAGAAAATTAGACGATGAAAAAACGATACATGGAATCAGATCAATGCAAGGAAATATACTGACCATACCAAAAGATATTAATGATAGATTTTTGCAATATTACCAACATCTTTACTCATCAAAATTAACAGGACAAACAGATGGAATGGAAACATTTCTACAAGAATGTCAAATTAAGAGTTTAGATCAGGAAGGGAGACACTTGTTAAATGCTGAAATATCAGTGAAAGATATCGCAGAATCAATTGGTTCATTAAAGAATGGAAAAGCTGCGGGGCCTGACGGCCTGAGTGCAGAATTTTATAAAATATTTCAAGATCTGATCTCTCCAAGACTACATACAGTGTATAGACATGCATATGAACAAGGAAAATTACCAGACTCTTTAAATGAATCCACAATTACACTCATACCTAAGGTAGATAAAGATCTGGAAGATCCTGGTTCATATAGAGCGATTGCCCTTCTAAATACAGACCAAAAAATATTAGCTAAAGTTTTATCTAGGAGACTAAGTTTGGTGATTTCTAAATTAATACATTATGATCAAACAGGTTTTATTCCAAAACGCTATTCATCTCATAATTTAAGACGCCTGTTTAATATTATATATTCTAAAAGAATACGAGATACGGAATTAGCAGTCATATCGTTAGACGCAGAAAAAGCATTTGACCAGGTGGAATGGTTATATCTATTTAATATAATGGAAAAGTTTCAATTGGGGGATCAATTTTGTAAATGGGTAAGAATCCTATACTCAGATCCTACTGCAAGAATTCTAACTAATCAAATACTATCAGTTAAATTTAAACTCTTTAGGGGATGTAGACAAGGATGTCCGTTATCGCCTTTATTATTTGCCTTGGCGATAGAGCATTTGGCGGAAAGAATTAGATCAGAACCTGAAATATACGGTTATAATACTGACACAACAACTAATAAAATATCCTTATATGCAGATGATGTTTTGATTTACATCACAAAACCTGAAATTAGTATTCCAATGTTGTTTGATGTTATAAATAAATTTAGTACATTTTCTGGATATAGGATTAATTGGAATAAAAGTGATATTATGCCAATAACTAATATAAATTTAAACATATTACAACAATATCCATTATCAATAGTTACTGACAAAATTAAATATTTAGGAATTAATGTATCTAAATCTCATAATTCATTAATTAGATCGAATTATCCTCAATTATTAGATAAACTTAAAAAAAATATTTTATATTGGAAAACACTGCCTATATCTTTGATTGGTAGAATAAATGCTATAAAGATGGTTTTTCTACCACAATTATTATATCTGTTTCAAACTATCCCTTTTTTCCTTCCGAAAACCTTTTTTAAAAAAATTGATAATATTGTTAATAGTTTTATCTGGGATTATAAAAATCATAGAATAAGTAAAAAACATTTATGTAAGTCAAAGATAAACGGAGGATTAGCACTTCCAAATTTTCTATACTACTTCTGGGCAGTACAGATTAAGAATATGAATTTTTGGTGGGTAAATACGGACCTGGAACCAACGTGGTTAAAGATAGAAAAGGAAGATTGTTTGCCTTTCAACGTAGATTCAATTATTTTTGCCCCAAAGGAAGTTCAAAAAAAAATTTATAGGGACAATCCAATCATTTATAATAATAGATGTATTTGGAAACAAATAGTCAAGACTTTACAATTAGACAATCTTTCATTTAGATTACCAATTATGAATAACCCATTATTTAAGCCCTCCACATTGGATGGAGGGTTCAGACATTGGGATAATTTAGGAATTACAAGGGTAGAGCACCTCTATAGAAATGGAAAATTTCTTTCATTTCAGGAATTACAAGATATCTACGGATTGTCTTCACAGCATTTGTTTAGGTATTTCCAAATTAGAGATTATTTTAAATCTAATACAAAGGATTTTAAAAATAAGGAACCAGGATTATTAGATGAATCGTTTAACTGGCATCCAACCACAGAAAAATTAATAGCTTATATATATAACATCATTATGGATAAGGAGAATCCAATAACTGAAACATATCGTCAAGCATGGGAAAATGAAATTGGATCACCTATAACCAAAGAAAATTGGGAAGAAAGTCTACAACGAATACACCGGTGCTCGTTAAATGCTAGACATATATTAATACAATTTAAAGTATTATACAGATTACATTATTCGAAAACCAAATTAAATGAACGGTTCTCCATCCACCGTACACTGGCATCTGGGAAAGGGAGAGGAGGGGGCGTCTGCCTCATGGTCAACTCGGCGTGGTGCTCAGACGTGGCAGTCCTGTCCAACTCTTGCTCTCCGCAACTGGAACATCTGGCGATGATGTGCCGGCCCTTCTACCTTCCGAGGGAATTCACCTCCATCATCCTGACCGCAGTCTACATCCCACCCCAGGCAGACGTCCGTCTGGCACTGGAGGAGCTGCACGCCATGATCAACGAACACCAGACGTCTTACCCCGAGGCATTTATCACGATTGCTGGGGACTTCAATAAGACAAACCTAAAGAAATCATTCCCCAACTTCCACCAACATGTCTCCTGCTGCACCAGAGGACCATACACCCTAGACCACTGCTACACCACCATCAAGAATGCCTATCGTGCTATCCCTCGCCCTCACTTCGGTAAATCTGACCATACTTTTTCCTGCCTACAGGCAGCAATTAAAGAGTGCACCCCCAGAGGTGAGGACAGTACAGAGCTGGTCGGGGGTGGGGGGGGGGGCAGAGAAACAACTTCAGGACTGTTTGGAGTCTGTCGCCTGGGCAATGTTCTTTTTTTTTATTAGAAGTAAATACATAATAAAAAACATTTTGTTTGTTGTAGTCATACATTATTAATATTGTTTGTATTATCAATTGTATAATAATTGTACTTTATATTTTTTAAATTTTTATATAGACAGAAAATAATAGAGGGAAAGAAAATAAACTGAAAAAATTAAAAGAGATTAAAAAAATAATCAGCTAATTATACATAATTGGAGATATGTCCGTGGATTATAAAATGTATTTCTTCATCTAATCCTTGATTCGGGTTTCAGTCAGGTTCTCGTGCCGAACCGGTTTGCCCCTTCAAATATTTAATGAATGGAGACCATATTCTAGTAAATAGTTCTTGTTTGTCCATTAAGACAAATCTTAATCTTTCCAAATGTAGGGTCTCCGACATTTCCATAGTCCACATTTTAATTGCGGGGGTTATAGGGCCTTTCCAAAATTGTAATATTAATTTTTTCCCAGTTATTAAACTATAATCGATAAAGTTCCTTTGGTTTGCTGTAAATAATTGATTTTGTTCTAGTATTCCTAATATTATTAATTTTGAATCGGGGTCCAATTGGATATTGACAAGTTCCGAAATTATCTTAAAAATTTCCGTCCAAAAATTATTAATTTTTATACAACTTACAAATGTGTGTGTTAAGTTAGCCTCTGAGTGCTGACACTTTTCACAAATAGGAGATATGCTTGGGAAAATTCTATTAAATTTTGTTTTTGAATAGTGCAATCTATTGTATTAAAGAGTGTCTAGCATTTAATGAACAGTGATGTATATGTTGTAAGCTTTCGTTCCATATTTTTGGCCTTATTGTTTGGCCTAGTTAATTTCCCCATGATTGTCTATGTATTTCTGTCATGGGTGCATCATTATCTAATAGAATATTATAAATATAAGATATCAATTCTTCTGTGTTAAGGTGTTTATTCAAACATTCATCAAGAATTTCTGTCTTTCTATTTCTATAGTCCTGTGTATTTGATTTAGCATAGTCTCTAAGTTGTAGGTATCTAAAGTAGTCATTTGAGTGAAGCCCATAAATTTGTTGTAGTTCCTGAAATGAGAGGAATGTACCTTTCCTAAAGAGATGACCCCTCTTTGTAATTCCGTGATTTTTCCATTGTAAAAAACCCTCATCCATCATTGAGGGTTTAAATGTAGCGTTGTTTACAATGGGAAGAGGTAGTGGTAAATTATCCAATTTTAGTGTCTTTTTTAATTGTTTCCAAATGCGTACTCCACTATATATTATGGGGTTTTCACTATAGGTTTTTTTTGCTTAATTTAGTAATAGCAAATAAGATCAACCCAATTTCAAAAGGTAAACAGTCTTCCTTTTCCATTTGGTTGTTGGTCCAGTTCTTCCAACCAAAAATTCATATTTTTAATGTTAACTGCCCAAAAATAGAGCATAAAATTCGGTAGTGCTAAGCCTCCATTTATTTTTGATTTACATAAGTGTTTTTTATTTATTCTGTGGTTCTTATAATCCCAGATAAAATTGATGACTTTCGAGTCAACCTTTTTAAAAAAGGTTTTTGGGACATATATCGGGATTAATTGAAAGAGGTACAATAATTGTGGGAGAAAAATAATTTTTATTGCATTAATTCTACCAAACATTGAGATAGGTAATGTTTTCCAATATAAGATATTCTTATGTAGTTTGTTCAATAAAGGCAGAAAGATAAATTTAAATAAAGAAGTATATGTCTTTGTTACATAAATTCCAAGATATTTAAATTTTTCATTTACTATTTTAAAAGGAAATTGTTGTAATATGTGTGGGTTACTTTCCATTATTGGCATGATTTCACTTTTATTCCAATTAATTCTGTATCCTGAAAACGAGCCATATTGAGTTATTAAATTTAATAAGTTTGGGATACTAACTTCAGGTTTTGTAATGTAAATTAATACATCGTCTGCATATTATTCAAGGACATTTTATTCTCAGTATCTTTGGTGTTATATTTCAGGATGGGACCTCAAGTTTTCTGCTAATGGTTCTATTGTGAGTGCAAATAATAGCGGGGATAACGGACATCCTTGTCTACAGCCTCTAGATAAGTTACATTTAGCTGATAACATTTGATTTGTCGATCTTCTAGCTGTTGGGTTAGTATATAAAAGTTTTACCCATGTACTAAACTTCTCGCCCAATTTTAAAATGTTCATAACCGAAAATAAATAGGGCCATTCCACCTGGTCAAAAGCTTTCTCAGCAACTAACAAAATAATTGCTAGATCTTTGTTAGTACTTCTCTTTGAGTATATAATATTGAATAATCGTCTCAGGTTATATGAAGAGTAGCGTTTTGGTATAAATCCTGTTTGGTCCGGGTGTATTAATTTATTACTCACTGTGCTTAATCTTTGTGCTAGGATTTTAGTTAATATTTTTTGATCAGTATTTCGGAGAGCTATAGCTCTATATGAACCTGGATCATCCAGGTCCTTTTCTATTTTTGGTGTAAGTGTTATTATAAATTCATTTAGCGTTTCTGGTAATTTCTGTTGGGTATAGATATGTTCATACAGTGTCTTTAAACGCGGAACAATCAAGTCATAGAATGTTTTATAGAATTCGGAGCCTATGCCATTGGGTCCCGGGGATTTACCTTTTTTTAGAGATTTGATAGACTCTTCAATTTCTTTTACTGGTATTTCAGTGTCTAATAATTCTCTATCTTTCAAATCTAACCCTTTAAGAATGCATTTTTGTAGGAATACTTCTGTTCCTGTCTGGTGATCTATCGTTTTAGCAGAGTAAAGGTTTTGATAATATTGCAGAAATCTCTCATTAATATCCTTAGATTGTACTAGTGGTTCTCCTGTTTCTGATTTAATCCTATGAATTGTTTTTTCCCCGTCCAGTTTCCGTAATTGACGAGTGAATCATTTTTGAGGTTTATCACCGAATTCAAAATGTAATTGTTTAGTATATTGGTAAAATTTTACAACTTAGTCTGAATATACTTTATTTAATTTATATTTCAATGCTGCAATTTTATTGTGTTTTATCATAGTTGGTGTAGCCGCATTTTCTATGTCTAATTGTTTTATTTCCCTTTCCAATGCCTGTTGTTTCGCCCGATTCTCTTTATTATGAAATGCTTGGGAGGAGATCATAGCTCCTCGAGTAAATGCTTTAAATGTTTACCATAGTAGGGAGGCAGACATTTCAGGGTTATCATTGATTTCAAAGAACATATTAATCTGATTAGTGAGATATTCCTTACATGCTTTTTCCTTTAAAATTTGTGGATTGAGTCTCCATTGTAACTGTTCCTCTGTCCTTCCATTTAATTTAATCATAAATGTTAAGGGAGCATGGTCCGAGATTATAATATTGTGATATTTTGAGTTATAAGCAAATGGAATAAGCTTGGAGTCCACCAAAAAGTAATCTATTCTTGAACATGTTTTATGTACCAATGAATAAAATTAATATTCTCGTCCGGTTGGGTTTTCTATTCTCCAAATATCCTTGATATTACTAGTATCTGTATATGTCAATGGACTGCGATTTTGTTTTCCGTTGTCTTGATGATCTATCTAAATAGGGGCCTAATGTACAATTTAAGTAACCTCCGATTATTAAATTGTGTTGTATTAGTTCCGGAATTGTATTCAATATTTTCTTAAAAAACAAGGGAATATCAAAATTTGGTCCATAAAAATTAATAAGAGTCAGTTTTTGTGCATATAATTCACCTATTAATACAATATATCTACCATCACTGTCCGTTATAGTTGATATATGTTTAAAAGGTATCCCTTTACGAATTAGTATTGCAACACCTCTGGATTTATGTGTGAATGAGGAATGATACGCTTTATCAATCCATTTAGCTTTCAATCTATGCTCTGCATCCTTTTTAAGGTGAATTTCCTGAAAAAATATTACATCTGTTTTAAGTGCTTTTAAATGTGCTAATACTTTACCTCTCTTGATTGGTTCGTTAATACCCTTAACGTTCCAACTACAAAATGTTATTCCTTCAGCCCCAATCTTCATATTCGAATCTTGCATCTTTTGTTTAGGGAGGTCTATAAAAGAGCAGATGGTTCAGCTCAACAAGCCCGACATTACACCCGAACATCAGGTAGATGAATTTTAAGTTTTGTTGGTCTTTCTTGCATATATATCTCCTTTGATAAAACTTATGACTCCATTCAAACTTAAAATTATAATAAAGTATTATATTGAAAAAGTGATAGATTAAGTGGTTAGTAAAGTGAAAAAAGAAAGAAAAAACTACATCTCTAAGTAGTGCAGTTAGCGATAGCTATACTAACATGGCTAGCCATCTACCGACTTCCGTAGCCATTGAAAAAAAAACTAGTTAGCTCCATGCTCTCTTTAAGATGACATTTCCATAGCGATATTTTACTGGGTGGGGGTGGGAAACATTTTAAGTTCCAAAGTATTCACATTCCATTAGTAAAAAATATATATATATATTTGTTTTAATAAAAAGGTAACAATTATCAAGATATAGTATATATCAAAATAGATAACAGAAGAGGAGAAAAAAAAAGAAAAAAGTGAAATCAAGCTTTAAATCCAACCGTACTCATAATTGCCATTTAACTAATTCTAAGTAATTCAATTATAAGTAATTAGTAACCATTAGTAATAGTTATTAGTAGTACCGCGCAGTTATGATTAGTATTTGTCAGTTATTAATGTAAATAGTAACTATGAGTGTAACATGTCCAAAGGAAAAGCCTTATTCAGCCATCCTTATCCAATTTCAATTGTCCTTAGGTATAACAGCTTAAATTCCATCCGATCTTTACAAAGTTACATTGTTCGTTGACGTCAGGTGTTTTGTAATTAATATTCAGTCGTCAGGCAGATTCTTGATCTTCTAGGCGAACTCCAATGCATCCTTAGGGTTGGTAAAGATATGTTCATTCTGATTGTAGGTAACTCTTAATGTAGTCGGGTACATTACTTCAAACCATACTTCAGATCTTTCACATCCTTAAGTATTCTTTTTGTCTTTTTAAACAGCGCTCTCTTCCGGGAGACCTCCACAGGATAATCTCGGTAGATACTGAACTTATCTCCATCGTATATGAGATTCCTGGTACGAACAATTTTTTTCATCATCTCCTCCAGTACATGGTTATATTGCACCTTTAGTATCATTTGTCTTGGTGGGGCATCTGCCCGTGAGAGGCGTCTCATCACTCTATGTGCTCGAGCTAGCAGAGGCTTTTGATCCAGATTTAAGACTTTTTGCAATAAGTCTGCAGCAAATTTGCGGGGGTCTCGTTTCCCCTCTCTTCCTTCTTGAATGCCGACGATTCTTCAATTCTGACGCCTCTGACGTCCTTCCAGTTCAGTGCATTTTTCAGTTATTTTACTCAGTAATTCTGATAGGCATTGGTTTACTCCGATAAGCTGTTTTGTCGTTTCGGCACTTGTTGAAGCAATCTCCTCTAAATTGGTTATTGCTATAGTCTGTTGATTCAGTGCTTTCTCAATGGGCTCCAACCTGTCATTAAAGCTGGACTCCATCGAGTTGATTTTGACATCCATCTCCGCATCCATCTCCTTAATTTGTTGATTTGTAATTTGGTTTAGAAGAATGAGGGGGGACCTCATTGAAACGTATAGAAGAATAGTGAAAGGCTTGGATCGAGTGGAGGTGGAGAGGATGTTTCCACATTTGGGAGAGTCTAGGACTAGAGGTCATAGTCTCAGAATTAATGGACGTTATTTTAGGAAGGAGATGAGCAGGAATTTATTTTGTCAGAGGGTGGAGAATCTGTGGAATTCTTTGCCACAGAAGGCTGTAGAAGCCTTCAGTGGATTTATTTAAGGCAGAAATAGACAGATTCCTGATTAGTATGGGTGTCAGAGGTTATGGGGAGAAGGCAGGAGAATGGGATTGGTGGGGGGAGATCGGTCACCCATGATTGAATAGTGTAGTAGACTTTATGGGCCTAATGGCCTAATTCTGCTCCTATCACTTATGATCTTATGATCCAGGCAATATTCTATGAACATTTTCCATTATTAATAAAGAGCAAGATTAAAACAAAGGCTTATATGACTGAATGTTTATCTATTTTAATCAGAAATTCTTTTGCAGCAGTAATGTCCTCCAGTGTGACTGTGTCCCATCAATTTCCCTGGAGACTAACTGTATATGAATGAGTCTGCTAAAATACAATCTGGTCAAATATGTCTCAGATGATGTCTGGTGATCATCTATCCCTACTGCCTGAGATGGCTTCAACTGAGTCTGGCATGCCATTTCATTCTGTATTTTACTTTGGAGTCACGTGAGTGACTACGTGAAGACCCCGCCAGCACATATGCGCGACATATCATCGAACGCATTGCGAAGCGCCAGGCAGGAGGAGCGTCGCTCCTCCAGCAGTAAGTTTAAAAACGGCCCGCAGGTGAGCACTTACCATTCCTGAGGTCGTTGTCGGCTCTGTTAGTATTTTTCTTACAGAGCACACCTAGATGGAATCGAGGACGAAGTCCAAATGAACCGCTGCCAAACTAGCTGCCGAAGACCGCGAAGCGGGCAGCCAGCAGCGGTCGGGTTCTCAAGAGCTGCTGGTTCAAACAGCACCCCCGACGTCACGCCGCTACAGCCCGCAGGAACTCCTCAGACTTGCGGCGAAGCCACCCGGAAGTCGGGCAGGTCCGTTGACTCGGCTGGAGGACACGCTGCCGGCGGGAAGCAACAACGGTTGATTATCCTGCATGGAGCGGATGGTGGAGCAGTTGCTCCAATGTGAGCTGCTACAGCAGGGGTATGGTCACAGTGGGGCTCCTCGCAGACCCACGGCAGCACCCTTTACAGGGCTGCCAAATGTCTCACCCTCTTCGCAGGGGAGGATAAGGAGTCAGAGCTGGGCTGACTCTGAAGAGGGGAGTGTGGCTGAAGAAACACCAATGGTAGGGGTGCCAGAAGAGGAGCTACTGGGCATGGTATCAAAATTTGCGATGCCTACCCAAAAAGGACTGCCGTTGCAGCCGAAGTTTGCAACCAGTGTAAACTACATGCCAACTAATCAACTTTAGGGAACAGGTCATTAATGACACCGCAGCCAAATACCTAGCTCCTGAGAATTGTGACTCCCTCAACGTGCCTGCAGTCAACAACGCCATCTGGGGTAACATGAGCCCTGGCATCAGAAGCCAGGAAGTAAAACTCCAAAGAATCCTAAAACTACTGGCTTCTGGAATACGGCCGTTGCCAGGTCAGTGGATGGAGTGGAGATGTCAGAAGAGCTACAGGATGCCCTGGCACTCCTCTGTCACACTCAGTTTGAGATAAACTGTTACAGAAAGAGTGTTATCCGACCTGCATTGAACCCCAAGTTCGCGGGGTTGTGCAGAACTAGCAGTGCACAGCCGCCTACACTACTATTCGTGGACAAGCAGGTAAAAGACCTCGATGAAGAGGCAAAGGCAATAGGCATGATAAAAGTGCCGGCTGCCACCAAGTCCTCATGCCTGGGGCGATAGCACCCCTATGCATCCACCAGCAGACCACGCTACCACAGTGAGAGAACACCTGCTGGTGAAAGCTCAAAGGCCGTCCCACCTGCCCAACGGTCTTTTTTAGACCATGCCCCAGCACGGCCTTCCTGGAAGATGCACCAACCCCACACCACAGCGCCTCCACCTCCCAGGAGACAAGGACAGAGGAAACCAACGCAGCACCACCGGTAACCATGGAGGTAGGTGGGTCTGGTTGCCTCAGGAACATTGCATGTGTAACTTCTTCACAGATTGGGGGACGGTTGCACTTGTTTCGGGATGCATGGAGTTCTATAACTTCTGATCCTTTCATACTGCAAAGTATTCAGGGATACAAAATTGAATTTGTTCACAAACTTCCCCTTCCCGTTCAGCATGCACCTAATCGAAAATTTGTACTTTCACAGAAAGAAAAGCTAGAAATGCTGAACTCATTCGAAAGGGGTAATTGAGAAAACCAAAAATGAATCTCACGAGTTTGTATTGAACATCTTCACCAAAAATAAAAAAGACGGCGGATGCCGCATCATTATTGATTTGACCCAACTGAATACTTTTGTGCAGTATGCCCACTTCAAAATGGAAACTTTTGTCACTGCCAAACAACAAGTTTCCAAGAGGTACTTCATGGCTTGCATCGACCTAATAGATGCATACTATTCAGTACCAATAGACAAAGATCATCGCAGATATTTGAAATTTGCCTGGATGGGGCAGCTCTGGCAGTATAAAGCACTGCCTAATGGATTAACATCAACACCCAGACTGTTTACCAAATTATTGAAACCAGCTTTAGCGTGTCTCAGAAAACAAAAACATATTGGTATGGCATATCTCTATAACATTATAATTGTGGGGAAAACCTTAGAGTTGGCTAAATTGGCTGTCTCAGCCACTGAGCACTTATTTCAAAAACTGGGGTTTATCATTCATCCAGAAAAATCCAAATTAATGCCTTCTACCACTATGGACTATTTGGGAATCATGTTTGACTCTGTCACTTTGCCACCGAACAAAGTGTCAGACTTGATAGAGTCTTGCTGGCATCAGTAAACCATCTATTCGGCAAATAGCCAGGGTAATTGGGAAGCTTGTGGCTGGCTTTCCAGCCACACAATTTGGGCCCTTGCATTACCAAAACATACAAAGAGCAAAAATTGTAGCACCCAAACACCATGGTGACCATTTTGACAGGCCAATGCAATTACCAGCAAAAGCAAAATTGGAATTACAATGGTGGATAGACAATGCTCGACATTGCTCTAATTCCATTACAATCACAAACCCCTAGGTTGTACTATAAACTGACGCCAGCGCTCAAGGCTGGGGAGCAACTAATACCACCTCCAGTTGCGGTGGTAGATGGAATGCACATGAATTAACCTTACTCCCAGCACTGGGAATTAATAATCTAGAAATGCTGGGAGCATTTCATGGACTCCGGGCTTACTGTTCAGACACACACCATCTGCATGTACGCCTACAAATTGATAATATGATGGCTTATATTAATCATATGGGTGGAATTAAGTTGATATCTTGTGATTAATTGGTCAATAGAATCTGGCACTGGTGCTTAGAAAGGAACATTTGGATATCAGCCACTTACCTCCCGGGTAAACTAAATACAGTGGCGGACACCAGGTCATGCAAGTTTAATGACAACACAGAATGGATGTTGGACCACAAAGCGTTTGCCGATATCGTAGCTCGGTATGGAACACCAGATATTGACCTTTTTGCATCCAGACTCAATCACCAAATACCAATATATGTTGCATGGAAACCAGACCCTGGAGCAGTAGCGATGGACGCTTTCTCGCCCCCCTGGGGGGATTTGTTTTTCTATGCATTTCCCCCCTCCTGCCTCATCAGTCGAGTCTTGCAGAAAATTCAACAAGACTCTGCATCAGGTATTCTGGTTGTACCTGACTGGCCTACTCAGCCATGGTTCCCTGTGGTACTGGACATGGTCTCAGAACCATGCATTCCAATACCTAAACGTCCAAGTTTACTGGTACATCCTGTGACAGGTGAGAGTCACCCGTGCCATGAACCTATTGGTTTGCTGGGTTTGAAAAGGCCACTCCTGGAATTTGGACTTTTGGACCGAACAATGAATATCATCACGGCATCGTGCAGGGAGTCCACCAGGAAACAATACCTCACTTACGTCAAAAAATGGGAGGTGTTTTGTACCAAGACAAACACCACATACGACACAGCCACCATTACGGAAGTGCTGGAGTTCTTGGCAAGCCTTCATTTTGATGAAGGTTTAAGCTACAGTGCCATCAACTGTGCCAGGAGTGCCCTATCCTCATATCACAGACTAGGTTTAGATCATCTTGCAGTTGGGTCTGACCCCTTGGTGTCTAAACTTATGAGGGGTATTTTCAACTCAAATCCCCCCAGGCCTAGATATTCCCAGACCTGGGATATTGGCATTGTGTTAACCATGCTCCGAGGGTGGGCACCAGTTATGTCTCATTCCCTAGCCAAATTGACATATAAAATGGTAATGCTGATGGTAATCATGACGGCGAAACGGGTCCAGTCCCTACAAAAGCTAAGTATGGACGCCATGGTTACATCCAACGATAAGGTAACTTTCTTCATTCAGGAGTTACTTAAACAAAACAGGCCTGGATCATCTGGCCACAAGTTGGATTTCCTAGCTTACCCCGTTGACAGCTGCGTATGCATAGTGACCCACCTTTCACACTAGCTGGAGGTCACCAAGTGTCTCAGGGTCACGAAAAGGGCTCTGCTTATGTCACAAATGTCCGCATCACATAGTCACCGTGCAAACTATATCAAGATGGCAAAGGGTGGTATTGGGTGCAGCGGGGTGGCCACTGATGTATTTAAATCTCACTCCACCAGGGCTGCATCTACATCGGCGGCTAGGATGATGGAAGTTCTTATGGACCACATCCTCGCAACGGCGGGTTGGGCTAATGAGAAAATCTTTCAGTGGTTCTATAGTAAACCCATGGCTGTGCCAGAGACGTTTGCAGACACAATTTTAAGTTCTGTATTATAATTACCCGAATTAGGGGTATTATTATTGTTATTTGTTAAATAAATACCCTCTTGTTTTTCAGCACAGTTTCATGTCTGAAATATGTTAACATACTTCCGCCATTTGTCATTATGGCAGTGTGTGAGCATGGACTCGTTCCAGTGCAAGAAATCACAGAGCTTCAAAATCTTCACGTAGTCACTCACTCACTTGACTCCGAAGTCAAATAGTAAGATTAAATGAGAACTTACCAGTTTGAAGGTTGATCTTTATTTTATGAGGAATTACGATGAGGGATTACGTGCCCTCCACTCCCAACCCTCTATTATAAAGGTCAACTGGTATAACCATATGACAAACCATATAACAATTTCAGCATGGAAACAGGCCTTCTCGGCCCTTCCAGTCCGTGCCGACCATTTATTTTCCCCTAGTCCCATCTACCTGCACTCAGACCATACCCCTCCATTCCCTTCCTGTCCATATACCTATCTACTTTACTTTTAAATGTTAAAATCGATCCTGCCTCCACCACTTCTGCAGGAAGATCATTCCACACAGCCATCACTCTCTGAGTAAAGAGGTTCCCCCTCATGTTACCCCTAAACTTCTGTCCCTTCATTCTCATGTCATGTCCTCTTGTTTGAATCTTCCCTACCCTCAATGGGAAAAGCTTATCCACGTCATATCTGTCTATCCCTTTCATCATTTTAAAGACCTCAATCAAGTCCCCCCTTAACCTTCTGCGCTCCAAAGAATAAAGACCTAACTTGTTCAACCTTTCTCTGTAACTTAGTTGCTGGAACACAGGCAACATTCTAGTAAATCTCCTCTGTACTCTCTCTATTTTGTTGACATCCTTCCTAAACCAAAATTGTTTATGGTGACCAAAATTGTACACCATACTCCAGAATTGGTCTTACCAATGCCTTGTACAATTTTAACATTACTTCCCTACTCCTATATTCAATGCTCTGATTTATAAAGGCCAGCACACCAAAAGCTTTCTTTACCACCCTATCTATATGTGATTCCACCTTCAGGGAACTATGCACAGTTATTCCTAGATCCCTCTGTTCCACAGCATTCCTCAATTCCCTGCCATTTACCATGTACGTCCTATTTTGATTTGTTCTGCCAAGATGTAGCACCTCACACTTATCAACATTAAACTCCATCTGCCATCTTTCAGCCCACTCTTCCAAATCTCTCTGTAGACTTTGAAAATCTACTTCATTATCCACAGCACCACTTATCTTAGTATCATCTGCATACTTACTTATCCAATTTTCCACCCCATCATCTAGATCATTGATGTACATGACAAACAACAGTGGACCCAACACAGATCCCTGAGGCACCCCACTGGTCACCGGCTTCCAACCTGACAAACAGCCATCCACCATGACTCTCTGGCATCTCCCATTCAGCCACTGTTGAATGCATCTTGCTACTCCGCCATTAACACCCAAAGATTGAACCTTCTTAACCAACCTTCCATGGGGAACCTTGTCAAAGGCCTTACTGAAATCCATATAGACAACATCCACTGCTTTACCCTCATCAATTTCCCTAGTAACCTCTTCAAAAAATTCAAGAATGTTTGTCAAACATGACCTTCCAGGCACAAATCCATGTTGACTGTTCTTGATCAGACCCTGTTTATCCAGATGCTTATATATATTATCTCTAAGTATCCTTTCCATTAATTTGCCCATCACTGACGTCAAACTAACAGGTCTATAATTGCTAGGTTTATTCTTTGAACCCTTTTTAAACAATGGAACAACATGCGCAGTACGCCAATCCTCCGGCACTATTTCCGTTTCTAATGACATTTGAAATATTTCTGTCATAGCCCCTGCTATTTCTACACTAACTGGTTCTACACTAGCTGGTTCTCTTATCTTACTATCTTAGTGAACTCTGTTATCTGTGATTTCACACCACTGCTTTGAAGAATGTCGCGCATGCGTGCTGGCGAGGTCTTCACGTAATCCCTCATCGTAACTCCTCATAAAATAAAGATCAAACTTCAAACTGGTAAGTTCTCATTTAATCTTACTATTCTACACTATTTGAATAAAATAAGTTATTAGCAACAAAGAAGAACAATTGCCCTAACTATGTCTGTTCCTTAACTTTAATTTGGCCAGAATATGATGTTGTGGCGATCAGTGAAACATGGTTGCAGGAGAGCTGTGATTGGAAACTAAATATTCCAGGATTTCGTTGCTTCAGGTGTGATAGAATTGGAGGGGCAAGAGGTGGAGGTGTTGCATTGCTAGTCAGGGAAGATATTACAGCAGTGCTTTGGCAGGATAGATTGGAGGGCTCATCTAGGGAGGCTATTTGGGTGGAACTTAGAAGTGGGAAAGGTGTAGCAACATTTATAGGGGTATATTATAGACCGCCAAATGGGGAACGAGAATTGGAAGAGCAAATATGTAAAGAGATAGCAGATATTAGTAGTAAGCACAAGGTAGTGATTGTGGGAGATTTCAACTTTCCACACATAGACTGGGAAACACATTCTGTAAATGGGCTGGATGGTTTGGAGTTTGTAAAATGTGTGCAGGATAGTTTTTTGCAGCAATACATGGAGGTGCCTACTAGAGGAGGGGCAGTGCTGGACCTCCAGTTAGGAAATGATACGGGACAGGTGGTGGAGGTATGCGTAGGGGAGCACTTCGGGTCCAGTGATCACAATACCATTAGTTTCAATATAATTATGGAGAAGGACAGAACTGGGCCTAGGGTTGAGATTTTTGATTGGAGAAAGGCTAACTTTAACGAGATGCGAGATGATTTAAAAGGAGTGAACTGGGACATTTTGTTTTATGGGAAAGATGTAGAGGAGAAATGGAGGACATTTAAAGGGGAAATTTTAAGAGTACAAAATCTTTATGTTCCTGTTCGGTTGAAAGGAACCAGTAAAAATTGGAAAGAGCCCTGGTTTTCAAGGGAAATTGGACATCTTGTTCGGAAAAAGAGGGAGATCTACAATAATTATAGGCAGCATGAAGTAAATGATGTGCTTGAGGAGTATAAGGAATGTAAAAAGAATCTAAAGAAAGAAATTAGAAAAGCTAAAAGAAGATATGAGGTTGCTTTGGCAAGTAAGGTGAAAGTAAATCCAAAGGTTTGCTACAGCTAAATCCTACAGCTATGTTAATAGCAAAAGGATAACAAGGGATAAAATTGGTCCATTGGAGAGACCGAGTGGACAGCTATCTGCAGAGCCAAAAGAGATGGGGGAGATATTGAACAATTTCTTTTCTTCGGTATTCACCAAGGAGAAAGATATTGAATTATGTGAGGTAAGGGAAACTAGTAGAGTAGCTATGGATACTATGAGTTTCAAAGTAAAAGAAGTACTGGCACTTTTGAAAAATATAAAAGTGGATAAGTCTCCAGGTCCTGACAGGATATTCCCTAGGACATTGAGGGAAGTTAGTGTAGAAATAGCCGGGGCTATGACAGAAATATTTCAAATGTCATTAGAAACTGGAATAGTCCCCGAGGATTGGCGTACTGCGCATGTTGTTCCATTGTTTAAAAAGGGTTCTAAAAGTAAACCTAGCAATTATAGACCGGTTAGTTTGACTTCAGTGGTGGGCAAATTAATGGAAAAGATACTTAGAGATAATATATATAAGTATCTGGATAAAGAGGGTCTAATTAGGAACAGTCAACATGGATTTATGCCTGGAAGGTCATGTTTGACTAATCTTCTTGAATTTTTTGAAGAGGTTACTAGGAAAATTGACGAGGGTAAAGCAGTGGATGTTGTCTATATGGACTTCAGTAAGGCCTTTGACAAGGTTCCTCATGGAAGGTTGGTTAAGAAGGTTGAACTGTTGGGTATAAATGCAGGAATAGCAAGATGGATTCAACAGTGGCTGAATGGGAGAAGCCAGAGGGTAATGGTGGATGGCTGTTTGTCGGGTTGGAGGCAGGTGACTAGTGGGGTGCCTCAGGGATCTGTGTTGGGTCCTTTGTTGTTTGTCATGTACATCAATGATCTGGATGAAGGGGTGGTAAATTGGATTAGTAAGTATGCAGATGATACCAAGATAGGGGGTGTTGTGGATAATGAAGAGGATTTCCAAAGTCTACAGAGTGATTTAGGCCAGTTGGAAAAATGGGCTGAAAGATGGCAGATGGAGTTTAATGCTGATAAATGTGAGGTGCTACACCTTGGCAGGACAAATCAAAATAGGACGTACATGGTAAACGGTAGGGAATTGAAGAATACAGTTGAACAGAGGGATCTGGGAATAACCGTGCATAGTTCCTTGAAGGTAGAATCTCATATAGATAGGGCGGTAAAGAAAGCTTTTGGTATGCTAGCCTTTCTAAATCAGAGCATTGAGTATAGAAGCTGGGATGTAATGTTAAAATTGTACAAGACGTTGGTGAGACCAAATCTGGAGTATGGTGTACAATTTTGGTCGCCCAATTATAGGAAGGATGTCAACAAAATAGAGAGGGTACAGAGGAGATTTACTAGAATGTTGCCTGGGTTTCAACAGCTAAGTTACAGAGATAGGTTGAATAAGTTAGGTCTTTATTCTCTGGAGCGCAGAAGGTTAAGGGGTGACTTGATAGAGGTCTTTAAAATGATGAGAGGGATAGACAGAGTTAATGTGGACAAGCTTTTCCCTTTGAGAATAGGGAAGATTCAAACAAGAGGACATGACTTTAGAATTAAGGGACAGAGGTTTAGGGGTAACATGAGGGGGAACTTCTTTACTCAGAGAGTGGTAGCGGTGTGGAATGAGCTTCCAGTGGAAGTGGTGGCGGCAGGTTCGTTGGTATCATTTAAAAATAAATTGGATAGGCATATGGATGAGAAGGGTATGGAGGGTTATGGTATGAGTGCAGGCAGGTGGGACTAAGGGAAAAAAGTTGTTCGGCACGGACTTGAAGGGCCGAGATGGCCTGTTTCCGTGCTGTAATTGTTAATATTATACCTGATCATTTTGGGTCCAGGCTATCACCCAAATTGCCATCTGCAATATCTACCTCTCAGATGTACCTTTTGTAAATGTGGATGACAGAACGAGCTGTGCCTCAGCACCTAAGATTTGTTTTGCAGGGCAGACCAGACTCCAGGCAGCTTGTAGGGCCTCCAGCAATGGATCCTTAGGTTCTGTTACTCTCCCTCCACTACATCCTGACTAAAACCTCTAAAAATGCTAAAAGATAAATCAATATTAAAATGAAGTGACATATCTCAAAACCTCTTTACCTCGGGATTAGCAATGGGGGTTACTGTCTCTACATCAGGTAGTCTAAGTGAAAGGTTAAGGGATCATCTGGAAGGTACACGGATCCCTCTCTCCAGCACACCATTTGTCCATCATTGGAATCTGTAGTGACTATTGTAACACTGCAAGATGTCAGGTGCGCCAGCAACGGACCTGAAATTAGTTACAGACTTCTGCATCTGCCCAAGCATCACAGACAAGCATCACGAGTTGAGCCAGTATTGGCGGACTGCCAGGACTTTCCTACAGAACTGGCAGCTGTCAGTCAGCAAAATTTGGCGACATTATGAAATTTCTTATTATTAATTTGTTTTTTAAAAATCTGTTCCCCAAGGCAGCAAGGTCCCAGACTCCAGAATTCTCTTTCTAAGCTTTTTCACCCTATTTTGATTTATCATACAAAACATAGAAAATAGGTGCAGGAGGAGACCATTCGGCCCTTCGAGCCAGTACCGCCATTCATTGTGATCATGGCTGATCGTCCGCTATCAATAACCCATGCCCGCCTTCTCCCCATATCCCTTGACTCCACTAGCCCCTAAGAGCTCTATCCAACTCTCTCTTAAATCCATCCAGTGAGTTGGCCTCCACTACCCTCTGTGGCAGGGAATTCCATAAATTCCAAACTCTCTGGGTAAAAAAGTTTTTTCTCACCTCAGTCTTAAATGACTTCCCCTTTATTCTAAGACTGTGGCCCCTGGTTCTGGACTCACTCAACATTGGGAACATTTTTCCTGCATCTAGCTTGTCCAGTCCTTTTATAATTTTATATGTTTCTATAAGATCACCCCTCATCCTTCTAAACTCCACTGAATACAAGTCTAGTCTTTTCAATCTTTCCTCATATGACAGCCCTGTATCCTCCATGTAACCTTTTGAACAAGTTTCTGATCCCTTCACTTAATAATGAAGTTCCTTCTTTGGCTCACTATCTGTCTCTATTTCATTATATGCATCTGCAAAACCTATTTAGACATATTTTCATTTTTTAAAACATTGCCTCATACTGATTCAAAGGCAATATATTAAATTAGACTGACTGGGCAGCATAATGCACATGCTTCCATGTTTAAACTGACAATTCAGCTTTTAATGTAGATTTAAAGGTAATCATATAAGCTGCTACAATGTTTTGCTCTTTACACTCTTGAAATTGGTTGTAAAGCTTGTCCTTTAAAGTTCAGCACATAAAGGAGTGAAACCAAATTAAGCAGCACAACTAAATAGTATTCACTCTGTCTTTTAGTCTCTGATTCATGCTTTGTCCCTTTGTAGCTTTTGAGAAGTATTTGCGTTGAAGATGGAAGTGGAGGTGGGGAGATGTGGGGACATTAAGTAAAACAGTGAAGTGCTGGCAGATGGTGCTTAACGTTTGGCTCCTGCTGGGCTCAGCAGGACCTCCAGCTTAGAGGGTTCAAAAAGACTCCTGCCATTGGGGGAATGGCAGTGTTGACAACCAGTCTGTTACGCATCATTTTCTTAGGTTTTCTTCACTTGTGTTGAAACACAACTTGCAATCTGCTGCTGTGGCCTGAGTGCAGGTTTCCACCACAAACTGTTTATCGAAGGACGGGGCTGGAGATGTTGCATAGGTAAGCAAGCTAAGAATATTTAGGCTCAGATCCAGAGATTAGCAGCTCCCTGCTGATACAAACCTTTCTGACATGAACAATTACTTAATAGTCAATGAGCTTGAACCATCATGTGAGTAAATCTGATGTATTTCATGCTATGCATATTATAACAGGACTGCAAATTTTCAGTGAGCAAAATAAAGTAACATTTACCACTATGTTCAAATTTCCAGTCTTTAGTGGAGGATAGTCTAATGAAGGGAAACATCAGCATCCAGGCAACAATGAGATTATTTTCTGCAGATGTGTAAAGGCATTGGTTAAAAAATATCAAAGTTTCCATCTTCTCACAAGTGTGTGTGTGTGCCTAGCTAACTATCTACTTATAGATACATGTATCTCATTGTGCACAGTACCAAGTCTGAGAAACTACAAAAAAAAAACAAATTGCAGTAACTTTAAAAAATATGTGAAATTACACAAGAAGTTGATAACTGTACAACATTTTTAGTTGGTCACAGCACAACATACGAATTAAGTAAAACTTTGTAAGGGTGCAAATAATCACATCTTAACATTACATTTCTTCAAACATAGGAAAATAATAGTGGCATACAGTTCACTGCAAGAAGAGTGGTTGTTGTTTACTTGAATTACAAGGGATAAATAGTTATGAGTATTTTAATAGTTTTGATGCCTTTGATGATTCTGGTTACGAAATTAGGTTACTTACAGAAAAAATATCAACTATATTAATAAAGGCAAATGTCGAAATGTTGAAAGTGCTATTACAAATAATAGAGGAAATATAAACAAAAACAATTGTGTCTTCACTTAATATTGTACTTAAATTCCAAATTGTAACTAATATTCTTCAAAGCTGGGGTTCCTTTATATGAAGCAGAAATGTACCCATTTATTGAAGTGGATGAATTGTGGTTTGATTTGTGGTGTTTGAAAAAGAGAGTATTTTATTTGATATAAATCTCATTGGATTAGTATCCTTCTTGCTCTCTATTATTTAATGTCAAAGAATATGTCAGTTTATGTCAAAATTAAATTTGATATTGTAGAAAATACAGAATGCAAGTATGGTAGAAATATAATGATAATAGAAAATTATAACATTTCTAATAATAATGTCAGAAGAAGGAAATGATTTGATCTCTGATTCATTTTGCAGCATGAGCAATAGTATACTTCTAAATAATGTTGATTATAAAGATGAGCAATGTTAAGCACAACCCATTAGTGGCAGCCTGTTAAAAATAACTAAAACTGATTAAGTAAATTTCTCTTCAGTCCACTGCACCTTTTGCAGCCTTTTAGAAATGTCAATTCACTGCATCTGGAGACTAAACATCACACAGGAGTTTAACCAGTTTCTTTATTTTCCTCCCAAAGAGTACAATAAGATTTTCCCGTTCTACTTTTATAAAACAAATGTGTCAATCTTGCAATTTGTTGCAGCATCTGAAAGTTCAAGGGTCATGACCTTATTTTAACGGAACAGCTCCCGTGGGCCAAGGAGTTCGCCAGAAAGACCCGGCAACAGTGAGACACGTGCTGGTTAACTGGCATCAGGAAAGCAGTTACAGTTGACCAGTGGGGGTTTGTTACCCTGGAGAGGCTCTGTGAGGAAAAGACACGTGCCAGCTGTCACCAAGAAACTATTGTGGTAGGTCAGCATGAGTCAACAGTTCAATGAGCAAGGTTTCCACTGAGGCTTAATAAAGAAAGTAATTACTTCTCCTTAATAATCTGCATAATCTGGATCTGTAGGTAAATGAACGGTAAAACATACTGAATTAAGCAAAGGTTTATCATGTTGTTGAAACATTAGGCTTGCATTACATTCTTTATGTTAACATTTCTGTTTTGTTTGTTTTATTAAAATGGAAAAAAAGATGAGCAACTAGGTAGAAAATAATTCCGCAGACTACAATTTCTATAAAAAATAGTCTCCTGTGATTGTTTTTTTAAAATATATTTTTATTAGAGGCCATACATATTACAAATAATATATCAATTTTTTCAGATATAGTTAATACATCTTTCCAAAATTATATAAATATTAGCAAACCATATATATAGGCCTCACTTTTTTATATAGAGTGAAAAAGAGAATAAGAAAAAAGTATAAAGAAAGAATAGTGGGTAATTAAAAGAGTATGATTAGATTTGATTAATATAAAAAAAATTTTTTTTTAAAAAACAACAAACAAAAAACAAAAAACAAAAAACAAAAAACCAAAAAAAAAACCATATAACTAGTAAACTGTTATTATACTTGTGGAAAAGAAAACAGTATACATCTTATCAATGAATGGAGCAATTTCTAAATATAATATATAGAGACGAGTATATGAAACTGAAATTAAACATTTTTGTTTGATCTTTCCACCGGGTACTTATTGAGTTTCAATGCCGAGCCCAGCTACCCCTTCATATAATCAGTGAATGGAGACCATATTTGTTCAAAAAGCTCAAGTTTATCCATTAGGATAAACCTAATTCTCTCCAGTTGTAATGTCTCCAACATTTCCACTGTCCACATTTTAATTGTCGGGGATAATGGTCCCTTCCAAAATTGTAATATTAATTTTTTTCGAATTATTAAACAGTAATCCAGAAAATTTCTTTATTAAAATGGAAAAAAAGATGAGCAACTAGGTAGAAAATAATTCTGCAGACTACAATTTCTTAAAAAAAAAGTCTCCTGTGATTGTTAAATGAAGTATTGAAGGCATTGCTTATTTGTGATGAGTGGATGGAGCAACTAATTTCATTAAAAAAAATGAAAATAAAACAATTGCTTGTGAAACAATCCTCTATGAAATATATGGTTTCACAGCATGAATACTAATTAAATATTATTTTCACAAAATAATTAAGCAGCTTAAAAAGTCATTGATTTTCAGAGTCTGTCTTGACAAACAGGAGTGTTGGGGTGCACGTATTGTCGAGCCTGTATAGCTGGTTGCACCATCATCTGTATACACAGACTCCACAAACAGGAATCCAGTCACCACTTAAGCCTGCACATATAAGGACACATCAGAGTGCCCCATTATTGGACCTCATCTAAACTCTGGGATTGAATGCAGTATTAAATTGAAGTGGCATCTGCTTAGGAAAGCAGTTACAGAAACTAATTAAGAAATAAAAATATATATTTATTTTGTATTTGTCAGAAAGATTAGCCAAAAAAAAACATGAAGGAGTTGGTATTTGTACAGCATTTCTTTCATCTGTTGGAGGTATCTTAAGAAAATTTGCTGTGCATTATTTCTTAAGTGAAGGTGCTGTTTTGCGGGTAAGTGGGATGGTCATCATTATACACACAGAGCTCCAGAAACGGTGGAATGAACAATTAGATAATCTGATTTTGGTGATGTTGTTTGCGTGCTGGAAAAACGTCTGTTTTTTTGTCCCTCAGTTCCACACAGGCTTAGCTATTTAGGTGTGCTTTCAACTCCTGGAGAGAGGCTTGAATCCATGATCCTCTAACTGGCGACAGGAAACAACAATACAGCCTTCAGCAGCTACAGAGGTGTGTCAATGACATTAGAGGAGCTCACAGAAAAATTAAATGTTTTTGAATTTATCAGTTGTCTACAAAATGTAGCTTAAATGACATGAGTTTCATTTGTTGCTGTAAAGAGAATTTAAGTTAAAAGAGGGGTGAGATCTCAATGTGATGGATAGGTACAGACTAGATAATCTCTGCAGGCAACTGTGGAGTATAGTTATAATCTCACAATAACCTACAGAGGTTTTGTGGTCTGTTGCCTCTGTTAACAGTTTCTCTATGACAACGTCATTGAATCCTCAATTTCACCACTAAAAGGTATGTAGTAAAAAAAGGTAGAAGTTTCAAACATGGAATTTTGTGGATTCAAATTCCTAACCAAACTATTAATTTTAAGCATCAAGGATGTAATGCCTTGGTTTTCTCAAAGTGAGGGATGCAAAATATGCTCCAACTATGATGCTGTAAATTAGAATATGATCCTGTTCAAAGTATATCTAGGTGACATGCAAGTTACAGGTTTTTCTTCAAAAAGGAACCATCACACAGCCCTGATGTCATGACAGTCACTGCAATTTTGAGTGCAACATCATGCAAACAAAATATAAAATGAGTTATTCACTTGCACATCTTGGAAAAGTCACCCTAAAAATGACTGTTCAAAATTCCCCTGCACACTGAGTTTAAAATGAATTGTTTTGGTATTAGTAATACCAAAATATTTGGTAATAATGCTGGTATTATTTGGTAATTATTTGGTAATTATTAGCTAGTTCCATTTATTTATTTTATTGGTAAGTCATCAAATCTTCCATGTGAAACAACCTAAAATGTGGTGTATTTAAAATTTCAAAAGCAATTTGATGTCTATTTAAAAGTGTATTAACTAAAATAATTATTCAGAATAAACTTTGAGACTGAAAAATAAATGTCCGGGAAGTAGAATAAATGGTTAAAGGAGAAATAGATGAGTAAGGATAAATACTTAATGAGTTAATCTGGGTATCAATAACATAATTGTCACTGTTTCTAAATCAGATGATTGCTTGAATTGAGAAATTCATTGCTAAATCATTGAATTTCGAGAGGATTAAAATTGAAGGATATAACTCAAAATTTCAATGTGAGTCGGAGGAAGTATGTAAGTTACAGTTCATTGACCAATACAACTGCTCCATGAATGGTTTGATTTAGTTGAGCGTGAAGCCAAAACAAAATTAGTAGGTTTGACAATTAGGATCTCTAATTTGGTTTTTAAAGAAACGGAAATGCAACAACACCCCGAGATTCTCTATCAGCAAGGTTTAAAAGAGGCATTCAAATGTTATACCCGCTTAGAGCCAGCTGCAAATATTAAAGAGTTGTAGTATGGCTCGTACCCGTGCTGCCCTTTTTTCTAGAAAGGAACCTGATAGGGGAACTACTAAACAATAGCAAATCAATAGAAAAAATGCTTGAATGGGTTCAGATGCCCTACTGAAGACCTGGGTGAAGGAAGGACAGAGTAAAGGTTGTCCTATTGCCACAGGAAATTAAAACAATCTCTAATTATATGTTTGGACGTTTGTAGGAACACACAAATGCAAGTAGTGTTACCTGCAACCTGAACTGCCAATATGTCCTAATACCCTATAAGGAGACAGAGCTGGCCAGCAGAGACATTTTTAAGACATTATTTTGCCTGGTTGTGTTCAGCTGCAGAGCTGAAACCATCAAATCAGACTCTGTCCTCATGATTTACTCAGAGAGTTGTGGCTATGTGGAATGATCTTCCTGCAGAAGTGGTGGAGGCAGGACGATTTTAACATTTAAAAGTAAAGTGGATAGGTATATGGACGGGAAGGGAATGGGGGGGTATGGTCTGAGTGCAGGTAGATGGGATTAGGGGAAAATAAATGGTCGGCATGGACTGGAAGGGCCGAGAAGGCCTGTTTCCATGCTGTAATTGTTATATGGTTATATGGTTATATGATTCAGTACATAATTTAGAGAGAGACCAGAACAAATACAGGACAGGTGCCTGCTCACTTAAGGCAATGTCACACCTGAGTTCTACCTTGGACTATAAAGAGGCTGATGCTTGTGTGCAATAAAATGATAGGTCCAATAGCAACCTGGTAATGTCACAGAACAAGGAAGCACCAACTTTGTGCAGGAAGCCCATCCGCAAAGGAAGTGGTGACCTTCTCTATTTGTATTCGTGTAAACATCTGAAAGATGACATTGTTACTTCCACACACCCAACATTTGTGTGCTGCAGTGGAAATTAGATTTATGTCAAGTAATGACGGACCAGTGCTATCATTACATAGAAACAAAATTACTCCAGCAATCTGTAACTATCTTCACACAAACGTATTACTTCACTCCTCTTGGCAGCCACAAAAGTGTGTTTTTTGGCACAGTTGCATTTGTGGCTGTTTAATAGTCTATTTGTCTGTGTAGTGTTAAGCCATACAATGCTCCGTGTTAATTGAAGCATTAACATCTAAGATGGCTGGGTTAAACCAGTAGGCTTTCATTTGATCATATTGAATGGCGGTGCTGGCTCGAAGGGCTGAATGGCCTACTCCTGCACATATTTTTTCTATGTTCTATGTTTTCCATATGAAGCATATGAGGATCAGAGAACATAAGTTGAAGGTGAAGGGGAAAAGATTTATGAGGGGTAACTTTTTCACACAAACTTTGGTGGGTGTATGGAACAAGCTACCAGAGGAGGTAATTGAGGCTAGGACTATCCCAACGTTTAAGAAACAATTAGACAGGTACATGGATAGGACAGGTTTGGAAGGATAGTGACCAACGCAGACAGGTGGGACTAGTGTAGCTGGGACATATTGGCCGGTGTGGGCAAGTTGGGCTGAAGGGCCTGTTTCCACACTGTATCACTCTATGACTCTATATGCTCATATCCTCACCAATATGGCGTCCAGAGACTATCGCCTCATGAAACTAATGATACAAAACAAAGATCTGTCATCTTTCTATTAATACTCACTAGAATCCATGACATCTCCACATAGTTGGAGAACTAAGCTTATGTTAATTATTTGTGAGAATGTTTGAACTCTGAATTTGCATGTTTGGGATTCATCATACTAGCACGAATGTAGCACACATCAACTGCTGTTTATTCTGCCAGCTCTATAAGTATAATATTCAACGTCAAAGATGAAAGAATACAGTCTTACGTTGAATATTATACTTATTGTTTGCTCCGTGTACCTGCACAATCAAGGATGGAGAAGGAGTTAATTTGAAGAGTTCTACAAAATTGTATTGGAACAATGTGGTTCTGTGGAGATCACAATTCACACAGACTGTAGAAATTCCATCCTGTGTTGTACCCGCTTATCCAGTCTGGTGCAACCACAGGATGCACAGGACAGAAACAAACTATTCAGTCTATCAGTCTATTCAGTCTATCAGTTTGTGCACTTCTTGACAAAAACAAGATTATGAATTCAATCTTAGTCATTTGCCTACTTTTATTTTCAAGCACTTAAATAGAAACATAGAAACATAGAAAATAGGTGCAGGAGTAGGCCATTCGGCCCTTCGAGCCTGCACCGCCATTCAATGTGATCATGGCTGATCATCCAACTCAGTATCCCGTACCTGCCTTCTCTCCATACCCCCTGATCCCTTTAGCCACAAGTGCCACATCTAACGCCCTCTTAAATATAGCCAATGAACTGGCTTCAACTACCTTCTGTGGCAGAGAATTCCAGAGACTCACGACTCTCTGTGTAAAGAATGTTTTCCTCATTTCGGTCCTAAAGGAATTCCCCCTTATCCTTAGACTGTGACCCCTTGTTCTGGACTCTCCCAACATCGGGAACAATCTTCCAGCATCTAGCTTGTCCAACCCCTTAAGAATTTTGTAAGTTTCTATAAGATCCCCCCTCAATCTTCTAAATTCCAGCGAGTACAAGCCGAGTCTATCCAATCTTTCCTCATATGAAAGTCCTGACATCCCAGGAATCAGTCTGGTGAATCTTCTCTGTACCCCCTCTATGGCAAGGATGTCTTTCCTCAGATTTGGAGACCAAAACTGTACGCAATACTCCAGGTGTGGCCTCACCAAAACCCTGTACAACTGCAGTAGAACCTCCCTGCTCCTATACTCAAATCCTTTCGCTATGAATGCTAACATACCATTTGCTTTCTTCACTGCCTGCTGCACCTGCATGCCTACTTTCAATGACTGGTGTACCATGACACCCAGGTCTCGTTGCATCTCCCCCTTTCCTAATCTGCCACCATTCAGATAATAGTCTACCCTCATGTTTTTGCCACCAAAGTGGATAACCTCACATTTATCCACATTATACTGCATCTGCCATGCATTTGCCCATTCACTCAGCCTATCCAAATCACCCTGCAGCCTCCAAGCATCCTCCTCACACCTAACTATACCCCCCAGCTTGGTATCATCTGCAAATTTGGAGATGTTGCATTGAATTCCCTCGCCCAAATCATTAATATATATTGTAAATAGCTGGGGTCCCAGCACTGAGCCTTGCGGCACCCCACTAGTCACTGCCTGCCATTCTGAAAAGGACCCGTTTACTCCTACCCTTTGCCTCCTGTCTGCTAGCCAGTTCTCTATCCACATCAATACTGAACCCCCAATACCGTGTGCTTTAAGTTTGTATGCTAATCTCTTATGCGGGACCTTGTCGAAAGCCTTCTGAAAGTCTAGATATAACACATCCACTGGTTCTCCCTTATCCACTCTACTAGTTACATCCTCGAAAAATTCTATCAGATTTGTCAGACATGATTTACCTTTCGTAAATCCATGCTGACTTTGTCCAATGACTTGTCCAATGACAATGACATGGACTTTGTCCATGTTCTTTCTAAACATACCTATAGTCTGTTTCAATTTGTAAAACCCTCTGCGTATGAAACATTATGCAATTTCTAGCATATCTGTCCTACAATTTTGCAAATTTCAGGTTAATTTTTTATTGACACATTAATTCACACCCAGAGAGTTGTGAATTTGTGTAATTCTCTGCCACAGAAGGCAGTGGAGGCCAATTCACTGGATGCATTTAAAAGAGAGTTAGATAGAGCTCTTGGGGCTAGCGGAATCAAGGGATATGGGGAGAAGGCAGGCATGGGTTACTGATTGTGGATGATCAACCATGATCACAATGAATGGTGGTACTGGCTCAAAGTGCCGAATGGCTTCCCCCTGCAACTAATTTTTATGCTTCTGTATTTCTAATATAATTTGACTTATTAAAGTCTCTCATAATTTTACATTTCCATTTTCTCTGTTCCAATATAAAACTTTTATTTTTCATATTTTAAGTATCTTAACCTTCACCTTATCCTTTGTACCTAACCTGTACTCCATCTCCCTCTGTTTACAAATATAACATTACCTTCTTGCTTGCTTCATAATACAAAACCAATATTCATTTACAATCAACTTCTATTTATCCTTACACAGTCTACATACCAAACACCCTCTGCTATACTAATCCATGTATAATTCATGTTCATTTGGCTATACAAAGATTTGGCTATGCAGCAGATAACAGCAGCAGCACCAGCAGAATTCCTACCACACTTTTTCACATGATAAACTAATTTTCACTCCTATCATTTGCTTTCTGCCTCCACCAGCCCCATTTTGGCATTACATTTTGGCAATAGTTGCCTATGTGGTACTTATTGGAAAATATAGTCCGATCACACAGTTTGCTTCCCATGTTTGTTATTTAAACATCTGTCCTCTCCAAACTGGCCTTTGCATTTACTTCTCATTTCATTCTGTGTTAGAAATGCTGATAGTTTATTAAAAAGGAAATCTTGGTACACCAAAGGCTCAGAGGATATTGTGCTCAGAAGAGAATGGATATGAAACTTAGCTAAATTTCTCTTGGTTTCTCTTTCATGACTAATATTTGTGTAAAACCAAAGATGGTATTTTACAAATAAGTCATTGCAGATGGGTATCAATTTCAAGTTAAATATAGACCGATGGCAATGTGGGGTGCTACTATGTAGCCATTTGCCCTGTCCACAGTATCAGAGAGGTTAAGGAGTTTCACCTTTATACGTTGCAAGTTATCCAGTAGGCAATGCTGCACATTTGAAATTACTTGTGCAGAAATGGGTGAATGTCTGAAGAAGAGAATTCATTGTGGAATTGTGAGGCAAGGAACTCCCCAGAAGAGCCGGAGAGAAATAGCCCAGACATTAGACAAAGATATTAGAAACATAGAAACATATAAAATAGGTGCAGGAGGAGGTCATTCAGCCCTTCGAGCCAGCACCGCCATTCATTGTGATCATGGCTGATCGTCCGCTATCAATAACCCGTGCTTGCCTTCTCCCCATATCCCTTGACTCCACTAGCCCCTAAAGCTCTATCCAACTCTCTCTTAAATCTATTCAGTGATTTGGCCTCCACTGCCCGCTGTGGCAGGGAATTCCATAAATTCACAACTCTCTGGGTAAAAAAGTTTTTTCTCACCTCAGTCTTAAATGACCTCCCCTTTATTCTAACACTGTGTTCCCTGGTTCTGGACTCACCCAACATTGGGAACATTTTTCCTGCACCTAGCTTGTCCAGTCTTTTATTATAATCCCTTTGAGGAATAAGAGACTAATTAAAAAAATATGATCACAAGCACAGTGATAAATCTTTACATATTGTGCCACATGCTCAACAGATTAAGAAAAGGACGCACAGTGGTGCAGTGAGTAGGACTTCTGGCTCACAGCCCGAGAGACTTGGGTTCAATCCTGACCTCGGATGCTGTATGTGTGGTGTTTGCAAGTTCTTCCTTTAACCGTTTCAGTTTTGTCCGGGTGCTCTAGTTTTCATCCCATGTCCCAAAGACATGTGATTTTGTGATAATTGGCCTCCGTAAATTGTGCCCAGAATGTAGAGAATGGATGTGAAAGTTGGATAACATAGAACTAATATGAACGAAGATGTTCAATGGTTTGCCTGGAGTTGGTGGGCTGAAGGGCCTGTTTCTATATTGCATCTCTAAATAAAACTAAAAATGAAATGAGAAGTTCTTACCTTAAATAAATAATGAAAAACCTCCACTATAAGAGGGTGAAACCAGGCAACATTTAAGGCACTGAGAAAAAAAATTGTAAACTATAATCTTTATTGAAAACATCATAAAAACATGTAGCCTGAATTATATAATTGGATATGAATTCTCATCCATTTCAAAAACATTTACCGTATGAAACATTGAAAATTATGGAGAATTATGATTTAGTAATTTGAACAGATAGTACAGGTTTTAATCGGGCTGAGAATGTTATGTTCTCAGTTATATAGAAACTTGGAAACATAGAAAATAGGTGCAGGAGTAAGCTATTCGTCCCTTTGAGCCAGCACCGCCAATCAATATGATCATGGCTGATCATCGAAAATTAGTACCCCGTTCTTGCTTTCTAGCCAAACCCCTTGATTCCGTTAGCCCTAAGAGCTATATCTAACTCTTGAATATATCCAGTGAATTGGCCACCATTGCCATCTGTGACAGAGAATTCCACATATTCACAACTCTCTGGGTGAAAAAGGTTTTTCTCATCTCAGTCATAAATGGCTTACCCCTTATTCTTAAACTGTGATCCCTGGTTCTGGACTCCCCCAACATCGGGAACATTTTTCTTGCATTTAGCCTATCCAATCTCTTAACAATTGTATATGTTTCTATAAGATATCCTCTCATCCTTCTAAATTCCAGTGAATATAAAGCCAGTCAATCCATTCTTTCATCATATGTCAGTCCCACCATCCCGGGAATTAACCTGGTGATCCTATGCTGTACTCCCTCAATAGCAAGAATGTCCTTCCTCAAATTAGGAGACCCAAAACTGCACACAATACACCAGGTGTAGTGTCACCAAGGCCTGGTCCAACTGCAGTAGGACCTCCTTGCTCCAATATTCAAATCCTCTCGCTATGAAGACCAACATTTACTTTCTTCACTGCCTGAAAGAAAATGGTACAAAGATTTGTTGAAAAGGTAGCAAAAAGGAAAAGGGTGTACGTGTTATATCAAAGGATCTTAGATTAGCCTCTAAGTAATACATGCTGGTAATCTTAAATAATAATGTTTTATTATTAATGTTTAATGTTTTATGTATCATTCCTAACTATCACTGTATATCATGTTGACACTTGCGGGAGGAGCACCAAGGCAAATTCCTTGTCTGTGAATACTTGGCCAATAAACATTAATTCATTCATGTTTAAGAAGGAACTGCAGATGCTAGACAAAAATGCTGGAGAAACTCAGCGGGTGAGGCAGCATCTATGGAACAAAGGAAATAGGCAACATTTGGGTCGAGACCCTTCTTCATTGAAAGCAAAGAAAGCTGTGGTGTTCATTCATGTGATCATTCATGTGGTCATTCATCTTTACTTGGAAGCTTTAATAGCATCCCCGTTATGCCTCAGAGAAGCACCTTTGTTTCATGCAGTGCACCTCACTGAGACCTGTTTGCCTCGAAACCGCACGATATTCACAAATGGCTCACCTTCCTTTCCCGTCATCTGCAGTTACAAAATAAATTTGGGACTATTGAAATTGCTGGCTATTGAACCTTTGTCTTTAAGTTAAACATGGCTGTGTCACTGCCAGTTTTTAGTTTTAGTTTAGTGAGGAGATACTGCATGGAAACAGGCCAGTCGGCCAGCCAACCATGGATCACCTGGTCACGAGTTCCATGTTCTTCTACTTTTGCATCCCACACACAAGGGGGCAATTTACAGAAGGCAATTAACATACAAACCTGCACGTCTTGGAGTGTGGGAGGAAACCAGAGCACCCTGGAGAAAACCCACATGGTCACAGGTAGAATGTACAAACTTCGCACAGACAGCACCCGTAGTCAGGATCAAACCTGGGTCACTGGCACTATAAGGCAGCAGCTCTACTGCTGTGCCACTGTGTCACCTGGTCAAGATGCACCACATTCAGAAATCTTTCTTTTCTTTCTTTCTTTTAAAATCTTTTTATTAGTTTTTTTCCAAAAAACAAAAAAAACAACAAAAAAAAGAATAATGATAAACATAACAATTATATTGATACATAGGGATCAGGATTACATTAATAACAGGTATAACCTAAATTTGAGTCCAGTGTCAAAATACCCATTGAATATAAACCTCCTGGTCTCTATGTAAATATAGTTAAATGTTTAAAAGAAAACTTATATATGTAGAAAAAAAACACAAAGATAAAAATAATTTAAAAAAATGAAAAAAGGAAGAAACAAAACTAAAGGGGGAAAAAAAAGCAATATAGAATATGAGCTGAGAATTTCAACAATTTAAGTCTCTTTGTCATCAAGTCCGTTCCACCAAATAGAAACATAGAAAATAGGTGCAGGAGCAGGCCATTCGGCCCTTCTAGCCTGCACCGCCATTCAATATGATCATGGCTGATCATCCAACTCAGTATCCTGTACCTGCCTTCTCTCCATACCCCCTGATCCCTTTAGCCACAAGGGCCAAATCTAACTCCCTCTTAAACATAGCCAATGAACTGGCCTCAACTATCTTCTGTGGCAGAGAATTCCAGAGGATCTTGACTCTCTGTGTGAAAAATGTTTTCCTCATCTCGGTCCTAAAGGAATTCCCCCTTATCCTTAAACTGTGACTCCTTGTTCTGGACCTCCCCAACATCGGGAACAATCTTCCTGCACCTAGCCTATCCAACCCCTTAAGAATTTAGTAAGTTTCTATAAGATCCCCCCTCAGTCTTCTAAATTCTAGCGAGTACAAGCCAAGTCTATCCAGTCTTTCCTCATATGAAAGTCCTGACATCCCAGGAATCCGTCTGGTGAACCTTCTCTGTACCCCCTCTATGGCAAGAATGTTTTTTCTCAGATTTGGAGACCAAAACTGTACGCATATAGAGGTAAAATATTTTTATAACGGTTGGAGAGGGAGCAATTTATGTTGTGTGAAAGTGTTGAATACATTTTCCCCAAATCTTATCAAATTTAACCAAGGGTTCAACAATGTCACTCCTGATTTTTTCTAAATTTAAACATGATATCGTTTCAGAGTACCAATGGAGTATGGTTGAAGGGTTGGAGTCTTTCCATTTAAATAAAATAGATCTTCTGGCGTTTAATGTGGTAAAAGCAATCAACCAATGGGCGGAACGGGACAAATAAATAGAATCTAACATTGGTAGCCCAAAAATTGCAGTAATAGGATGAGGTTGTAAATCAATGCCTAAAACTACAGAAATAGTATCAAAAATGTCTTTCCAATATTTTTCCAAAAGTGGGCAGGACCAAAACATATGGGTCAGTGAGGCCACTTCAGATTTACATCTGTCACAGATAGGATTTATATGACCATAAAAACGAGCTAACTTATCTTTTGACATATGAACTCTGTGAACCACCTTGAATTGTATCAGAGCGTGTCTTGCACACATTGAGGATGTACTGACTAATTGAAGAATCCTCTCCCATTTCTCTATAGATAGAGACATTTAGAGCTCTTTCCCAGTCATTCTTAATTTTTATCAAATATATCTATTTGTAATTTCAAAATCAACTCATAAATAGTCGTTATTAACCCTTTCTGATAAGGGTTCAAATGTAAATTTTTTTCCAAAAATTTGGTTTTATGTGGTAGCAGAAAAAAGGATAGACTTCAAAAAATGTCTAATTTGTAAATATCTAAAAAAGTGTGAATTAGGTAAATTATATTTATTGAAGAGTTGTTCAAAAGACATAAAACAACCATCCAAAAATAAATCATGAAAAGCTACTAATCCCTTCGTCTTCCATAACAGAAGGGCTTGATCAGTACTAGAAGGTTGGAAGAGAAAATTAGATAAGATAGGACTCGATAAGATAAAATAATTTAGTCCAAAAAACTTACGAAATTGAAACCATATTCGAAACGTATGTCTTATTATTGGGTTATTCTTATATTTATTCAATCTTGTAATTGTAAAAGGTAACGGGGCCCCTAGAATAGAAGCCAATGATTGTAAGGAATCTCGTTCAAGATTTATCCATCCTAGGCATTGGGTATCTTCTAAATCTTTTGTCCAAAATGTTAGATAACGAACATTGACTGCCCAATAGTAGAATCTAAGGTTCGGCAGTGCCAAACCGCCATCTTGTTTTGATTTCTATAAGTATTTTTTACTTAGACTGGAATTTTTATTCTGCCATATATATGAAGACATTTTGGAATCAATAATAGCAAAGAAAGATTTGGCAATAAAAATTGGTATCATCTGAAATAAATACAAAAATTTAGGTAAAATGAACATTTTAATAGCATTGATTCGGCCAATTAAAGATAAGGACATTGGTGACCATTTAGTAAACTGCTGTTTGATATGGTCAATTAAAGGAATAAAATTTGCTTTAGATGAATCCTTGTGTTTCTTGGTAATCTTAATACCTAAATAAGTAAAACTTCCGGTAGTCAATCTAAGTGGAAACTGTCCATAATTCAAAACTAAATTATTTAATGGAAAAAGCTCACTCTTACTAAGATTTAGTTTACAACCAGAGAAACTACTAAATTGATTAAGTAATGCTACTATTGCTGGAATAGATTTCTCAGGGTTAGAAATGAATAATAACAGATCATCTGCATAAAGAGATAGCTTATGTGTCTTATTCCCACGGGCAATACCAAAAATATTCGGGGATTCCCTAATAGTGGTGGCCAAATATTCCAAAGCAATATCAAACAGAAAAGGATTTAAAGGACAGCCCTGTCTAGTGCCTCGAAAGAGCCTGAAAAAATGTGATCTCTGATTATTAGTAAGTACAGAAGCCTGAGTTATATGATATATCAGCTTGATCCAATAAATACATTTTGGACCAATCTTACATTTTTCAAGTGTATTGAATGTGTTCCCATTCTACTCTATCAAACGCCTTCTCATCATCAAGTGAAATGACACATTCTGGGGTTTTATTTGACACTGTATATACAATATTCATTCTTCTCCTAATGTTAAAATATGAGTAACGATTTTTAATAACACCTGTCTGATCTTCAGAAATAATTTGCGGTAAATTTTCCAATCTCATAGCTAATATTTTGGAAAGAATTTTGGAATCTACATTTAACAGTGATATAGGTCTATATGATGTCACTTCAGTAGGGTCTTTATCTTTTTTAAGAATTCAAGAAATAGATGCTTCATAAAAAAATTGTGGTAATCTATTCCTTAAAAAGGCTTCTTTAAAAACATTGCATAGCCAGGGAGACAATAAACTTGAAAAATACTTTAAAAATTCTACTGTAAACCCATCTAAACCAGAAGCTTTACCAGAATCCATTGAAAGGATTGCTTTCTGTATTTCTTCTTCCAATCTTGAACTCTGAGGTAACCTGTTTTCATAACTACTCGCTGTGTTAGCCTCTAAGTGATACGCTGGTAATCTTAAAAAAAGGTAATTAATGGGTCAGCATCATCTACATAGTTAGAATAATTAATGTTCATGTGGTAGATCAGCTCTGAACCATAGAGTTTTCTAACTAAGTAAATCCAATTAAATTTAAAGGTCAGCAAATTATTCAAGTGATACTAGAATTCTCTGCCACAGAAGGTAGTTGAGGCCAGTTCATTGGCTATATTTAAGAGGGCGTTAGATGTGGCACTTGTGGCTAAAGGGATCAGGGGGTATGGAGAGAAGGCAGGTACGGGATACTGAGTTGGATGATCAGCCATGATCACATTGAATGGCGGTGCAGGCTCGAAGGGCCGAATGGCCTACTCTTGCACCTATTTTCTATGTTTCTATGTTTCTATGTATTTTTCTTTTGTAGCATGAACCAAAGCAGCACATAAATGTGAAGTGGATTGCTTTGTGGATTGAGGTTCATATCGTCGGAGCGAATGGCCTAATTCTGCTCCAATAGTCTGATAAGTTTTTCAAGCAAGGAGCAGACTAGATTAGTTAGATACAAAAAGCTGGAGTAACTCAACAGGACAGGCGGCATCTCTGGAGAGAAGAAATGGGTGATGTTTCCGGTCGAGACCCTTTTTCAGACAGGTTAGGGATAAGGGAAACAAAAGATATAGATGGGGATGTCGAGAGATCAAGATAAATGAATGAAAGATATGCAAAAAATTAACTATGATAAAGGAAATAGGCCATTGTAAGCACTTTGTAGGGTGAAAATGAGAAGCTTGTGCGACCTGGGTGAGGGTGGGTTAGATAGAGAGGGAATGCGGGGCGACTTGAAGTGAGATAAATCAATATTGATACCACTGGTCTGTCAGCTGCCCAAGCAAAATATGGGATGCTGGTCCTCCAATTTGCATTCAGCCACTCTGGGAATGAGAAGGAGAATTAAAGTGTCCAACAACCAGGTTGGTTCATGCTGGCTGAGCGAACGTGTTCCGCAAAACGACTGCCCAGTCTGCGTTTGGTCTCGCCGATGTTACAAAATTTTGAGATTTTAGAAATCAAATCTGCAATTTATCACATCAGATAAAGCATAAACAGAAGTTTAATTTGACACCTAATTCACTTTCATATCTTCAGTATTAAAAAGGTTATGGCTATTTTCATACTCGGAAATTAGCATCTTGTTCCCTATTGCTTTTGCATTGACAACACAAAAGCTGTGATCGAGGACAGTCAAAAGCCCATAACTTTCTTAAAAATTACAAATATAAAACATCTTACTTGGATTACCTGAAATTAAAGCATATAATTAGTTAATTACCTAATTGTAGTCAATTACAAAATTGACCGTTGTGACGAAAATAGTAATAAACACCCAGACTGCCCTGAAATGTCAAATATGTGATATTCTCAAGATCAGTACTTTAATATTATTGTATTATATGCTGTAAGTCCGTAACAGATAGGTAAATACATTACAATTTCTAGCAATAGACCAAGTCTTTATGGAGAAGATCAGTTGCTAGCTGGTACATTGGCATATCATAATCAGTAGCACCATCATACTCCTCAGTTTGAAACCAATAAGCAACTCTGTACACCTTGTTTTTCTTCATCTTTTCAATTTTGGCATAGTTTTTGCTCTTCAAACCACACATGACATGCCTTTCTGCCCACTACTTTCCCATTAAGAATGTCCTGTAGATTCCATTTCTTAAGAAAAGGATTTTTTTTTTAAAATTGCCTATGTATCCAAATAACAAACTTATCCCATTCACACAAGAATTCACAATATAACATGATTTTTAAATCTCACTGTCATGAACATATGCCGGAAGGAATTTAATCTAGAAACATCCACTCAATATCATCAAAATGTTTATTTTTTTGCACAAAACATGAGACTAAAGCTGATATTTAGTATAAAAATATTTACTATGGGTAGACAATAACACAAAATATATATGATTTAGATGCTCTTATGACATGATTGTACAAAAAAAACGAGCATTTAAATCATCTTACGAGTGGGTTTTTCTGGAACGCGATCGATTGGAATGTTGCATTTGTGGTGAATTTGAACCCCATATCAGCAGGAAAAATTCTTCCGGTTCGTATTTCGCCCAAATCACATTTTCGCATCGTAAAATTTGATTAAAGTCATCCCAAGAAGCAAGTTTATATGTAAAATAAATAACTTACCCGCTGTTTTGTCCCGTTCATGCGATCCGTCACGTTGTAGGCGTTGAGGGTGTTAGAAGTAGATTTTTATTTGTAATATAATTATTAAATTGTCTCACAATATGAAAAAAAAAAATCGGGAACGGTAGTCGGATTGATTATTCTTCAGCAGCTCACATCCTGAGGAAGTCCGCCTCCGACAGGCAGGAGAAAATGGCATTTTAATCCCCCCCCCCCCCCCAAAGGTGCCAAAGTTGCGCACAAGACCAGTGGCAGAACTGCAGCTCTGCTGAAGGTAAGTTTTGTAACATCGCTAATAAAAGTCCCCATGTTGAACAACGGATACAGTAGATGAGGTTGGAGGAGGTACAAGTGAACCTCTGTCTACCCTGAAAGGACTGTCGTGGTCCTTGGACAGAGTCGAGGGAGGAGGTATAGCGACAGGTGTTGCATCTTCTGCGGTTGCAGGGGAAGGTACTTGTGGAGGGGTTGGTTTTATTGGGAAGGGCTGAGCTAACCAGGGAGTTGCAGAAGGAACGGTCTCTGCAGAAGGTGGAAAAGGGTGGAGATGGAAAAATGTGGCTAGTGGTGGGATCCTGTTGGAGGTGCCGAAAATTTCGGAGGATTACGTGTTGTAAGTAACGGCTGATGGGTCAAAGGTTAGGACTCGGGGGAGTCTGTCTCTGTTGCGACCAAGGAGAGGGGGAGCAAGGGCAGAGCTGCGGGGTACCGAGGAGACACAAGTGAGGGCCTCATCAATGATGGGAGAGGGGAACCCCCGTTCCCTAATGAATGAGGACATCTCAGATGTTCTAGTATGGAACACCTCATCTTGGGCGCAGATGTGGCGAAGACAGAGAAATTGGGAGTAGGGGATAGTCTTTGCAGGAAGTAAAGTGGGAAGAAGTGTAGTCGAGATAGTTGTGGGAGTCAGTGGGTTTGTAATAGACGTCAGTCAATAGTCTATTTCTTGTGGGAGACTGTGAGATCAAGAAAGGGGAGGGAGCTGTCAGATATGGTCCAAGTAAATTTGAGTTCAGGATGAAATTTGGTGGTGAAGTTGATGAAGTCCATGAGTTCTGCATGGGTGCAGGAGGTAGCACCGATGCAGGCATTAATGTAACGGAGATAGAATTTGGGGATAGGGCCAGTGTATGCCAGGACATGTTTCAAATGTGAAATGTTCAATTATCTGCCTGGTATTGTGCAGTAAACTGCTATATCTTATTCTGACAGATGTAGAAGTTGTGCATGGACATGATCATACTTGTAAAACTAACATGAACTGCTGTGAGTTGGTTTAATCTCAGCTGGCAACTGTGAGTGTTTAAATCGTTTCCTCACAGTGGTCACTGGGGTTATGCTAAATACAGACCTTTTGTGGTTCCGCATCAATAGAACTGTGCAACTGCCTGATTTTAATATAAATGGCTCGGAGTTTCCAAAAGTCAAGCAGGGATTTTTTTCCATGCAATTCACAATGCAAGCAAACTGGTACTAAAAAGAATCAAGAGATATCGATCACAAATTATTTTGAACATTGCTGTAATCTTGTGCACAATTTTAACCAATGGAAGAACTTGAAAGCAATTGGCATCTCATATTGCACAGATTGCACATATCTCTGGAGAGATTGTTTAGGTGCCAGGGCACTATTGAACATAATTTAAAGTTGAACCTTTTAATTTACTAAATCCTCTGACCACCCATCAATATGCTGTAGATAGGGAATGGTGTATGATCTTTTAAATTCACTTTTTCATTTCATATTTAATTACAACACAGGTCCTGGCTCCACAGTAAACATTTTTATGTTTTGTGATTTTTTTTTGTGCTCTATTATAAAAATCCACCAGCTCTTAAAAATATCAAGAAATATTTTAATGTAAATACAACATCAATTTGCGGAAACAAATGGCACAAAGGTCTACTAAGTTTAAGGTGATTCAAGGTAGACTCTAGATTAGGTGATTCACAATGTGATTACAGAAAATTTGGATAAATAAACATTTAAAAAATCGACTTCAATATTGTGTGCCATTTTCTCCTAGATTGTCAGTTGGGCACAAAGCATGAATTTCCTGACCTGGTTTCTCAGTGGAGCAATAACTGAACAATAAACTATCAATGATATATGGAAATGTCCTCTTGCAAATGCATGTATGTATGTGGCTGTGTGTAATTTAAGGTAACCTTACCTAAAGTGCGTATCAATATTTGTATGCCAAGAATCCAAAGCTCACCAAAAGAGAGATTAAGCACATGGTTTGAGAAAGACTGGTCAGAAGTCAGTGAAAGAGAATCAGCCATGGAATATAGATGTTCTGCAGGGAACCAGTCTCTGTGAAACTGTTGGAGCAGATTTTCTGATGTCGCAGATACTGCATCAGGAACTGATTGGATAATTTTCAACTACCATCAGGTCCTAATGCATTGCCTTCAGCATCGAAACAAGCTTCAGTAAAGGTACGTTGGATCTCTTTATCCTACCTTGTTTAGACTTTTTATTGTTGTAAACCTCCAGATAAAGAAACTGATTTAAATATTTTGTATTCCATTATATTTCTTTTGATGTATTTGTAAAGCCATATGTAACTGATCAACTGTATCAATAGATTCCAAACTTTAAATCTAATAATTGCAATTTATCCTAATACAATGCTTTTATTACAGTTAAAATATCCGCTAGTGCTTCACAGGAATATTACTCTAAAAATTGACACCAAATTCAAGTCTATATTGTCCCTAATTTTTTTGACTATTCTCATCATCATCGTTGAAAACATCAACGGGCATGGTGTCTTACAATGTGATCGTAACTTTTTCTGAAGTGTGGATGGCCGTTGGCTCACTAGGAGCTTTTCCGCCCTTTGACAGGTCTTGTTTTTGGTCCTGCTGGGGGTCCACAGCCCCCTCCACACCTGGCAAACCAGGTGGGGGAGACGGTTTAGTCGCTGACTATCCAACCATGGAGCAGGTAGCATGGGATTACATGGAACCCGTGGAGGGGGGAACTCCCCCTGACCTGACAGTATTCGGCAGTTGCCCAATTAAATGTTGCCATTTTCACTTGTCCCAGCAACAAATTTGGGACTTCAGTGGAAGTAGAGACGTCCTATAGTTGTGAGTTGCTGAAGGTGTTCCTATATTGGGAGTTGACACTCATTTGAATAGGAACGAAAAGCTGAAAGACTGTAATAACTGTAAACATGCAAGTTTTCAATGATTGGTGAAGAACATTTCAAGGTTATAAACAGGTATGTTCATTAGAATAAAATACATGAAAAAAAATTAATGAAGGAACAAATCCTATGCCCTTCTGCTCATCAAATCTTCACTGATATGAGCAGTGGCTGGAAAAAGTGATGAATATCACTTTTTTCCACCCATTGGGGACTCCTGCTTGTGATGCCTGGTCTGGAGAATGGTCCTAGCATCATTATGGATACCAGTCCATGGTGAAGTCTAATGAGCTCACTCGAAGCATGCACTTATTTGCTCAATAAGCCCGAGCTTCTTTTTTAATTACAGTCAACTATGTCTTTGAAATTCGGTATCCTCCTCAGTGATGGGAACAGGGGTTATTTATTATATCAGGACTGAGCTAATGTCTCTGGGAAGGAATGTTTATCTTAGAAACATAGAAACATAGAAAATAGGTGCAGGAGTAGGCCATTCGGCCCTTCGAGCCTGCACCGCCATTCAATGTGATCATGGCTGATCATCCAACTCATTATCCCGTACCTGCCTTCTCTCCATACCCCCTGATCCCTTTAGCCACAAGTGCCACATCTAACGCCCTCTTAAATATAGCCAATGAACTGGCCTCAACTACCTTCTGTGGCAGAGAATTCCAGAGACTCACCACTCTCTGTGTAAAGAATGTTTTCCTCATTTCGGTCCTAAAGGAATTCCCCCTTATCCTTAGACTGTGACCCCTTGTTCTGGACTCCCCCAACATCGGGAACAATCTTCCAGCATCCAGCTTGTCCAACCCCTTAAGAATTTTGTAACTTTCTATAAGATCCCCCCTCAATCTTCTAAATTCCAGCGAGTACAAGCCGAGTCTATCCAATCTTTCCTCATATGAAAGTCCTGACATCCCAGGAATCAGTCTGGTGAATCTTCTCTGTACCCCCTCTATGGCAAGGATGTCTTTCCTCAGATTTGGAGACCAAAACTGTACGCAATACTCCAGGTGTGGCCTCACCAAAACCCTGTACAACTGCAGTAGAACCTCCCTGCTCCTATACTCAAATCCTTTCGCTATGAATGCTAACATATCATTTGCTTTCTTCACTGCCTGTGTTTTACAACTATATGTCCTTGAGATTGCATGATCTGAGGCCTCATGATTAGTTCTTCCAAGTGAGCCCAAGTGATCCAAAGCACCTAATTGTTTTTTCTAAGGGAGGTTGCTTGATCCACATAAGAACTGTTAGCAGACAACTCTGTTTAGCTGAAATGCCTGTTAATCCTTGCATTACAGAGGGATGTATGATTTTACATGTTTACATTCTTATATAAATAATTTAATTTTTCTAAACATATACAATTGTTTTGTTTTAATATTAAAATAATTGCACTAGTTCAAATATTTTAAAGAGATTTTTAATGTTAAGTGTTAATTTCCTGACACCTTTGATAATCAGCTGAACCGGGGATATGCCTAAGCCAACTATTAAAGATATTTTCATCTGCTTTGATAACAGGACTTTCTCTGGCTAGTCCATGTAACAGAATTTCAATTTGATAATCCTTTTTCTTAACTCGAGTCTTGCTAATAAATATCAGGTGGCGTTGACCTTGAGAGATCTACTAAAGATGGATACCGATTTTAATGCTATAAATGCAGGAAGATTTGAGTTTTCAACCCAGATCTTGGTCAAAAGGTAGGTTTTAAAGAGCATCATAAATAAGGCGGGAGATGTTGGGAGGGGATTCCACAGCTTAGAGCCTTTGTAGCTGAAGATATGCCCACCAAAGCTGAAGCAAGTTAGGTTCAAGGATGTTCAAGAAACAGGAATTTGAAGAGTAAGTACACCTGAGAGTTGTAGGACTGGAGGAAATTACCGAGGTAATGAAGGCCCATTGAGACATTTGGAATCAAGGACAAATATTTTAACCAGAGGTTAATGTGGGTCACCAATAACAGGGGCTATAGGTGAAAGGAATTTGATTTTGGCAGGCGAGTTTTGGATGAATTTCAATTTTAGAAGTTTAGTGAAAGGAGGGTGATCAGCAGTGGAGTGAAATAGTCCAGTCTAACGGTAACAAGTGTAAGGATAAGGGTTACAGCAGCACATGAGCTGACACAGAGGCAGAGCTGGGCAGCAGTTGGATTTTAGAAGCAGTCGTCTTAGTGTTGATGCAAATATAAAATGCATAAGTCATACTGGGATCAAATATCATTGTCAAATAAAATATTAAAGTTGTGAAAAATAGTTCAGTTTCAGACAGCTGAAAAGGGAGAGGGACGGAGCCAGTGGTCACACTTTACAAAAACAAGTCGTTCACCCCTTTTGCCTGTGCCTGCCTTTAAGACCCTATCTACACTAATCCCTGTTTCCAGCACTCAGCTGGCAGCCTTCTCTATTTCAACTGCTCATTTAAATACTTCTTAAATGTTGTGTTAGTACTTGGCTCCACCAATCCCTGAGGAAATAAGAGTATAGTTTAACAGAAATACATTTTTTCTTGGAAACTTACACAAAAATTATCCATTCATAAATGATGGAAACAAACTCTCAAATGGCCCGATACCAACTGCAATATGGGGCAAAACTTCCTTTATTTAGCAGGATCAACAACAGAAATATACAGAGAAATGGCAGATGGACTCTAATTCAAGCAAGTTTGAGGTGTACTTTGGGAGATCGAATGTGGGGGAAATTATACGATTAATGACATGACTCTTAACAGCAATGATCTTGGGGTCCATAACTTCCTGAAATCGGAAACACAAGTAGATAGCGTGATAAAGAAGAAATAAGGTATGCCTGCCTTCATTGATCGGGGCACTGAGTCTAAGATTCAGGAAGTCATGATGCAGCTTAATAAGACATTGGTTAGGCTGAATTTGGAATAATGCATGCAGTTCTGGTCACCCCATTATGGGGAGAATGTGGAGGCTTTGGAAAGGGTGCAGAGGAGTGTTCAAACATCATGTTGACTTAGGAGTATTGGCAGAAGATTGGTTTGTAATGGAAGAGAGACTTAATAATTAGAAGTAAGCCGTTCTCTTCCTGCATCCTATGAACTTATTATATTCAATTATCTTGTTTAAGCTAGATAAAATATTATATTTGCTTTGTTGCTATGGGTTGTTAAACTGAATGACATTGAATTATTCAGTCATTTGAACGTTTTCATGAGTAAATTTGGATTTAGCTTTTTCTGATTACACTTGCAGGTCAAGGTCAAACATTATGATAAAGTTAACAAGTATTTGGATTTGGCTTTGGCCGAGTTATATATTAATGACTTGTATGATATATCACGCTATATCACACAAGTTTGTGCATGTCCGGTTTGTGTTTCTCCATATAGAACAGAGGGTAAGAATTGAGAAAAGTCAGCTCATTAACTTCATGACCATAAACATGTTTGAAATAATTCAAGGAAGGAGCTAATTAATGACTTCAGGAAGCAAGGTGATTTAGATGCCCCAGGCAGCATCAATGGTGCTGAAGTAGAGATGGCCAAGAACTTCAAATACCATGGCACAAATATCACCAAACACATTGAAGCTATGGCCAAGAAAGTATACCAATGCCAATCCACTTTTTCAAAGAGAAAGGAAGTTTGCCATGTGTAGGAAGCAACTGCAGATGCTGGTTTAAACTGAAGATAGACACAAAAAGCTTGAGTAACTCAGAGGGACAGACAGCATCTCTGGAAAAAAGGAATAGGTGACGTTTCGGTTCGAGACCCTTCTTAAGGTATCAACCCGAAACGTCACCTATTCCTTTTATCAAGAGATGCTGTCTGACCTGCTGAGTTCCTCCAAGGTTTTTTTTATGTCTATCTAAGGATGTTCAACATGTCTTCAATGACTTTTAACCATTTCTACAGATGCATCGCAGGAAACATCCTATTGGTAAGCATCACAACTTGGCAACAGTTCTGCACAAAACCCAGAAAAAATGGCAGAGAATTGTGAATGTAGTCCAGTCCATCACCCAAACCAGTCTCCACCCCATGCCCAATAGATCCATCTAGACTTCATGTTGCCTTGGAAGAGCGACCAGCAAAACCAAGGACCATTTACACCCAGGCATTCCCTCTTCTCTCCTGTCCTGTTGGGGAGAAGATACAAAAATGTGAAAATGCCGTACCACCAGATTCTTCCCCGCTGTTATCACACTATTAAAAAATCCTCTCATAAGCTAAGGGTATTGTTCCAATCTCCAAACCTACCTCATTGCAGTCCCTTGCATTTTTTTTTATCTTCACGTTCCCTATAGCTGTAATGAGATAAGGATGTAACTCTACATTCTGCACTCTTGTATTTTTCTCTTTGCACTACCTGTTGTACATGTGTACGGCTTGATTGTACTCGTGTATGGTTTCATTAATACTGGATAGCAGGCAAAGCTTTCATTGTCGAGTTTAATGTCGAAAAGGTCAATAAAGGCAGAACTGTAGATGTACATATAGATATCAGCAAGGTATCTGACAAGGTACCACATAGTTAGCTGCTCTGGAAGGTCAGACCCCATGGGATTCAAACAGAGATGGCCAAATGGATAGAAAAATTGACTTCAAGGAAGGAAGCAGAGGGTGATGGTGAAAGGTTGCTTTTTGGACTGGTGGCCTGTGAGTTGTGGTGCGCCTCAGGGTTCGGTGCTGGGCCCATTGCTGTTTGCCATCTATATCAATGATTTGGATGAGGACATACATGGCATGGTTAGCAAGTTTGGATATGATACAAAAGTGGGTGGTATTGTGGAAAGTGAAGATGGTTGTCAAAATCTGCAGCAGGATTTTGAGCGGTTGGGCAGGTGGGCTGAGGAATGGTTGAAGGAATTTAATACTGCGAAATGTGAGGTACATTTTGGGAACAGTAACATGATAGGGCTGCGGGGAGTGGTGTGGAGCAGAGGGGTCTAGAAAGTGGCATCACAGGTAACATAGAAACATAGAAAATAGGTGCAGGAGGAGGCCATTTGGCCCTTTGAGCCAGCACCGCCATTCATTGTGATCATTGCTGATCATCCCCTATCAATTACCCGTGCCTGCCTTCTCCCCATATCCCTTGACTCCACTAGCCCCTAGAGCTCTATCTATCTCTCTCTTAAATCCATCCAGTGACTTGGCCTCCACTGCCTTCTGTGGCAGGGAATTCCATAAATTCACAACTCTCTGGGTGAAAAGGTTTTTTCTCACCTCAGTCTTAAATGACCTCCCCTTTATTCTAAGACTGTGGCCCCTGGTTGTGGACTCACCCAACATTGGGAACATTTTTCCTGCATCTAGCTTGTCCAGTCCATTTATAATTTTATATGTTTCTATAAGATATCCCTCATCCTTCTAAACTCCAGTGAATACAAGCCCAGTCTTTAAATTTTTGCTCATATGACAGTCCCGCCATCCCAGGGATCAATCTCGTGAATCTACGCTGCACTGCCTCAATCACAAGGATGTCCTTCCTCAAATTAGGAGACCAAAACTGTGCGCATTGCTCCAGATGTGGTCTCACCAGAGCCCTATACAACTGCAGAAGAAGCTCTTTACTCCTATACTGAAATCCTCTTGTTATGAAGGCCACCATTCCATTAGCTTTCTTCACTGCCTCCTGTACCTGTAAGCCAACTTTCAGTGACCGGTGTACAAGGACGCCCAGGTCTTGCTGCACCTCCCCCTTACCTAACCTAACCCCATTGAGATAATAATCTGCCTCCTTGTTTTTGCCGCCAAAGTGGATAACCTCACATTTATCTATATTATACTGCATCTGCCACAGTTCACACTGCCCCCCAGCTTTGTGTCATCCGCAAACTTGCTAGTGTTGCTCCTAATTCCCTCTTCCAAATCATTAATATATATGGTGAACAGTTGTGGCCCCAACACCGAGCCTTGCGGCACTCCACTCGCCACTGCCTGCCATTCTGAAAAGGACCCGTTCACTCCTACTCTTTGCTTCCGGTCTGCCAACCAATTTTCTATCCATATCAACACCCTACTCCCGTAGATAGGTAGATAGGCTGGTCAAAAAGGCTTTTGACACATTTGCCTTCATCAGTCAGAATATCGAGTATAGACGTTGGGAGGTTATGTTGCAGTTATATAAGATGTTGGTGAGGCTGCATTTAGAGTATTATGTTCAGTTTTGAGCACCATGTTACAGGAAAGATGTTTTCAAGCAGGAAAGGGTGCAGAGAACATTTACGGGGATGTTGCCAAGACTCAAGGGCCTGAGCTATGGAGAGAGGTTGGGCAAGCTAGGACTCTATTCCTTGGAGCACCGGTGGGTGAGGGATGAACTTATGGAGGTGTATAAAATCATGAGAGGTATAGATCGGGTAGAAGTTCAGAGTTTCTTGCCAAAAGTAGAGAATCAACAACCAGAGGGCATATGTTTAAGGTGAGGTGGGAAACTTTTAATAAGAATCTGAGGGGTAACTTATTCATGGAAAGGGTGGTAAGTGTATGGAACAATCTGCCAGAGGAGGTAGTTGAGGCAGGTACTATGCAATGTATTAGAAACATTTAGGCAGATATATGGATAGGACAAGTTTAGAGGGATAAGGGCTAAACACAGGTAGGTTGGGCCAGTGTAAATGGGACATATTGGTTGGCGTGGGCAAGTTGGGCTGAAGGGCCTGTTTCCATGCTGTAAGACTCTATGTTTATATAAAAATTAAGTAAGATGAAAAATGAAACATTTATCTTTACCATTAAGGTCAATAGGACCAGTGTTCCTATTCCACGGGTAGCCTACAACCCAATTGTGTGAACATTGAGTTCTCTCATTTCAAGTAATGCCTCCTCACCCACCCTGGTGCTCACACATTTCCCTCACTACAATCCACCACTCTTGTCACTCTGTCCTTTCCGCTCATCCGTGCATTCATCTCCCATCCCGAGTCCCATATTCCCCTTTTATCTGCCATCATTACTCTCCCCTGTTGCTTCCACCTACATCCCTCCCTCCAGCTTTACAATTCACTCCTTCTCTTATTTTCTTCTGTCAGAATTTAGTCTCCATCTCATCTCTAGCCATCATCACTTACTCCATTCATCTGACGATAATCTCCCTCACCTTGTATCCACCTATCACTTACCAGGCTTTTCCTCACCCCCACCTATTTTTTCCAACTTTCTCCTCACTATTATCAGTCTGAAGAACGGTCCCATTCCAAAATGTCATCTATTCATTCTCTGCACAGATACTGCCAGACTTGTTGAGTTCCTCCAGTAGTTTGTGTTATGGCACAGAAATCTGTAATGAGTTGATAGGTAGACTGTATCTTGTTAGCGATTGTCTACAGAAAAGAGGAGACGACAGTGAGCTGAAGGAGAGCTGGGGAGGGGAAGGAAGGAGAAAGCAAGGACTATCAGAAATTGGAGAAGTCAATGTTCATACCGCTGGGGTGTTAACTGCCCAAGTGAAATATGAGATGCTGCTCCTCCAATTTACGATGGGACTCTGGCCATGGAGGAGGCCCTGGACAGAAAGGTCGGATTCAGAATGGGAGAGGGAGTTGAAGTGCTGAGCCACCGGGAGATCAGGTTGGTTAATGCAAACTGAGCGGAGGTGTTGGGCGAAGCAATCACCAAGCCTGTGCTTGGTCACACCGATGTAGCGTAGTTGACACCTAGAACAGCGGATGAAATAGATGAGGTTGCAGGAAGTGCAGGTGAACCTCTGCCTCACCTGGAAAGACTGCTTGGGTCCTTGGATGGAGTCGAGGGGGAAGGTAAAACGCCAAGTGTAGCATTTCCTGCGGTTCCAAGGGTGGGTACCAGGGGAGGGGGTGGTTTGGGTGGGAAGGGACGAATTGACCAGGGAGTTACGGAGGGAGCAGTCTCTGCAGAAAGCTGAAAGGGGAGGAGATGGGAAGATGTGGCCAGTGGTGGGATCCCGTTGGACGTGGCGAAAAGATCGGAGGATTATCTGTTGTATGTGACGGCTGGTAGGGAGGAAGGTGAAGTCAAGGGGGACTCTGTTACGAGTGGGGGGATGGGGAGTGATAGCGGAGCTATGGGATATAGAGAAGAACCTGGTGAGAGCCTCATCTATAATCGAAGAGGGAAACCCCCGTTCCCTGAAGAATGAGGCCATCTCTGATGCCCTGGTTTGGAGCCTCATCCTGGGTGCAGATGAGGCATAGACGGGGGAATTGGGAGTCGGGGATGGAGTCTTTGCAGGAAGCAGGGTGGGAAGAAATGTAGTCCAGATAGCCATGGGAGTCAGTGGGTTTGTAGTAGATATTGGTCAGTAGTCTATTACCTGCGATGGAGATAGTGAGGTCTGGAAACGAAAGTGAGATGTCGGAAATGGTACAGGTGAATTTGAGTGCCGGATGGAAGTTTGTGGTGAAATGGATGAAGTCAGTGGTTTCTGCATGGGAGCAGGAGGTAGCACCAATGCAGTCATCAATGTAGCAGAGGTAGAGTTCGGGGATAGGGCCATGGTACGCCTCGAACAAGGATTGTTCGACGTACCCTACAAAGAGGCAGGCATAGCTGGGGCCCATGCGTGTGCCCATAGCTACGCCTTGGACTTGGAGGAAATGGGTGGAATCAAAGGAAAAGTTGTTGAGGGTAAGGACCAGCTCTGCTAGGTGGAGGAGAGTATCGATAGACGGGGATTGGTTGGTTCTGCGGTTGAGGAAGAAACAGAGGGCTTTAAGACCCTCCTGGTGGGGGATGGAGGTGTAGAAACATAGAAACATAGAAAAATAGGTGCAGGAGTAGGCCATTCGGCCCTTCGAGGCGGCACCTCCATTCAATGTGATCATGGCTGATCATCCAACTCAGTATCCCGTACCTGCCTTCTCTCCATACCCCCTGATCCCTTTAGCCACAAGTGCCACATCTAACGCCCTCTTAAATATAGCCAATGAACTGGCTTCAACTACCTTCTGTGGCAGAGAATTCCAGAGACTCACCACTCTCTGTGTAAAGAATGTTTTCCTCATCTCGGTCCTAAAGGAATTCCCCCTTATCCTTAGACTGTGACCCCTTATTCTGGACTCCCCCAACATCGGGAACAATCTTCCAGCATCTAGCTTGTCCAACCCCTTAAGAATTTTGTAAGTTTCTATGATCCCCCCTCAATCTTCTAAATTCCAGTGAGTACAAGCCGAGTCTATCCAATCTTTCCTCATATGAAAGTCCTGACATCCCAGGAATCAGTCTGGTGAATCTTCTCTGTACCCCCTCTATGACAAGGATGTCTTTCCTCAGATTTGGAGACCAAAACTGTACGCAATACTCCAGGTGTGGCTTCACCAAAACTCTGTACAATTGCAGTAGAACCTCCCTGCTCCTATACTCAAATCCTTTCGCTATGAATGCTAACATACCATTTGCTTTCTTCACTGCCTGCTGCACCTGCATGCCTACTTTCAATGACTGGTGTACCATGACACCCAGGTCTCGTTGCATCTCCCCTTTTCCTAATCTGCCACCATTCAGATAATAGTCTAACCTCATGTTTTTGCCACCAAAGTGGATAACCTCACATTTATCCACATTATACTGCATCTGCCATGCATCTGCCCATTCACTCAGCCTATCCAAATCACCCTGCAGCCTCTAAGCATCCTCCTCACACCTAACTATACCTCCCAGCTTGGTGTCATCTGCAAATTTGGAGATGTTGCATTGAATTCCCTCGTCCAAGTCATTAATATATATTGTAAATAGCTGGGGTCCCAGCACTGAGCCTTGCGGCACCCCACTAGTCACTGCCTGCCATTCTGAAAAGGACCCATTTACTCCTACCCTTTGCCTCCTGTCTGCTAGCCAGTTCTCTATCCACATCAATACTGAACCCCCAATACCGTGTGCTTTAAGTTTGTATGCTAATCTCTTATGCGGGACCTTGTCGAAAGCCTTCTGAAAGTCTAGATATAACACATCCACTGGTTCTCCCTTATCCACTATACTAGTTACATCCTCGAAAAATTCTATCTGATTTGTCAGACATGATTTACCTTTCGTAAATCCATGCTGGCTTTGTCCAATGATTTCTCCACTTTCCAAACGCGCTGCTATCGCATCTTTAATAACTGACTCTAGCAGTTTCCCCACTACCGATGTCAGACTAACTGGTCTGTAATTCCCCGCTTTCTCTCTTCCACCTTTTTTAAAAAGTGGGGTTACATTAGCTATCCTCCAATCCTCAGGAACTACTCCAGAATCTAAGGAATTTTGAAACATTATCACTAATGCATCCACTATTTCTGTGGCTACCTCCTTGAGTACTCTGGGATGCAGACTATCTGGCCCTGGGGATTTATCGGCCTTCAATCCATTCAATTTACCCAACACCACCTGCCGGCTAACCTGGATTTCACTCAGTTCCTCCATCTTATTTGACCCCCGTTCCACTGCTATTTCCGGCAGATTATTTATGTCTTCCTTAGTGAAGACAGAACCAAAGTAGTTATTAAATTGGTCTGCCATGTCCTGATCCGCCATGATCAATTCACCTGTTTCTGACTGCAAGGGACCAACATTTGTTTTAACTAGTCTCTTTCTCTTCACATATCTATAAAAACTTTTGCAGTCAGTTTTTATGTTCCCTGCCAGTTTCCTTTCATAATCTATTTTCCCTTTCCTAATTAAGCCCTTTGTCGTCCTCTGCTGGATTCTGAATTTCTCCCAGTCCTCCGGTAGGCTGCTTTTTCTGGCAAATTTATATGCCTCATCTTTTGTTTTTATACTATCCCTGATTTCCCTTGTTATCCATGGATGCACCACCTTCCCAGATTTATTCTTTTGCCAAACTGGTATGAACAATTTTTGTACTTCATCCATGCAGTCTTTAAATACCTTCCATTGCACATCCACTGTCAACCCTTTAAGAATCACCTGCCAGTCTATCTTGGCCAATTCACATCTCATACCTTCAAAGTTACCTTTGTTCAAGTTCAGAACCCTTGTTTCTTACTTAATTTTGTCACTCTCCATCCTAATGAAGAACTCAACCATATTATGGTCACTCTTGCCCAAGGGGCCACGCACAACAAGACTGCTAACTAACCCTTCCTCATTACTCAATACCCAGTCTAGAATAGCCTGCTCTCTCGTTGGTTCCTCCACATGTTGGTTGAGAAAACTATCCAGCATACATTCCAAGAAATCCTCTTCCTCAGCACCCCTGCCAATTTGATTCACCCAATCTACATGCAGATTGAAGTCACCCATTATAACCGTGTTACCCTTGTTGCACGCATTTCTAATTTCCTGTTTGATGCGATCCCCAACTCCAATACTACTGTTAGGTGGCCTGTACACAGCTCCCACTAGCGTTTTCTGCCCCTTAGAGTTTCGCAGCTCTACCCATATCGATTCCACATCCTCCACGCTAATGTCCTTCCTTTCTATTGCATTAATCTCCTCTCTCACCAGCAATGCTACCCCACCTTCTTTTCCTTTTCGTCTATCCCTCCTGAATATTGAATATCCCTGGATGTTCAGCTCCCAGCCTTGGTCACCCTGGAGCCATGTCTCTGTGATCCCAACTATAGCATAGTCATTAATCGCTATCTGCACCTTCAACTCATCCACCTTATTACGAATGCTCCTCGCATTGAGACACAAAGCCTTCAGGCTTGTTTTTACAACACTCTTACTCCTTATACAATTATGTTGACAAGTGGCCCCTTTCACATCGATCCCCATTACACTTGGCCATACTCTCCTATCCCTTTGTGAGCATTCTTTCCCATTAATTCTGGGGTCATTAACCATCCCTTTACTCTCTTTCCCTTTAACTCCGTCCTCGACTATCCCATTTGACACCCCACCCCCCTTATTCAGTTTAAAACCATCCGTGTAGCAGTGGCAAACCTGCCGGCCAGAATGCTGGTCCCCCACCTGTTAAGATGCAATCCGTCCCTTTTGTACAGTTCCCCCTTACTCCAAAACTGATCCCAGTGATCTAAGAATCTAAATCCCTGCCTCCTGCACCAGTTCCTCAGCCACACATTCAGGTCCCGTATCTCCCTGTTCCTGCTCTCGCCAGCACGAGGAACTGGAAGCAAACCGGAGATAACAACCCTGGAAGTCCTGCTTTTCACCATTTTTCCGAGCTCTCTGAAGTCCCACTGCAAAATATTCATCCCCTTCTTTCCAACATCATTTGTGCCAACATGCACGACCACTTCTGGCTGTTCACCTTCGCCCTTGAGGATTGTCTGCACTCTGTCTGTGACATCCTGGATCCTGGCACCAGGAAGGCAGCACACCATCCTCGAATCCCGTCTGTTGCCGCAAAAACCCCTGTCCGTCACAATGGAGTCTCCAACTACAATGGCGTTGCCCGACTTTGGCCTCTTTGGTTTTGGCTCAACAGCCCTTTTTGTTTTGCAAGCCAGTCCGCCGCTCAGTGAGATACCGTCTTCTGTCCCGGCAGCTTCCACGTGGGTGAACCTGTTCACAAGAGGTACAACACCCGGGGACCTTTGCATTCCATGTTTTCCTCCCTTTCTCACCGTCACCCACCTTCTCTCTTCTAGTGCCTTGGGTGTAACAATCTTACTGAAGGACTTGTCGAGGAATGACTCACTTTCTCGGATGAACCTGAGGTCATTCACTTGTTTCTCCAGTTCCCCAACACGGTCCTTCAGGAGCTGTACCTGGATGCACTTCTCACATTTGTAGCAGCCAGAGGCACCAGCAGTGTCCTTGACCTCCCACGTACTGCAAAGTATCACACTGCATCAGCTTGCTTGACAACTTCTTTTGCCTCGGTCTCTCCCTATCCAGTGTTTTGCGCAGCCTCCTCTCCGAAGACTCTCGAGCCAAAGACTCACACTTTACCCACAGGGCACTTCCCTCACAAGGCCGCTCCCTCACTGCCGCTCCCCAAGAGCTGCCTTGCTTGTCTTGACTGTTAAATTGCCTAATTTACAAACCAAATTCCTCAGTTTTCAACTGTTTTCCCCCTCTGACTCACTGAGAACTCTCCTCCCACTTGGGCTAGAGCCAATCAGTACTTTCTCCTGCTTCTCTTTGTTGCTGTTGCTTCAAAATCCACGGGAACACTGAGTGACTGTAGAGTAGAGTGACTGGACATCCATGGTGAAGATGAGGGAGTGGTGGCCTGGAAAACAGAAGCCATGGAGGAGACGAAGAGCGTGTGAGGTGTCTTGGACTTAGGCAGGGAGGGATTTGACCAGCGGGAATAGGATGGAGTCGAGTTATGTGGAAATAAGTTTGGTGGGACAAGAACAAGCAGAAACAATGGGTCTGCCAGGACAGTCAGGTTTGTGGATTTTGGGGAGAAGGTAATATCGGGCCATGCGGGGCTGGGGAACAATGAGGTTGGAGGCTTGCGAGGGCAGGGAGCTGGAAGTGATGAAGCCAGTGATAGTTTTTGAGATAATGGCCTGGTGCTCGTCTGTGGGGTCATGGTCCAAAGATTAGTAGGAGGAGGTGTCTGAGAGTTGGCGCCTGGCCTCAGACCAGTAGAGATCAACGTGCCAGACAACCACGGCACCTCCCTTGTTGGCAGGTTTAATCACCCAGTCTGGGTTGTTGCAGAGTGTGTGGAGGGCTGTACATTCAGGGGGGGGAAGAGGTTAGAGTGAGTAAGGGGGAGTGGAAAAGTTGAGGCGGTTGATGTCCCGCCGGCAGTTTGAAATAAAAACGCAGGTAGATGGCCATGAGGGGGAGTCCAAGAGGAGAGGGTCCGTTGGAGATGGGAGAAGGGGTCACCACAAGGGGGTGAGGGCATCTTCTCATGGAAAAACGCTTGGATGCAGAGGCAACATAGAAACATAGAAACATAGAAAAACGGAAGAAGAGCTCTACATTGTGGCGGATACGGAACACATTGAGGTCGGGACGGAGGGGAACAAAGGTGAGGCTCTCTGCTGAGGACAGACCGTTCGGTATCAGAGAGGGGGAGGTCAGGGGGGATGGTGAACACATGGCAATGATGGGGGTTGGGGCCGGAGGAAGGCAAATGAGTGGGCAGAGGCCGAGGCGATGTCTGGTAGGGGGGTGGTGGATGGCCAGGGAGGAGGAGGGTATGAGGACTATAGTGTGGGTGGGGAGGAGCTTGGGTCATATGTTACAAGGGGGAAGGCGAAGACCCAGTGGATCACCCACTGAGGTTCCCTGTGTTGGGGGGGAGCACTAGGACCCAGCACAGTCAGACCCCATGGTGTGAGTCTGCAGCATGGAGACTTCAGGTTCGGTGTTGTGCCTGGGACTCAGATAAGGCGACGTCTGTGGCCCGCTGGTGGGTGGTGGAGTGGCGAGGGTCGGTGGAGTCACTGGTGGAAGCCCGCGTGGATTGGAGTCCGGGTCAGCAGGTGAAGCGTCGGAAGTCCCGGTCAGCAGTTGGTCGGTGAGGAGGCGAGGGTTGGCGGCCCTGGTGAGACGCCGATAGTTGAGGTAACGGTGAGGCAGCGATGGTCGGCAGTCCCAGTGAGGCAGCGATAGTCGGAGGTAATGGTGAGGCAGTGAGGGACAGCAGTCCTGGTGAGGCAGCAAGGGTGCCATCGGTGAGGCAGTAAGGGTCGGTTGTCCCGGTGAGGCGGGGATAGTCGGCAGCCCCTGGGAGGCAGCAGGGTCGGCGTCATTGGTGAGGCAGCGACAGTCGGAGGCGCCAGCGAGGCAGCGAGGTTCAGTGTCATCGGTGGGCAGGTCGGCGGCAGCAGCCACATGGAGGCCGGCAACAGCGGTGTCCTCGGTGGTCCGGGCCTGAGATCAGTCAGGGAGGTGGTGAGTGTTGGTGCTGCTCCTCATGGCAAAGATGGCGTCGCGGGTCTGGGCCACATGGTGTTCGGGCAGGCGGCGCGGTCCAGCGTTGGGGCCCGGGGCGATTTATTTTGATGCCTCCACTATTTCTACGTGCAAGGAAATTCAGCTTGCTGTAAATATCTACTGAAATCCACAAACTCCAATTATTCGGGATGGTTTACAGGAGAGGCAGAAGAAGCAGATGTAGTCTTGACATTTGACATACTATGACTGAAATTGGAACCATTTTCACCACTGTTCAGTTATGTCTACTTTGCAGCAATAGTAGACATAAACTGCTGGAGTAATTCAGCGTGACAGGTGGAATCTCTGGAGTAAATGGATAGGGCGATGCTTTGGTTTGGGATTTTTCTCAGCAGAAGGCATCTTTCTAACCACCTAACACCTGATGGGGGACTTTCTGGTGACAGGATAAGTGCCACGCCATTGCATATGGCGCTGCTTCCATTCAGGCAGACATCGGAGACCCCTGCAATTTGTGTACAAGAGCTGTCCGGATCCATATTCAACTGGAGGCCAATGTCTTCTCTCCACCAAAACTGACTTCAAATATAGATGACAAGTTAACGGCAGATGTTGTAGCTCACTTACATTGCAATGCCACGCTCACTCTAATTTAGTGCATCGGTTCTTAGCAAATTTTGAAAAAATATGTGGTCAATCTGCATGGTAACTCATCAACCGTGCTATGCACGAGAAGTTTTACCAAGCACCGGACTTGATCAGTTGTCGATGTATCAATGTTCTAGAAATTTATTGAATGGAGATTGATATGGATAGGGAGCTGAAAAATCTTCTTCTTTCGTGTGGCATGCACAGCCTAAAGTTGTTCGACAACTTTTTCTATTTGATCTTCCATTTGTGCACGTCGAGTTGATTGCATTAGTCAAAACAGGGCGGACCACGTGAAGGTTGCAATCTTCCACCCCGCTGAAAAGTCAAAACACAGTTTCAAAATGTTAACTCTGGAAAACTCACTTCCAGAAACTGTGGCCTAAGTTACTAATTCACGTATGAGAGACATATTATTACATTGGTCTTTAGGTGATAGTACGCTTTGTGAAAACCTGAAAAATCTACAGGGATGTATATCATATCCCTGAGAATACTCTCTGGTAACTTTCCGATCACAGATGTCAAACTCACTGTCCTGTAATTCCCAGTCATTTCGCTGCAGCCTTTCTTGAATAGCGGCACAACATTTGCCTCCCTCCAGTCTTCCGGCACCTCGCCTGTATTTCACAATAAATCACAGCGAGGGCTGCAATTCCCTCTCTAGCTTCCCAGAGTGTCCTCTGATCAGGCCTGGGGAATTTGTCTATCTTCATATATATCAGGTCCTTCAACACTTCCGTGACCGTGATACCCACTGCTCTCAAGACACTTCCAATGACTACCCCAAGACCCCCCATCCTCCTGTCTTTCTCCACGGTAAAAACAGAGGAGAAATAATAATTGAGGACCTTGACCATTTGCATTGGCTCCACAGAGTTGACCGCTTTGATTCCAGAAGGGTCTCACTTTCTCCCGTGATGTGCTTATAAAACCTCTTGGGATTATCCTCAATGCTATCTGCCAGAACTATCTCCTGTCCACTTTTTACCCATCTGGTTTCCTTTTTTAGCTTTATATTTTCATAATTTTAATGAATTTCTAGTACTTAAAGGTATTTTGTAGTGAGTTTTAGATATTTTTTCCTTCCCTTCAAAATTAGTTAAATTCCTTTTTGAGATGCTTGGGGTCTGGGAGTGGGGCTATTAGGTGGACCTCCTCCCTCCTGTGGCGTGACATTTGCTCAATGTCCAAGTTCAAGTCCAAGTTCAAGTTTGCATTTATTGTCACTTAACCAATTATGGTACAGTGAAATTTGAGTTACCATTCGACTTTGCAGTGAAGTCTCCAGTTAGATCAGACCCTTAGAAACCCCACAGGTAACCATGGCCGCTAGAATAACATTGGTGACAGCCAGATGAAGCTGATCTACCCCATTATTAATGGAACACGTGTGGTTAATATGGTACGTTCCCAACAAGGTCAGAAGCAGTTATGTAAGTAATCTAAATAATCTAAGACCTCAAACATTTCCAGTCAGCTGATCATTTACTTGATCATTCTGTCTTTACTTGCAGCCCTATTCTTTCCCTCACCAAAGAAGATGCTAACACAAATTTTAAACATGCATCATCCTGCAGATCACCATCACAACGCTACTCACTTCATGTTAGTCACCAGGACTTGCTTGCATCTTCATTAGCTGAGGTCTACAAGCAGCTTGATGTCTAACTTCAAAACTCAGAACATTTATCAAAGTTTCGCCTTACCGTGCTCTGTACTGAAAACTGAAAACAAGTTCAAAAGCTTTACTCAGATTCAAGCACATGTCTTCCATTAGCACATATTTGTATTACTCTTTTTGATGCTGTCCCATTTTATAAATTTCCAACACGCTAATCAGTTTCCTGATCTCTTATTGAATTTAGTAGGAATTTTCTTTTTTTAACCAACATCCAGAATTCAGTCAGAATTTTTTAGGTTAAAAACAAGCTTATTCCATTGCATTCATGATAGGAGAGAAAATGTAATTTAATTTTTCCCTGGTACTACAAAATAACATGTAAGGATGACCAAGCATCCCAACTTTGTATAGGGCTCTGGTGAGACCACGTCTGGACTATTGTGTACAGTTTTGGTCTCCTGAGGAAGGACTTTGCAGCAATCCTCCTGAGGTCTCCTGAGGAAGTGAGGAAGGACATCCTTGGGATTAAGGCTGTGCAGCGTAGGTTCATGAGATTGGTCCCTGGAATGGCGGGACTGTCATATGAGGAAAGATTGAAAAGACTAGGCTTGTATTCACTGAAGTTTAGGAGGATGAGGGGTATCTCATAGAAACATATAAAATTATAAAAGGACTGGACAAGCTAGATGCAGGAAAAATGTTCCCAATGTTGGGCGAGTCCAGAACCAGGGGCCACAGCGTTAGAATAAACGGTTTATTTAAGACTGAGGTGAGAAAAAAGCTTTTCACCCGGAGAGCTGTGAATTTGTGGAATTCTCCGCCACAGACGACAGTGGAGGCCAAGTCAGTGGGTGGATTTATGAGAGAGTTAGATAGAGCTCTAGGGGCTAGTGGAATCAAGAGATATGGGGAGAAGGCAGACGTGGAGTGATTGGGGATGATCAGCCATGATCACAATGAATGATGGTGCTGGCTCAAAGGGCCGAATGGCCTCTTCCTGCACCTATTTTCAGATGTTTGCCTGGTAACTATCTGATAACTATCCCTGGTGCTCTGCTGACAATGTTCCATGGACTATATTCTGCATTCTGTACCTTCCCCTTTGCTCTGGCTTGTGTGCTTGAGTTTGGTTTGATTGAATTAGTATTAACTGATCTGATTGGAAAGCATGCAAAACAAAGCTTTTCACTGTATCTCAGTACAGGTGATGGTAATAAACCTACAGCAAAACGTGTTTCTGTGCCCAATGAGTCTATTACTTTGTTCATGGCATACGGACATCATTGGCAATGTTGACATTTATTGCCCACCCTAATTGCCACTGCGCTGAGGAAAGAGTTAAGAATCATTCACAATAGTGTGCTTGGAGTCAAATATTGTACGAGCACTTCTAAAAAGTTAAACTTCTTTATTTTGTTTTCTGGCCAGGTGACATGTAGGTTTATTAAAGGTGCCCACCAGTACCTTATTGTCTACAAACCTGTACGTCTTTGGAATATGGGAGGAAACCAAAAATCCTGGAGAAAACCATGCAGGTCTCAGGGAGAAGGTACAAAATCCATACAGACACCACCCCTAGTCAGGATGAAACCTGGCGCGTGTAAGGCAGTAACTCTACCGCTGCACCACCATGCTGCCATGGGCCAGTAGTTTAATGGTCAATATTAATAATGCTATTTAACTATTCATTATTCCAAATTCTTGACCAGCACCAGTGTATATGGTCAGGAGTTGCCAGAGTCTGAACCCAAACTTTTCCTGGTGCAGATCATGCAGGTGACTGTGCCTTGGCTGCTCTTCCAACACATGGTGATGAATTTGGCCTCACACAAGCTGCTGGAAGGATCAGCACTGGGCTTCCACCCAGTCCCCACCAACCTCGCCTGGATCCCGGCTAGGTCCCAAGTGCCAAACATCACACTCCCACCCCCACAAAACAAAAATGTGTCAATGTGCAGTAAGACCCAATCCTGATCTAATATGCCAGATAAACTGTTGCTGCTGTCTCTGCTGATACTGCAGATTCTTTGAAAATTTCAGCATCCAAATCTCTCATCCTTTTAAGATACACATGTGATAATGGTGAGTTCAGTACAAAGGTCAGGGAGCATTTTATGCAATGAAAAATATTTGGAATGATGCTCCAGGGAGGTAAATGAAATGTTAAAACTGGCATTATCCAAGAGCTGTAATGGGGCAGTTTTAGTAGATAAATATTGTTCAAGCAGGATAACTAAACTGGTGGGTGGAAGCTTAAAAATAAACCTGTTAACCAACCTTTATTAAAGAAATGTGCTTGCCTGTTGCAAACATTATATGATAAACCCCCCACGATTAAGGCAACTTGAAATGGCAACCTCAACTTCAGTAAGTATCTGTAAATTAGTTTTTTAATTTATAATTTTGTCAGTGTAATAATTTCAGCAAAGTAAATGACATTAGGCTCATTAAAAATGTGCATCTAACAAGTTCTACCTCAATAACTTCAATGAAAAGTACGATTGAAACCTATTCATTCACGCAAACAAGCCTTCTGCCATAATGTTAGGCAGGGTAGTGGAGGTAACTTAAAAAATCTGCTTTCCGCAGAGACCATTCTCTCCGTAACTCCCTGGTCAATTTGTCCCTTCCCACCCAAACCACCCCTCCCCTGGTACTTTCCCTTGCAACTGCAGGACATGCTACACTTGTTGTTTTACCTCCCCCCTCAACTCCATCCAAGGACCCAAGCAGTCTTTCCAGGTGAGGTAGAGGTTCACCTGCACCTCCTCTAACCTCATCTATTGCATCCGCTGTTCCAGATGTCAACAGCTCTACATCGGTGAGACCAAGAGCAGGCTTGGCGATCGCTTCGCCCAACACCTCAGTTCGCAATAACCAACCTGATCTCCCGATGGCTCAACACTTTAACTCCCCCTCCCATTTCGAATCCGATCTTTTTGTCCTGGGTCTCCTCCATGGCCAGAGTGAGTCCCACCGCAAATTGGAGGAACAGCACCTCATATTTTGCTTGGGTAGTTTACACCCCAGCGGTATAAACATTGACTTCTCCAATTTCAGGTAGTCCGTGCGTTTCTCCTTTCTTCCCCTCCCCATCTCAGCTCTTCCACAGCCTACTGTCTCCGCCTCTTCCTTTCTCTTTTCCACCCCCCCACCCACACATCAGTCTGAAGAAAGGTCTCGACCCAAAACGTCGCCTATTCGCTCCATAGATGCTGCCTCACCCGCTGAGTTTCTCTAGCTTTTTTTTAAATCTATCTTTCATTATAGTCTGATTCTTACGATGTGCTTCGACCATTATTGGAGTCTTAAGCCTGAGCATAGAGTACCAATCATTCGGGCTTCGATCATGACTGCCCTTAAATTTTTTGCCACCAGATTGTTCCAAGCTATTGAATGTAGCATTAATGATATATCTACAGTTCATTGTGCTCCAAGGATCTCCCTGCTTGGAGGAAAACATGTATTATATTTCCCAGAAATAGAGCAATGAGGAATGGAACCATTTTGCCTGCACTGCAGGTATCTCCCATATTTAAAAGGATATGGTGATAAAAAGTGCGTGATAAACCATTTAGGACTGTTGGGTCTGGCATTAAATTGATTGGGGAGAAAAGGTGCATTTAAGTAGGAAGATTGAATGAGAACTTACCAGTTTGAAGTTTGATCTTTATTTTATAAGAAGTTGCAATGAGGGATGAAGTGAAGAAGCACACCAGCCCTCATGCGTGTCAACCTTCAAAGCAGCGGTGTGAAATCACAGAAAACAGTTGCTGAACTGATTATAGGAAGATTTGAGAATTAGAACTACCACATGATCCTTATGAGATCATAGGTTGGGAGTGGAGGGCACGTAATTCCTCATCGCAACTTCTCATAAAATAAAGATCAAACTTCAAACTGGTAAGTTCTCATTTAATCTTCCTATTTTACTTTGATGTCACGTGAGTGACTACGTGAAGACTTTAAAGCTCTGTGATTTCATGTCGCGAACAGGAGTCCATGCAGCACACTGCATTAGTTGACCAGAAACTATTGAAAAGATAGTGCATTCAGACATAAAGCATTCATATAATGCTTTAAAACATGCTGATGCTTTTAATAAACAAATGATAATAATGATAGTGATCCCTTACATCCGGGAAAGCAAATTATTAAACAGAACTTAAAATTGAGTTGGCAAATAAACCCGGCCTGGCAATTGGTTTATTATAAAAGATTTGGAAAGTCCGCTCCTTCGACCATCCTGCAGTCGCTAGAATGTGGTCCAGCGGAACCTCCATGAACCTCGCTGCTGAAGTTGTTGCAGCCCTGGTGGAGTGAGATTTAAAAACATCAGTGTCCACTCCTGCACAAGCCAATACATGTCTTAACCACCTGGAGATGATCTGCACTAATACCCTCTTGTGTGTGTTTTTTATGACTTATAAACATTGCCAGTTCAGTGCCTCTCAGGTTCTTTGTAGCCTTAACATATTGTTGAATATGTGTGACCACACAATCTATGGTCCATGGGATACGCCAAAAAATCCAGCTTTAGCCCTAACACCCCTAGTCTGCTTTGTTTAATTAGCTCATGTACATAAAATGTTATTTTGTTGGTAGATGTAACCATTCTGTCCAGCCCCAGCTTATGCAACGACTGGACGCATTGCGCTGAGTCTAGCGCCATGGGCATAACTACTTTATATGTGAGCCTGACCAAAGATAGGGATGTAGCTGGAGCCCACCGGCAAAGCAGTGTTAACACAATGTTAACATCTCATACCTCCATGTACCTGGGCCTGGGAGGATTTGTGTTAAAGATACCCTTCATACATCTGGATATCAGCGGATGAGAACCGACAGAGTGGTGTCCCGATCCCAGCGCCAAGTATGATGACAAGGCATTTTTGGCACAGTTAATGGCACTATAACTTAATCTTTCGCCAAAGAACAGTTTTGAGAGAAACTCCAAGACATCAGTTATCCGTGCCGTATCTTACGTTATGTTGGAATTAAAACAAAACACTTCCCATCTCTTCATGTAACAGATGTACTGCTTCTTGGTGCTATCTCTCCAAGCTGCAGTGATCACGTCCATGGTTTGGTCTGACAATCCGACAAGAAAGGTCTTCTCAAAATCTGTAAATCAATAAATTGATTCTACCATGCAGGGGGTGGCCTTCCCGAGTCACGGGATGGACCAGCAAATTTTTGTGTTTCGAAATAACCATATAAGGTTCTATTATCATTCCCAATATCAGCGGGAACCATGGCTGCGTAGGCCAGTCAGGCACTACCAAAATGCCTGAAGCGGAATCTTGCTGGATTTTTTTCAAGCTGATGAGGCAAATTGGAGGAAATGCATAAAAGAACATTCCTCCCCAGTGTAGCGAGAATGCATTTATCGCCACTGCCCCTGGGTCTGGCTCCCATGCAAAATACTTTGGTAACTGGTGATTGAGCCTAGATGCAAACAAATTGATATCCGGTGTTGCATACCAAGCAACAATGTCGTTAAATACTTTATCCAACATCCATTCTGTGTTGTAATTGAATTTGTGTGACCTGGTGTCTGCCACCATGTTAAACCCAGGTAGCTGAAATCCAAATGCTTTTTTCGATACACCAGTGCCAAATGAGGTTAGCTAAATGATCACAGGATACTGATTCCACCCATGTGATTAATATATGCCACCGCTGTAGTGTTGTCAATCTGTAGTTTAACATGCAGATTATGCATATTCCTACAATAAGCTTTTAACCCATAGAATACCCCCAGCATCTCCAAGTAGTTGATACCATGTAACTGAAAAATTGATAACTCATGCACATCCCATCTGCCAGCACAACTAGAGATGGTATTAGTAGCTCCACATCCTTGAACACTAGCATCAGTTTGTAATATAACTGAAGGTTTACTGACCAAAATGTTACTGGAGCAATGCCGAATATTGGCCGTCCACCATTGTAGTTCTGATATAGCTTCAGCTGATAATAGCATAGGTCTGTTAAAATAACCTAAATGGTATTTGAGTGCTTGCTCCTTTGCATGTTGTAAATTCTGATAATGCAAAGGGCCAAATTGTGCAGCTGGAAAGACAGCCACTAATTTGCCAATTACACTAGTCACCTGTCGAATAGATGACTGCAAATAACAACAAGATTTTTACAGGCTTCTATTAATTCTAATCTCTTGCCCCAGGGCAGAGTTACAGACATATTCATAGAGTTAATGGTATACCCCAAATAATTAATAACTCTAGTTGGTATCAACTTGGATTTAACTGGATGGATGAGAAACCCCAACTTTTCAAATATGAGTTTTGTGGCTGAAACAGCTAATTTAGCCGATTTCACCATTTTTCCTATGATTAGAATATCATCCAGATATGCCATAACAATGTGTTTTTCAGCTCTAAGTGGCCCAAGCACAGGCTTTAACAATTTGGTAAATAGCCTGGGGGCTGAAGTTAACCCATTAGGCAACGCTTTAACTGCCACAGTTACCCCATCCAGCTAAATTTCAAATATCTCCAGTGATCCCTGTGAATGGGCACCGAATAGTCTGCATCTTTGAGATAGATGCATGCCATAAAGCATCCTTTGGAAATCAGTTGTTTGGCAGTAACCAAGTTTTCCATTTTAAAATATCTATACTGCACATAGATGTTAAGCTGTGTTAAATCAAGGATGATCCGACATCCTCCATCTTTCTTTTGTCTAGAGAATATATTGGAGACAAATTGGTGATGTTCATGACTTGACTTCTCGATTACCCCTGTTGTGTATAATGTGTGAATTTCAGCTGGTATATCCAAACCTTCTTGTTTGAAATGAACAAATGCCCGGCTGGGTGTATGTTGTGTGGGTGGCAATGAATTGTGAAGAAATTCAATTTATAAACCCTTCTATACTGTGCAGTATAAATGGATATGATGTTATTCATCGCCATTCGTGCAAAAACAAGTGTAATCTCCCACCAACTTGTAACTGGTCCACACACCCCATGTTCCAGAAAGAACCAGACCCACCTACCTCCATGGTTACCGGTGGTCTTATGGTAGGCCCAAAGGCCCCTGATGCGGGTTCTATTTCCGTCCTCGAGGTTTGGAGGGTAGGACTGCTGGGGTGCGCGGATTGCGCATTTTTCATGGGGGCCGGCTTGGGCCCTGGCCTAAAAAAGACCTCTGCCCAGAGAAATCAGCTTTCGAGCTGCCACCAGCTTCAGCGAACTGCTTACTGCTGATGGAGGCGTAGAGGTGTTGTCACCGAAACGGTGAAGCTTTGCTCGTCGTTGGTGCCTTGATTAACCCGACAGCTTTTGCTTCCTCATCCACGTCTTTTACCTGTTTGGGTAGATTTTCCCCAAACAGAAGATTCGGCGGCTGGACATTGCTGGCCTTACATAAGCCTGCAAATTTGGGATTTAAGGCAGGTCTGATGGTGTTCTTCCAAAAGCAGTTCATTTCAAAGTGTACATTACACATCAACGCCAAGGCATCCTGCTGGACGTCCGATAAGGTCCCGCCATCCACAGATCTGGCAAATGCCGTGATGCCAGTAATTTTAGAATTCTTTGGAGTTTCATTTCCTGGGTTTTGATGCCCCATCCAATGTATCCCCAGATAGAGCTGTTCACTGCCGGCACTTTCAGGGATGCGCAATTTACATGTGCATGGTATTTTGCAGCCATTTCAACCATCACCTGTTCCTGTAATTGATGCGATGTGAGGTAGTTTATGCTGGAGTGACTATTCCTGCAGTGGCTCCCCTGTTTGTGAGGGTATCGCAAACCTTGATGCCGTGGCAGGCAATTCTTGAACCTCACGCATGTCATGCATTCCAGTATGTTCCACGAACATAGCTCCGAATTCGGAGTCAGTCATATACTGACCCCGTACACTCCCCTCCTCAGAGTAGGAGACAATAAGCAGCCCTGGACTAGGCGCTGCCGCAAGCATGTCTCCGTTTCACGGAGCATATCATGATGGAGCATCCTTTCCATAAGGAGCTCCATCCAGGATAAACGCCCGAAGACGCTATCCATGTTTGAAGGAGGAGAATCCTCCTGGCCTGACTCGTGTGAGCACACAGGCCTATCAGATTTCTTTTTGGTTTTTGCCCCCTTTCGGGGTTGCCAAAGTGCTTTGGGTAAGCACCAAGTGTGAAGTCACTGTCATCGACTCAGACGGTGAAACCGCGGCCGCCGGCTACCCGCACTCCCGCAGTCCTCCGTTGACGGTTTCCCCGCGGCCTGTCTGGGTTTCCCCCTGGATTTTTCCATAATTCGTTCAGCAATTGGACCTCTGTAACGAGAATTTTTCACCAAAAAACGACCTCAGAATAAGTTTGAAACTTACCTGCAGGGTTTTAAACTTACTGCTGGGAGGAGGAACGCTCCTCCCAGCCAGTCGCGTGCCATGCGTTAGACGTATTGATGCACTTGCGGGCTGGCGGGCTTCTTCACGTAGTCACTCACGTGACTTTGAAGTAAATTTGAACTATGTACCCTATCTGTCACGAGCTAGCATTGTCCTTAAGGACATGGTACACTTCTTATTCACGCTCCAACTCTCCTGCAACCAGAGGCAATGTATGCTGAAGTTTCATGCATGGACTCCTGGTAATACTTCGGATTCATCTCTCCACCATGGCTTTTCTCCATCCAGATTAATTGGATGGATATTTGTGATTCAAAAGCTAGAGAAAATACCTTCATGTATTTGAGATGCAGAAGAAGAGTGGCCTACAATGGAAAAACTGCATGCCAACAGCAGAAATATAATGGAGGAGACCACTGGAATGGTGTACTCATGTAACGCTTCTGATATCTGCATCATTCAGAGAAGGGGCTCTACAGCACAGCTTTGACTCTACATAACTGAGGGTTATCTACAGCAACAAGAATTAATAAGGAAGAGAACAAAATCACATCAATTGCCATAAGACATGAAGGAAAGCTCTCTCAGGATGGTCTCACTTGAATCATATGTCCATTTCCCAAGTCGTGAGCAGGCCTGTGATCTTTTGCAGTGAAATGAGACCATAATCATAGCTGCCTGGCAGCTAGCTGCACTCTAGAGGACACACTATGCGCATGGAGACCCACTGGTTTTGTTTTCTCTTTAGGTTAATTTACTGCCAGAACCCATAACCCAAAAGGATTCTGTACTGGGTGTCAGGGGTTATGGGGAGAAGGCAGGAGAATGGGGTTAGGAGGAAGAGATAGATCAGCCATGATTGAATAGACCTGATGGGCCGAATGGCCTAATTCTGCTCCTATCACCTATGACCTCATGACTTTGTGATTGCTAGGCTGCATTGACACCCATTTCTGATTATCCCCAGCTTAATTTGCAAGATGCTGCACCAGCAACAATTTCACTTAGGTTTGAGAATAATTCTACTATACTTGACCCACAAGTTTCAAGTGCAATTGGCTCAGTGCCATTCTAGCTAGATTAGAACAAGCTTTTAACCATTTAACAATGATTTCCACCATTGCCACCATCTGTTGTTGTACTCAATACAATAAAATATTATTGACAATATAACAGAGAAAACATTTTTTTGCAGTGATCAGTGATTATTTGTAACAGATGCAGATATTTAAAGAAAAAATCTTTGACTGTCAGCAATAATCAGTTGATTAAGTAATTAGATTCCAAAGTATTTGGGTTGGGCCATTCCTGGGAGAGTCTTGCAACACAGAATTTAATTTGAGCAGATGGCCTGCACTGCCCACAATTGGAGCATTATCATTCAATTTAACAAGTGAATGATTACAAATTTTACAAGCGAACAAACTTCAAGACCCTGGAAAAACATACAGGCAAGAAATAAAAGCAGCAACCTTGGCTCTAGTGGGATCTGGGCCCACATCAAAGGCATTTATTCAGAGTTATGGTTTTGACACATTTCAGCAAATAAATCTCTCTAAACCGCAGTGACTTTCTGCAACAAAGTTGTTCCAGATGGATATATGTCAGAAGCAAAAATCCTGTTACACATTTGTAGAAATACCTTGGTTATTCTAAACTGTATCCCCACCGAGGCCACAGGAACTTCACACAGTCAGCACAACAGTCCATGTGAGTGATATTTTAAAGGTTCAAATATCCACTTAGTCAGCAACAAATGAAGGTAGTGAATGTACTGGACAATGAGAAACTGGGAAAGAGAAAAAACTCTTGACAGAGGTATGTCCTGAGAGCCTAGATTAGTCTTGACCATATTGAATGGCAGGGCAGGCTTGAGAGGCATGGGAGCCGACTGTTTTCCTATTTTCTCATGTTTGTTGAGATCAGAGAAGTGTCGCATAGTTGCTGACTTCAGAGTATTAAGGGCTTGTCCCACTTACGCGTCCTTGGCTCGTGGTCACTTGAGGCGTACGGGCACTGTATGGTACGCGGGGCCAGTCGCACTTAGAAGCGCGGAGTGGTATGGAGTTGTGCGAGGCTGGTCCCGACATCACGCGGGGCTCCGAAATTCTTGCAATTAACTAAATCTTTGCGCGCCAACAGGCCTGTCGCGGAACAGACGGCCAAAGTGGGACAGGCCCAAGACCCTGGCGCGACGCAACGTCTGACCTTCAACAGCAGCAGAAGCAGGCAAACGATCGCCGAACTCGGCCTGGGACTCACGGCCGTTGCGGCCCGGATCCGCCACGACTTCTACTCCCAGAGCGGGGCCAAGAAAATTGAAGACAGACACAAAATGCAGGAGTAACTCAGCGGGACCGGCAGCATCTCTGGAGAGAAGCAATGGGTGACGTTTCGGTTCAAGACCCTTCTTTTCAGACTGAAGAAGGGTCTTGACATGAAACGTTACCCAAGCTTAAATCTGAAGCTTTCTGTCCATCTTCAAATGACGTCATGGACTCCAGTCAGCTGTGTGTACGCATATAATTGCACCGACCTTCACTCGACCGTCTTGGCTCAACGTGACCACGAGGTCGTGTAATTTGTGTGCCACACGTAAGATCCTTTAGAGCGACAAAGGAAACTAATCCGTGATTTCTACAGCGTGTGCCTGGTCAAAGAGACACGTCCGCCAGTTTGCAAAGGCTTCATCCCTTCGATTCCTCCAGTACACAAATAAAGGATATTGTGGTTATATAAATGTACATTTAGTAAGCCAGCACAGCACATTGCTCTTAGATACCAGGAACTAAAGATGCTGGTATCTTGCGTACAACAAAAAGTGCTGGAGCAACTCAGCAGGTCAGACAGTATTTGCAGAAAGAATGGATTCAGACTCTGAAGAAGGATTCCGACCCAAAACATTGCCTATTTATTCCCTCAAAGGATGCTGCTTAACCTGCTGAGTTACTCCAACACTTTGTGTATTACAGCACATTGCTTCCTTGATTTGTGAATTACTAATTTAGGTAGGAAAATCAGCGGGTCACACAGTCCTGATTTTTCAATTACTGATCTGCATTAAAAGTTCATTCAATTTTCCCATCAAGTAAAACCTGATGCAGCAAACAGTGCTTCCAAAAAACCCACCATAGAGACATAAAGTTATTCAGGAGGGGAAAGGCCCTTTGGCCCACTGAGGCCATCACCATGCACCCAATCTCAACTTTTTTTAATTGAACCTTATCATTGAAGCTGTAAGGCCACAGCTCAACTGTGCCACCCCCAAATATACCCGATGTATTAAAATGTGGGTTGCGCTATATGTGTGGAATCCTATAGTGCAGCATGTTGAAGAACACGTACAAATATGGAGCCAGGTCATTCTGATGTTTTCTTTCTCCAATTAATGCACCAGTGACACTTACAATGCACTATTGTTTAAGAAAGAACTGCAGATGCTGGAAAAATTGAAGGTAGACAAAAATGCTGGAGAAACTCAGCGGGTAAGGCAACACCCAAGGAGAGAAGGAATAGGCGACGTTTCGGGTTGAGACACTTCTTCAAGGGTCTCGACCCGAAGCGTCGCCTATTCCTTCTCTCCGTAGATGCTGCTTCACCCATTGAGTTTCTCCAGCATTTTTGTCTACATATAATACACTATGAGTCCTTTTTCGGACCAAATGGATATAAAAGTAAAAGCTGAAACAAATTCAGCTGACTCATGATCCTGTGACAGTGAACCTACACCACTTTTAATTTTGGATAAACAGGGGTTAACAGTCTATTCGCACGATCGCTTGTGATGTCACCTGTGCTTATCTATGAAAAACTACACCCTGGGAATAAATTCCCATTTCATTTAATCCTGAGAGTTATCAAATGGAAGTGCTCCATTTATGATTCACCCAAAATACGAATTTAAGTAGGAAGTTAATGAATACATACATAACATATATAGTGTGACTGCAATATAACGATTAAAATGTAACATTCAACTTTAAATTTTATGCTTGTAAATGTAATATCAGTTGCGAACAATGAACGTTATTTTAACTCAGCCCTTTGAAGATTGCATCATGTGACTAACTGATCTGGGGTGCCACAATCTTTTACAGTAAGTTCCATAGATAGCCTGTAAAGAGCCTTTCAATAAACTACACACAATTCGCTGCGCTCCTTGTGTCTCTTGTGAGTAAATCTGTACATTCCCCATTAGATTTTGTTATAGGTCGCATCTCATTCTGAAGTCATATGTTCCATATATTGAGCTTTGATATTTCATTCATTTCTCGAGAGGAAATTTTAAAATAGTACGTGAGCATTCAGAAGTAATATTACAGTATTCAAGTGTTTTTGTGGATTTTTACAGAAGCTTTAAGGTCACCAGTTATGCAGGGAACACATCATTTATCTTTCCAGCATTTAACTTTCATGATGTTTACAATCGAAATATTTTTCCACTTACCATAAAAGTTATTTTTTAAATCAATTGCTTCTTTGTTTTGCTTCTCTTTTTCTTGGCCATGACAATATTTCCTTCACATTTCATTTAAAAACTGCCCGTGAGCTTGAACTTGGCATCAAAACCCGAGGTGTGGTTTTTGGAAAGATTTTGGAACCATCTGTCCCAGGTGGCCTTTGTTTGCTTCTTAGACCTTGGCAGTTAATGTGGCACATCGATTGTATTGCACAAACGTGTGTCCATCAATTCCCTAATCAGCAATTTGTTCAAAACATATTTCACAAAATATATTTCACAATGATAACATTTAAGGAAATGGGGAAGGAGTTCATCAATAAAATTATTTGTCACAATTTCACCTTCCCACATTATCCCCTATCTCTCAGTTCTAGTATTATCAAAAAGCACTCTATCAATCTCTGTCATCAGTATATTCGGCAACTAAGCATTCCCATGGTCAGTAAATTCCGAAGCTTCACACAATTTTGAGTGAAGAATTTCGTAATGCATTTTTTTCTCTTAAAATTGAGTCTACTAGTCAACATGGTCACATCACATTGCTCTGAATTCCAGTCAATATCATCTGCACTTATTCAATAGGTACTCAGAGAACAATACGCCAAGAATATACTCTCATAAATCTTTTTTGTATTTTCTCCAATACAAAAATATCCTTCCTTGGATATATAATGCTCCCATTGTGGTTTCACGAGTTCTTTACTCTTATTCTTCAATCCTTTTACTGATGATGGTCAACCTGCTTAATTGTCATGTTTCCTTGCTGCCTGCAGAATTAACTTCTGTTCAAGGACTCCAGTCACCCCTGATCATTATTTGTTTTCTTTTAACATTTCCTAAATAAGTAGATAATGTGTTCATCCCCCATTATATTCTATGTATTTCATGGAATCACAAAGTGATGCAGCATGGAGAGATACCAAGTTCAGCCCGAAGATAGACACAAAATCATGGAGTAACTCAGTGGTACAGGCAGCTTCTCTGGAGAGAAGGAACGGGTGACATTTTGGGTCTCAACCTGAAACATCACCCATTCCTTCTATCCAGAGATGCTGCCTGTCCCACTGAGTTACTCCAGCATTATGTGTTTATCTCCGGTGTAAACCAGCATCTGAGGTTCCCCCATACACACCAAGATCAGCCCATTGGCCGACTGAGTCCACACTGACTATCAGCCACCCATCAACACTAATCCTATGGTAATCCCATTTTTATTCTCCAAACCTCCTCATCAATTCTTTAGTCAGAGGGTGGCGAATCTGTGGAATTCATTGCCACAGACAGCTGTGGAGGCCAAGTCAATAGATATTTTTTAAGGCGAAGATTGACCTATTCTTGATTAGTATGGGTGTTAAGGGTTATGGGACGAAGGTAGGAGAATGGGGTTGAGAGTGAAAGGTAGATCAGCCATGATTGAATGGTGGAGTAACCTTGATGGGCCGAATGGCCTTACTGTGCTCCTAGAACATATGAACATGAACTCCCTCTAGAGTCTATCAATCACTTATGTTTGGGACAATTTAGTGACAAATCAACCTATCAACCGGCACATCATGGGATGTGGAAGGAAGCCAGATACTTATGTGGTCACAAAGAGAATGTGTAAATTCCATACAGACAGCACCTGAGGTTTGTATTGAACTCAGGTCTCTGGATCTGCAAGGTATAGCTCTACCTGCCATATACTCTCGTAAATATTCATTCTTCCTCCTTTAATTCTTATCAGTCTCTATCCCTTTCCAGCCACTTTGCTTCACAGCTTACTTTCCGAAACAGGTTTGTGTTGTCAGTAAATTTATATTTATTTTATGTTGCATTTTATTCACACAATAGTTCATGAATTTAGGAGATTGAGAGGGGATCTTATAGAAACTTACAAAATTCTTAAGGGGTTGAACAGGCTAGATGCAGGAAGATTGTTCCCGATGTTGGGGAGGTCCAGGACAAGGGGTCACAGCTTAAGGATAAGGGGGAAATCCTTTAGGACCGAGATGAGAAGGACTTTTTTCACACAGAGAGTGGTGGGTCTCTGGAACTCTCTGCCACAGAGGGTAGTTGAGGCCAGTTCATTGGCTATATTTAAGAGGGAGTTAGATGTGGTCTTTGTGGCTAAGGGGATCAGAGGGTATGGAGAGAAGGCAGGTACGGGATACTGAGTTGGATGATCAGCCATGATCATATTGGATGGCAGTGCACGCTCGAAGGGCCGAAAGGCCTACTTCTGCACCTAATTTCTATGTTTCTATGTTTCTATGACTTCAGTAATAGCTCAAAGTGATACAATATTTGTAACCTGAAAATTCATGTTCTTCATTTCTAACAGTAGCCAGTCTACCATCCTAATATATCATTAATTTCATAAGCCCCAATTTAGTTCATCACACCTTTGACCAATTGTTTTTTTTTAATTATGAGGCACAAGATCCTCAAGGCAAACACAAACATATGTTTCTTTGCACCACCTGATGTCAACCCACACTCACTCCCAAGTCCAGGTGACTTCAAATGCAAGGCCCAGCAGGCAACAAGGCAGAGCCATGCATGGTGTAATGTGTCATGTAGGGTGCGAGGTAAGGGGAGGGGGGGCATAAACAATACTAGCCCTACTCATGAAACAACCCAAACCTCCGGTTAACAACACAATGTTGTCAAAATGATGACATTTCACAACATTTCTAAACAACTGAAAAACACTGAAATTATTCAATTATTTTAATACACAAATTACTGATCGCTCCCTTTCAGCCTTTGCTCTCCTTTCAAATGAATGGATTTGTTGTTCCTGCATTAAGTTAGACCTGATGCAGGTTCAGCAAGCAAATTCCCCTTGAAAATCATCACAAGATCCCGAACAATGACCGATTCCATAAGATGTTTGATGTATACACAATGCATAATGGATAATCAGTAATGAAGAGCCGCCTGCAAGTTCAGGACTTGCAAGTTGCCATCACAATCCTGAGCTTTGTGGTGACCTGGGCAGAGAATTCTGACCATTAGGTCCAGAAATGCTGGTATTTCCCCACCAGACCTGGTCCAATATTCATTCAGCAATACACTGCAAAATCAACACGATTTACAAGACATGTTGCTTTACTTTGAAAAAGCAGATTATATAATAATCTAATTTCTTTTTATCTGGTAATCCTATTAATACTATCAGGAGCATTCCTTGTGCTCAAGCAATTATTACACACAGCTATTCATGCATTTTAGGGCTGAATGCTGCTGTCAAAGTATATCTATGTGAAAAACTATCCACAAGTGTACTGGCATATAGAGAAATTGTTCCAGAATTTTCTGTCCAATGCAGGTTAAATTACCATGAAAAAGAAAAAAATATTCCTCTTTTGTAATTCTGCTCTTGAATACGGTAATTCACTGGAACTGCTTTCAAGCTACACAACCCCTAACTTTTCCTGTAATTATGCGGGTGTGTGCGCAACTGTTTAAAAACTGTCAAAATTCAGACTTACTTAAATTACAAGAAATCGCTTTCAACTGTGTGCTGATATTTAAATCCACATTTCTTTTGGTAACAAGATCTGTTACTGCAGGTGCTCGGAGCAGCCTTTCCCTCGTCTACAGGCAAGATATTCAATTAAAAGGTCTTCGAAACAGGGTCCTTGCCAATTCCACCCACACACATAACAGTAAGTTGTTGTTTTGTTGGTTGGCATTTAACAAAACTTTCAAGGAAGTAAGGAATGAATGCCAAATTTAACAGATGTTAGAAACACCAAAACATATAACTTGCAAATTCTGAAATGTTACTCTTGCAAATGTTTTTTAATAATTTACTCAAAAATAAATGATGTACCATAATATCTAATTTGTCAGATATACAGCCGAATAAAATGCACGTGCATGGCAAAATATCATGAGTTCACCATGTTATATCAATAAAATCACCTTTTCAAGAGCACAGCGGCACACCGGTAGTGTTGCTGCTGTACAGTGCCAGAGACCCAGGTTCGATCCTGACTATGGGCGCTGTCTGTGCAGAGTTTGTGAATGCTCCCTGTGACGGCGTGGATTTTCTCCGGGTGCTCCGGTTTCCTCCCACACTCCAAAGACATACAGGTTTGTGGGTTAATTGGCTTCTGCAAGTTGTAAAATTGTCCCTAGTGTGTAGGATAGTGTTAGTGTTCGGGGTGGTCATTGGCGAGATGGCGAGGTGGCGAGAACAAGGTAGGCCGAAGGACCTGTTTCCATGCTGTATCTCTAAAGTCTAAAAATTCAAAAGAAAATATTTGGAACTTAGCTGGAAGAATCACAAAAGTGTTAGAAGTTAAATGGTGAAGATGAGGCCTAGAAATGGAAAGTAGTTAAAGTTATTACGAGTATTTTTTCAAATGATACGCAAATATCATGACCTTTGTATAGGATGACTGGGATGTCAGATCGCATGTGCACTGTGCACTGTGTATGCCTAGGCAGGAGGCCATGGCTGAGTGAGATAATAAACTGGGAGACCAAGGAATGTAACCTATAACTATTGTGTCAGTAGCATTATTATTCCACATCTGTGACATTGGCAACGAGGATATTTCGGATATTTCGGATATTTTAGATATTTTGGATTCTGAATCGGTGGCTTCGAGCTGGAAAATGATTTTTTAAAAAATGGCGGTTGATGGAACTGATATCTTAGCACTTCGCTGAGTTCCACACTTCAATCTGACAGGTGATGCGTGTACCGTCAGTGTGAGGTGGAATGCTTGGCTGGAATTCGAAGCTTACAGTTTACGCCGGGGCAGAAAGCGCAGCGGAGGGCATTGCTTCTTTCACCGCGGGGCCAGCAGTTCGAGAAATGTTTAAAACACTCCCTGACACCAGAATGAAGGAAGACAGTCATCATGTGGTGGTGCCGAATGCTACATTTCAACGCCATTTATTACGTAAAACAATGCAGGAAGAGGGCAATTTGCGATGAGATTCAGACAGGTGTCTGTAGGATGTAAATATGTGGTTGCCAATGTGGAAAACCAGATATTGGATCAAGTTGTCCAGCATTGCAGATCAGACAAGCTCAGGAAAAGGCTGCTAGAAAAAGAGGGTGAGTTAAACCTTAATGATGCTTTGTCGATTGTAGCAGCACTGGAAGCTGTTGCAGGACAATTTCACAGCATGAAATTGAAAGGTTCCAAGACTGGGCAAGCTAATCAACTGTCTTACGCAGGCACATGCTGGGAATAATTACACAAGGTAGGCTATCATTCGGCTTTTTAAAACAAATCTGAAACCTAGCAGATTGATCTCCTTTCCGTAAAAATAAAAAATAAAAATAATTAACAATTCAATTTGCTTCCAAATCTCCTTCATTTTGAATTACTGAATGGGTGGGGAATGGAGGATGCCGGCAGGTGGAGAGATGGTGGGAAAAACGGGAGCACACCAGGACAAGTTGAATCAGTTGTCATTTTATTGAATGACAATACTAGTTCAAGGGACCAATTGGGATCAGAGTTCCTTTCACAGCGTGTGGAGAGTCTGGCCAGGGGTTAAAGCTGTGGGGAGGGCAGGTGCGTTGAGAAGGAGGGGGTCGGGGATCATGCCAATAACTCACACACCGCTGCCTTGGCGCTCCGGGCGTGGAGCCACCTCATTGTGGCCGGGGAAGGGAGCAGCTCGGGTGGCTGTGAGCGGCCACCGTGACCTCAGTGCTTTCTGCCGAAGTGCATACCTCTGGCAGTGCTCTCCGTCTGAACATCTCTCATCTGCCGCCCGCCGCTATCGGAATTTAAGGATTTGAGGGAAGCAGCTGACATGAGCGAGGCCGGAGAGAGGTTTTCAGAAGGAGAGCACTGCCAGAAGTGAGCGGGAGCCGGCAGAAGAGGCTGTCTGGTCCCGGAAGCAGCTCGCAGCCACCCGAGCTAATTCACTCCCCAGAACGTCGCAAGTGGGTTACTGGTATGATCCCCGTTCCCTCCTTCACAATGTTTCTTCCCTCCCCGCAACTTTACCCCAGGAAATACGGTATTAAAAAACCTATAGCACCAAGAGATTTACCTACCACTTTATTGGTACACAAACTTCATTCTTCTCTCTTTGTTTCCTAAGATACACTTAAGATAATGACAATTCATATTAGATAAACCCGCCAAGAAACTTGTGCTGCGCATGCGCAGTACTGCAAAGGCAGAATTTCAGCTGCCTTCAGCTCCCTTTGAAATTGACGGCTTGAAGCAGCGTCGACAGCACGTGGACTGCACATACCATCGCATGTTACATGCACCGTGCATGAAATGCACGGAGAATTATGCCGACCTAAGAGATTGATCTCTTAGATAGGCATAATTCTCCCATGCCTTTACTATTTATATTTAATAATTACATTTTATAATTTTAGTCAGTGTAGGCAGTGCCTACCTTGCCTACTCTGACGGCACGAGCCTGGTCCTATGGTAGACCAAGACGTATGCCTGAACGCGAGATCGAGCGTTACAGGTGTGGCACAAGGGTTACATATCGAAAGATGCATGTTGTCCAGCAAAGATGATCATTTTGCAAAGAAATGTAAAAGTAAGGCCAAAGACAAGACAAGTGATTACAACAAGAAAGGGAAGTCCAGTGAAAAGAAAGACAGACCTTGGCAGAAAAAGAAGGTTCATGCCCGTCACGTAGAAGGTGATTTCGGAAGTGATGAAGACAGTGATGAAGCTGGTGAGCATGCTGTTAAAAGGAATTATCAGTTTGCATTGAATGAGAGCCATCACGAGAAAGTTGCAGTGACCCTCGGAGGTGTTATAGTGCCAGTGATTGTAGATTCTGGTAGTGACAGCTACGTAATTGACAGATCACTTTCGGAATGCTTGAAACAGCAGATAATCAAGTGCACGTCAAGGAGGTGTGGTAGGAAGTTATATCCATACACCGCAACTAAACCATTGCTGACCATTGGATGTTTCACAGCTAAAGTAGAAGTCGGAGATAGAGAAACTGTAGCCGAATTTGTGGTGATAGAGGAGAAGGGAGAACCTGTGCTGAGTAGAAATACAGCTCGAGAGCTGAGAGTGCTTCACATTGGAGTGCATGTCAATTCAGTGCAGTCATATGATGACATGAGGCAGGAATTCAGTATTCCAAGGGGTTGAAAAATTGAAAGGCCGGCAAGTGAAGTTAGCCATTAATGAAAATGTCAAGCCGATAGCGGAGAATGCCATTTGGACTTCGTGGAAAAGTAGAAGCTAAAATCAAGGAGTTGATTGATCAGGACATCATTGAACCAGTTGAACGTTTGACACCATGGGTGAGTCCAGTTGTGATTGTGTCGAAACCCAATGATGACATTAGACTGTGCGTTGACATGAGGAGAACCAATGAGGCAATAATCAGAGAAAGACACTGTAGATCATTGTCACTCATGTTATGAGTCAGGCTTTTGTAGTTACGCCCACTTGCTTTTAAAGTAATCTTCCCTGCCTGTTTCCCTTAGAATTAGAGAAACGTGCTGGCATGAAGTTATCCATGCTATGTCGTTAATAAAGTCTTAGGACCTTTATCATGGTGTAAGGCTTCAGTTATTACCACAGCCGTAACACAACATCGTGTCAGAAGTGGGATTCAAACCCACGCCTCCAGTTGGAGTGGCAAAAACAATGGTTTTACAAAACAAGTAGGCCACTGCCACTACTGACCAAGGGGCAGGTGGTCCGTTTACAGACTGACAAAGGCCATGACCGTATTGGTGTGATTTCTGGAATTGCTTTTGAGCCATGCTCGTAAATTGTCAGTGTCGATGGCGACACCTACAGGTGTAACAGACAACATATCCTGCCTGTGAATGAGCCAGTCCTCCTCCGTATTATCCTGACTGTACAAGTACACTTCCATCTGTGTCTAGCGGCACTCTTACGCCTCTACCAGCACAACAACCCATGTCTGCAACGGCTCCTCTGCGCGTGACGACTTAGCCTGTGCAACAGTCCCCTGTTTTGTCTCCAGGAATGCTGGTTCAGTCTCCGGTGAAGCCACCTGCTCTCTCCCCGGGGGAAAAGAACGGGGATGGTCTCTATCGTACAAGTGCTGGTCATGTTTGTAAACCGGTTGTGACTTTTCTCCAGTTTATTATCAATTGCTTGCCTTACTTAGTTAAATGGGTTTGTACTGTTATTGATTCTTTAAGAGGGAGGATGTAGATCAGTGTCCTCATGTTATGAGTAATGCATTTGTAGTTACACACACTTGCTTTTACAGTATTCCTCCCTGCCTGTTTCGCTTAGAATTAGAGAAACGTGCTAGCATAAGGTTATGTGCTAGCATCTATGCTATGTAAGGCTTCAGTTATTACCACAGTCGTAACACAACAGACACGCAATTCCGACGGTTGATGAGGTGCTGCAAGAGTTATCAACCAGTAAAGTGTTTTCCAAAATTGATCTTAAACATAGAAACATAAAAACATAGAAACATAGAAAATAGGTGCAGGAGTAGGCCATTTGGCCCTTCGAGCCTGCATCGCCATTCAATATGATCATGGCTGATCATTCAACTCTGTATCCTGTACCTGCCTTCTCTCCATACCCCCTGATCCCTTTAGCCACAAGGGCCACATCTAACTCCCTCTTAAATATAGCCAATAAACTGGCCTCAACTACCTTCTGTGGCAGAGAATTCCAGAGACTCACGACGCTCTGTGTGAAAAATGTTTTCCTCATCTCGGTCCTAAAGAAATTCCCCCTTATCCTTAAACTGTGACCCCTTGTTCTGGACCTCCCCAACATTGGGTACAATCTACCTGCATCTAGCCTGTCCAACCCCTTAAGAATTTTGTAAGTTTCTATGAGATCCCCCCTCAATTTAATAAATTCTAGCGAGTACAAGCAGAGTCTATCCAGTCTTTCCTCATATGAAAGTCCTGACATCCCAGGAATCAGTCTGGTGAACTTTCTCTGTACCCCCTCTATGGCAAGAATGTATTTCCTCAGATTTGGAGACCAAAACTGTACGCAATACTCCAGGGCCATTTGGAAGAGTGGGCTGAAAGATGGCAGATGGAGTTTAATGCTGATAAGTGTGAGGTACTACATCTTGGCAGGACAAATCAAAATAGGACGTACATGGTAAATGGTAGGGAATAGTAAGATTGAACGAGAACTTACCAAGTTTGAAGGTTGATCTTTATTTCATGAGGAGTTGCGGTGAGGGATTTCGTGAAGAGCCCGCCGGCACGCATGCGCGACATTCTTCAAAGCAGCGGTGTGGAATCACAGAAACAACAACAGAAATGACTTGGCATAGTAAGATTTAAAGAGACTCTGATTACCAGCTGAAGATGATCGAGGGTTGGGAGCGGAGGGCACGAAATCCCTCACCGCAACTCCTCATGAAATAAAGATCAACCTTCAAACTTGGTAAGTTCTCGTTCAATCTTACTATTTCATTTCGGAGTCACGTGAGTGACTTCGTGAAGACTTCAAAGCTTCTGTGATTACACGCCCTGGACAACGTCCATGCGGACACACCACTAGCAAGGATGGATTGGAGTAAACAAGTTGACGAAACGAGGTTATACTGAAACAAAAAGAAGATTTGTTAATAACACAACAAATAACACCCTTTTAATCAGGGACATCCCCACGTTCACACCCGGCGTTCAGCACGGCCTCTGCGAACTGAAGGGGAGCAGCAACAGGCTTATTATAGAATCGCTGGAACACAGCTTCATTCGCCCATCCTGCTGTGGCGAGGATATGGTCCATGGGTACCTCCATGACTCTCGCCGCCGACGTAGATGCAGCCCTGGTGGAGTGGGATGTAAACACATTAGTGTCAATACCTGCCTTATTCAGGACGATCCGGAGCCACCTGGATATCGTCTGGACTGTCACTCGATGGTGAGGTCTTTTGTGAGTGACAAGCAGGTACAACTCCATTCCTCTGATGCTCCTCGTCACCTTGATGTAGTAACGGATGTGAGTGGCTAAACATAGCCGAGCATCTGCAGGGTATGCCGGGAACTTCAGCTGCAGCCCTGTGCACCCAGGTCTATGCTGCTTAAGTAGCTCATCGATAAAAAGGACTACTTCTCCCGGGGTCGACGTCATCCTGTCAATACGTAGTTTGTGGAGCGTCTGAACCCGCTGTGCTGAAGTCAGCGCTAGTAACATCACCAATTTCATAGTGGGTTGGTCCAGCTGTAACCCTTCCATGGGTGACCACGACCTGAGCAGGGTAAGTACATCCCTGACATCCCAGGTGATGTTGTAGCGTGGTGTAGGCGGATTCAGATTGAATATTTCCCGCATAAGCCTGGACACTAGCCTGTTCGATCCTACCTCGATGTTGAGGTAGAATGATAGCGCACTCCTGGCGCTGTTGATGGCAGTATAACTCAAGTGCTCATCATGGTGCAACCCCGCGAGGAATTCCAGGACGTCGGCTATGGAGACATCATCACAGGTGATGTGAGAGCGACTGCAGTAGGCTTCACACTTGGTGATGTGGGAGAGATATCTCCGCCTGGTTGACTCTCGACATGATGCTCCAATGGTGTTCATGGTCCGGGTGGTAAGGCCATACTGCATCCATGGCCTGGTCAGAACCTGCAAGCCAGTAATTTTAGATAGGCATGGCAGGGGTGTAACTCCCCTGAGACAGGGTGAGAAAACCAAATGTGGGCAACCCTCTAGAGGGACCCAAGGTTGACTAATCATGTCAGAGACCACCGGATACCAAGGCTGTGTGGGCCAGTCGGGTATGACAAGAATGCCTCTGGCAGAATCCATCCTGATTTTTTGTAATACCCGACTGATGAGGCAAAACGGGGGGAATGCATAGAAAAACCACTTCCCCCAGTCTAGCGAGAATGCATCAATCGCTAATGCCCCAGGGTCTGGTTCCCATGAAACATATGTCGGTACCTGATGGTTCAACCGGGACGCAAAAAGGTCGATATCCGGTTGGCCAAATTTGGCTGTAATTTGGGCAAATATTGGAGGATGCAGCATCCACTCAAACTATCATTGAATTTGCGTGACCTGGTGTCTGCCACAGTATTAAGCCTACCTGGCAAATAGGTAGCTGAAATCCAAATATCTCGATCAATACACCAGCACCAAATAGTATTAGCCAATTTGTCACAAGAGACTGACCTGGTACCGCCCATATGGTTTAAATATGCCACCGCTGTAGTGTTGTCTATTTGGAGACGGACATGAGTACCACTAAGATTAGCACAATATGCCCGCAGTCGGTGAAATGCTGCAAGCAGCTTCAAATAGTTAATCCCTTGTATTAGCAAGATGCTAGCTTCAAGGGGATCCCACCTGCCTCCACAACTAGAAGAGCTGTCCGCAGCTCCCCAAGCTTGCGTCAGTTTTGCAAATATACCACCGGATTGGGCACAACAATGGGTTTGAATGCCTTGCCAATATTGGACACCCACCATTGTAGCTCAACCTTAGCATCGGAAGGCAGCCCCATAGGTCTGTCAAAATGACCAGCGTTCTTTTTTTTTTTTTTTTTTAACGCAGCAATCGTGGCCCTTCGCAGATTTTGATAATGCAAAGGTCCAAACCGGGCTGCCGGAAATAAAGCTACGATTTTCCCAATCATCTTAGCTGTAGGCCGAATAGATGGTATACTGGCGGATGCGAGATCCTGACATGCAAGGGAAACATCCTCCACCTTGTGAAATGGAATGTTGGCCCTCATTAGAATAGAGTCCACCGTGAAACCCAAATAATCCATAACCTGGGATGGGTGAAACTTCGATTTTTCTGGATGGACTATAAACCCCAGCTGCTGAAATATAGTAACAGTTGCTGAAACAGCGCTTCCAGAGTGTTGCCAATAAGCAGAATATCATCTAAATAAGCCATTACAATATGATGTTGTATACGTAATTTGGCCATAATAGGTTTGAGTAATTTAGTAAAGCCTAGGGCGGTAGTAAGCCCATTTGGTAAGGCCCGATATTGCCAGAGCTGATCCATCCAGACAAATTTCAAAAATTTCCGGTGATGTTTCCGGATGGACACTGAATAGCATGCATCTTTCAAATCAATACATGCCATAAAGCAACCATGCGAAAGCAGTGATTTGGCTGTCTCAAAAGGTGTCCATTTTAAAATGTGTATATGTTACAAAAGGTATTCAACTGGTCAAGTCAATAATCACCCGACAACCTCCATCCTTTTTTGGCCTAGTAAAATATGGGAGACGAATTCAATGGGCTCGTGAATAGTTTTCTCTATCACGCCTTTTGTTCCGACGAAAATTTTCAGCCGTGCCTGCTGCCTGCTCAACGGCAGACAGCGTAAACTTCCGTTGAGGCATATGCTGGGATGGAGGACCCCGAATATCCTTCCCTCTTGGAGAAGTCTTCCCCGAATTTTGTTGATTCTGCTGCAGGAGGGGCTCCAATATCCGCTCCATCCTGGCCAATACGCCCCTTGAGCTAAAACTCGGGCGGCCGAAGTCCTCATGTTCTGCTGAACTGCTGGGGCTTCGTCCATCGGCCCACACCTCATCGAGGTGACCCTGGTGCCGGAAAGTTGTCGCCGGTAGCCGCTGCAGCGAAGCTGAGCGATTCCCGCGCGGGAGGTACTCTCAAACGCCTCCTCGGCGGAGCTTGGTCTCGCTGCCTCGAAGGGCAAATGCGATGGGAAGTCGGCACCTGACTTAGCATGGAGATCCGACGCCCGTGCGGGCTTGCCGGCTGCCCATATCATGGACCTAGCCGACGCATAGTCTCGTCCTCCCATGCATGGGGGACTCGGCGACCGTGGCGTATGGGCTCGTTGAAGGGAGGAGCAGTTCGCTGGGCTTAGTGTCTGCTGACGGTTCTCAACTTCTGCTGACGGCGGTTAACCTCCCTGTGCCTACTGGAGCTGGATGGCTCCTCTCCAGTAGCCGCGTCATGCGGCCATACGCCCTTCACCCTGAACACTGGGGTGGTCGGAGACCTCCGGCTCAGAAAGATTGCCGGGGCTCCTTTCATCGGCCCGCACCTCTGAGAAGTGATCTCGGTGCCGGAAGTTGTCGCTATCGGCCGCCGCAGCGAACCGCGCGATTCCCGCGCGGGAAAGGTGTTCAACCGTCTCCGTTTAACGGGAGCGGAAGCCGTTGCCACAAAGGGCCCTGACGGCTTGGGGTCGACTCCAGCAGAAGCATGGAGCGACGCCCGCGCGGGCTTGCCGGCTGTCCACATCGTGGACCTTGCCGACGCACGGTCTCGTCCCCCCCATCGACAGGGGACTCGGCGACCGAGGCGGGACCGTACCCAAGCCCCCCGTCCCTGCGGCGGGGTTTGGGAGTTGGATAGCAGATCTCACAGACCCAGGTCCCGCCGTTGCACCAGACCGCACCATGGCGGCTGGTGGAGCCTTGGCCCGAACCGGGTTTAGGCTTACGGGCTCCTCCCCTGCCCTTCAACGAAGGGCTAGCGGAGGGGGGTCGGGCCGCAGCACGACCCCTTCCCCGTGGTCGCCAATGGCGAACTTGTGGCAGGGTCCCCCCTTTCGAGAGGCACCCCGTTCTCGGCTCCTGGAATCAGCATTGGAGCTGCTGCTCCTCGAATCAGCACAGGAGCTCCTGCTCCTTGAATCAGCACTGGAGCTCCTGCTCCTGGAACCAGCACTGGATCTCCTGCTCCTTGAATCAGCACTGGAGCTCCTGCTCCTCGAATCAGCACTGGAGCTCCTGCTCCTTAATCCAGCACTGGAGCTCCTGCTCCTGGACCAGCACTGGAGCTCCTGCTCCTCAAATCAACACTGGAGCACCTGCTCCTTGAATCGGCACTGGAGCTCCTGCATAGCGGCGGGTCGGGCCCGGTAACAACAGGGCTCCCCGACATCCACGTCTATTTCCCCACGTACCTGCAGGGAGAGAACATAATATACACCCGCCACAACAAAACACCAACTCACACTGGAGCTCCGGTGTATCGGCGGGTCGGGCCCTGTGCCAACAGGGCTCCCCGACTACCACGCCTGTTTCCCGGCCCGACTCGCAGGTGAGCCGCTGAGAAAGGCTCCGGGATAAGTGGCGGCGACTCCAAATCCACGTTCCTGTAGGGAGAGAACCCACTGCTCCCCCCCCCCCCAACAGGAAACACCAACTCTAGGGGGCTTAGCCTTACCTGAGTCGGCCCTCTGAAGGGCTGGTCAGGAGCCGCGCTCCCGACCAGCCGTCGACAGCAATGCGATGCGACGATATGTCGCGCATGCGTGCCGGCGGGCTCTTCACGAAGTCACTCACGTGACTCCGAAATGAAATTGAGGAATGCTGTGAACAGAGGGATCTGGGAATAACTGTGCATAGTTCCCTGAAGTTGGAATCACATGTAGATGGGGTGGTAAAGAAAGCTTTTGGTGTGCTGGCCTTTATAAATCAGAGCATTGAATAAAGGAGTAGGGAAGTAATGTTAAAATTGTACAAGGCATTGGTGAGACCAATTCTGGAGTATGGTGTGCAATTTTGGTCGCCTAATTATAGGAAAGATGTCAACAAAATAGCGAGAGTACAGAGGAGATTTACTAGAATGTTGCCTGTGTTCCAGCAACTAAGTTACAGAGAAAGGTTGAATAAGTTAGGTCTTTATTCTTTGGAGCGCAGAAGGTTAAGGGGGGATTTGATTGAGGTCTTTAAAATGATGAAAGGGATAGACAGACTTGAGGGTAGGGAAGATTTAAACAAAACGGCATGACATGGGGATTAAGGGACAGAAGTTTAGGGGTAACATGAGGGGGAACTTCTTTACTCAGTGCGTGGTGGCTGTGTGGAATGATCTTCCAGCAGAAGTGGTGGAGGCACGATCGATTTTAACATTTAAAAGTAAAGTGGGTAGGTATATGGACGGGAAGAGAATGGAAGGGTATGGTCTGAGTGCAGGTAGATGGGACTAGGGGAAAATAAATGGTTGGCACGGACTGGAAGGGCCGAGAAGGCCTGTTTCCGTGCTGTAATTGTTATATGGTTATTATATGATTATATGGTGTGATCTCACCAAAACCCTGTACAACTGCAGTAGAACCTCCCTGTTCCTATACTCAAATCCTTTTGCTATGAATGCTAACATACCATTCGCTTTCTTCACTGCCTGCTGCACCTGCATGCCTACCTTCAATGACTGGTGTACCATGACACCCAGGTCTCCATATAACCATATAACCATCTAAGAATTACAGCACGGAAACAGGCCATCTCGGCCCTTCAAGTCCGTGCCGAACAACTTTTTTCCCTTAGTCCCACCTGCCTGCACTCATACCATAACCCTCCATACCCTTCTCATCCATATGCCTATCCAATTTATTTTTAAATGATACCAACGAACCTGCCGCCACCACTTCCACTGGAAGCTCATTCCACGCCGCTACCACTCTCTGAGTAAAGAAGTTCCCCCTCATGTTACCCCTAAACCTCTGTCCCTTAATTCTAAAGTCATGTCCTCTTGTTTGAATCTTCCCTATTCTCAAAGGGAAAAGCTTGTCCACATTAACTCTGTCTATCCCTCTCATCATTTTAAAGACCTCTATCAAGTCCCCCCTTAACCTTCTGCGCTCCAGAGAATAAAGACCTAACTTATTCAACCTATCTCTGTAACTTAGCTGTTGAAACCCAGGCAACATTCTAGTAAATCTCCTCTGTACCCTCTCTATTTTGTTGACATCCTTCCTATAATTGGACGACCAAAATTGTACACCATGCTCCAGATTTGGTCTCACCAATGCCTTGTACAATTTTAACATTACATCCCAGCTTCTATACTCAATGCTCTGATTTATAAAGGCTAGCATACTAAAAGCTTTCTTTACCACCCTATCTATATGAGATTCCACCTTCAAGGAACTATGCACGGTTATTCCCAGATCCCTCTGTTCAACTGTATTCTTCAATTCCCTACCGTTTACCATGTACGTCCTATTTTCATTTGTCCTGCCAAGGTGTAGCACCTCACATTTATCAGCATTAAACTCCATCTGCCATCTTTCAGCCCATTTTTCCAACTGGCCTAAATCACTCTGTAGACTTTGGAAATCCTCTTCATTATCCACAACACCCCCTATCTTGGTATCATCTGCATACTTACTAATCCAATTTACCACCCCTTCATCCAGATCATTGATGTACATGACAAACAACAAAGGACACAACACAGATCCCTGAGGCACCCCACTTGTCACCTGCCTCCAACCCGACAAACAGCCATCCACCATTACGCTCTGACTTCTCCCATTCAGCCACTGTTGAATCCATCTTGCTATTCCTGCATTTATACCCAACAGTTGAACCTTCTTAACCAACCTTCCATGAGGAACCTTGTCAAAGGCATTACTGAAGTCCATATAGACAACATCCACTGCTTTACCCTCGTCAATTTCCCTAGTAACCTCTTCAAAAAATTCAAGAAGATTAGTCAAACATTACCTTCCAGGCATAAATCCATGTTGACTGTTCCTAATTAAACCCTCTTTATCCAGATACTTATATAAATTATCTCTTCCATTAATTTGCCCACCACTGAAGTCAAACTAACTGGTCTATAATTGCTAGGTTTACTTTTAGAACCCTTTTTAAACAATGGAACAACATGCGCAGTACGCCAATCCTCGGGGACTATTCCCGTTTCTAATGACATTTGAAATATTTCTGTCATAGCCCCGGCTATTTCTACACTAACTTCCCTCAATGTCCTAGGGAATATCCTGTCAGGACCTGGAGACTTATCCACTTTTATATTTTTCAAAAGTGCCAGTACTTTTTTTACTTTGAAACTCATAGTATCCATAGCTACTCTACTAGTTTCCCTTACCTCACATAATTCAATATCCTTCTCCTTGGTGAATACCGAAGAAAAGAAATTGTTCAATATCTCCCCCATCTCTTTTGGCTCTGCAGATAGCTGTCCACTCAGTCTCTCCAATGGACCAATTTTATCCCTTGTTATCTTTTTGCTATTAATATAGCTGTAGAAACCCTTTGGATTTACTTTCACCTTACTTGCCAAAGCAACCTCATATCTTCTTTTAGCTTTTCTAATTTCTTTCTTAAGATTCTTTTTACATTCCTTATACTCCTCAAGCACCTCATTTACTTCATGCTGCCTATAATTATTGTAGATCTCCCTCTTTTTCCGAACAAGATGTCCAATTTCCCTTGAAAACCAGGGCTCTTTCCAATTTTTACTGGTTCCTTTCAACCGAACAGGAACATAAAGATTTTGTACTCTTAAAATTTCCCCTTTAAATGTCCTCCATTTCTCCTCTACATCTTTCCCATAAAACAAAATGTCCCAGTTCACTCCTTTTAAATCATCTCGCATCTCGTTAAAGTTAGCCTTTCTCCAATCAAAAATCTCAACCCTAGGCCCAGTTCTGTCCTTCTCCATAATTATATTGAAACTAATGGTATTGTGATCACTGGACCCGAAGTGCTCCCCTACGCATACCTCCGCCACCTGTCCCGTCTCATTTCCTAACAGGAGGTCCAGCACTGCCCCTCCTCTAGTAGGCACCTCCATGTATTGCTGCAAAAAACTATCCTGCACACATTTTACAAACTCCAAACCATCCAGCCCATTTACAGAATGTGTTTCCCAGTCTATGTGTGGAAAGTTGAAATCTCCCACAATCACTACCTTGTGCTTACTACTAATATCTGCTATCTCTTTACATATTTGCTCTTCCAATTCTCGTTCCCCATTTGGCGGTCTATAATATACCCCTATAAGTGTTGCTATACCTTTCCCACTTCTCAGTTCCACCCAAATAGCCTCCCTAGATGAGCCCTCCAATCTATCCTGCCAAAGCACTGCTGTAATATCTTCCCTGACTAGCAATGCAACACCTCCACCTCTTGCCCCTCCAATTCTATCACACCTGAAGCAACAAAATCCTGGAATATTTAGTTTCCAATCACAGCCCTCCTGCAACCATGTTTCACTGATCGCCACAACATCATACTTCCAGGTGTCTATCCAGACTCTAAGCTCATCCACCTTTCTTACAATGCTCCTAGCATTAAAATATGCACATTTAAGAAATCCCCCATGTCTTATTCTCTGTTTATTTCCTTTTTTTTTCTTTCTCCTCTTGTGTCCGAGTGCTTCCCTTTTCTGCTTCCTGCCTCCCATTCTGTCTACTAGCTTTTGCTATTTGCATCCCTCGCCCCAACCATTCTAGTTTAAAGTCTCCCCAGTGGCCTTTGCAAATTTCCCCACCAGGATATTGGACCCCCTCGGGTTCAAGTGGAACCCATCCTTTCTGTACAGGTCCCACCTACCCCAAAAGAAGTCCCAATGATCCAGAAACTTGAATACCTGCCCTCTGCACCAGTCTTTCAGCCAAGCATTTATCCTCCACCTTGCTCCATTTCTACTCTCACTGTCACGTGGCACAGGCAGTAATCCTGAGATTGTTACCTTTTTGGTCCTTTTCCTCAACTCTCCTCCCAAGTCCTTAAATCCTCCCTTCAGGACCTCTTCCCTTTTTTTACCTATGTCATTGGTAACTATATGTACCACGACCTCAGGCTCCTCTCCCTCTGATTTGAGGATATCTTGGACGCGTTTAGACACGTCCAAGACCTTGGCACCAGGGAGGCAGACCACCATCCTGGTCTCCCGACTGCGTCCACAGAATCGCCTATCCAACCCCCTAACAATAGAGTCCCCAATTACTATTGCCCTCCTCTTTTTTTCCCTACCTTTCGGAGCAACAGGGCCGGTCTCTGTGCTGAAGGCCCGTCCGCTGTCGCTACCCCCGGGTAGGCTGTCACTCCCATCCGTACTCAAACAGGAGTACTTATTTGCCAGGTGTACTGACATTGGAGTACTCACTCGTTCATGCCTCTGCCCCTTGCCCTTCCTTAGCATGACCCACATGTCTCTCTGCTGTGGTTTTGGAGTGACCACCTCCCTATAACTCTCCTCTATCACCTTTTCACTCTCCCTGACCAGGCAGAGGTCATCGAGCTGCTGCTCCAGGATCCTAATACGGTCCCTTAGGAGCCCCATCTCTCTGCACCTGATGCAGATGTGGACGTCAAGAGGGCCATCCGACACCATGACCTCCCACATCTGACATGCAGTACAGTACACTGCTCTGGCTGACATTCTCTCGCCTTACCCTGGATCCGATATCAGTATAATATAATGGAAACTGCAGGTATCTGACTCAAACAGCTGCTCCCTCTTGACCTTTAACCTACACCTTTATTATACAAACCAAAAGCACTGTACCTTTACTCACCCACTGTACCTTTACTCACCCACTGTACCTTTACTCACCCACTGTACCTTTACTCACCCACTCTACCTTTACTGACCCCCTGTACCTTTACTAACCCACTGTACCTCTACTAACCCACTGTACCTTTACTAACCCACTGTACCTTTACTAACCCACTGTACCTTTACTCACCCACTGTACCTTTACCAGAAAGCAGAAATACTATCCAGAGGTTCCACCCAATCAGCTGCTTCCTCTAGTCTGCTTCCACCAATCAGCGGCTTCCACCAGAAACCTCCCTATTCAGAATGGAATGTTCCGGATTTCGGTAAAAACAAGCCCCTGACCCTCCTCCACTCGCTCCAACGTCATGGGCCTCTGTATGAACAAGCCCCGCGCTGGATTTATGTACTCACCGCTCCTGACCCTCCTCCACTCGCTCCAACGGTTACGGGCCTCTGCCTGAACAAGCCCCGCGCTGGATTTATGTACTCACCGCTCCTGACCCTCCTCCACTCGCTCCAACGGTCACGGGCCTCTGCCTGAACAAGCCCCGCGCTGGATTTATGTACTCACCGCTCCTGACCCTCCTCCACTCGCTCCAACGGTCACGGGCCTCTGCCTGAACAAGCCCCGCGCTGGATTTATGTACTCACCGCTCCTGACCCTCCTCCACTCGCTCCAACGGTCCCGGGTCTCGTTGCATCTCCCCTTTTCCTAATTGGCAAACCATTCAGATAATAGTTTGCCCTCCTGTTTTTGCTACCAAAGTGGATAACCTCACAGTTATCCACATTATACTGCATCTGCCATGCATTTTCCCACTCACCCAGCCTATCCAACTCACCTTGCAGCCTCCTAGCATCCTCCTCACACCTAACACTGCCCCCCAGCTCCGTGTCATCCGCAAACTTGGAGATGTTGCATTCAATTCCCTCGTCCAAATCATTAATATACATATTGTAAATAGCTGGGGTCCCAGCACTGAGCGTTGCGGTACCCCACTAGTCACTGCCTGCCATTCTGAAAAGGATCCGTTTACTCCTACCCTTTGCTTCCTGTCTGCCAGTCATTTCTCTATCCACATCAATACTGAGCCCCCAATACCGTGTGCTTTAAGTTTGTATACTAATCTCTGTGCTTTAAGTTTGTATACTAATCTCAAGTGGGGATATCATCAGTTGGAATTACATCCAGAGTCAAGAGAGGTGACATCCAGAGTCAACATTCGTCACACACTGCGGATTGTGCCGATACAAAAGACTGATGTTTAGAATCAATGTTGCTCCCGAGATCTATCAGTACGAAATCCACAGAGTGATTCAACGTGTACCTAGAGTAGCAAACATATCAGATGACATAATCACCCATGCATCAACTCGTGAAGAGCATGTTAGGAGGTTGAAGCTAGTGTTGACTAAACTTCAAGAAGCAGGTCTCCCTGTGAATGTAGACATGTGCATGTTCGGTGTATCTGAGATGGATTTCATGGGACACAGACTCACAAGTAAAGGGCTGAATCCAGCCAATGCTAAAGTGAAAGCTGTTGCAGATGCACGTGAACCTCATAATGCAACCGAGATGAGCAGTTTTGTAGGACTGGTCAATTATTGTGCAAAATTAATTGCAAATTTTGCTACACTGGCAGATCCACTGAGAAAGTTGACCAGGAAAGACGTACCGTTCCACTTTGGTAGTGAACAGAGACAGACATTCAAATCACTGAAACAGAGTCTAACGAGTGCAGGAACCCTTGGATATTATGATCCCGCTGCAACAACAGGTCATAGCAAATGCAAGTCTGGTCGGCTTAGGAGCAGTGTTGGTACAGACACATGCAGATGGACCCAGAATCATAGCATATGCCAGTCGATCGTTAACCAGCATGGAGAGAAGGTATTTTCAAACAGAGAAAGAGGCATTGGGACTAGTGTGAGCCTATGAAAGGTTCCATGCATACTTGTACGCCATTGAATTTGAACTTGTAACAGATCACAAGCCTCTGGACGTGATCTATTAGATAAGGTCTTAAATCAAAATCTTTTTATTTTGTTTTCAAGACATAACAAAGTGCAAAGGTGTCCATTTGTTACAGACAGAGTGTACGAAAAGAATAAATAAAAAACAACTTATGCCAACATATAATGAGACAACAACAATGAAAGAAAAACGAGATACCAAAAATTATCCCTCCCCAGTCACTGCCTGTGAACATATGCAAATATCAGCCTGTCATAACAATAATCTACGATAAGTGAATGGATAGACTGTTAAGCTGTTAAACTGTACTTGATGATCAAGCATTTACAAAACCTGGAATGCATTTAAAAAAAGGTCCTGAAGCTTTCTGAAAACTTCCATTTGAATTTTGAAGTGAGTACCTGATTTTCTCAAGCTTTAGGCAGGACATAATATCTGTCAGCCATTGTGTATGAGTGGGCGGGGTAGGTACCGTCCACCTGAGCAGGATTGTTCGCCGAGCTAGAAGAGAGGCAAAAGATATAGTGTGGCGTTTATCTGCAGTTAATCTAACTTGCTCACCAGTGACCCCATAAAGAGCGATTCGAGGCTTTGGTTCCAATTTGATGTTTAACACCTGGGATAATGTATGAAAGACCCCTAGCCAGAACATAATAAGGCTGGGGCATCACCAATACATATGGATAAGGGAGGCTTCAGAAATTGTACCACTTTGAATTGGATCAGGCAGTGATGAGCACATAGAGAGGTGGAATTAACCAGTTTAAGAATGGAACTCCATGTGTCTTCTGAGAGAGAGAAGCCCAAGTCTTCCTCCCATGCTGCCTGGCGCCTTAGATCCAACATCCTGCCATATAAAGCTGAGACAAGTCTATTCTGAGATGGGTTTAAATAAAGAACTGCATCAACAAGGGTTGTGTCTATTGGTATAGAAGAGCTGAGCACATAATAGAACACATAACGTCTTATTTGCAGGTATCTGAAAAAATCCGACATTCGAAGATTGAATTTGTTGCTTAATTGTTCAAACGATGCTACAGTGTTACCCAAAAACAGGTCCTTGAAGCACACAATACCGTTCCTATGCTATTCTTTAAAGAGTCCTGAGTTGATGGTTTAAAAAGGTCGTTTGATGCAATAGTGCTCAGTAGAGACAACATAGAAACATAGAAACATAGAAAATCAGTGCAGGAGTAGGCCATTCGGCCCTTTGAGCCTGCACCGCCATTCAATATGATCATGGCTGATCATCCACCTCAGTATCTCGTACCTGCCTTCTCTCCATACCCCCTGATCCCCTTAGCCATAAGGTTCACATCTAACTCCCTCTTAAATATAGCCAATAAACTGGCCTCAGCTACCTTCTGTGGCAGAGAATTCCAGAGATTCACCACTCTCTGTGTGAAAAATATATTTCTCATCTCGGTCCTAAAAGACTTCCCCCTTATCCTTAAATTGTGACCCTTTGTTCTGTGCTTCCCCAACATCGGGAACAACCTTCCTGCATCTAGCCTGTCCAACCCCTTACGAATTTTGTATGTTTCTATAAGATCCCCCTCAATCTTCTAATTCCAGTCTTTCTTCATATGAAAGTCCTGACATCCCAGGAATCCGTCTGGTGGACCTTCTCTGAACTCCCTCTATGGCAAGAATGTATTTCCTCAGATTAGGAGACCAAAACTGTATGCAATACTCCAGGTGTGGTCTCACCAAGACCCTGTAAAACTGCAGTAGAACCTCCCTGCTCCTATACTCAAATCCTTTTGCTATGAATGCTAACATACCATTCGCTTTCTTCACTGCTTGCTGCACCTGCATGCCTACTTTCAATGACTGGTGTACCATGACACCTAGGTCCTGCATCTCCCCTTTTCCTAATTGGCCACCATTCAAATCATAGTCTACTTTCCTGTTTTTGCCACCAAGTGGATAACCTCACATTTATCCACATTATACTGCATCTGCCATGCATTTGCCCACTCGCCCAACCTATCCAAGTCAACTTGCAGCCTCCTTAAAGCCTCCAGTCTTGTTTTTACAACACTCTTACCCCTTATACAATTATGTTGAAAAGTGTCCCTTTTTGATTTTTGCCCTGGATTTATCTGCCTGCCACTTTTACTTTTCACTTTGCTACCTATTGCTTCTACCCTCATTTTACACCCCTCTGTCTCTCTGCTCACACATTTAAGAAACCCACCACCTCTTATTCTCTGCTTATTTATTTTTTCTTCTTTCTCCCCTACATGTTGCGTCTGAGTGCTTCTCTTCTCTGTCTCCTGCCTCATACACTGTCTACTAGCTTTCTCTATTTGAGTCCCTCCCCTCAACAGTTCTAGTTTAAAGTCTACTCAGTAGCCTTTGCAAATCTCTCCGCCAGGATATTGGTCCCCCTCGGGTTCAAATGCAACCCGTCCTTTTTGTACAGCTCACACCTTCCCCAAAAGAGGTTCCAATGATCCAGAAACTTGAATCCCTGCCCTCTGCATCAGTCCTTCAGCACACATTTGTCCTCCACCTCGCTCCATTCCTACTCTCACTGTTGCATGGCACAGGCAGTAATCCTGAGATTGTTACCTTTGTGATCCTTCTCCTTAACTCTCCTCCTAACTCCCTAAATTCTCCTTTCAGAACCTCTTCTCTTTTTCTACCTATGTCATTGGTACCTATATGTACCACTACCTCAGGCTCCTCTCCCTACCCTTTCAGGATATCTTGGACACGTTCAGACACATCCCAGACCCTGGCACCAGGGAGGCAAACTACTATCCGGGCCTCCTGACTGTGTCCACAGAATCGCCTATCTGACCCCCTAACTATAGAGTCCCCTATTACTAATGCCCTCCTCTACTTTTCCCTACTCTTCTGAGCAACAGGGCCGGAGGCCCGGCCGCTGTCGCTACCCCTAGGTAGGCTGTCTCCCTCAACAGTACTCAAACAGGAGTACTTATTGCCAAGATGTACAGCCACCGGGGTACTCTCTAGTCCATGCCTCTGCCCCTTTCCCCTCCTAACCATGACCCACTTGTCTGCCTCCCGTGGTCTTGGAGTGACCACCTCTCTGTAACTCCTCTCTATGACTTCCTCGCTCTCCCTGACCAGACAGAGGTCATCGAGCTGCTGCTCCAGGTTCTTAATATGGTCCCTTAGGAGCCCCATCTCGACACACCTGGTGCAGATGTGGACGTCTGGAAGGCTATCAGACTCCATGACCTCCCACATCTGACATCCAGAACAGTAAACTGCCCTGGCCCTCATACTCCCCCCTTACCCAGGATACAAGTGCTGAAAGAAATCAGCAGGGATCTGCTTCCTCTAGTCCGCTTCCACCAATCAGCGGCTTCCTCAAGCCCACTTGTTTTGAAATGCGAATGGAACGTTACAGATTTGCAACGTTACAGATTTGGGTTCCTCCCACACCTCTGTAAAATCAAAGCCCCACGGTCGGGTTGTAAGCTTACCGCTTGGACGTCGCTCCTCTCACACCAACGGCTCCTAGGCCTCTGTAAAAACAAAGCCCCATGCTCGGGTTTTAAGCTTACTGCTCGGACGTTGCTCCTCCCACACTGATGGCTCCTGGGCCTCTGTCTAGGACAGTTATGCAACCCAAAACATTTCCTGAATTGAACCCATTTCCTCAAAGAGTGTTTGACCACTGGATTTTTTACAGATTTAATTGAGGGGAGTGGAAGTGAGGAACCAAGTAGCGCAGGTATGGACGTATTATCATCTGTGTGCAATTCCATGGCTACCCAGTCAGGGCTGTGAAAGAAAGACCAAAGTTCAAGGCAGCGCAGGTTAGCAGCCCCATAATAAAAGCAAAAGTTTGGGAGAGCCAGGCCACCAGCAGCCTTGGTTTTTTGAAGGTGGGCCTTATTAAGACGAGGCCGCTTACCTCTCCATATATAGGAGGAAATAACTGAGTCAAGATGATCGAAGAAGGACCTGGGGATAAAAACCGGTAAGGCCTGGAAAAGGTACAAAAATGTTGGTAAAATGGTCATTTTGATTGAATTTATCCGGCCAACAAGTGACATTGACTGTGCTAGCATTTGTTTGATCTGGTTTAACAGAATGATAAAATTCTCTTTGAAAAGATCCTTGTATTTCCTCATAACTGAAATGTCCAAGTATGAGAGCTTGTTTTTTTCAATTTTGAATGGCAAGTTGGTAAGATCCGAGGGTTGTACTTCTTAGTTAATGGGAAACAGTTTGCTTTTTCTAAGATTTATCTTACAACCTGAAAATTGACCAAAATTATTGAGAAGTGACATAGCAGAATGCAGAGAGGCACTTGGGTTTGAGACAAAAAGCAAAAGGTCGTCAGCATATAGTGAGACCTTATGCTATGTACTGCCCCTCCAAATACCGGCTATGTCCTCACAGCTGCAAAAGGCCATAGCAAGTGGTTCGATGGCCAAGTCAAAAAGCATGGGGCTCAGAGGACACCCCTGGCTCAGAGGTTCCACGATGCAAGTCAAATGGCTTGGACAACTGGGAATTAGCCTGAGCTCAGGCTGTGGGATGAGAGTATAGTTACCTGATCCATGAAATAAAGTTTGTTCAAAAACAAAATTTGTCCAGAACAGCCCATAGATAGACCCACTCAATGCGGTCAAATACATCTATTCGACAAGGTCTAAGTTATGTGCCAGTGTAGTGTTGGGTGCTGAGACTCCAACAGTACAAGCACAAAGTAGTCCACATTGCTGGGAAAGCAAACATCGCCGACCCGTTGTCGAGACTGTTGAAGGATGAACAGCCGGGAGCAACATCCATGCTAGAGAGGGAAGCAGAGAACTTTGTGCGCTTCATCGCAATTCAGTTAACGCCAGGAGCCGTGACAATGAAGGAAATTGAAAGGAAATCAGAACATGATCCTGAACTCAAAGATATCACAGAGCTTATTCACAGTGGGAATGGGATCAATGCCCTTACAAAGCATATGTTCCCATAAAATATGAATTTTGTGTAATTGGTCAGTGTGTGCTGATAGGTAGCAGATTGGTGATCCCGCAGGCACTAGGATCACCAAGGATCATGTCATTAGCGCATGAAGGACATTTAGGCATCGTCGGTACTAAACAGAATTTGCGGAGCAAAATGTGGTTGCCAGGTTGTGAGAAAGATGCCAGGAAATTTGTCAAGACATGTCACGGACGCCAAATCACAAGCAGGAGCAACCCACAAGAACCAATTAGAAGTACGAAGTTGCCGACAGGACCATGAATTGACATAGCTGTTGACTTTCTTGGACCACTTCCTACAGGTGAATTAAATATGGTAGTGGTAGACTACTATAGTAGATACTATGAGTATGCAATGAAGAAGTCAACTACAGCTGAAAAGACTGTACAGGCATTAGCAGAGATCTTCGCCAGACACAGGTTGCCAGTTACATTGTACTCCGACAATGGGCCACAGTTTGTTTCTGAGACGTTTGCTGAATACATGAGAATTACAGGTATCCATCATCACAAGGTGACCCCGAAATGGTCACAGGCTAACAGAGAAGTAGAGAGACAAAACCAGTCTATAGAGAAGAGGATACGAATCGCCCATGCCGAAGGGAAAAACTGGAAGGAGGCACCTTTAAGCATACGTAGCTGTATATCGGGCGATCACTCACTCAACGACAGGGAAATGTCCAGTAGAAGCTTTGTTTGGAAGGAAAATTTGCACTAAAATACCAGAGGTACGAGAGATCATGGAAGTCCATGAGCTGAGAGACTGTGATGCCGAAAAGAAAGGTGCGGCAAAATGATATGCCGACATAAAGCGAGGAGCCAGGCACTGAAATAATTCTTGGGGATGATGTGCTTGTGAGGCAAGATGATGGCGGTAAGATAGACACTCCTTACCATTGCCAACCATAAAATGCTGTATTGAGGAGCGCAGCATGGTGACAGTCAAGTTTCCAGAAGGTGTTATCGACAAGAGAAATGTATCAAGCGTCAAAAAGTACATGTCCAAGGACACACAAAATGAGGTAGCCTAAAATTCACCAAGTGGTACTGATTCAGAGAGGCCCGATGCATTTCCGAGGTGGTGACTGTCGTGGTTTTAAGACTCAAATTTGGATAATATGACACAGACACAGAGAATTCTTCAAGAAGACGAAAGCCTTTATTTGCAAATATCAGCTTGGAACATTCAGAGACGACACCACCTGTCCGTTCTCTAATTGCTCTCTGAATCCCAGAAACAAGCAGCTTTTTATTACAGTTTCTAGCCCTATCTCTACTGCATTATCTTTCATGCTGTACTCCTTTCTCATCAATCTTTCTTCAGTTCTAATTTTCTCTATCTCGCCACCATTAAATTCCGACCTTGGCTCAATCTTATTAAACTTTACATTTCCCCTCGTATCTCTCCTTCACTCGCCACCCTTAAATTCCAAACTATAATCTCCCAGCTATGTTTTAGCTGAAGCCATTTTATATTATTACACACACCATTTTAGTTTACATTTTATACAATGATATGAATGTATTTATTAAGAATACAAAAGTAAAAATAAGTAACTTGTTTATAACTTAAAGTGACTTGTTTATAGCTTCCATATGACCAGAGTTCCAGAGGCAGCACGCTGCAACGCAGGTGGTGAGCAGAGAAGGTGTCTGGGTGACAACACTTTGGCAGATTCAACAGGATCTGATGCTTCTGTGCCAGTTGGTAGAGCAAACCATGAAAGGAGAGTCTCTAAGCGATATGACGATTTTGTGTTATAGATTATGATACTGTTTAGTATGATACTGTTTATTATGATGCTGTTTATTATGAGCAAGGAGTTTATTAAGGTTACAAGAGTGCAAAATGTTGCATTTGTTTTGTAATTGTAATGCATCTGTTTCGTGAGTTATTGGAACACAAATGAACACACAAATATGTTTAGTAAGAATTTAATTGGGAAGTATATTAGAAAAAGCACATATTACTTTAAAGTATAATTCTGGTAAAGGAGGGATGTCATGATGATGAGTCATGATGATGATATGCAAATATCATGACATTTGTATCAGATGACTGGGCGGTCAGATCGCATGTGCACTGTGTAACCCTAGGCAGGAGGCCATGGCTGAGTGAGATAATAAACTTGGAGACCAAAGAATGTAACTATTGTGTCAGTATCATTATTATTCTACATCTGAGGCCAGGATGTGACAGATACCACATCTGAATTATGTCCTCGATATTCTTCTAATCATTGTACAGTCCTTTTCAATCAGTCCCTCCTTGATAATTTACACAAATTCTCAATCGGATTCAGGTCAGGTGAGTTACCAGGGCACATATGGTGTGGAATGAGCTTCCAGTGGAAGTGGTGGCGGCAGGTTCGTTGGTATCATTCAAAAATATATTGGATAGGCATATGGATGAGAAGGGTATAGAAACATAGAAAATAGGTGCAGGAGTAGGCCATTCGGCCCTTCGAGCCTGCACCGCCATTCAATGTGATCATGGCTGATCATCCAACTCAGTATCCCATCATCCAACTCAGTATCCCTATGTATCTCAGTATGGAGGGTTATGGTATAAGTGCAGGCAGGTGGGACTAAGGGAAAAAAGTTGTTCGGCACGGACTGGAAGGGCCGAGATGGCCTGTTTCTGTGCTGTAATTGTTATATGGTTATATATCTCCTGCTGGAAAAATGGGGTCACCATCTTTGAGATGTGGAATAGTGCATGGTTTTGCTGGAATATCCCAGATCCATCTGGAAAAGTCGTCGCCATCTTTGACACCACTATTCTCTGTAATACATTTATCTGTTGTGGAGATCTCATCATTCCATCAAATGAGTGCAGCAAACCAACATTGCAGTAGCTGAAACAACCCCAAAACACCAAGATGCTTTATGGAGTAGACATCACATGCTTTATGGACTGCCCGATGTGGCATTTTCTCACCAGCACTCTGATCTCTGAACATGTTGACTATACCGGCCCTGACCCAGGAAATGGCTTTCGTCACTGAATACCACCTTTCCACATTCCTCCCATGCCCAGTCTTTATATTTTAAGGCCTACTAGGGTCGTTTCTTCTTCATCGCAGCAGTCAGAAGCTGTTTTTCCACAGGTCTTCTCACTTCAAAAAGGCGTCAGCGCATGGTGCTTGAGCTTATTGAGATTCCTATTGCCTCCAAATCTTCCTTCAGGGCATCGCTTGTCTTTCTCGAATCCTTCTTAATTCCCCAAATCGGAAAAACCTACCCTATCACCTTTTTTACTTAACATCTTATTATCATTTTAAGTTTGAATGGAATTATAAGTTTTACCAAAGCCGATATGTACGGGAGAAAGATCTACGAGATTTAAAATTCATCTATCTGATGTTCGGGTGTAATGTAAGGCTTGTTGCACTGAGCCATCTGCTCTCTTATAGACCACCCTAAACATAAGATGCAAGACGTGAATATGAATATTGGGGGTGAAGGAATCACATTTTGTGGCTGGGATGTTAAGGGAATTAATGGACCAATCAAATATTAGCACATTTAAAATCACTTAAAACAGATATAATATTCTTTCAGGAAATCCACCTTAAAAAGGAAGGACAGCATAGATTGAAAGCAAAATGGGTTGCTAAAACGTATCATTCCTCATTTTCACACAAATCCAGAGGTGTTGCAATATTAATCCATAAAGGGATACCTTTTAAACATATATTAAGTGGACTCAATCCACAAATTTTAAATGAAAAAGTATGTCAGGAATATCTTACTAAACAGATTAATATGTTTTTTGAGACCAATGATTGCCCTGGAACATCTGCCTCCCTTCTCTGGGAAACATTTAAAGCATTTGCCCGAGGAGCATTGATCTCCTCCCAAGCATTTCACAATAAAGAGAACCGGGTTAAGCAACAGATACTGGAAAGGGAAATAAGGCAATTAGACATAGAAAATTGAGCTGCACCAACTATGATAAAACACACCAAAATTGCAGTATTGAAACATAAATTAAATAAAATATACTCAGACCAAGTTATAAAACTTTATCAGCATACTAAACAATTACATTTTGAATTCGGTGACAAACCACAAAAACCATTAGCACGCTAACTTTGAAAACTGGATGGGGAAAAAACAATTCACAAAATTAAATCAGATATGGGGGAACTACTAATACAGCCCAAGGATATCAATGAGAGATTTCTGCAATATTATCAAAATCTCTACTCAGCCAAAACGACAGAACATTTGACAGGAATGGAAGCATTCTTACAAAAATGTAACCTTAAAGGTTTAGATTTGAAAGACAAAGAATTACTAGGCGCTGAAATAACAGTAATCAGTTAAGTAAACAGTTAAGTACAGTGATTGATAAATTAATACACCTGACCAAACACGATTTTTCCCAAAAAGTTACTCATCTTATAACCTGAGACGATTATTCAATATTATATACTCAAAGACTTGGCAATTATTTCTTTAGATGCTGAGAAAGCATTTGATCAGGTGGCATGGCCCTATTTATTTTCGGTGATGGAAAATTTTCAACTGGGCGAGAAGTTCAGTATATGGGTAAAACTTTTATATACTAATCCAACAGCTAGAAGATTAACAAACCAAATGTTATCAACTAAATTTAACTTATCTAGAGGTTGTAGACAAGGATGCCCGTTATCACTATTATTATTCGCACTCGCAATTGAGCCACTAGCAGAAAGTGTTAGGGCCCATCCAGAAATATACGGGTACAATACTAAAGACACTGAGAATAAAATCTCTTTATATGCAGACGATGTATTAATCTACATTACAAAACCTGAAATTAGTATTCCAAACCTATTAAATTTAATAACTCAATTTGGTTTGTTCTCGGGATACAGAATTAATTGGAATAAAAGCGAAATCATGCCAATAATGGAAATCAATCTACATATATTACAACAATCCCCCTTTAAAATAGTTAATGAAAATTTTAAATATCTAGGAATTTATGTAACTAAGACATATACTTCCTTATTTAAATTAAACTTTCCTCCTTTACTGAATACATTGCATAAGAATATTCAATATTGGAAAACACTCCCTATCTCAATGTTTGGTAGAATTAATGTCATAAAAATGATTTTTCTTCCACAATTATTATACCTCTTTCAATCAATATCTTCCAAACATTTTGTTAAAAAAGGTGGATTCCATAGTCACTCATTTCTGGGATTATAAGAATCACAGAATAAACAAAAAACATTTATGTAAATCAAAAACAAATGGAGGTTTAGCTTTACCGAACTTCATGTTTTATTTCTGTGCAGTTAACATTAAAAATATGAACTTCTGGTTGGAAGAAATGGACCAGCAACCAGACTGGTTAAAAATGGAAAAGGAAGACTGCTTTCTCTTTGAAATTGGTTAGATTCTGTTTGCTACCACTAAATTGAACACAAATACCCTATTATAGGATATACGAATTTGGAAACAATTAAAAAAGACTTTTAAATTGGATAATCTATCACTCTTTCTTTCCATTGTAAACAATCCTGCATTTAAACCTTCAATGTTGGATAAAGGTTTTTTACAATGGAAAAATCACGGAATTAAAAAGATGGGTCATCTCTATAGGAAAGGTACATTTCTTTCATTTCAGGAGCTACAACAAATTTACGGACTCCACTCAAAAGACTATTTCAGATATTTACAACTTAGAGATTATGCTAAATCAAATACACAAGATTACAGAACTAGAGATCCAGAAACTCTTGATGAATGTTCGAATAAACATCCTAATACAGAAAAAATAATATCTCATATCTACAATATCCTATTAGACAGTCAGGCACTACCGACGGAATTATATAGGCAAACATGGGAAAATAAACTAGGTCAACCAATAATGAAAGATATTTGGGACGAAAGCTTACAACATATACATCAATGCTCGTTAAATGCCAGACACTCTTTAATACAATTTAAAGTATTATATAGGTTACATTACTCAAAAACAAAATTAAATCTTTCCACATATATCTCCTATCTGCGAAAAGTGTCAGCTTTTAGAGGCTAACTTAACTCACACATTTGTAAATTGTATAAAAACAATTGTCAAGTCAAACTGTAATGAAAGGACTAATGCTAAATTAAAATCACAAGCGCACAATAGTAGGAAAAGAGCATATACCATACAGGTGAAATGGACTTAAAAGGGGAGGAGTGCGGTGTATGTAATAGAAAAGGTATTACCTGCCTCCAAGTTAAAGGGGGAGGAGTGTTAGGTATGGGATAATTAGGATAAGTAATTGGTGTCTTGTGATGTCTGGGGCAAGTACGCATGAGCAGGGAGAGAATGGAGGTTGCGTCCTGCAGTAAAGAAGCTTGTATGATTCCTCCCGTGTCCGAGCCTTTATTCAAGACTGTTCAAAGCATCCAAATACACAACAATTGGCGACGAGGATAAAAGAACGAAGATAAGAACAAGGCCAGCAAGAAGAATCGAAAACAAAGGTTAAAAATAGAAGTAGTATTTGAAACAGGTGGAACAGCACCAAGCCAAATGGTTTTGAATTGGCGCCAAAAAGAAAAAAGATAGGAACGGGAAGCAATAGCTCAGGGAAGAGCTAGGAAAACAAGCAGGGGCAGTAAGGGTCACCAAGCACGGTGTCAGCTTACCTGGAATGTATCCAGGGCTGTACAGCCCACAGCCAAGCCCAAGCAGCAGCCACAGACGTTGGGTGGGGGCCTAGTACCATGATGGCCACGGACAGGTCCAGAGAGCCACCGACAGAGGCTGAGTGTTCAGCCCAACTGGGAACAGTCAACCCGGTGGGGGGAGAAAACAGAGAAAGCCCGGTCAGGATCAGAGTCAGCCCGACCGTGAACAGAAAAGCGGACAGGCCTGCGAGAGAAGTTGACTTGCGGCTAAAACTTGAACATTATAATTTAAGAGACTGTCCTAAAAACTGCCGCGATCACCAGCAAAGGCATGCAGGACTGATTTTACTTCGGAGTCACGTGAGTGACTACGTGAAGAAGCCCCGCCTGACGCTGGATCGGCATTACGTCGTCGCTGTTGGCAGAGGAAAGAGCTGCAGAGCGCAGCTCCACACAGCGGTAAGGAACCGGCTCGCAGGTAAGAGAGATTTTCGTTTCTAGGGTGGTTTTCAGAACTCCGTAGCCTGGTGGGTAAACCAGGAGGAGTTAGAAAGAAAGTAGAGTAAGCCAAAAAACAGCAGGTAAAACGTGCGTCCCGGGGAGAAGAGTCGGGACAGGAGATTATTGCGGAGCAGGTTCCGATACCGGTGGCCGTTGAAATACCCGTTAGTGAGGCTTTGATTGCTCCACAAACAGAAACTTTGGAGGAAAACCCAGTGCCTAAAAAACGTAAAGAAAAGCTGAAAGGCCTGAGGTTTTTGAGGACTCTGATTCTAAAGGTCCAGAAAGAAAAGCCTTATGGCTCAGAATGGATCAAATGGAGAAATGCTCCAAACTATAATCAACCAAGGGTCTAAGTACCCACAATATTCCCAGGCAGCCCCTGAGGGGGTTCCATATCATGAATATGGTGCCAGTTTGAATTGGGAATTGAAACTCCAGTGCCTGGGATTGGACTGGAGGAAGTCTCCTTGAACAAGTTTCAGGAGTACCAGGGCTGTATGAGACAGACCCTGAAAGTGGTGATTGAGGTCCGGAGTACACACCACAATACAAATATATTGATCCAGGTGTGCCTGATGTGGCACAAAGTTTTGCTATACCTAGAGGAGGCGGTGAGGCCATGGAAGAAAACCTGACGGCCAATATTAATTATTTGGTCTCTCACCCGCCTCAAAAAGCTGTTATGGTTGAGACAGCAGAATTGTATAAAACACCTATTAATTGTGCCTCATTGAAGGTAACTACGGTGAATCCGGGTGTTTGGGCGCCAATGTCATCGATGATGTGGGCGCAGGAGATTTGATTTCAAAGAGTCCTCAAGCTGATTTCAGCTGGCATTACTGCCTTTGGAAGACAAGTGGAAGGTTGTGGAATGACCAAAGTTTAGAAGCATATGTTGGCTTTATTTTGCAACTCATTTTGAGATAAACTGTATGAGGAAGATTGCCATTCGGCCTCTGTCACATTCAAGATTTGCAGGGTTGTGCAAGCCAAGCAATGTTCAAACTCCTGGTTTATTTCGGAGAGAATTTGTCTAAACAAATTAAAGAAATGGATGAAGAGGCAAAAACTATTGGCCTTATGAAACCCTTCACTTTTGGCCAGAGAAGGGCTGGCCATATAAAAAGGGGATTTGATTTTGGAGCTGGGACAAGCCGAGGCAGGAGTATGATGAGAAAGAATTTCCAGCCAGCACAGCCGAATGTACACCCATTTATTGGGAAAAGGAGATCATTTCATCCAGTTGGAGAGGTACATAAATTTATCCTATTAAAGAAGAATGTTTGGATGAACCTCAGATTGGTGGTAGACTCCGAATGTTTTATAATGAATGGGACAGTATAACAGCTGATCGTGTTGTATTAGATACTGTGTTAGGATCTACCATTGATTTGTAGAAGGTATGGAACCATTGGGACAGAATAAGCCTAATCATTCTTTGATGTTTTCAGCTTTTGGGAAAAAATCAAATTGACAAAGAGGGTAAGAATTTGTGTGAAAAAGGAGTTATTGAGAAAACAGGAGAGGATCCACAACAATTTGTATCAAATATTTTCCCCAGACCAAAGAAGATGGGGGTTGTAGAATCATTTTAGATCTCACACAATTTAATACATTTGTCCAGTATAAACATTTTAATGGACACATTTAACACTGCAATGCAGCTGGTATCAACAGGTTGTTATATGGCTACAATAGATTTGAAGGATGCATATTTTTCGGTCCCAATTCACCATAGTTTTCGCAGGTATTTAAAGTTTAAATGGATGGGACAGCTGTGGCAATACAAAGCATTACCTAATGGGTTAATTGGGCAACTAGATGCTAATTCAGCATCTAGATTGTTCACTAAATTGTTGAAGCCAGCACTTGCACTGCTAAGGGCACAAAAACACATCGTTATGGCTTATCTAGATGACATTTAATTGTCAATGCTAATCAGGAGTCGGCTGAAAAATCAGTCTCAGCAACTACAAGCTTGTTTGAGAAGTTGGGATTCCTGATTTATCCAACAAAATCTAAGTTACAGCCATCCCAAACCATGGAATATCTGGGGTTTGTGATTAATTCAGTTACCATGTTGGTAACTTTACCAATGATAAGGTGATAGATTGACAAACGGATAATGAGACCAGCTGCGGGGGCAGATGGGCTGTCCAAGAGGATTTATTGCTCCAAACATATGGTATTAATTATTTGGAGCTACTGGGAGCATTTATGGATTAAAAGCTTATTGTTCTACATTAAAGATTTGCATGTCCATATACAAATAGACAATACCACAGCTGTCGCATATATCAATCACATGGGTGGTGTCAGATCATGTGATCATCTGGTAACCAGATGTGGCAATGTTGGTATTGGTAAATATTGGTAAAAATATTTGGCTTTCAGCTATTTATGTCCCAGGAAGAGACAATGTTGTGGCAGACAAAAGATCACGAATATTTACCCCAGCGCGGGGCTTGTTCAGGCAGAGGCCCGAGACTGTTGGAGCGAGTGGAGGAGGGTCAGGAGCTTACCAAAATCCGGAACATTCCATTCTGAACAGGGAGGTTTCTGGTGGAAGCCGCTGATTGGTGGAAGCAGACTAGAGGAAGCAGCTGATTGGCTGGAACCTCTGGTTAGTATTTCTGCTTTCTGGTTAAAGTTACAGTGGGTGAGTAAAGGTACAGTGGGTGAGTAAAGGTACAGTGGGTGAGTAAAGGTACAGTGGGTGAGTAAAGGTACAGTGGGTGAGTAAAGGTACAGTGGGTGAGTAAAGGTACAGTGCTTTTGGTTTGTATAATAAAGGTGTAGGTTAAAGGTCAAGAGGGAGCTGCTGTTTGAGTCGGATACCTGCTGATTTCTCACAGCAGTTTCCATTATATTATACTGATATCGGATCCAGGGTAAGGCGAGAGAATGTCAGCCAGAGCAGTGTACTGTACTGCATGTCAGATGTGGGAGGTCATGGTGTCGGATGGCCCTCTTGACGTCCACATCTGCATCAGGTGCAGAGAGATGGGGCTCCTAAGGGACCGTATTAGGATCCTGGAGCAGCAGCTCGATGATCTCTGTCTGGTCAGGGAGAGTGAAAAGGTGATAGAGGAGAGTTATAGGGAGGTGGTCACTCCAAAACCACAGGAGAGAGACATGTGGGTCACGCTAAGGAACGGCAAGGGGCAGAGGCATGAACAAGTGAGTACTCCAATGTCAGTACACCTGGCAAATAAGTACTCCTGTTTGAGTACGGATGGGGGTGACAGCCTACCCGGGGGTAGCGACAGCGGACGGGCCTTCAGCACAGAGACCGCCCCTGTTGCTCCGAAAGGTAGGGAAAAAAAGAGGAGGGCAATAGTAATTGGGGACTCTATTGTTAGGGGGTCGGATAGGCGATTCTGTGGACGCAGTCGGGAGACCAGCATGGTGGTCTGCCTCCCTGGTGCCAAGGTCTTGGACGTGTCTAAACGTGTCCAAGATATCCTCAAATCAGAGGGAGAGGAGCCTGAGGTTGTGGTACATATAGGTACCAATGACATAGGTAAAAAAAGAGAAGAGGTCCTGAAGGGAGGATTTAAGGACTTGGGAGGAGTGTTGAGGAAAAGGACCAAAAAGGTAACAATCTCAGGATTACTGCCTGTGCCACGTGACAGTGAGAGTAGAAATGAAGCAAGGTGGAGGATAAATGCTTGGCTGAAAGACTGGTGCAGAGGGCAGGGATTCAAGTTTCTGGATCATTGGGACTTCTTTTGGGGTAGGTGGGACCTGTACAGAAAGGATGGGTTGCACTTGAACCCGAGGGGGACCAATATCCTGGCGGGGAAATTTGCAAAGGCCACTGGGGAGACTTTAAACTAGAATGGTTGGGGCGAGGGATGCAAATAGCAAAAGCTAGTAGACAGAATGGGAGGCAGGAAGCAGAAAAGGGAAGCACTCGGACACAAGAGGAGAAAGAAAAAAAAGGAAATAAACAGAGAATAAGAGATGGGTGGTTTCTTAAATGTGCATATTTTAATGCTAGGAGCATTGTAAGAAAGGTGGATGAGCTTAGAGTCCGGATAGACACCTGGAAGTATGATGTTGTGGCGATCAGTGAAACATGGTTGCAGGAGGGCTGTGATTGGAAACTAAATATTCCAGGATTTCGTTGCTTCAGGTGTGATAGAATTGGAGGGGCAAGAGGTGGAGGTGTTGCATTGCTAGTCAGGGAAGATATTACAGCAGTGCTTTGGCAGGATAGATTGGAGGGCTCATCTAGGGAGGCTATTTGGGTGGAACTGAGAAATTGGAAAGGAGTAGCAACACTTATAGGGGTATATTATAGACCGCCAAATGGGGAAAGAGAATTGGAAGAGCAAATATGTAAAGAGATAGCAGATATTAGTAGTAAGCACAAGGTAGTGATTGTGGGAGATTTCAACTTTCCACACATAGACTGGGAAACACATTCTGTAAATGGGCTGGATGGTTTGGAGTTTGTAAAATGTGTGCAGGATAGTTTTTTGCAGCAATACATAGAGGTGCCTACTAGAGGAGGGGCAGTGCTGGACCTCCTGTTAGGAAATGAGACGGGACAGGTGGCGGAGGTATGCGTAGGGGAGCACTTCGGGTCCAGTGATCACAATACCATTAGTTTCAATATAATTATGGAGAAGGACAGAACTGGGCCTAGGGTTGAGATTTTTGATTGGAGAAAGGCTAACTTTAACGAGATGCGAGATGATTTAAAAGGAGTGAACTGGGACATTTTGTTTTATGGGAAAGATGTAGAGGAGAAATGGAGGACATTTAAAGGGGAAATTTTAAGAGTACAAAATCTTTATGTTCCTGTTCGGTTGAAAGGAACCAGTAAAAATTGGAAAGAGCCCTGGTTTTCAAGGGAAATTGGACATCTTGTTCGGAAAAAGAGGGAGATCTACAATAATTATAGGCAGCATGAAGTAAATGAGGTGCTTGAGGAGTATAAGGAATGTAAAAAGAATCTAACGAAAGAAATTAGAAAAGCTAAAAGAAGATATGAGGTTGCTTTGGCAAGTAAGGTGAAAGTAAATCCAAAGGGTTTCTACAGCTATGTTAATAGCAAAAGGATAACAAGGGATAAAATTGGTCCATTGGAGAGACCGAGTGGACAGCTATCTGCAGAGCCAAAAGAGATGGGGGAGATATTGAACAATTTCTTTTCTTCGGTATTCACCAAGGAGAAGGATATTGAATTATGTGAGGTAAGGGAAACTAGTAGAGTAGCTATGGATACTATGAGTTTCAAAGTAAAAGAAGTACTGGCACTTTTGAAAAATATAAAAGTGGATAAGTCTCCAGGTCCTGACAGGATATTCCCTAGGACATTGAGGGAAGTTAGTGTAGAAATAGCCGGGCTATGACAGAAATATTTCAAATGTCATTAGAAACTGGAATAGTCCCCGAGGATTGGCGTACTGCGCATGTTGTTCCATTGTTTAAAAAGGGTTCTAAAAGTAAACCTAGCAATTATAGACCGGTTAGTTTGACTTCAGTGGTGGGCAAATTAATGGAAAAGATACTTAGAGATAATATATATAAGTATCTGGATAAAGAGGGTCTAATTAGGAACAGTCAACATGGATTTATGCCTGGAAGGTAATGTTTGACTAATCTTCTTGAATTTTTTGAAGAGGTTACTAGGGAAATTGACGAGGGTAAAGCAGTGGATGTTGTCTATATGGACTTCAGTAAGGCCTTTGACAAGGTTCCTCATGGATGGTTGGTTAAGAAGGTTCAACTGTTGGGTATAAATGCAGGAATAGCAAGATGGATTCAACAGTGGCTGAATGGGAGAAGCCAGAGGGTAATGGTGGATGGCTGTTTGTCGGGTTGGAGGCAGGTGACTAGTGGGGTGCCTCAGGGATCTGTGTTGGGTCCTTTGTTGTTTGTCATGTACATCAATGATCTGGATGAAGGGGTGGTAAATTGGATTAGTAAGTTTGCAGATGATACCAAGATAGGGGGTGTTGTGGATAATGAAGAGGATTTCCAAAGTCTACAGAGTGATTTAGGCCAGTTGGAAAAATGGGCTGAAAGATGGCAGATGGAGTTTAATGCTGATAAATGTGAGGTGCTACACCTTGGCAGGACAAATCAAAATAGGACGTACATGGTAAACGGTAGGGAATTGAAGAATACAGTTGAACAGAGGGATCTGGGAATAACCGTGCATAGTTCCTTGAAGGTGGAATCTCATATAGATAGGGTGGTAAAGAAAGCTTTTGGTATGCTAGCCTTTATAAATCAGAGCATTGAGTATAGAAGCTGGGATGTAATGTTAAAATTGTGCAAGGCGTTGGTGAGACCAAATCTGGAGTATGGTGTACAATTTTGGTCGCCCAATTATAGGAAGGATGTCAACAAAATAGAGAGGGTACAGAGGAGATTTACTAGAATGTTGCCTGGGTTTCAAGAGCTAAGTTACAGAGATAGGTTGAATAAGTTAGGTCTTTATTCTCGTGAGCGCAGAAGGTTAAGGGGGGACTTGATAGAGGTCTTTAAAATGATGAGAGGGATAGACAGAGTTAATGTGGACAAGCTTTTCCCTTTGAGAATAGGGAAGATTCAAACAAGAGGACATGACTTTAGAATTAAGGGACAGAGGTTTAGGGGTAACATGAGGGGGAACTTCTTTACTCAGAGAGTGGTAGCGGTGTGGAATGAGCTTCCAGTGGAAGTGGTGGCGGCAGGTTCGTTGGTATCATTTAAAAATAAATTGGATAGGCATATGGATGAGAAGGGTATGGAGGGTTATGGTATGAGTGCAGGCAGGTGGGACTAAGGGAAAAAAGTTGTTCGGCACGGACTTGAAGGGCCGAGATGGCCTGTTTCCGTGCTGTAATTGTTATATGGTTATATATGGTTATTTAAAGACAATACAGAATGGATGTTAAATCCACAAATTTTCAAAAATATTGTCAGTCGGTATGGAGTACTGGACATTGATCTGTTTGCATCTAGATTGAATCACCAATTGCCCAAATACGTGTCTTGGGAACACAATCCAGGGCCAGTAGCGGTGGATGCTTTCTCGCTACACTGGGGGAATACGTTCTTTTATGCTTTTCCCCATTCTGATTGGGCAATGTCCCAAGAAAATAGTGCAAGACGCTGCCAAAGGCATTTTGGTGGTGCCAAATTGGCCTACGCAGTCATGGTTCCCATTGATGCTTAAAATGATTGTTGAACCATGTATGACAATTCCCAGTTGCGACAATCTGTTGACACAACCAGTAACAAAAGAAATTCGTCCATTGCATGATCATATGAATTTGTTTATCTGCAGGTTCTGACCAGACCATTGCAAGAGTTTGAACTGTTGGACAGGACCATGGTTGTTATAGATGTAGCTTGGAGGAATAGCACTAAAAACAATATATGTCGCATATAACAAAATGGGAAGTTTTTGTACACAGTCAAAGATATCTTATCATACTGCAAACATTTCAAATGTATTGGAGTTCCTTGCTGGGCTACACTTGATGAGCATTTGAGTTATAGTGTCATTAATTGTGCTTGTAGTGCATTGTCATCCTATTTAGGACAAATTTCTGATCGGGATTCAGTAGGGTCTCACCCATTAGTATCCCGATTCATGAAAGATATTTTTAATAAAAATCCTCCCAAGCCCAGATATACAGAAATTTGGGATGTTAGCATTGTTCTCATTTTGCTAAAGCAATGGGCTCCAATTACTTCAATGTCTTTGCAGAAATTAACATTTAAGGTGGTTATGTTAATGGCATGGGTATCAGCTCAAAGAGTACAAACTTTGCAATTGTTACGGTTGGATTGCATGCATGTGACTACAGATAACATTGTGTTTTATGTTTATGACCTGATCAAACAAAGCAGACCAGGGAGAACTGGAATTAAGGTAATGTTTAAAGCGTATCCTATTGATGAAACATTGTGTGTAGGTAAGCATTTAACTCAATACATTGAGGTAACCAAAAATCTCAGAGGTTCTGAGAAAGCGTTATTGATAACACACAAAAAGCCACATATAAAAGTTTCAGTTCAAACCATTTCTAGATGGTTAAAACAGGTTTGGGTCTAGCAGGAATAGACACTGATGTGTTTAAATCTCACTCCACTAGGGCGGCAGCTACGTCCGCGGCGAAGGTACAGGATGTACCACTCGATAAAATTTTAGAGGCTGCAGGGTGGTGTAGAGAAGAAACATTTTCAAAGTTCTACAATAAACCTGTTGTCACGGTGCCAGGATTTGGACACACAGTACTGGGTTCTCTTTAAATGCTTGCTTTCTTTTATATTATCGATTTATATTATCGATTTGTTATCATTGACATCATTTATCAATTTTCTTTTTGTAATTTTCCCCTGGGATAGAGGGGTTATTATTTTAAAAAGTTGTTCTTTTTTATGGTTAAAAGACTTATTACATAAATTGTAACAATGTCTTAAAATACTATTTACTCACTACTGTGTTGACTAAACAGAGAGTCGTATGGAATGAATTTACGACATAAAAAACACAGAGCTTTAAAATCTTCACGTAGTCACTCACGTGACTCCGAAGTAAAATAGTAAGATTAAACGAGAACTTACCTGTTCGAAGTTTGATCTTTATTTTATGAGGAGTTACGATGAGGGATTACGTGCCCTCCACTCCCAACCCTCATAATATAAATGATCATCTGGTAGTTCTAGTCTATTTTGGGCCTTACTATTTTACTCCGGCTATTGGTTCTGTGTTTTTCATGCCGCTGCTTTGAAGTATGCCGATCCAGCGTCAGGCGGGGCTTCTTCACGTAATCCCTCATCGTAACTCCTCATAAAATAAAGATCAAACTTCGAACAGGTAAGTTCTCATTTAATCTTACTATTATCTACAGCTCCCGATTAGCAGCCGGTTTTTCACCTGCTAAAAGACAAAATGTTAAATACCTTAAGACCTACAACATCCAAATGCCTTCAAAGTAATGGCTGAAGCAATATATCAAGTGGAACTGTAAATTAATTGCTGAATCTGCCAAAATAAAAAGGGGGGAAAAAAATGGAAAAGAAGTGTTTGGTCATTGAGTGAAATCCTGTTCATCATTTCGGGGTGGATGAATCAGATCCCTTTCAAGCGGGGAATCTGCACAAAAACATTAGAAGACTTGACAACAATAAAAACTGTATTAAAAACGTTTGGACGGAAATTATTAAGATATTTTCGGAAGTTGTCAACACCCAATTGGATCCCGACTCAAAACTAATAATATTAGGAATTTCAGAACAAAGTCTAACACTTACTACAAGCCAAAGAAACTTTATCGACTATAGTATAATAACTGGGAAAAAATATAATATTAACATTTTGGAAAGGTCCTATAACCCCCACAATTAAAATGTGGATTATGGAAATGTCAGAGACCCTACATTTGGAAAGAATTAGACTTATCTTAATGGACAAACAAGAACTTTTTATCAGAATATAACCATATAACCATATAACAATTACAGCACGGAAACAGGCCATCTCGGCCCTTCAAGTCCGTGCCGAACAACTTTTTTCCCTTAGTCCCACCTGCCTGCACTCATACCATAACCCTCCATACCCTTCTCATCCATATGCCTATCCAATTTATTTTTAAATGATACCAACGAACCTGCCGCCACCACTTCCACTGGAAGCTCATTCCACGCCGCTACCACTCTCTGAGTAAAGAAGTTCCCCCTCATGTTACCCCTAAACCTCTGTCCCTTAATTCTAAAGTCATGTCCTCTTGTTTGAATCTTCCCTATTCTCAAAGGGAAAAGCTTGTCCACATTAACTCTGTCTATCCCTCTCATCATTTTAAAGACCTCTATCAAGTCCCCCCTTAACCTTCTGCGCTCCAGAGAATAAAGACCTAACTTATTCAACCTATCTCTGTAACTTAGCTGTTGAAACCCAGGCAACATTCTAGTAAATCTCCTCTGTACCCTCTCTATTTTGTTGACATCCTTCCTATAATTGGACGACCAAAATTGTACACCATGCTCCAGATTTGGTCTCACCAATGCCTTGTACAATTTTAACATTACATCCCAGCTTCTATACTCAATGCTCTGATTTATAAAGGCTAGCATACTAAAAGCTTTCTTTACCACCCTATCTATATGAGATTCCACCTTCAAGGAACTATGCACGGTTATTCCCAGATCCCTCTGTTCAACTGTATTCTTCAATTCCCTACCATATGGTCTCCATTTATTGACTATTTGAAGGGGCAAACTGGTTCGGCACGAGAACCTGACTGAAGCAGAAGTCATTTGGAATTTGTGTGCAGTTCTAGTCGCCCCATTACAGCAAAGCTTTGGAGAGGTTGCAGAAGAGATGAATCAGTCTCGACCTGAAATGTCACCCATTCCTTCTCTCCAGAGATGCTGCCTGTCCCACTGAGTTATTCAGCATTTTGTGTCTATCTTCAGATTCATCAGGTTGCTGCCTGGATTAGAGAGTATAAACTATAGGAATACATTAGACAAACTTGGATTGTTTTCTTTGTAGTGTCAGAAGCAGAGGGAAGATCTGATAGGAGCTTCTAAAGTTAGGAGGAACATAGATAGGATGGACTATCAGAACCATTTGCCAAGGATGGAAACCAGAGGGCATTGCTTTAAGACGGGGGATAGGGAGGGGAGGGGGTGGGTTGTGGGAGGGGGGAGTTGAAAGGAGATGTGCAGAGAAAATGTATAACACAGTATGGTGGGTGTTTGGAACATGATACAAGGGGTAGACACAAAAAGCTGGAGTAACTTGGCAGGACAGGCAGCATCTCTGGAGAGAAGGAATGGGCAACGTTTCAGGATGAAAACCTTCTGCAGACCAATATCTGCAGTTCCTTCCTACATTATATCAGGGATGATGGTGGAGGCAGATACATTAGTTCTAGACGCTTTTAGATAGGCACTTGAATATATAGGGAATGGATCACGGGCAGGCAGAGGGATTAGTTTAAATTGGCATCGTGGTCAGCACAGACATTGTGGATTGGAGGGCCTGTTCCTGTGCTGTACTGTTTTATGTTCTACGTTCCTAATAAAGTTTGAACAAAATATTACTCTTATCGTTTTCTTTAATGTTTATTACTTTCAAATGCAATACCATTAAACCATAACATGAAAGTTTGTAAGATCTTGTTTGCTTAAAATTGTATGAATGCTTAATAAATAATCTTCATTGCCTTCTCCCTTAACACACATTCAATAAAATAGCACATAAAATCGTCCTGCATGAGAACTCATGGGTGGGCAATGAATCATCATAAACCAAGGATTGGGTAATACACAGAAAAAAGAGAGGTGGGGTAAATCAGTAATTTTCAAGTTGACAATGTATCACAAGTGGAATATTATGACTTTAATTCCAGAATATATTGAAACTAGATTTGTCGATTATATAAAGAAATGTAGGATATATAATTAAGGGACGGCACTGTGGTGCAGAGGTAGAGTTTATGCCTTACAGCACCAGAGAACTGACCACGGGTGCTGTCTGTACGGAGTTTGTACATTCTCCCTGCAACCGCGTGGGTTTTCTCCGGGTGCTCTGGTTTCCTCCTGCATTCTAAAGATGTACAAATTTGTAGGTTAATTGGCTTCTATAAATTGTCCTTAATGTGTAGGATAGAACTAGTGTAAGGATGATCACTGGTCGGCGCAGACCTGGTGGGCCAAAGGGCCTGTTTCCATGACGTATGTCTAAACTAAATTATCTGAGGAGGACTGAAACATCCAACGACGTGCAGGTTTGTATGTTAATTTGCTTCTGTAAATTGTCCCTAATGTAAGGGATAGTGTTAGTATTCAGTCAGTGTGGACTCGGTGGGTGAAAGAGACTGTTTCCACGATGTATCTCTGAAGTCTAAAGGACACAAAAAAATATACAATGAGATATAGGTAGATTTAGAGAGTGGGTAAAAATGGGCATAATGCAAGGTTATCCACTTTGGTTAAATGAATAGAAAGATGAATATTGCTTTAGTAGAATGTCACTGATGTGTCCCATGTCCCCTGCATTATTACATCTGTTCCTGCTTCGTAGCAACCTATATAATGACACCATGAGTGCAGAACATAGGCTGGGGGGTGCAATGCATAAGAGGAGACCCTTTACCTTTCTTCCTACAGTTGGCCACGATAGAAATGTATAACTACTGTGGGGTCCTCTTGGACCTTCAGTTGACATCAGGTAGCCAGCTGCAGTTTTGCACTAGGTTTTTGTCTGGTTGGTAGACAGTATGCACACAACGATTTATAATATATCACTTTTGGGGATTACAATGATCATAGAAATAAAGAACAACTATCTACAATTTCAATTAAAATCCTTGCCCCTTGGAGTCATCTAACTAAATGTATTGTGTAGGAAGGAACTTGTTTAAGCCGAAGATAGACATAAAAAGCTGGAGTAACTCAGCGGATCAGACAGCATCTCCGGAGAAATAAAATTGGTGATGCTTTGGGTCAAGACCCTTCTTCAACAAAATGTGCTTATAGGTATTGTTAACGTCAGTCTCAAATGAAAGAATCAACGGGTTTTAAAAACACCCTTCTGTCATGTTGCTGTAAATCCATTTAGGGTATGTTTTTTAGCACTAAATCATCATTGTGCTACTACAAGTATTGCCAAAAGCACCAATACGTCAATATGTCATGAAAGAAAATGCTCTCCTTGGACCTTCATGGGTTCCAGAAAAGATATTACCCTCTAAATCTCAAGCATTTAAAGTAGGCTATGTACAAATAAATAGCACTACATTTTAAGAACTCGGCACTTATATTCACCATTATGTTTCACATGCTTCTTTTCGTTCCGGGATAGTAATAATGTCAGTTTTTTTTCACAGCAAGGCAAGCTGCAGCTACGAGCATTCCGGTTTTTATCAGATAGAGCACATGGTATTGGGGGTAGGGTACTGACATGGATAGAAAATTGGTTGGCAGACAAAGAGTAGATATTAACGAGTCCCTGTCAGAATGGCAGGCCGTGACTAGTGGGGTATCGCAAGGCTCTTTGCTGGGACCGCAGCTATTTACAATATACATTAATGATTTAGATGAAGGGATTAAAAGTAACATTAAAACATTTGCAAATGGCACAAAGCTGGATGGCAGTGTGAACTGTGAGGAGGATGCTATGAGGATGCAGGGTGACTTGGACTGGTTGGGTGAGTGGGCAGATGCATGGCACATGCAGTTTAATGTGGCTAAATATGAGGTTATCCACTTTGGTGGAAAAAGCAGGAAGGCAGATTATTATCCGAATGGTGTCAAGTTCGGAAAAGGGGAAGTACAATGAGATCTGGGCGGTCCTTGTTCATCAGTCAATGAAAGTAAGCATGCGGGTACAGCAGGCAGTGAATACAGCGAATGACGTGTTGGCCTTCAAACAAGAGGAGTTGAGTATAGTAGCAAAGAGGTCCTTCTGCAGTTGGACAGGGCCCTAGTGAGACCACACCTGGAGTATTGTGTGCAGTTTTGGTCTCCACATTTGTGGAAGGATATTCTTGCTATTGAGGGAGTACAACGTGGGTTTACAAGGTTAATTCTGGGATAACGGGACTGTCATATGTTGATAGAATGAAGTGGCTGGGCTTGCATACTCTGGGCTTTAGAAGGATGAGAGGGAATCTTAATGAAACATATAAGATTATTAAGGGTTTGGACATGCCTTAATCGGCAGGAAACATCTTCCCGATGTTGAGGGAGTCCAGAACCAGGGGCCACAGTTTAAGAATAAGGGGTAAGCCGTTTAGAACAGGTGAAGAAAAACTTTTTCACACAGAAGGTTGTGAATCTGTGGGATTCTCTGCCTCAGAAGGCAGTGGAGGCCAATTCTCTGAATGATTTCAAGAGAGAATTAGATAGAGCTCTTAAAGATAGCAGAGTCAAGGGATATAGCGAGAAGGTAGGAACGGGGTACTGATTGTGGATGATCAGCCATGATCATATTGAATGGCGGTGCTGGCTTGAATGGCTCAATGGCCTACACCGCCCATTTTCTATGTTTCTATATTTCTATGTTACTTTCATCAAAGTCTTGATTATTTTCACCTATTGTCTTTTGTTTATATATCCTGGTGATTTCACTTATTTCACCATCAAGAGTGATGAAATGGATCACCATTCTACATTTATTTTAAGTATTGAAAAGTGTAGATTTCTGGGTGATTCCAGTAGGTGATTCTAAAAGCTTCAAGTTCATAGGAATAAATATCACCAGCAATTTGCCCTGGACCCACCACATCGAAGCTATGGCCAAGAAAGCACACTATGTCCAAGAAAGTAAACTTGGTCGGAACGGTGGCATAGTGATAGAGTTGCTGCCACGCAGCTCCAGAGACCAGGGTTTGAGCTTGACTATATTGACACCATTCATTTAGTCATAGAGTCATAGAGTGATACAGTGTGGAAACAGGCCCTTCGGCCCAATTTGCCTACACCGGCCAACAATATCCCAGCTACCATCGTTCCACTTGCCTGTGCTTGGTCCATAACCCTCCAAACCTGTCCTATCCAAATACCAGGGCTGCACAATGTCTCCCTCTCTGAGGAGGGGAGCATTCTGGGTCAGTTTTCAGTCTGACCCAGAGCAATAAGCCTGATATAGGTCCGTTGGAAGGGCCATGTCAGCGCAGGTATCCTCAGGGGCCTGCTGCAGCACCTGTTTTCAGGGCTGCCTGCGAATCTCCCTCTCTGTGAAGGGGAGTGCGAGTGGTCAGAATGTAACTGACTTCAAATTCAAAATATGTCCGTGGAACATACTGGAGCACATGCATATGGCTCCAAGGAAATTCTCGCAAACAAAAAGGTTACTGCCATGGGCAAAAAACCCGGAAGGGGCCCGAGTTCCCCTCACGGCCGGCAGTGAACATCGCTATCAGGGGTGACGTTGGCGGAAAGAAATCAGCCGCCGAAGCTTCTCTTCAGGTAAGACTTATATAACAGGTATACCTGGATGAGGGAGCAAAAGCTGTTGGACTAATCCAGGCAATGGACAAAGCTTCCTCTTTTTGGTGACAACACACTCATTGGGAAGTAAGCAGTTTACTGAAGCTGGTGGCAGCTTGAAAGCTGGCCAAAGTCCAAGGCGGTCTCAGGAAATATGGAAACCACACACCCGACCAGTCCTACTCTTCACTCAAGGACGGGAATATAAACCCACATCAGGGGCCTTTGGGCTTACCATAAGACCACCGGTAGCCATGGAGGTAGGTGGGTCTGGTTCTTCCAAAACATGTGGACCATTTACAAGTTGGTAATATTTACACTTGTTTTCTGTACAAATGACAATGATAAGATTCAGATTTATTGCTAACATGTGAGAGTCTGATATATAATGTCCAGAGTTGTCATTCAAGGCAGACACAGAATTATGGCAGGGGTAGCCTGTCCATTGTGAAAGATGCCAGATGTCGGTTTATACTTGATTTAACTTGCATGTACACCATGGATTTGCAGCATGGAACTTTGTTCCTGACTTATTTCCTTAGGATCTTTATAGAAACATGGAAACATAGAGAAGTGCCATTCGGTCCTTCGAGCCTGCGCTGCCGTTCAGTGTGATCATGGGTATAGCCAGTGGACTGGCCACGACTCTCTTCTGTGGCAGAGAATTCCAGTGACTCACCACTCTCTGTGTGAACTCTTATGACATGCATCGATTTCGAAGATAAATTCCATTCAGGTCCCAGTCACAGGGATACTAGGAGACATTTGGAATTTATCTGGATGGGGCAATGATAACAGTTAATGCGTTGTAAATGGGCTACTTTAGCTCCCAGGCCATCTACAAAATTACTAAATCGGTGCTGGGACTGTTCAGAGCTCAAAAACACTTGTTATGGCTTATCTAGATGATATTCTAAAGGCTGTGTTGCTAAAATCAACTATTTCAGCCGCAACTATATTTGAGAAATTGAGGTCCTCATTCATCCAGTTACTTTAAGTTGATACCAGCTATAGTTATTGATTATTCCGGTTTACCTTTAGCTATAAATTTATCTGTGACTCCGCCCTGCTGCCAGAGATTGGAATCAATAGAAGCCTGTAAAAACCTTGTTATCATGCAGTCTTCTATTCAACAAGTATAATTGGCAATATAGCAGCTGTGTTTCAGCTGTATGTTTGGGCTTTGCATCATCAGGACCTATAACGAGCAAAGGAGTAACCTTTTCAGTGCCATATAGGTCGTTATTAGCATCATGACCTATCCTATTAACAGCTGAAGCTATCAAAGTCACAATGGTGGACGAACTACATTCAACATTGCTCCTGTACCTTTGCTCAGTAACTCTTTAATTATATTACAAACTGATACTAGTACTAAAAGATGAAAAATTTATGAATCCCATCTTTAGTTACGATGGCAGATGGGTTTTGCATGAGTTAACTATTTTCAGTTATATGGTATCAACTACCTATAAGACACTAGCTATGAGTTGAAAGTCTGTGCGAATATGTATAATCTGCATGCTCAACTCCAAGTTGATACAATATGGTGGTGGCATGTTAATTACATGGCTGCAGTCAAGTTAAATGTCCTGTGCCTAACCTCATTTGACGATGGTGAATCATCACGTAAGAATCTATGACAACACATTATGGATGTTGTATCACAACGTATTTAATGACATTGTGCTTCGATGGAACACCAAATATCAATATGTTTGCAGGGGACACAAAAGGCTGGAGAAACTCAGCGGGTGCAGCTGCATCTAAGGAGCGAAGGAGATAGGCGACGTTTCGGGTCGAGACCCATCTTCAAACTGGTTAGGGATCAGGGAAACGAGAGATATAGACAGTGATGTGGAGAGATAAAGAACAATGAATGAAAGATATGCAAAAAAGTATCGATGATAAAGAAAACAGGCCATTGTAAGCTGTTTGTAGTGTGAAAATGAGAAGCTAGTGCGACTTGGGTGGGGAAGAGATAGAGAGAGAAGGAATGCCAGGGCCCGAGGGCTGGGGGAGAGGTGGGAAGGGGAGGAGACAGAGAGGGTTAACAGAATTGAGAAACTTCAATGTTTAAGCCCAGAGGATGCAGACTCCCCAAGCGGAATATGAGGTGCTGTTCCTCCAACTTGCGGTGTTGCTCACTCTGGCCGTGGAGGAGGCCCAGGACCGAGAGGTCGGATACAGAATGGGAGGGGGAGTTGAAGTGCTGAGCCACCGGGAGGTTGGGTTGGTTATTACAGAACGAGCAGAGGTGTTCGGCGAAACAATCGCCAAGCCTCCGCTTGGTCTCACCGATATAGATCAGCTGGTATCTGGAGCAACGGATGCAGTAGATGAGGTTGGAGGAGGTGCAGGTGAACCTCTGTCAGACCTGGAAGGACTGCTTGGGTCCATATAACCATATAACCATATAACAATTACAGCACGGAAACAGGCCATCTCGGCCCTTCAAGTCCGTGCCGAACAACTTTTTTCTCTTAGTCCCACCTGCCTGCACTCATACCATAACCCTCCATACCCTTCTCATCCATATGCCTATCCAATTTATTTTTAAATGATACCAACGAACCTGCCGCCACCACTTCCACTGGAAGCTCATTCCACACCGCTACCACTCTCAGAGTAAAGAAGTTCCCCCTCATGTTACCCCTAAACCTCTGTCCCTTAATTCTAAAGTCATGTCCTCGTGTTTGAATCTTCCCTATTCTCAAAGGGAAAAGCTTGTCCACATTAACTCTGTCTATCCCTCTCATCATTTTAAAGACCTCTATCAAGTCCCCCCTTAACCTTCTGCGCTCCAGAGAATAGAGACCTAACTTATTTAACCTATCTCTGTAACTTAGCTGTTGAAACCCAGGCAACATTCTAGTAAATCTCCTCTGTACCCTCTCTATTTTGTTGACATCCTTCCTATAATTGGGTGACCAAAACTGCACACCATACTCCAGATTTGGTCTCACCAACGCCTTGTACAATTTTAACATTACATCCCAGCTTCTATACTCAATGCTCTGATTTATAAAGGCTAGCATACCAAAAGCTTTCTTTACCACCCTATCTATATGAGATTCCACCTTCAAGGAACTATGCACGGTTATTCCCAGATCCCTCTGTTCAACTGTATTCTTCAATTCCCTACCGTTTACCATGTACGTCCTATTTTGATTTGTCCTGCCAAGGTGTAGCACCTCACATTTATCAGCATTAAACTCCATCTGCCATCTTTCAGCCCATTTTTCCAACTGGCCTAAATCACTCTGTAGACTTTGGAAATCCTCTTCATTATCCACAACACCCCCTATCTTGGTATCATCTGCATACTTACTAATCCAATTTACCACCCCTTCATCCAGATCATTGATGTACATGACAAACAACAAAGGACCCAACACAGATCCCTGAGGCACCCCACTAATCACCTGCCTCCAACCCGACAAACAGCCATCCACCATTACTCTCTGGCTTCTCCCATTCAGCCACTGTTGAATCCATCTTGCTATTCCTGCATTTATACCCAACAGTTGAACCTTCTTAACCAACCTTCCATGAGGAACCTTGTCAAAGGCCTTACTGAAGTCCATATAGACAACATCCACTGCTTTACCCTCGTCAATTTCCCTAGTAACCTCTTCAAAAAATTCAAGAAGATTAGTCAAACATGACCTTCCAGGCATAAATCCATGTTGACTGTTCCTAATTAGACCCTCTTTATCCAGATACTTATATATATTATCTCTAAGTATCTTTTCCATTAATTTGCCCACCACTGAAGTCAAACTAACCGGTCTATAATTGCTAGGTTTACTTTTAGAGCCCTTTTTAAACAATGGAACAACATGCGCAGTACGCCAATCCTCGGGGACTATTCCCGTTTCTAATGACATTTGAAATATTTCTGTCATAGCCCCGGCTATTTCTACACTAACTTCCCTCAATGTCCTAGGAAATATCCTGTCAGGACCTGGAGACTTATCCACTTTTATATTTTTCAAAAGTGCCAGTACTTCTTTTACTTTGAAACTCATAGTATCCATAGCTACTCTACTAGTTTCCCTTACCTCACATAATTCAATATCCTTCTCCTTGGTGAATACCGAAGAAAAGAAATTGTTCAATATCTCCCCCATCTCTTTTGGCTCTGCAGATAGCTGTCCACTCGGTCTCTCCAATGGACCAATTTTATCCCTTGTTATCCTTTTACTATTAATATAGCTGTAGAAACCCTTTGGATTTACTTTCACCTTACTTGCCAAAGCAACCTCATATCTTTTAGCTTTTCTAATTTCTTTCTTAAGATTCTTTTTACATTCCTTATACTCCTCAAGCACCTCATTTGCTTCATGCTGCTTATAATTATTGCAGATCTCCCTCTTTTTCCGAACAAGATGTCCAATTTCCCTTGAAAACCAGGGCTCTTTCCAATTTTTACTGGTTCCTTTCAACCGAACAGGAACATAAAGATTTTGTACTCTTAAAATTTCCCCTTTAAATGTCCTCCATTTCTCCTCTACATCTTTCCCATAAAACAAAATGTCCCAGTTCACTCCTTTTAAATCATCTCGCATCTCGTTAAAGTTAGCCTTTCTCCAATCAAAAGTCTCAAAACCATGTTTCACTGATCGCCACAACATCATACTTCCAGGTGTCTATCCAGACTCTAAGCTCATCCACCTTTCTGACAATGCTCCTAGCATTAAAATATGCACATTTAAGAAACCCCCCATCTCTTGTTCTCTGTTTATTTCCTTTTTTTTTCTTTCTCCTCTTGTGTCCGAGTGCTTCCCTTTTCTGCTTCCTGCCTCCCATTCTGTCTACTAGCTTTTGCTATTTGCATCCCTCACCCCAACCATTCTAGTTTAGTCTCCCCAGTGGCCTTTGCAAATTTCCCCGCCAGGATATTGGTCCCCCTCGGGTTCAAGTGCAACCCATCCTTTCTGTACAGGTCCCACCTACCCCAAAAGAAGTCCCAATGATCCAGAAACTTGAATCCCTGCCCTCTGCACCAGTCTTTCAGCCAAGCATTTATCCTCCACCTTGCTCCATTTCTACTCTCACTGTCACGTGGCACAGGCAGTAATCCTGAGATTGTTACCTTTTTGGTCCTTTTCCTCAACTCTCCTCCCAAGTCCTTAAATCCTCCCTTCAGGACCTCTTCCCTTTTTTTACCTATGTCATTGGTACCTATATGTACCACGACCTCAGGCTCCTCTCCCTCTGATTTGAGGATATCTTGGACACGTTTAGACACGTCCAAGACCTTGGCACCAGGGAGGCAGATCACCATCCTGGTCTCCCGACTGCGTCCACAGAATCGCCTATCCGACCCCCTAACAATAGAGTCCCCAATTACTATTGCCCTCCTCTTTTTTCCCCTACCTTTCGGAGCAACAGGGCCGGTCTCTGTGCTGAAGGCCCGTCCGCTGTCGCTACCCTCGGGTAGGCTGTCACCCCCATCCGTACTCAAACAGGAGTACTTATTTGCCAGGTGTACTGACATTGGAGTACTCACTCGTTCATGCCTCTGCCCCTTGCCCTTCCTTAGCGTGACCCACATGTCTCTCTCCTGTGGTTTTGGAGTGACCACCTCCCTATAACTCTCCTCTATCACCTTTTCACTCTCCCTGACCAGGCAGAGGTCATCGAGCTGCTGCTCCAGGATCCTAATACGGTCCCTTAGGAGCCCCATCTCTCTGCACCTGATGCAGATGTGGACGTCAAGAGGGCCATCCGACACCATGACCTCCCACATCTGACATGCAGTACAGTACACTGCTCTGGCTGACATTCTCTCGCCTTACCCTGGATCGATATCAGTATAATATAATGGAAACTGCTAGGAGAAATCAGCAGGTATCTGACTCAAACAGCTGCTCCCACTGCACCTTTACTCACCCCCTGTACCTTTACTCACCCCCTGTACCTTTACTCACCCACTGTACTTTTATCCAGAAAGCAGAAATACTAACCAGAGGTTCCACCCAATCAGCTGCTTCCTCTAGTCTGCTTCCACCAATCAGCGGCTTCCACCAGAAACCTCCCTATTCAGAATGGAATGTTCTGGATTTTGGTAAGCTCCTGACCCTCCTCCACTCGCTCCAACGGTCCCGGGCCTCTGCCTGAACAAGCCCCGCGCTGGGTTTATGTACTCACCGCTCCTGACCCTCCTCCACTCGCTCCAACGGTCTCGGGCCTCTGCCTGAACAAGCCCCGCGCTGGGTTTATGTACTCACCGCTCCTGACCCTCCTCCACTCGCTCCAACGGTCCCGGGCTTCTGCCTGAACAAGCCCCGCGCTGGGTTTATGTACTCACCGCTCCTGACCCTCCTCCACTCGCTCCAACGGTCCCGGGCCTCTGCCTGAACAAGCCCCGCGCTGGGTTTATGTACTCACCGCTCCTGACCCTCCCTCCACTCGCTCCAACGGTCTCGGGCCTCTGCCTGAACAAGCCCCGCGCTGGGTTTATGTACTCACCGCTCCTGACCCTCCTCCACTCGCTCCAACGGTCCCTGAAAAGAGTGGAGGGGGGAGGTGAAGGGACAAGTGTAGCATCTCTTGCGGTTGCAAGGGAAAGTGCCCAGGGAAGGGGTGGAGCGGGAGGGAAGGGAAGAATTGACAAGGGAGTTGCGGAGGGAGCGGGCTTTGCGGAAGGCAGACGGGGGGGAAATGGGAAGATGTGGCGAGTGGAGGGGTCACGTTGGAGGTGGCGAAACTGGCGGAGGACTATGTGTTGTATGTGCCGGCTGGTGGGGTGAAAAGTGAGGTCCAGGGGGACTCTGCCCTTGTTGTGAATGGGGGAATGGGGAGAGAGGGCAGTGTTGCGGGGTATGGAGGAGACCCTGGTGTGAGCCTCATCTAAAGTGGGGGAGGGGAATCCCCGTTCTCTGAAGAATTAGGACATTTGTGATGACCTGGTGTGGAACACCTCATCCTGGGAGCAGATGCGGCATAGACGGAGGAATTGGGAATAGGGGATGGAGTCCTTACAGGAAGCAGGGTGGGAGGAAGAGTAGTCCACGTAGTTGTGGGAGGCAGTTGGTTTGTAGTGGATCACCTGCACCTCCTCAACCTCATCTACTGCATCCGTTGCTCCAGAGGCCAGCTGATCTATATCGGTGAGACCAAGTGGAGACTTGGCGATCATTTCGCCGAAGACCTCCGCTCGGTCTGCAATAACCAACCTGACCTCCCGGTGGCTCAGTACTTCAACTCCCCCTCCCATTCCGTATCCGACCTCTCGGTTCTGGGCCTCCTCCACAGCCAGAGTGAGCAACACCGCAAGATGGAGGAACAGCACCTCATATCCCACCTCTCCCTCAGCCCTCAGGCCCTGGCATTCCTTCTATCTCTATCTCTCCCCCACCCAAGTCACAGTAGCTTCTCATTTTCACACTACAAACAGCTTACAATGGCCTGTTTCCTTTATCATCGATACTTTTTTACATATCTTTCATTCTTATCTCTCCACATCACCGTCTATATCTCTCGTTTCCCTGATCCCTAACCAGTCTGAAGAAGGGCCTCGGCCCGAAACGTTGCCTATCTCCTTCGCTCCTTAGATGCTGCTGCACCCACTGAGTTTCTCCAGCCTTTTGTGTACCCTCGATTCTCCAGCATCTGCAGTTCCTACTTTAACACATCAATATGTTTGCATCCAGGCTCAATCACCAGTTGCAAAAATGTGTGGCACAGTGGCAATAGATGTATTCTCGCTAATCTGAAGGGGAATGTTCTTTATGTTGTTCCTCCATTTTGCCTCATCAGTCGGGTCTTGCACAAAATTCAGCAAGATCTCGCCTCAGGCATGTCATAATGCCTGACTGGTCTATGCAGCCATGGCTCCTGCTAAATGTTGGGAATCATTACAGGACCTTATATGGTGATCCTAACACATAATTTGATGGTTCACCCCATGACTGAGGAAACCATCCTCTGCATGATAAAATCAGTTATTGAAGTCTCTGAGAGGCCGATCTATGTACATGCCCACTGCAGAGTGCAGGGATAGCACCAAGAAAGCAGCACATTTTTCCCTCATCAGAAGAGGGGAAATGTTTGTTTTAATGCCAATGTTCCATATATACAGCACAGATACTAACGTCTCGGAGTTCGTTTCAAATGGGCCTTGACAATATTTAGGTTATAGTACCATTAACAGTGCCAATGTGCTTTCTCATTATAGTTGCTGCAGTGATCAGGACCCACTCTGTCGGGTCTCACTCTTTGATATCCAGATTTATACAGATATCTTTAACACTAATTTCCCAGGCTCAGGTACTCAGAGATATGGGATGTTAACTTTGTTCTTAAACTGCTTTGCCAGCAGGGCCCAGCTACATCGCTATCCCTGGTCAAACTCACTTACAAAGTGGTTATGCTCGTGGCACTCGTCTCAGCGCAACGGGTCCAGCCACTACTTATTGTGACTGGACAGGATGGTTACATCTGCTAATAATTTAATATTTTATGTTTATGCTGTAGTTAAGCAGAGCAGATCAGGGGCGTCAGGTCCCAAAACTATTCTCATGGCATACCCCTTGGACCTTTGGTTGTCTGTAGTCATTCATTTACAGCAGTACGTCAAGTTTGCCAAGAAGCCTTAGAGGCTCTGCACTAGCTGCTACAAATGTGAGAAGTGCATCCAGGTACAGCACCTGAAGGACCGTGTTGGGGAACAGGAGAAACAAGTGGATGACCTCGGGTTCATCCGAGAAACTGAGTCGTTCCTCGACAAGTCCTACAGTAAGATTGTTACACCCAAGGCACTAGAAGAGAGAAGGTGGGTGACAGTGAGAAAGGGAGGAAAACATGGAATGCAAAGGTCTCCGGGTGTTGTACCTCTTGTGAACAGGTTCACCCACGTGGAAGCTGCCGGGACAGAAGACGGTATCGCACTGAGTGGTGGACTGGCTTGCAAAACAAAAAGGGCTGTTGAGCCAAAACCAGAGAGGCCAAAGTCGTGCAACGCCATTGTAGTTGGAGACTCCATTGTGAGAGGTACGGACAGGGGTTTCTGCGGCAACAGACGGGATTCGAGGATGGTGTGCTGCCTTCCTGGTGCCAGGATCCAGGAGGTCACGGACAGAGTGCAGACAATCCTCAAGGGCGAAGGTGAACAGCCAGAAGTGGTCGTGCATGTTGGCACAAATGATGTTGGAAAGAAGGGGATGAATATTCTGCAGCGGGACTTCAGAGAGCTCAGAAAAATGCTGAAAAGCAGGTCTTCCAGGGTTGTTATCTCCGGTTTGCTTCCAGTTCCTCGTGCTGGCGAGAGCAGGAACGGGGAGATACGGGACCTGAATGTGTGGCTGAGGAACTGGTGCAGGGGGCAGGGATTTAGATTCTTAGATCACTGGGATCTGTATTGGAGTTAAGGGGAACTGTACAAAAGGGACGGATTGCATCTTAACAGGTGGGGGACCAGCATTCTGGCCGGCAGGTTTGCCACTGCTACACGGATGGTTTTAAACTGAATAAGGAGGGTGGGGTGTCAATTAGGATAGTCGAAGACGGAGTTAAAGGTAAACAGAGTAAAGGGATGGTTAATGACCCCAGAATTAACGGGAAAGAAAGCTCACAAAGACATAGGAGAGTATGGCCAAGTGTAAAAGGGATCAATGTGAAAGGGGACACTTGTCAACATAATTGTATAAGGAGTAAGAGTGTTATAAAAACAAGCCTGAAGGCTTTGCGTCTCAACGCGAGGAGCATTTGTAATAAGGTGGATGAGTTGAAAGTGCAGATAGCGATTAATGACTATGCTATAATTGGGATCACGGAGACATGGCTCCAGGGTGACCAAGGCTGGGAGCTGAACATCCAGGGATATTCAATATTCAGGAGGGATAGACGAAAAGGAAAAGGAGGTGGGGTAGCGTTGCTGGTGAGAGAGGAGATTAATGCAATAGAAAGGAAGGACATTAGCCTAGAGGATGTGGAATCGATATGGGTAGAGCTGCGAAACTCTAAGGGGCAGATGCTAGTGGGAGTTGTGTACAGGCCACCTAACAGTAGTATTGGAGTTGGGGATGGCATCAAACAGGAAATTAGAAATGCGTGCAACAAGGGTAACACGGTTATAATGGGTGACTTCAATCTGCATGTAGATTGGGTGAATCAAATTGGCAGGGGTGCTGAGGAAGAGGATTTCTTGGAATGTATGCGGGATAGTTTTCTCAACCAACATGTGGAGGAACCAACGAGAGAGCAGGCTATTCTAGACTGGGTATTGAGTAATGAGGAAGGGTTAGTTAGCAGTCTTGTTGTGTGTGGCTCCTTGGGCAAGAGTGACCATAATATGGTTGAGTTCTTCTTTAGGATCGAGAGTGACAAAATTAAGTCAGAAACAAGGGTTCTGAACTTGAACAAAGGTAACTTTGAAGGTATGAGATGTGAATTGGCCAAGATAGACTGGCAGGTGATTCTTAAAGGCTTGACAGTGGATGTGCAATGGAAGGTATTTAAAGGGTTGACAGTGGATGTGCAATGGAAGGTATTTAAAGACTGCATGGATGAAGTACAAAAATTGTTCATACCAGTTTGGCAAAAGAATAAATCTGGGAAGGTGGTGCATCCATGGATAACAAGGGAAATCAGGGATAGTATAAAAACAAAAGATGAGGCATACAAATTTACCAGAAAAAGCAGCCTACCGGAGGACTGGGAGAAATTCAGAATCCAGCAGAGGAGGACAAAGGGCATAATTAGGAAAGGGAAAATAGATTATGAAAGGAAACTGGCAGGGAACATAAAAACTGACTGCAAAATTTTTTATAGATATGTGAAGAGAAAGAGACTAGTTAAAACAAATGTTGGTCCCTTGCAGTCAGAAACAGGTGAATTGATCATGGGGAACAAGGACATCTCAGACCAATTGAATAACTACTTTGGCTCTGTCTTCACTAAGGAAGACATAAATAATCTGCTGGAAATAGCAGTGGAACGGGGGTCAAATAAGATGGAGGAACTGAGTGAAATCCAGGTTAGCCGGGAGGTGGTGTTGGGTAAATTGAACGGATTGAAGGCCGATAAATCCCCAGGGCCAGATAAATCCCCAGGACCAGTCTGCATCCCAGAGTACTAAAGGAGGTAGCCACAGAAATAGTGGATGCATTAATGGTAATTTTTCAAAATTCCTTAGATTCTGGAGTAGTTCCTGAGGATTGGAGGGTAGCTAATGTAACCCCACTTTTAAAAAAAGGTGGAAGAGAGAAAGCGGGGAATTACAGACCAGTTAGTCTAACATCGGTAGTGGGGAAACTGCTAGAGTCAGTTATTAAAGATGGGATAGCAACGCATTTGGAAAGTGGTGAAATCATTGGACAAAGTCAGCATGGATTTACGAAAGGTAAATAATGTCTGACAAATCTGATAGAATTTTTCGAGGATGTAACTAGTATAGTGGATAAGGGAGAACCAGTGGATGTGTTATATCTAGACTTTCAGAAGGCTTTCGACAAGGTCCCGCATAAGAGATTAGCATACAAACTTAAAGCACACGGTATTGGGGGTTCAGTATTGATGTGGATAGAGAACTGGCTAGCAGACAGGAGGCAAAGGGTAGGAGTAAACGGGTCCTTTTCAGAATGGCAGGCAGTGACTAGTGGGGTGCCGCAAGGCTCAGTGCTGGGACCCCAGCTATTTACAATATATATTAATGACTTGGACGAGGGAATTCAATGCAACATCTCCAAATTTGCAGATGACACCAAGCTGGGGGGTATAGTTAGGTGTGAGGAGGATGCTTGGAGGCTGCAGGGTGATTTGGATAGGCTGAGTGAATGGGCAGATGCATGGCAGATGCAGTATAATGTGGATAAATGTGAGGTTATCCACTTTGGTGGCAAAAACATGAGGGTAGACTATTATCTGAATGGTGGCAGATTAGAAAAAGGGGAGATGCAACGAGACCTGGGTGTCATGGTACACCAGTCATTGAAAGTAGGCATGCAGGTGCAGCAGGCAGTGAAGAAAGCAAATGGTATGTTAGCATTCATAGCAAAAGGATTTGAGTATAGGAGCAGGGAGGTTCTACTGCAGTTGTACAGGGTTTTGGTGAGGCCACACCTGGAGTATTGCGTACAGTTTTGGTCTCCAAATCTGAGGAAAGACATTCTTGCCATACAGGGGGTTGGACAAGCTAGATGCTGGAAGATTGTTCCCGATGTTGGGGGAGTCCAGAACAAGGGGTCACAGTCTAAGGATAAGGGGGAATTCCTTTAGGACCGAGATGAGGAAAACATTCTTTACACAGAGAGTGGTGAGTCTCTGGAATTCTCTGCCACAGAAGGTAGTTGAGGCCAGTTCATTGGCTATATTTAAGAGGGTGTTAGATGTGACACTTGTGGTTAAAGGGATGAGGGGGTATGGAGAGATGGCAGGTACGGGATACTGAGTTGTATGATCAGCCATGATCACATTGAATGGCGGTGCAGGCTCGACGGGCCGAATGGCCTACTCCTGCACCTATTTTTCTATGTTTCTATGTTCTATGTTTCTATGTTATGCAACATTGGTTCACAGATTAAGTACATACATAAATACATACATAGAAATACCCAATACCGTGTGCTTTAAGTTTGTATGCTAATCTCTTATGCGGGACCTTGTCGAAAGCCTTCTGAAAGTCTAGATATAAAACATCCACTGGTTCTCCCTTATCCACTCTACTAGTTACATCATCGAAAAATTCTATCAGATTTGTCAGACATGATTTACCTTTTGTAAATCCATGCTGACTTTGTCCAATGATTTCACCACTTTCCAAATGCGCTGCTATCCCATCTTTAATAACTGACTCTAGCAGTTTCCCCACTGAGGCATACGTCTCATCTTTTGTTTTTATACTATCCCTGATTTCCCTTGTTATCCATGGATGCACCACCTTCCCTGATTTATTCTTTTGCCAAACTGGTATGAACAATTTTTGTACTTCATCCATGCAGTCTTTAAATACCTTCCATTGCACATCCACTGTCAACCCTTTAAGAATCACTCATATAAACCCTTTAAGAATCAATACATATAGCCCTCCCTCAGAGGATGTCAAGAAAGGTTTGAAAGTAAAAATAGATGAGTTTTAATTCTTGATTTAAAGGAGTCTATGAAGGGGGCAGTTCTGATGGGAAGAGGGATGCTGTTGCAGGGATGCTGCAACTGCAAAGGCGCTGTCGTCCCTGAGCTCATGCCTAGCCCGCGGGATGTTCAGTAACCCCAAGTCGGCCGATCTGAGGGACCTGGAGGTGGTGTGGGGTAAGCAGACTTTTGATGTAAGTGGGAGCTTTCATATGAAAGCCTGTTAAGGGCTTTGTAGACATAAAGAAGGATCTTGAAATTTATTTGGAACTCCACAGGGAGCCAGTGGAGAAAGACCAGAATCGGGGTGATTTTGTCCCTTTTTCGGGTGCCCGTCAGGAGTCTCACTGCTTCAACAGATCTATTGCATGTCAGAAGAATCTTCTGTATACAATAGCAAATAAATTATTATAAAATACTCAAAAATAACCCACATAATATGTTCAATTCCCAACTCATTCAATCATTGTTTCTTTTTTATTTCATAATGCAAAGAGGTTGACCTAATGAAAGCTAAAATGTTATTACATTTACATTGGCAAAAAAAATGCCGTCTGTATTTTTTTGAATTGTGCCAAAACAATCCTTGGGATATAGCCAATTGGCCTCTATGCATAGGATCGAGAGGGGACAAAAACTGAAAATACATTTTTTTTAAATTGCAATTGGTCAGAAGGGCAAGAACCTCTGATAAATAGCTGCCATGATTGGGACATTAATATGATTAGAGATACAAGCTGTAGCAAAATTTCCCAAATTGGTTGAAGAAAATGAGAGCAAAAAATCCTCCTTTCAATTCTGGTGCGACAAGATTAGTGAAGAGAAAGTGAAGAGAAAAGGAAAAATGAACTTTTTCTCCAATCCAGACAGTAAAAATAGCAGCGTTATTACAGTGAATCTCTTGAAATGCAAATCGGGAAAGATATCCCATTGAAGCAGAACTTGCGGGAACACCAGTTAACTCGGAGAGGCAGCTTTTCTCCGGGCTGCATCTTCGACCCATCCTCGCGGCCTACCAGCGGGCCTGGAGCGGCGTTTCCTGAGAGGGCCGCCCAGAACCTCGGCTTCGGCAGCGGCGGAGCGCTGGAGTGCTGGAGCGCCATCGCGGGACGGAGCGGGTGATGCCTTGCCTGGGTCGCCACGCTGGAACTCCGGTGAGCTGAGACCGCCGAGACAAACATCGTGGAGCCGCGGGTCTGTGGAGCGGCCAGCTGCGGGCGGCGGCGCTGAACTTTAGCATCGGGAGCCAGTGGGGGAGCTCCATTCAGCGCGGCCTTGTCGGCTGTGGAAGCCGCGGACTCCCGTAAGGAAGCGGCCGTTCCGGGTGTCCCAAGCCGCTGAGAGGATTCTCCCGACGCCGGAGCACCGTCACCCGGCGAGAACGGCCTGGAACATCGGGCCTCCGTGAAGGCAACTATGGAGGCCTCAATATGCCTGACTATGGGTGGACATGGGTTGGGACTGGACTTTGTGCCTTCCCTCATAATGGGAACCATTGTGGGGGGATGTTTTTATGTTTAAATCTCTTTATTAGTGTTGCGTCTGTATTCTTTATTTTATGTGCTGCATGGCAAGAAGCATTTCACTACACCAATTGGTGTATGTGACAAATAAATTAACCTTGAACCTTGAACCTTGAACCTTAACTGAAGGGTTGTCTAGATTCATAGAATTGTAAAGCAGAAGTTAACTTGCTGAGGCTATGGGAATAATGTAGCCAATATTCTTCAAGACTTTCGAATTATTCATACCTGCCTGGAAAACTAATGAAGAACTTCAGCTGATAATCCCAAAGTGCTGTCCAATATAATTGCACCGAGAGTGGTCAAGCATCGACTGAAATTGAGAGATGAAATAGTATGTTGTCTTAAAGAAGGAACTGCAGATGCTGGAGAATCGAGGATACACAAAAGATTGGGGAAACTGCTGCTGCTGCACCCGCTGAATTTCTCCAGCTTTTTGTGTATCCTAGTATGTTGTCTTCCTCGGTAAGAACAAACTGCAGCCTTCTGCTTGCATTTTTTCCAATCTACATGCTGAATGCATCACTACCAAATCATTGTCCTTTCAGCTGTAAGAGTATTCAGCATTCTCCAATGTGCTGGAGAATTTTTTTGCAGTGCATGAGTAAAGAAGCGAGTCGTGGTGGAATGGGTAGATCAAGGGAAGTGGGTGAACCACATAGCAAATTAAGATAACTTTGCATCTGCAATAAGGATGATAAAGCACTGAAGAATGATACATTATACTTCTTCTTCTTCTTGTGTTTGGCGTGCACAGCTTAAAGTTGTAGGACAACTTGTTCTATTTGATCGTGCACGCCAGGTTGATTGCATTTGTCGAAACAGGGCGAACCACGTGAAGGTTGCAATCTTCCAACCCACATTACATGAATCATTGCTTTTACCTGCTCGTTCATTTCTAGTGTTGTTTTGATTTGCTTATCCATTTTCTACTGTAGTGTTTGATAGTGAAAAACAAATCTGAGAGCCAATTATATGTTTAAGATCAACTAATGAGAGAAGAAATAGCAGTAGATTAGAATTAACGAGTTTGATTTTGAGTTTTAGAGGACCAAAAGTAAAAAGGCAGCTACAGACTTTGCTGTGTGATAACAGCCATTTTAGTGATGTTCATTATAATCTAAATATTAGCCAGGACCCTGAAGATGATTTCCTTGCTCGACTTTCTATCCATCTGATGGACCTCAGTTTACCACCTCTTTTAGGATACAATTGTAGTAATCACACAGAAATCAACTAATCTCTGTGCACAGATATCTGAGGGGAACTAAAATATCCAGTCTCCCCATGTTGTATTTTTGCAATTCAATGTTGGAAAATATAAAATAATTAAAAATAAAAAAGCAAAACATTATTACCATGTATCTGAATATTCAGTTTGATAGCCTGAAAAGGATTTTAATCTTTTAAAATGGGAAGATTAACATATATTCCAAAAAAAAGGTATATGAGGGTATCAATCTCCCCGAGAACCATTATCTGTGAACAATGGATGCCAATTCAATGGAAAGTTAACTGCGCACTGCAAACGTCACTACATGATCTTTTGCACAATCAAAGCATTCAAAATTATGATCATTATTTTTTCTACATACAATGATTGTGTTCATCATCTGTGTGCCAATATTTATGAAAAACAGTGATGAGATGAATAAGTTATCAAAACTGCATATTTCTTCACCAATAATTACCTTAGCTCTTTCCAAGAACAATATTTGCGGCTGTATGCCAGGTTTCGAATTGAAAGAAGGAACATGGCTGAAAGAAAAATGAAGAAATTTAGGAGGATCTCATTGACCTGTCACATTACAAGCACACAGTGATTCAACACACTGTATATTGTACTTCGGAGTCACGTGAGTGACTACGTGAAGAAGGCCGTCAGCCCGCATGCGCGTCATTAAGTCTAGCGCATTGCGCAACGACTGACTGGCTGGTGCGCTGCTCCTGCCAGTGATAAGTTTAAACCTGCAAGGTAAATTTAGAACTTATTTCTACGTTTTGTTTTTTGTTGCAGGAAGCTCCTTATAGAGTTTGCCTGCTGGATTCAGGGCGAAGTCGGACGGGCCGCGGGGAAACCGGTTATGGACCGTGGGGAGATCCCGGTCCGGACCGCGGAAGCGCAATAGCCGGCGGCCGTTGGGTTCGCTTCCCAAGTCGCTGACAAGGAGTAGGTATGTTACACAACTTACCTTTAGCGGTGCTGCAGTTCTGCCGCTGGCCGTGTGCGTGACTTTGGCGCCTTTGGGGGGGGGCGGGGTTAGAATGCGGTTTTCCCCTTGCAATCCGGAGCTTTCTGTTGTCGGAGTGCGATCTATTTCTGGAGATGTGTTCCGACTGCCAGTAAGTCCGTTTTGTTTTATAAATAGCCCGACTACTTAATCACTGCAGTAAAATTAAAATTAGCTCCTAACGCCGTGAACGGGGACCGATTTTACGTAGGGAACAGGTAAGTGAAAGCTGTTTATTTTTACATATAAACTTGCTTTTTTAGGGGACTTAAATCAATATTTCATGTTGCGAAACGGTGAGTTAGCCCCATACGAACCGGCAGAAAATTTCCTGCCGATATTAGGTTTAAATTCACTGCAACCGCAACGTTCTAATCCAGCACGGTCCAGAAAATTCCACTCGCAAGCTGTTTAAAATGCCCATTAATTTACAGGCATTAAACACTGAATTCCTTCAATTTGGCTATAAATTAACGACAATTAGATTTAAAAATCATGTTATATTGTGAATTATTGTGTGACTGTTAATTGGACGCAGGCTTTAAATTTCTTTAATTTTTTTCTTAAGAAATGGATAGATGTTTTGATCTAGTAATTGAATTTTGTAATTGGCTACAATTGGGTAACTAACTTTAATTAATATGCTTTAATTTCAGGTCATCCAAGTAAGATTGTTTCATATTTGTTTCAGAATACTTCAATCTATAATAACTGAAATTTTCTTTAAGTTCTCTTAATTTTTAAGGAAGTTATGGGCTTTTGACTGTCCTCAATCAGAACTTTTGTGTTAAGTCAATAGAAAAGCAATAGGAAGCAAGTTGCTAATTTCCGAGTATGAAAATGGCCCTAACTTTTTTAATACTGAAGATATGAAAGTGAATTAGGTGTCAAATTAAACTTATTTTTATGCTTTATCTGATGGGATCAATTGCAGACTTGATTTTTAAAATCTCAAAATTTTGTAACATTGCTACAAGGAGGTCAGCGACACCCAGGAGGGGAGTGTGAGTGGTGGTTCCCCAAGAAAGGGGGTAGACCAAGAGAACGTTGGTCTCGTTACCCCAGTCGCTGACAATGGGGTCAGCAGCTCACAGACCACTATGGTTCCAGCGAAAAGGGGTCAAACCATGAGGAAGCCTGTCAGGCCTTGGGACTTGGGCAAGTCGGGCCAGGAGGGTTCCCCTCCCTCTATAGGTAGCGTCTGCGGACGCCTAAACCCCACATGGAGCACCAGATGGAGAGGTTTCTCTAAAGAGATATGCTCCAAAGAAGGTATTATGGAGAACCCGCTGGCAGCGGCACCTGTCTTGGGGCTGCACAATGTCTCCCTCTCTGAGGAGGGGAGCATCCAGGGTCAGTTTCAGTCTGGCCCAGAGCAATATCCTGATATAGGTCCGAAGGGCCATGTATCCTCAGGGGCCTGCGGCAGCACCTGTCTCAGGGCTGTCTACGAGTCTCCCTCTCTGTGGAGGGGAGTGCGAGGATATACCCACAAGCGAAGAGGCAGAAAACCCAGAAGGGGCCAGATTTCCCTCATGCTACAAGTGCCAGCAGTGAACAGAGCTAACAATTGAAACCAGCCGCCTAATCTTCTCTTCAGGTAAGACTTATCCAACAGGCATACCTGGATGAGAAAGCAAGCTTCATCGTATCAGCAACGACACCACCACGTTTCATCAGCAGTAAGCAGTTGACTGAAGCTGATGGCCGCTTGAAAGCTGGGCAGTGGTCTTTCAGGCCAAGGGCCAAGCCGGTCTCAGGAAATATGGAATTCACCATTCCTACTCTCCAGTCAAGGATGGGAATAGAACCCACATCAGGGGCCTTTGGGCTTACCATAAGACCACCGGTAACCATGGAGGTAGGTGGGTCTGGTTCTTCTGAAACATGGAGTAAGTGGACCATTTACAAGTTGGTAATATTTACACTTGTTTTGTACAAATGACAATGATAACATGAGATTCAGATCAGTTATCCTAAAATGATAACATGCGATGAGTTATTATTACACAGTATAAAAGGGTACCAAGCATGGCTTGGAATTGGGGCCAGAGTTGTCTTTCGAGGCAGGCTCAGTATTACGGCCAAGATTGCCTTCCGAGATAGCTTGGAAAAATGGCCAGAATTGTCTTTCAAGGCAGGCTCAGGATTACAGGCAGGATTGGCTTCTGCGACAAGCTCGATAATATGGCCAGAGTTGTCTTTCGAGGCAGGCTCAGAATTACGGCCGGAGCAGTTTTTCAAGGCAGGCCCAGTAGTATGTCCAGAGTTGTCTTTCGAGGCAGGATCAATATTATGACCAGGATTACCTTTTGAGACAGGCTCTGGAATCTGGCCAGAGATGTCATTCAAGGCAGGCACGGAATTATGGCAGGAGTGGCCTGTTCATTGAGAAAGATGGAGGATGTCAATTCATAATTGATTTAACTCCCATGTGCAACATAGATTTTTCAGTATATGGAATTTCGTTACTGTCTAAATACTGATTTCCTTTGGATCTTTATGGCATGCATCAATCTCAAAGATGCATACTATTCAGTTCCCATTCACAGGGCTCACCAGAGACATTTGAAATTGATCTGATGATATTTCTAATGCTGTGTTTTTTGCTTAAATCTACTGGTTCAGCTACAACTATATTTGAGGAATTGAGGTTCCTCAGCCATCCAGTCAAATTTAAGTTGATACAAACTAGAAGTTATTGATTATCGGATTTACCTTTAACTATTAATTTATCTGTGACTCCGCCCTGGGGCAACAGATTGGAATCAATAGAAGCCTGTAACAACCTTGTTGTCAAGCAGTCTTCTATTCATCAAGTGTAATTGGCAATATAGCAGCTGTGTTTCAGCTGTGCAATTGGGCCTTGCATTAGCAGAACTTTCAACGTGCAAGTAGTAACCTCTCAAGTGCCATATAGGTCATAGAAACATAGAAAATAGGTGCAGGCACCGCCATTCAATATGACCATGGCTGATCATCCAACTCAGTATCCTGTACCTGCCTTCTCTCATACCCCCTGATCCCTTTAGCCACAAGGGCCACATCTAACTTCCTCTTAAATATAGCCAATGAACTGGCCTCAACCACCTTCTGTGGCAGATAATTCCAGAGACTCACCACTCTTTGTGTGAAAAATGTTTTCCTCATCTCGGTCCTAAATGAATTCCCCCTTATCCTTAGACTGTGACCCCTTGTTCTGGACCTCACCAACATTGGGAACAATCTTCCTGCATCTAGCCTATCCAATCCCTTAAGAATTTTGTACGTTTCTATAAGATCCCCCCTCAGTCTTCTAAATTCTAGCGAGTACAAGCCAAGTCTATCCAGTCTTTTCTCATATGAAAGTCCTGACATCCCAGGAATCCATCTGGTGAACCTTCTCTGTACCCCCTCTATGGCAAGAATGTCTTTTCTCGGATTTGGAGACCAAAACTGTATGCAATACTCCAGGTGTGGTCTCACCAAAACCCTGTACAACTGCAGTAGAACCTCCCTGCTCCTATACTCAAATCCTTTCGCTATGAATGCTAACATACCATTTGCTTTCTCCACTGTCTGCTGCACCTGCATGCCTACTTTCAATCATTGGTGTACCATGACACCCAGGTCTCGTTGCATCTCCCCTTTTCCTAATTTGCCACTAGTAAGATAATAGTCTACCCTCCTGCTTTTGCCAAAAAAGTGGATAACCTCACATTTATCCACATTATACTGCACCCGCCATGCATTTGCCCACTCACCCAGCCTATCCAAGTCACCTTGCAGCCTCCTAGCATCCTCCTCACACCTAACCATATAACCATAGAACCATATAACAATTACAGCACGGAAACAGGCCATCTCGGCCCTTCAAGTCCGTGCCGAACAACTTTTTTTTTTTTTTTTTGACTACGCCCCAGCTTACTGTCATCCGCAAACTTGGAGATGTTGCATTCAATTCCCTCGTCCAAATCATTAATATATATTGTAAACAGCTGGGGTCCCAGCACTGAACCTTGCGGTACCCCACTAGTCACTGCCTGCCATTCTGAAAAGGACCCGTTTACTCCTACGCTTTGCTTCCTGTCTGCTAGCCAGTTCTCTATCCACATCAATACTGAACCCCCAATACCATGTGCTTTAAGTTTGTATGCTAATCTCTTATGCGGGACCTTGTCGAAAGCCTTCTGAAAGTCTAGATATAACACATCCACTGGTTCTCCCTTATCCACTCTACTAGTTACATCCTCAAAAAATTCTATCAGATTTGTCAGACATGATTTACCTTTCGTAAATCCATGCTGACTTTGTCCAATGATTTCACCACTTTCCAAATGCGCTGCTGTCCCATCTTTAATAACTGACTCTAGAAGTTTCCCCACTACCGATGTTAGACTAACTGGTCTGTAATTCCCCGCTTTCTCTCTCCCTCCTTTTTTAAAAAGTGGGGTTACATTAGGTACCCTCCAATCCTCAGGAACTATTCCAGAATCTAAGGAGTTTTGAAAAATTATCACTAATGCATCCACTATTTCTGTGGCTACTTCCTTGAGTACTCTGGGATGCAGACTATCTGGCCCTGGGGATTTATCCATTCAATTTACCCAACACCACTTCTCGGCTAACCTGGATTTCACTCAGTTCTTCCACCTTATTTGACCGCTGGTCCCCTGCTATTTCTGGCAGATTATTTATACCCCTCCATTCCCTTCCCGTCTATATACCTATCCACTTTACTTTTAAATGTTAAAATCGATCCTGCCTCAACCACTTCTGCAGGAAGATCATTCCACACAGCCACCACTGAGTAAAGAAGTTCCCCCTCATGTTACCCCTAAACTTCTGTCCCCCTCACGTTATCCCTAAAATTCTCATGCCATGCCCTCTTGTTTGAATCTTCCCTACCCTCAATGGGAAAAGCTTATCCACGTCAACTCTGTCTATCCCTTTCATCATTTTAAAGACCTCAATCAAGTCCCCCCTTAACGTTCTGCTCTCCAAAGAATAAAGACCTAACTTGTTCAGCCTTTCGCTGTAACTTAGTTGCTGGAATCCAGGCAACATTCTAGTAAATCTCCTCTGTACTCTCTCTATTTTGTTGCATCCTTCCTATAATTAGGCGACCAAAATTGTACACCATACTCCAGAATTGGTCTTACCAATGTCTTGTACAATTTTAACATTACTTCCCTACTCCTATATTCAATGCTCTGATTTATAAAGGCCAGCACACCAAAAGCTTTATTTACCACCCTATGCGATTCCACCTTCAGGGAACTATGCACAGTTATTCCTAGATCCCTCTGTTCCACAACATTCCTCAATTCCCTACCATTTACCATGTACGTCCTATTTTGATTTGCATCTCACACTTATCAGCATTAAACTCCATCTGCCATCTTTCAGCCCACTCTTCCAAATGGCCCAAATCTCTCTGTAGACTTTAAAAATCTACTTCATTATCCACAGCACCACTTATCTTAGTATCATCTGCATACTTACTTATCCAATTTTCCACCCCATCATCTAGATCATTGATGTACATGACAAACAACAGTGGACCCAACACAGATCCCTGAGGCACCCCACTGGTCACCGGCTTCCAACCTGACAAACAGCCATCCACCATTACTCTCTGGCATCTCCCATTCAGCCACTGTTGAATCCATCTTGCTACTCCGCCATCAACACCCAAAGATTGAACCTTCTTAACCAACCTTCCATGGGGAACCTTGTCAAAGGCCTTACTGAAATCCATATAGACAACATCCACTGCTTTACCCTCTTCAATTTCCCTAGTAACCTCTTCAAAAAATTCAAGAATGTTTGTCAAACATGACCTTCCAGGCACAAATCCATGTTGACTGTTCTTGATCAGACCCTGTTTATCCAGATGCTTATCTTATGCTTATTTATGCCTTCCTTAGTGAAGACAGAACAAAAGTAGTTATTTGTGTTAAAGAAGGAACTGTAGATGCTGGAGAATGGAGGGTTACGCAAAAAGCTGGAGAAACTCAGCGGGTGCAGCAGCATCTGAGGAGCGAAGGAAATAGGCAACGTTTCGGGTCGAGACCCTTCTTAGTTATTCAATTGGTCTGCTATGTCCTTGTTCCCCATGATCAATTCACCTGTTTCTGACTGCAAGGGACCTACATTTGTTTTAACTAATCTCTTTCTCTTCACATAGTAGATTCTATTATGTTATAGTTTCACCTCGGATGAGAGGGGTTACTGTTATTATTATTTGTTCATTTATCAGCATCAGCATGTTTTAAATCTATGTCATGTCTGTATGCATTATGAATGTTTGCCTTATTTGTGGTCAACTGATGCAGTCGTGCTTGTGTGGACTCGTTTTTCCATGGCATGAAATCACAGCTTCAAAATCTTCATGTAGTCACTCCGAAGTAAAATAGTAAGATTAAATGAGAGCTTACCAGTTTGAAGTTTGATCTTTATTTTATGAGGAGTTACGATGAGCGATTACGTGCCCTCAGCTCCCTACCCTCGTATCATAAAGATCATCTGGTAGTTCCAGTCATCTCTAATCTTACTATGTTAGTTCAACAACTGTTATCTGTGATTTCACACCGCTGCTTTGATGATTGACCCGCATGCGGGCTGACGGCCTTCTTCACGTAATCGCTGATCGTAACTCCTCATAAAATAAAGATCAAACTTCAAACTGGTAAGTTCTTGTTTAATCTTACTATTAATACTGGGTATTCACCTGAAGTCAGTTTCATCTCGGCCTATGATATCAACTTGGTTTGTTATATGTAAGCACAGAGCAAGAATCTCTGGAGAGGAAATGTAAGGGAAGGAAAACCTCAACAAACAAACATGCTCTTGCCAAAGTTCATATTTGTTGCATTTCTGCTACCTCCACTATTTCACTTCCTGCAGTGGCTTGCTGTTAAGTTATAATAATACTGGAGAGTAAACAGAAGAGGAAATAATATAGGGGCACTGGTGTGTTAAGTCAGCAAAGAGAAAAATGTATTCAGCCACCAGCCAAAGTAAAGTCACAACTGAACAGCAAATTATTAAGACAGAAGGACATTGTTAATTTTTGCATATGTTTCTCATGGTACATTTTTGCTGAATAATATTCTGCAAAGAATAACTTGGAATCATTTATATTCACCGCACAGCATGCAGTGAATGGGAATAAGTTACATAATTATCTCTTTAAGTAACTGCAGGTGATTTGCAGTTGCAGAATATTATCCTTACAAATTAAATATTTTATGGACTGATATTGGCATGATTTTTGAAGTGCAATTTGTAGAAGTTGTTTTCCAAGTATTTTTACTGGACTAAATATTGCATTGAAAGATAACATTAGTTTCCAGCTTACATCTGGAACTCCTGAGTTGATGTTTTCCTTTCCAAGATTAACTTCATGTTTGTTTGAACTGCATTCTCCTCTCATTAACCAACTGGCAATGGGAAGGTGGCAACCAAATGATTCAACCTAGTTGATACTACTGATAGAAATCGGGCATCATTGACAACTGATGGTAAACATTCCTATATTATGATAATCAGATGGTTTAAAGGGAGGATGCAAGATATTACAGAGTAGTATTAAGGGCCTGTCCCACTGCGGGGACCCAATTTGCGAGTTTAGAAGAGTTTAGGAGAGTTTTAAAAAGTGTCATGGTCTTGTTGCATCGCTGAAGTAGAACACCTCCAATGACCTCCTTTGACTATGTGGAGATCCTCGTACGAATATGTAGAAGACCTCCTTCGACTGTGTAGAAGATCTCCTTCGATCTCCTTTGACCTCCTTCGACTATGTCGAAGACTAGCTTCGGGAAAATTGGACACTGAATAGTGGAGAATGAAGACGACCATCTTCGACTCCCTTTGACTATACTAACACTATCTACGATTACCTTCGACTACCTTCAATAGCCTTCAATTACCTATGAATAACATGCCGACCTACTACGACCTACTTCGACTAATCCTACGAGTAAAACAAATATTGATTTTTTTCCATGCCGACCAATTTTTACTCACGGACAATTTTCAATATGCTAAAAAATACTCCTCCACCAAACTGAGGCCTCGAGTATGCGGGAACTTCTCTCAAGCATGAAGGAGAGTTAGATAGACCTCCTAGGACCACGTGTTGACAATGCTGCGAGTTTGAGTCTAGCGCAAAATTTTGTAAACTCGCAAATTAGATCCCTGCAGTGGGACAGGCCCTTAAATCATTCCATAGCAGATCATAAGTGATAGTAGCAGAATTAGTCCATTCGGCCCATCAGGTTTGCTCCGCCATTCAATCATGGCTGATCTATCACTCCCTCCTAATCCCATTCATGGAACAAGGACATGGCAGACCAATTGAATAGCTACTTTGGTTCTGTCTTCACTAAGGAAGACATAAATAATCTGCCGGAAATAGCAAGGGACCGGTGGTCAAATAAGGTGGAAGAACTGAGTGAAATCCAGGTTAGCCGGGAGGTGGTGTTGGGTAAATTGAACGGATTGAAGGCCGATAAATCCCCGGGGCCAGATAGTCTGCATCCCAGAGTACTCAAGGAGGTAGCCACAGAAATAGTGGATGCATTAGTGATAATTCATCAAAGTTCCTTAGATTCTGGAGTAGTTCCTGAGGATTGGAGGGTAGTTAATGTAATCCCACTTTTTAAAAAAGGAGGGAGAGAGAAAGCGAGGAATTACAGACCAGTTAGTCTAACATCGGTAGTGGGGAAACTGCTAGAGTCAGTTATTAAAGATGGGATAGCAGCACATTTGGAAAGTGGTGAAATCATTAGACAAAGTCAGCATGGATTTACGAAAGGTAAATCATGTCTGACAAATCTGATAGAATTTTTTGAGGATGTAACTAGTAGAGTGGATAAGGGAAAACCAATGGATGCGTTATATCTAGACTTTCAGAAGGCTTTCGACAAGGTCCTGCATAAGAGATTAGCATACAAACTTAAAGCACACGGTATTGGGGGTTCAGTATTGATGTGGATAGAGAACTGGCTAGCAGACAGGAAGCAAAGCGTAGGAGTAAACGGGTCCTTTTCAGAATGGCAGGCAGTGACTAGTGGGGTACCGCAAGGTTCAGTGCTGGGACCCCAGCTATTTACAATATATTAATGATTTGGACGAGGGAATTCAATGCAACATCTCCAAATTTGCAGATGACACCAAGCTGGAGGGTATAGTTAGGTGTGAGGAGGATGCTTGGAGGCTGCAGGGTGATTTGGATAGGCTGAGTGAATGGGCAGATGCATGGCAGATGCAGTATAATGTGGATAAATGTGAGGTTATCCACTTTGGTGGCAAATACATGAGGGTTGACTATTATCTGAATGGTGGCAGATTAGGAAAAGGGGAGATGCAACAAGACCTGGGTGTCATGGTACACCAGTCATTGAAAGTAGACATGCAGGTGCAGCAGGCATTGAAGAAAGCAAATGGTATGTTAGCATTCATAGCAAAAGGATTTGAGTATAGGAGCAGGGAGGTTCTACTGCAGTTGTACAGGGTTTTGGTGAGTCCACACCTGGAGTATTGCGTACAGTTTTGGTCTCCAAATCTGAGGAAAGACATTCTTGCCATAGAGGGGGTACAGAGAAATTCACCAGACTGATTCCTGGGATGTCAGGACTCTCATATGAGGAAAGACTGGATAGACTCGGCTTGTACTCGCTGGAATTTAGAAGATTGAGGGGGGATCTTATAGAAACTTACAAAATTCTTAAGGGGTTGGACAAGCTAGATGCTGGAAGATTGTTCCCGATGTTGGGGGAGTCCAGAACAAGGGGTCACAGTCTAAGGATAAGGGGGAATTCCTTTAGGACCGAGATGAGAAAAACATTCTTTACACAGGGAGTGGTGAGTCTCTGGAATTCTCTGCCACAGAAGGTAGTTGAGGCCAGTTCATTGGCTTTATTTAAGAGGGCGTTAGATGTGGCACTTGTGGCTAAAGGAATCAGGGGGTATGGAGAGAAGGCAGGTATGGGATACTGAGTTGGATGATCAGCCATGATCACATTGAATGGCGGTGCAGGCTCGAAGGGCCGCATGGCCTACTCCTGCACCTATTTTTCTATGTTTCTATGTTTCTCCTGCCTTCTCCGCATAACCCCCATCACCCATACTAATCAAGGATCTATCTATCTCTGCCTTGAAAATATCTATTGACTTGGCCTCCAGAGCCTTCTGTGGCACAGATTCACTGCCCTCTGACTAAAGAAGTTACACCTCATCTCCTAAAGAAACATCCTTTAATTCTGAGGCTAAGACCTCTAGTCCTAGACTCTCGCACTAGTGGAAACACCCTCTCCACATGTTAGTGGTGAGGTTGGTGCGGCGGTCGATGATGGCGCCGACCGAAGGACGAGGAAGGTCCACGTGGGAGTGAGGATGCCGCTGCCGAGGGATGGAACAGGATTGCCGTGAGGGAGGAGGAAGAGCAATAGGGATCCGGCGTGGGGGAACTGCCGTGAGGGGGGTGGGGGGTGATACCTGGCACGGGGGGATGGGAAATTTATAACTTTGTAAGTGCCCATCCTTCATGGGCGACTATTGCATACCTTGGGTATGCAAGCAAAGAAGTTCACTGTGACTTGTCACATGTGACATTAAAGTATTCAATTTAATACAATTCAGTATTCAATTCAATTCAATGGTGACAAAACTATTACTGCTTCAATAGATACATGGACAGGATACTATCACCAGTGTTCCTACAGTTCATTACGATTAGTGGAATCATAACAGAGGCCCAGGAGGCATTGGTGAGGGAGGAGCGACGTCCGAGCGGTAAGCTTAAAGCCCGAGCGTGGGGCTTTGTTTTTACAGAGGCCCAGGAGCCGTGGTGAGGGAGGAGCGACATCCGAGCGGTAAGCTTAAAACCCGAGCGCGGGGCTTTGTTTTTACAGAGGCCCAGGAGCCGTTGGTGAGGGAGGAGCGACATCTGAGCAGTAAGCTTAAAGCCCGAGTCCGGGGCTTTGTTTTTACAGAGGCCCAGGAGCCGGAGCGACGTCCGAGCGGTAAGCTTAAAATCCGAGCGCAGGGCTTTGTTTTTACAGAGGCCCAGGAGCCTTGGTGAGGGAGGAGTGACGTCCGAGCGGTAAGCTTAAAACCCGAGCGCGGGGCTTTGTTTTTACAGAGGCCCAGGAGCCGTTGGTGAGGGAGGAGCGACGTCCGAGCGGTAAGCTTAAAACCCAAGCGCGGGGCTTTGTTTTTACAGAGGGCAGGAGCCGGAGCGACGTCTGAGCGGTACGCTTAAAACCCAAGCGCGTGACTTCCGGTGGCGGTATGGAGGGTTAGGAGAACAGCGCCAGCTAGCTCCATGTAAAAACTGCAAAAAATGGGGATAAACGGATCTACCTGCTGTTTCTGCACCGGCTGCCTGCAACGCTGTCTGTAGCTAGTGAGTGACGTCATCAGGCGCATGACTCCGGTATGTCTACACAGCACTCCCCCCCCCCCCCCCCCAAAACAGCTGAAACGGCCGGTTAGGCAAAAACCGGCAATGGAAGAACAAGGCCCGACTGAAGCCTCAGCGTCAGGTACAACATCATCCCAAGAAGATGTTTTGAAGAAACCAAAGGCTAAAAAATCTTCTCAGATAGAAGTTCTCCGGATTTTTCTTACTTAGGAGATTAAAAATATAACACAAGCTCGGGTAGAGCTAAAAGAATTGAAGAGAGTCAACGTCAGAGAAGAACTTCAAAATTTCAAGGAAGAGTTTAAGGAGTTAAAGTTGGAGATGAAGGAAGAAACGAACTCCACAGTCCTTGAATTAATAGAAAAATGGAGGACGGAAACAGAAGCAAGGCTGATCAAGCAAATTATAGAGTTGGATGCGGAGACGGAGATTAAAATCAATTTGGTGGAGACTAACTTTAATGCAAGATTTGAGCCTGTCGATGAGGCATTGAATCAACATGCTACAGCCATAACAAATCTGGAGGAGATTACTTCAATAAGCGCGGAAACAACAAAACAACATCAGAGAAAACCAACGCTTATCAGACCTGCTGACTAAAATAAATGAAAAACTGGAAGGACGTCAGAGGCGTAGGAACCTAAGAATCGTGGGTATTCAAGAAGGGAGAGAGGGGGATCGAGACCCCCGTGAATTCGCAGCAGACTTACTTCAAAAAGTTTTAAACTTGGATTATCAGCCTCTGCTAGCTCGAGCACACAGGGTGATGAGACGTCGTCCACGACCGGGTGCCCCTCCAAGACAAATGATAGTAAAGGTACAATACGACCATGTACTGCAGGAGATGATGAAGAAAATTGTCTGTACCAGGAATCTTATCTATGAGGGAGATAAGATCAGTATCTACCGAAATTACCCTGTGGAGGTCTCCAGGAAGAAAACGCAATTTAAAGAGGCAAAGAATATACTGAAGGAGGTGAAAGGAATGAAGTATGGTCTGATGTACCCGGCTACATCAAGAATTAGCTACGATGATAAAGAACATTTCTTCACCAAGCCGGCGGAAGCACTGGAGTTTGCTCAGAAGATCAAGCCTGCCTGATGACTGAACATTATCTTCAAAATAAATGATGTCAACGAACAATGTAACTGTGTAAGGCTGGATGGTTTTAAGGCCCGGTTACACCTAAGGACAATCGAAACTGGAGATGGATGCTGAATAAGGCCTTTTCTACCGACATTATTAACATAATAATGTTATTTCCAAGACCCACAGGAGCCGTTGGAAGAGAAGGAGGGAGAGGAGCGACGCCCGACCTGTAAGGTTTAAAATCCAGCGTGGAGCTTACCGAAATCCATAACATTCCATTCGGAGAAGTGGATTTTTTGGGGGGGTTTTTTGAGGAAGCCGCTGATTGGTGGGAAGGGGACTAGGGTAAGCAACTGATTGGCCGTCAGATTCCAGCTGTTTGTAGTGTATTTTGTGTTGAGATTGTATTCTGTGTAAGGGGCGAGTATGAAGGCCAGGGCAGTGTACTGTTGCGGATGTCAGATGTGGGAGGTCAGGGAAGCTGATAGCCCACCTGACGTCCACATCTGCGCCAGGTGTGTCGAGATGGGGCTCCTAAAGGACTGTGTTAGGAACCTGGAGCAACAGCTCGAGGACCTCCGTCTGGTCAGGGAGAGTGAGGCGGTCATAGAGAGGAGTTACAGGGAGGTGGTCACTCCCGGACCATGGGAGGCAGACAAGTGGGTCACTGTTAGGAAGGGCAAGGGGCAGAGGCAGGGACTGGAGAGTACCCCGGTGGCTGTACACCTGGAAAATAGGTACTCATGTTTGAGTTCGATTGGAGCGAACAGCCTTCCTGGGGGGCATCAACAGCGGCCGGGCCTCCGGCACAGAGAACGGCCCTGATGCTCAGAATGGTAGCAAAAAAAGGAGGGCAATTGTAATAGGGGACTCCATAGTTAGGGGAGAGATTGGTGATTCTGTGGACGCAGTGGGGAGACCCGGATGGTAGTTTGCCTCCCTGGTGCCAGGGTCTCGGATGTGTCGGAACGTGTCGAAAAGATTCTGAAAAGGGAGGGAGAGGAGCCTGATGTTGTGGTACACATTGGTACCAATGACATAGGCAGAAAAAGAGAAGAGGTCCTGAAAGGAGAATTTAGGGAGTTGGGGGGAAAGTTAAGGAGAAGGACCAAAAGAGTAACAATTTCAGGATTACTGCCTGTGCCACGTGACAGTGAGAGTAGAAATGGAATGAGGTGGAGGATAAATGCGTGGCTGAGGGACTGGTGCAGTGGGCAGGGATTCAAGTTTCTTGATCAGTGGGACCTCTTTAGGGGAAGGCATGATCTGTATAAAATCATTGCACTTGAACCCGAGGGGAACCAATATCCTGGTGGGGAGATTTGCAAAGGAGACTTTAAACTAGAAAGGCTGGGGTGATGGACTCGGGTAGAAGGGGCTAGGGGACAGGGTGAGGGGAAGAGGCAGAGAAGGGAAGCACTCTGACCCAAAATGTAGGCGAGAAAGAGGAAAAAGATGATAAACAGAGAATAAGGGATGGTGGGTTTCTAAAATGTGTATATTTTAATGCTTGGAGCATTGTAAGAAAGGTGGATGAACAGAGCCTGGATTGACACCTGGAAATATGATGTCGTGGCAATCAGTGAAACATGGTTGCGGGAGGGTTGTGATTGGAAACTAAATATTCCAGGATTTCGTTGCTTCAGGTGTGACAGAATTGGAGGGAACAGAGGTGGAGGGTAGAGGGTGTAGAGTAGCTATGGATACTATGAGTTTCAAAGTAAAAGAAGTACTGACACTTTTGAAAAATATAAAAGTGGATAAGTCTCCAGGTCCTGACAGGATATTCCCCAGAACATTGAGGGAAGTTAGTGTAGAAATAGCCGGGGCTATGACAGAAATATTTCAAATGTCATTAGAAACGGGAATAGTCCCCGAGGATTGGCGTACTGCGCATGTTGTTCCATTCTTTAAAAAGGGTTCTAAAAGTAAACCTAGCAATTATAGACCGGTTAGTTTGACTTCAGTGGCGGGCAAATTAATGGAAAAGATACTTAGAGATAATATATATAAGTATCTGGATAAAGAGGGTCTAATTAGGAACAGTCAACATGGATTTATGCCTGGAAGGTCATGTTTGACTAATCTTCTTGAATTTTTTGAAGAGGTTACTAGGGAAATTGACGAGGGTAAAGCAGTGGATGTTGTCTATGGACTTCAGTAAGGCCTTTGACAAGGTTCCTCATGGAAGGTTGGCTAAGAAGGTTCAACTGTTGGGTATAAATGCAGGAATAGCAAGATGGATTCAACAGTGGCTGCATGGGAGAAGCCAGAGGGTAATGGTGGATGGCTGTTTGTCGGGTTGGAGGCAGGTGACTAGTGGGGTGCCTCAGGGATCTGTGTTGGGTCCTTTGTTGTTTGTCATGTACATCAATGATCTGGATGAAGGGGTGGTAAATTGGATTAGTAAGTATGCAGATGATACCAAGATAGGGGGTGTTGCGGATAATGAAAAGGATTTCCAAAGTCTACAGAGTGATTTAGGCCAGTTGGAAAAATGGGCTGAAAGATGGCACATGGAGTTTAATGCTGATAAATGTGAGGTGCTACACCTTGGCAGGACAAATCAAAATAGGACGTACATGGTAAACGGTAGGGAATTGAAGAATACAGTTGAACAGAGGGATCTGGGAATAACAGTGCATAGTTCCTTGAAGGTGGAATCTCATATAGATAGGGTGGTAAAGAAAGCTTTTGGTATGCTAGCCTTTATAAATCAGAGCATTGAGTATAGAAGCTGAGATGTAATGTTAAAATTGTACAAGGCATTGGTGAGACCAAATCTGGAGTATGGTGTACAATTTTGGTCGCCCAATTATAGGAAGGATGTCAACAAAATAGAGAGGGTACATAGGAGATTTACTAGAATGTTGCCTGGGTTTCAACAGCTAAGTTACAGAGATAGGTTGAATAAGTTAGGTCTTTATTTTCTGGAGCGCAGAAGGTTAAGGGGGGACTTGATAGAGGTCTTTAAAATGATGAGAGGGATAGACAGAGTTGATGTGGACAAGCTTTTCCCTATGAGATTAGGGAAGATTCAAACAAGAGGACATGACTTTAGAATTAAGGGACAGAGGTTTAGGAGTAACATGAGGGGCAACTTCTTTACTCAGAGAGTGGTAGCGGTGTGGAATGAGCTTTCAATGGAAGTGGTGGCGGCAGGTTCGTTGGTATCATTTAAAAATAAATTGGATAGGCATATGGATGAGAAGGGTATGGAGGGTTATGGTATGAGTGCAGGCAGGTGGGACTAAGGGAAAAAAGTTGTTCGGCATGGACTTGAAGGGCCGAGATGGCCTGTTTCCGTGCTGTAATTGTTATATGGTTAATTAAGGGACAGAAGTTTAGGAGTAACATGAGGGGGAACTTCTTTACTCAGAGAGTGGTAGCGGTGTGGAATGAGCTTCCAGTGGAAGTGGTGGCGGCAGGTCCGTTGGTATAATTTAAAAATAAATTGGATAGGCATATGGATGAGAAGGGTATGGAGGGTTATGGTATGAGTGCAGGCAGGTGGGACTAAGGGAAAAAAGTTGTTTGGCACGGACTTGAAGGCCCAAGATGGCCTGTTTCCGTGCTGTAATTGTTATATGGTTATATGGTTATATGGAGGTGATGCATTGCTTGTCAGAGAAGATATTACAGCAGTGCTTTGGCAGGATAGATTAGAGGGCTCGTCTAGGGAGGCTATTTGGGTGGAACTGAGAAGTGGGAACGGTGTAGCAACACTTTTAGGGGTGTATTATAGACCGCCAAATGAGGAGCGAGAATTGGAAGAGCTAATATGTAAGGAGATAACAGATATTAGTAGTAAGCACAAGGTAGTGATTGTGAGAGATTTCAATTTTCCAAAAATAGACTGCGAAACACATTCTGTAAATGGGCTGGATAGTTTGGAGTTTGTAAAATGTGTGCAGGATAGTTTTTTGCAACAATACATAGAGGTATCGACCAGAGAAGGGGCAGTGCTTGACCTGTTAGGAAATGAGGCAGGTCAGGTGACGGAGGTATGCGTTGGTGAGCACTTCGGCCCCAATGATCACAATACCATTAGTTTCAATATAATTATGTAGAGAGTCAGAACTGGACCTAGGGTTGAGATTTTTGATTGAAGAAAGGCTAACTTTGAGGGAATGCATAATGATTTAAAAGGAGTGAATTGGGACATTTTGTTTTATGGGAAGGATGTAGAAGAGAAATGGAGGACATTTAAAGGGGAAATTGTAAGAGTACAGAATCTTTATGTCCCTGTTCGGTTGAAAGGAAATAGTAAAAATCGGAAAGAGCCATGGTTTTGAAGGGAAATTGGACACGGTTCGAAAAAAGAGATATCTACAATATTTATAGGAGGCATGGAGTAAATGAGATGCTAGATGAGTATAAAGAATGTAAAAAGAATCTTAAGAAAGAAATAAGAAAAGCTAAAAGAAGATATGAGGTTGCTTTGGCAAGAAAGGTGAAAGTAAATCCAAAGGGTTTCTACAGCTATATTAATAGCAAAAGAATAATGAGGTTGCTTTGGCAAGTAAGGAAGATATGAGGTTGCTTTGGCAAGTAAGAAAGATATGAGGTTGCTTTGGCAAGTAAGGTGAAAGTAAATCCAAAGGGTTTCTACAGCTATATTAATAGCAAAAGGATAACAAGGTATAAAATTGGTCCATTGGAGAGACTGAGTGGACAGCTATCTGCAGAGCCAAAAGAGATGGGGGAGATATTGAACAATTTCTTTTCTTCGGTATTCACCAAGGAAAAAGATATTGAATTATGTGAATAATTATGTGAAGTAAGGGAAACTAGTAGAGTAGCTATGGATACTATGAGTTTCAAAGTAAAAGAAGTACTGACACTTTTGAAAAATATAAAAGTGGATAAGTCTCCAGGTCCTGACAGGATATTCCCTTGGGCATTGAGGGAAGTTAGTGTAGAAATAGCGGGGCTATGACAGAAATATTTCAAATGTCATTAGAAACGGGAATAGTCCCCGAGGATTGGCATACTGTGCATGTTGTTCCATTGTTTAAAAAGGGTTCTAAGAGTAAACCTAGCAATTATAGACCGGTTAGTTTGACTTCAGTGGTGGGCAAATTAATGGAAAATATACTTAGAGATAATATATATAATCATCTGGATAAACAGGGTCTAATTAGGAACAGTCAACATGGATTTATGCCTGGAAGGTCATGTTTGACTAATCTTGAATTTTTTGAAGAGGTTACTAGGGAAATTGACGAGGGTAAAGCAGTGGATGTTGTCTATATGGACTTTAGTAAGGCCTTTGACAAGGTTCCTCATGGAAGGTTGGTTAAGAAGGTTCAACTGTTGGGTATAAATGCAGGAATAGCAAGATGGATTCAACAGTGGCTGAATGGGAGAAGCCAGAGGGTAATGGTGGATAGCTGGTTGTCGGGTTGGAGGCAGGTGACTAGTGGGGTGCCTCAGGGATCTGTGTTGTGTCCTTTGTTGTTTGTCATGTACATCAATGATCCGGATGATGGGGTGGTAAATTGGATTAGTAAGTATGCAGATGATACCAAGATAGGGGGTGTTGTGGATAATGAAGAGGATTTCCAAAGTCTACAGAGTGATTTAGGCCAGTTGGAAAAATGGGCTGAAAGATGGCAGATGGAGTTTAATGCTGATAAATGTGAGGTGCTACACCTTGGCAGGACAAATCAAAATAGGACACACATGGTAAATGGTAGGGAATTGAAGAATACAGTTGAACAGAGGGACCTGGGAATTACCGTGCATAGTTCCTTGAAGGTGGAATCTCATATAGATAGGGTGGTAAAGAAAGCTTTTGGTATACTAGCCTTTATAAATCAGAGCATTGAGTATTGAAGCTGGGATGTAATGTTAAAATTGTACAAGGCATTGGTGAGACCAAATCTGGAGTATGGTGTACAATTTTGGTCGCCCAATTATAGGAAGGATGTCAACAAAATAGAGAGGGTACAGAGGAGATTTACTAGACTGTTGCCTGGGTTTCAACAGCTAAGTTACAGAGATAGGTTGAATAAGTTAGGTCGTTATTCTCTGGAGCGCAGAAGGTTAAGGGGGGACTTGATAGAGGTCTTTAAAATGATGAGAGGGATAGACAGAGTTGATGTGGACAAGCTTTTCCCTTTGAGAATAGGGAAGATTCAAACAAGAGGACATGACTTTAGAATTAAGGGACTGAAGTTTAGGGGTAACATGAGGGGGAACCTCTTTAATCAGAGAGTGGTAGCGGTGTGGAATGAGCTTCCAGTGGAAGTGGTGGTGGCAGGTTCGTTGGTATCATTTAAAAATAAATTGGATAGGCATATGGCATATGGATGAGAAGGGTATGGAGGGTTATGGTATGAGTGCAGGCAGGTGGGACTAAGGGAAAAAAGTTGTTCGGCATGAACTTGAAGGGCCGAGATGGCCTGTTTCCGTGCTGTAATGGTTATATGGTTATATGGTTAAAAGGATAACGAGGGATAAAATTGGATCATTAGAGAGCCAGAATGGACAGCTATCTGCAGAGCCAAAAGAGATGGGGGAGACATTGAACAATTTCTTTTCTTCCGTATTCAGCAAGGAGAAGGATATTGAGCTCTGTGAGGTAAGGGAAAAAAGTAGAGTAGCTATGGAAACTGTGAGATTCAAAGAGGAGGAAGTACTGACACTTTTGAAAAATATAAAAGTGGATAAGTATCTAGGTCCTGACAGGATATTCCTTAGGATATTGAGGGAATTTAGTGTAGAAATAGCAGGGGCTATGACAGAAATATTTCAAATGTCATTAGAAACGGGAACAGTGCCGGAGGATTGGCGTACTGCGCATGTTGTTCCATTGTTTAAAAAGGGTTCAAAGAATAAACCTAGCAATTATAGACCTGTTAGTTTGTCATCAGTGATGGGCAAATTAATGGAAAGGATACATAGAGATAATATATATAAGCATCTGGATAAACAGGGTCTGATCAAGAACAGTCAACATGGATTCTGTGCCTGGAAGGTCATGTTTGACAAACCTTCTTGAATTGTTTGAAGAGGTTACTAGGGAAATTGATGAGGGTAAAGCAGTGGATGTTGTCCATATGGATTTCAGTAAGGCCTTTGACAAGGTTCCCCATGGAAGGTTGGTTAAGAAGGTTCAATCTTTGGGTGTTAATGGCGGAGTAGCAAGATGGATTCAACAGTGGCTGAATGGGAGATGCCAGAGAGTAATGGTGGATGGCTGTTTGTCAGGTTGGAAGCCGGTGACCAGTGGGGTGCCTCAGGGATCTGTGTTGGGTCCACTGTTGTTTGTCATGTACATCAATGATCTAGATGATGGGGTGGAAAATTGGATAAGTAAGTATGCAGATGATACTAAGATAGGGGGTGCTGTGGATAATGAAGTAGATGTTCAAAGTCTACAGAGAGATTTGGGCCATTTGGAAGAGTTGGCTGAAAGATGGCAGATGGAGTTTAATGCTGATAAGTGTGAGATGCTACATCTTGGCAGGACAAATCAAAATAGGACGTACATGGTAAATGGTAGGGAATTGAGGAATGTTGTGGAACAGAGGGATCTAGGAATAACTGTGCATAGTTCCCTGAAGGTGGAATTGCATGTAGATAGGGTGGTAAAGAAAGCTTTTGGTGTGCTGGCCTTTATAAATCAGAGCATTGAATATAGGAGTAGGGAAGTAAGGTTAAAATTGTACAAGGCATTGGTAAGACCAATTCTGGAGTATGGTGTACAATTTTGGTCGCCTAATTATAGGAAGGATGTCAACAAAATAGAGAGAGTATAGAGGAGATTTACTAGAATGTTGCCTGGGTTCCAGCAACTACGTTACAGAGAAAGGTTGAACAAGTTAGGTCTTTATCTTTTGGAGTGCAGAAGGTTAAGGGGGGACTTGATTGAGGTGTTTAAAATGATGAAAGGGATAGACAGAGTTTACGTGGATAAGCTTTTCCCATTGAGGGTAGGAAAGATTCAAACAAGAGGGCATGACATGAGAATTAAGGGACAGAAGTTTAGGGGTAACATGAGGGGGAACTTCTTTACTCAGAAATTGGTGGCTGTGTGGTATGATCTTCCTGCAGAAGTGGTGGAGGCAGGATCGATTTTAACATTTAAAAGTAAATTGGATAGATATATGGACGGGAAGGGAATGGAGGGGTATGGTCTGAGTGCAGGTAGATGGGACTAGGGGAAAATAAATGGTCAGCACGGACTGGAAGGGCCGAGAAGGCCTGTTTCCGTGTTGTAATTGTTATATGGTTATATGGTTATAATAATTAATAAATATTAACATTACTGCGCGGTACGATTAATAATTATTACTAATGGTCACTAATTACTCACAATTGAATTATTTAGAATTAGCTAAATGGTTGGATTTAAAGTTTGTTATCACTTTTCTTCACTTTTATTCCACTTTTTTTTCCTTTGGGAAATTTTTCTTTTTTCTTTTTTTTTAATATATATTTGACTAATGGAATCCGAATATTCTGTAACCTATAATGTTTATTACCCCCCGGTAAAATATCGTTATGGAAATGTTATTTTTAAGAGAGTATGGATCTAGTTATGTTTTTTTTTACATCCACTACGGAAGTTAGTCATGCTAGTGTGGCTATCACTAACTTCACTACTAATAGATGTCGTTTTTACTTCCTTTTTGCACACTACTAACCTCTCAATCTATCCTTTTTTTGATATAATACTTCATTATAATTTTAATATAGAATGGAATTATGAGCTTTATCAAAGGAGATATATATGCGTAAGAAATATCAATGGGATTTAGAATTCATCTATTCGAGGTTCGGGAGTATGGTGGGGTTTGTCGAGCTGAACCATCTGCTCTCTTATTAAAAATACACATCTTCTAGATGCGCTGGGATGCATCCTCAGTGATGTGACCTGGAATCATCGGGTGTTTCGGGTCTCACAACATCAGACAACCTCGCCCAGGCGACCCAGCCGGGGTTGATCAGGCCCCGACTTGCGTCCCAGCAGCAACTGCCCACAGATCAGCCATCTTAATAACTACTCTGCAGGGGTTGGGAGACTCTAGTGCATGGAGGGACTGGGCTCTGTGGGGTGTCTCCCGGCTGGGCTCCTCCTGCGTCTCACCAGGTTCAAGGCCTGTGCGCTGCACTTCTTTCTCCTTCTCCGAGCATTTCATTCTCGCCTGATGGATGTTTAGGCCACGATGGTTCATTAGGCCTTTCCGTAGCTTTGTTGGGTGTCTTTCTCACGACCTCCTTAAACAAAAGATGCAAGACTTAAGTATGAAGGCCGGGGGTGAAGGTATAACATTTTGTAGCTGGAATGTTAAGGGTATTAATGAACCAATTAAGAGAGGTAAAGTATTAGCACATTTAAAAGCACTTAAAACAGATGTAATTATTCTCCAAGAAACCCACCTAAAAAAGGATGCAGAACATAGATTGAAAGCTGAATGGATTGATAAAGCGTATCACTTCTCATTTACACGCAAATCCAAAGGTGTTGCAATACTAATCCGTAACGGGGTTACCTTTTAAACATATATCAACTAAAACAGACAGTGATGGTAGATATATTATACTACGAGGTGAACTATATGCACAAAAATTGACTCTTATAATGTTTATGGACCGAATTTTGATAGCCCTTTGTTTTTTAAGAAAATATTTAATACAATTCCGGAATTATCACAACATAATTTAATAATTAGAGGAGACTGAAATTGTACATTAGATCCTTATTTAGATAGGTCATCAAGACAACGGAAAACAAAATCCCACTCCAGTGATTTATTAAACACATATATAGATACTAGTAATATCAAAGATCTTTGGAGAATAGAAAATCCAACTGGACGAGAATATTCATTTTATTCACTGGTACATAAAACATATTCAAGAATAGATTATTTTTTTGGTGGACTCTAAGCTTCGTTGTACATGGTTCATGTTACAATGACAATAAAGAAACTATTCTATTCTATTCTAATTCCATTTACATATAATTCAAAATACCATAATATTATAATTTCGGATTATGCCCCTTTAACCTTCTGCGCTCCAAAGAATAAAGACCTAACTTGTGCAACCTTTCTCTGTAACTTAGTTGCTGGAACTCAGGCAACATTCTAGTAAATCTCCTCTGTACTCTCTCTATTTTGTTGACATCCTTCCTATAATTAGGCGACCAAAATTGTACACCATACTCCAGAATTGGTCTTACCAATGCCTTGTACAATTTTAACATTACTTACCTACACCTATATTCAATGCTTTGATTTATAAAGGCCAGCACACCAAAAGCTTTCTTTACCACCCTATCTACATGCAATTCCACCTTCAGGGAACTGAGCACAGTTATTCCTAGATCCCTCTGTTCCACAGTTTTCTATGCTTTCCCCATTCTGCTTCATCAGACAGGTGCTGCAGGAAATGCAATCAGGCTCTGCAACATAAAGGACCATGGACGTCAAACAGCATCGTGCAGAGAGAGTCCACTAGGAAGCAGTACCTCGCCTACATAAGGATATGGGAGGTTGTCTGTAGTCGAACCTAGATCATCTAGATATCTGCTACACTCTCCAAGGTGCTGGAATACTCTGGAAGGTGCTGGAAGTTCCAGGGGGCACTGTCCAGTTGGTATGGCTGCCCAGCTTGCAGCTGTCTGTTTTTTTAACTTCTTTCTTTTATTTTTAGTGAGTTTTAGTGTTTGTTTTTGGAGCCCTAGCCTTTTCTATGTGGGGGGTGGGGGGGGGGGGAAGGGGGAAACTACTTTTCCTGGTCCCTACCTGGTCGGAGAGGCAGCTTTTCTCCGGGCTGCACCGTCGACCCGTCCTCGCGGCCTACCAGCGGACCTGGAGCACCATCGGGGAGCGGAGCAGGCGATACCTTGCCTGGGCCGCCGCGCTGGAGCTGCAGAATGCTGAGACCGCAGGTGAACATCGCGGAGCTGCGGGGCTTTGGGGCGGCCGGCTGCGGGCGGCAGTGCTGAACTTTTACATCGGGAGCCTGGGATCTCTCGGCGAGATTGCCAGTTGTGGAGCTCCATCCAGCGTGGCCTTGTCAGCTTCGGAAGCCACAGACTCCGGTAGGGAAGCAGCCGTTCCAGGTACCCAAGCCTCTGTGAGGACTCTCCCGATGCTGGAACACCAACACCCGGCGAGAAGGCCTAAAACATCGGGCCGCCGTAGCACCGACTGCGGAGGCCTCAATAGGCCTGACTATGGGTGGACTTGGGGATGGGACTGGACTTTGTGCCTTCCCCCACAGTGGGAACCATTGTGGGGGGATGTTTTTATGTTCATTGTTAATTCTTTAGTGTTGTGTCTTATCTTTATTTGTATTCTGCATGGCAAGTCAAATTTCACTACACCAATTGGTGTATGTGACAATATATGTCCTTTGTCCTTTGTCCTTAGTCCTTTGTCCTTTAATCACGGGTCTTCATTATGATGAGTCCCTCAGTTACAGTGCTGTATACAGTGCCAGGAGTGCACTGTCATCTATCGCAAGATTGGAGTGGGATCTCACCAGCTGGTGTCCAAACTATGAGGGGTATGGTCTATCCATCCCTCCCCGAACATGATATTATATTACCTGAGATTGGAGGTAGTGTTGACCCTACTCAGCAGCTGGTCACCTATGATGGACTTACTCACTTTCAAAGTGGTTATGGTAATGGCACTGAACATAGCACAGCGGGTCATGACTCTACAGGAATTAAACCTGGATAGAATGACCGGACCATAATAAAGTAATTTCTTAATAGAAGAGTTGCTTAAACTACACAGACCTGGGACTACAGGTCTGAAAATGGGCGTTAGGTATATGGAGACGGGCCTGTTTCAGCCATGGAAACCCACGTCACAGGGTGATCGTGCAGACTATCTCCAGAAGACTCAAGGTGGTATTCGGTGCAGCAGGTAAGACACTAATATTTTAAATGTCATTCTACCAGGGCTGCATCCACATCAGTGGCAAGGACCATGGCGGTGTTCATGGATTATGGCCTCGCAATAGCGAGCTGGGCCAGTGAATCAACATTTCAGCGGTTTTATAACTGACATATAACCGCTCCCGCAACGTTGGCGGATTCAGTTTTAAGTGCTGTTCCCTAAACGTTTGTCCCTAAGTTCAGGGGGTTACTGTTGTATTAACAAATGTTATTATTTTTCAGCTTGTTCAAGTCTGAAATACATTAACTTACTTCCTCCATCAGAATTACGGCAGTGTATGAGCATGGGCGTGGTCCAGGGCATGTAATCACAGAGCTTTGAAATCTTCACGAAGTAAAATAGTAAGATTAAACAAGAACTTACCAGTTTGAAGTTTGATCTTTATTTTATGAGGCGTTGCGATGAGGGATTTTGTGCCCTCCGCTCCCAACCCTCTATCATAAGTTCAACTGGTGTAGTCAAATTTTAATCTTACTATCTTTAGTTTTGTGATCTGTGATTCCACACCGCTGCTTTGAAGAATGTTTCGCATGCGTGCCTGGCGGGGTCTTCACAAAATCCCTCATCGCAACTCCTCATAAAATAAAGATCAAACTTCAAACTGGTAAGTTCTTGTTTAATCTTACTACTTTATGCCTTTAATTAACCATATTAAACATCAGTTTACTAAATGGTCATCAATGTCCTTATCCCTAATTGACCGAATCAATGCTATTAAAATGGTCATTTTACCTAAATTTCTGTATTTATTTCAGACGATACCAATTTTTACTGCCAAATCTTTCTTTGACATTATAGACTCCAAAATGTCTTCATATATGTGGCAGAATAAAAATCCCAGACTAGGTAAAAAACATTTACAGAAATTAAAAAAAATGGCGGTTTGGCATTGCCGAACCTTAGATTTTCGTATTGGGCAGTCAATGTTCGTTATTTAATATTTTGGACAAAAGATTTAGAAGATACCCAATGCCCAGGATGGATAAACCTTGAACGTGATTCCTTACAAGGGCTATCATTGGCTTCTATACTAGGCCTTTCACAATGACGAGTCTGAATAAATACGACTAACTCAACAATAAGACATAATAAGAATATGGTTTCAATTTCATAAGTTTTTTGGACTAAATGATTTTATCTTATCGAATCCAATTTTTTTCTTTCAACAATTACTGATCATAGAAGCATAGAAACGTAGAAAATAGGTGCAGGTGTAGGCCATTTGGCCCTTCGAGCCTGCACCACCATTCAATATGATCATGGCTGATCATCCAACTCAGTATCCTGTATCTGCCTTCTCTCCATACCCCCTGATCCCATTAGCCACAAGAGCCACATCTAACTCCCTCTTAAATATAGCCAACTAACTGGCCTCAACTACCTTCTGTGGCAGAGAATTCCACAGATTCACCACTCTCTGTGTGAAAAATGATTTCTCATCTCGGTCCTTAAACAGTGACCCCTTGTCCTGGACTTCCCCAACATCGGGAACAATCTTATAACCATATAACCATATAACAATTACAGCACGGAAACAGGCCTTCTTGGCCCTTCCAGTCCGTGCCAACCATTTACTTTCCCCTAGTCCCATCTACCTGCACTCAGACCATACCCGTCCATTCCCTTCCCGTCCATATACCTATCCACTTTACTTTTAAATGTTAAAATCGATCCTGCCGCCACCACTTCTGCTGGAAGATCATTCCACACAGCCACCATTCTCTGAGTAAAGAAGTTACCCCTCATGTTACCCCTAAACTCCTGTCCATTAATTCTCATGTCATGCCCTCTTGTTTGAATCTTCCCTACCCTCAATGGGAAAAGCTTATCCACGTCAACTCTGTCTATTCCTTTCATCATTTTAAAGACCTCAATCAAGTCCCCCTTAACCTTCTGCACTCCAAAGAATAAAGACCTAACTTGTTCAACCTTTCTCTGTAACTTAGTTGCTGGAACCCAGGCAACATTCTAGTAAATCTCCTCTGTACTCTCTCTACTTCCTGCATCTAGCCTGTCCAACCCCTTAAGAATTTTGTAAGTCTCTGTGAAATCACCCCTCAATCTTCTACATTCCAGCGAGTACAAGCCGAGTCTATCCAGTCTTTCTTCATATGGAAGTCCTGCCATCCCAGGAATCAGTCTGGTGAACCTTCTCTGTACTCCCTTTATGGCAAGAATGTCTTTCCTCAGATTAGGAGACAAAACTGTACGCAAGACTCCAGGTGTGGCCTCACCATGACCCTGTACAACTGCAGTAGAACCTCGGGGGTTACACAAAAAGCTGGAGAAACTCAGCGGGTGCACCTAAGAAGGCATCTAAGGAGCGAAGGAGATAGGTGACATTTCGGGTCGAGACCCTTCTTCAGACTGGTCAGATATCAGGGAAACTAGAGATATAGACAGTGAGGTGGAGAGATTAAGAACAATGAATGAAAGATATGCAAAAAAGTATCGATGATAAAGGAAACGGGCCATTGTAAGCTGTTTGTAGTGTGAAAATGAAAAACTAGTGCGACTTGGGTGGGGGAGAGACAGAGAGGGAAGGAATGCCAGGGCCCAGAGGGCTGAGGGAGAGGTGGGAAGGGGAGGAGGCAGCCAGGGTTAACAGAATTGAGAAAATTCAATGTTTAAGCCCAGAGGATGCAGACTCCCCAAACGGAATAAGAGGTGCTGTTCCTCCAACTTGCAGTGTTGCTCACTCTGGCCGTGGAGGAGGCCCAGGACCGAGAGGTTGGATACAGAATGGGATGGGGAGTTGAAGTGCTGAGCCACCGGGAGGTCGGGTTGGTTATTGCGGACCGAGCGGAGGTGTTCGGCCAAACGATCGCCAAGCCTCCGCTTTGTCTCACTGATATAGATCAGCTGGCATCTGGAGCAATGGATGCAGTAGATGAGGTTGGAGGAGGTGCAGGTGAACCTCTGTCGGACTTGGAAGGACTGCTTGGGTCCCTGAAAGGAGTGGATGGGGGAGGTGAAAGGACAATTGTAGCATCTCTTGTGGTTGCAAGGGAAAGTACCCGGGGAAGGGGTGGAGCGGAAGGGAAGAATTGACAAGGGAGTTGCGGAGGGAGCAATCTTTGCGGAAGGCAGAGAGGGGGGGAGATGGGAAGAAGTGGCGAGTGGAGGGGTCACGTTGGAGGTGGCGAAACTGGCGGAGGACTATCTGTTGTATGTGCCAGCTGGTGGTGTGAAAGGTGAGGACCAGGGGGGACTCTGCCCTTGTTGTGAGTGGGGGAATGGGGAGTGAACCTCCCTACTCTTGTACTCAAATCCTTTTGCTATGAATGCCAATACACCATTCGCTTTCTTCTCTGCCTGCTGCACCTACTTTCAATGACTGGTGTACCATGACACCCAGGTCTCGTTGCATCTCCCCTTTTCCTAATCGGTCACCATTCAAATAATAGTCTACTTTCCTGTTTTTGCCACCAAAGTAAATAACCTCACATTTATCCACATTATACTGCATCTGCCATGAATTTGCCCACTCGCCCAGCCTATCCAAGTCACCTTGCAGCCTCCTAGCATCCTCATCACAGCTAACACTGCCCCCCAGCTTTGTGTAATCCGCAAACTTCGAGATGTTGCATTTAATTCCCTCGTCCAAATCATTAATATATATTGTAAATAGCTGGGGTCCCAGCACTGAGCCTTGCGGCACCCCACTAGTCACTGCCTGCCATCCTGAAAAGGACCCGTTCACTCCTACTCTTTGCTTCCTGTCTGCCAGCCAGTTCTCTATTCACATCAATACTGAACCCCCAATACCGTATACTTTAAGTTTGTATACTAATCTCTTGTGTGGGACCTTGTTGAAAGCCTTCTGAAAGCCCAGATATAACACATCCACTGCTTCTCCCTTATCCACTCTACTAATTACATCCTCAAAAAATTCAATAAGATTCGTCAGACATGATTTACCTTTCATAAATCCATGCTGACTTTGTCCAATGATTTCACCACTTTCCAAATGCGCTGCTATTCCATCTTTAATAACTGACTTTAGCAGTTTCCCCACTACCAATGTTAGACTAACTGGTCTTTAATTCCCCTTTTTCTCTCTCCCTCCTTTTTAAAAAAGTGGGGTTACATCAGGAACTACTCAAGAATCTAAAGAGTTTTGAAAAATTATCACTAAGGCATCCACTATTTCTGGGGCTACTTCCTTAAGTACCCTGGGATGCAGCCTATCTGGCCCTGGGGATTTATCAGCCTGTAATCAATTCAATTTACCTAACAGCACTTTCCAGCTAACCTGGATTTCACTCAGTTCTTCCATCACATTTGACCCGCGATCCCCTGCTATTTCCGGCAAATTATCTATGTGTTCCTTAGTGAAGACAGAACCAAAGTAGTTATTCAATTGGTCTGCCATGTCCTTGTAACCCATGTTGAATTGACCTGTTTCTGACTGCAAGGGACCTACATTTGTTTTAACTAATCTTCTTCGCTTCACATATCGATAAAACTTTTTGCAGTCAGTTTTTATGTTTCCTGCCAGTTTTCTTTCATAATCCATTTTCCCTTTCCTAATTAAGCCCTTTGTCCTTCTCTGTTGGACTCTGAATTTCTCGCAGTCCTCTGGTAGGCTGTTTTCTCTGGCTAATTTGTACGCTTCATCTTTTGCTTTGATACTATTCCTGATTTCCCTTGTTATCCACAGATGCACTAACTTCCCTGATTTATTATTTTGCCATACTGGGATGAACAATTGTTGTAGTTCATCCATGCAGTCTTTAAAATGTCTTCCATTGCATATCCACCGTCAACCCTTCAAGAATCAACTGCCACTCTATCTTAGCCAATTCACGTCTCATACACTCAAAGTTACCTTTCTTTAAGTTCAGGACCCATGTTTCTGAATTAACAATGTCACTCTCCATCCTAATGAAGAACTCAACCATATTATGGTCACTCTTGCCCAAGGGACCACGCACAACAAGGTTGCTAACTAACCCTTCCTCATTACTCAATACCTAGTCTAGAATAGCCTGCTCTCTCGTTGGTTCCTCTACATGTTGGTTTAGAAAACTATCCCACATGCATTCCAAGAAATCCTCTTCCTCAGCACCCCTGCCAATTTGATTCACCCAATCTATATGTAGATTGAAGTCACCTATTATAACGGTTTTACTTTTGTTGCACGCATTTCTAATTTCCTGTTTGATGCCATCCCCAACTCCACTACTACTGTTAAGTGGCCTGTACACAACACCAACTAGTGTTTTCTGCCCCTTAGTGTTTTGCAGCTCCACCCGTATCAATTCCACATCCTCCAAGCTAATGTCCTTCCTTTCTATTGCGTTAATCGCCTCTCTAACCAGCAAAGCTACCCCACCTCCTTTTCCTCTCTGTCTATCCCACCTGAATATTGAATATCCCTGGATGTTCAGCTCCCAGCCTTGGTCACCCAGGAGCCATGTCTCCGTGATCCCAACAATATCATAATCATTAATAGCTATCTGCACATTCAACTCATCCACCTTGTTACGAATGCTCCTTGCATTGAGACAAAGCCTTCAGGCTTGTTTTTACAACGCTTTTGCTCCTTTTACAATTATGTTGAAAGGTGATCCTTTTTGATTTTTGCCCTGGATTTATCTGCCTGCCACTTTTACTTTACACCTTGCTACCTATTGCTTCTATCCTCATTTTACGCCACTCTGTCTCTCTGCTCACACATTTAAAAAAACCCACCACCTCTTATTCTCTGTTTATTATTTTTTTCTTCTTTCCCCCCTACGTGTTGCTTCTGACTGCTTCCCTTCTCTGCCTCCTGCCTCACACACAGTCTACTTGCTTTCTCTATTTGAGTCCCTCCCCCCCAACCGATCTAGTTTAAAGTCTCCCCAGTAGCCTTTGCAAATCTCCCCGCCAGGATATTGGTTCCCCTCGGGTTCAAGTGCGACCCGTCCTTTTTGTTCAGGTCACACCTTCCCCAAAATAGGTCCCAATGATCCAGAAACTTGAATCCCTGCCCTCTGGGCCTCTGTGAAAACAAGCCCCATGATCGAGTTTTTAAACTTACAGCTCGGACGTCGCTCCTCCCACTGCAACCACTCCTGGGCCTCTGTGGAAACAAGCCCCGCGATCGAGTTTTTAAACTTACAGCTCGGACATTGCTCCTCCCACTGCAAACTGTGCCTCTTTTTGTCAAGTCTTTTGTCAAGTTTTGTCAAGATCAAGTCTTTTTGTTATGGAAGAGGAAGGGTTTAGTAGCTTTTCGTGTTCTTGCAGGGTTGATTTATGTCTTTCGAGCAACTCTCCAATAAATATAACTTACCTAATTCACATTTTTTTAGATATTTACAAATTAGATACTTCTTGAAAGCTACTCTACCCCTTTTTCCGCTACCACATCAAACAAAAATTTTGGAAAATGTTTTATAGTTGAACCAGTATCAGAAAGGATTAATAACGACTATTTATGTTGATTTTGAAATTATAAATAGATACATTTGATAAAATTAAGAATGACTGGGAAAGAGAACTCCAAACTTCTTTATCCATAGAGAAATGGGAGAGGATTCTTCAATTAGTCAATACCTCTTCAATGTGTGCAAGACACGCTTTGAGGGTTTGAAGAAGGGTCTCGACCCAAAACGTGGCCTATCTCCTTTGCTCCTTAGATGCTGCTGCACCCGCTGAGTTTCTCCAGTCTTTTGTGTACCCTTGATACAATTCAACTTGGCTCGTTTTTATGGTCATATGAACCCTACCTGTGACAGATAGGTAACTCTGAAGTGTAACCTGTAACTCTGAAGTGGCCTCACTGACCCATATGTTTTGGTCCTGCCCACATTTGGAAAAATATTGGAAAGACATTTTTGATACTATTTCTGTAGTCTTAGGTATTGATTTACAACCTCATCCTATTACTGCAATTTTTGGGCTACCAATGTTAGATTCTATTCATTTGTCCCGCTCCGCACATCGGCTGATAGTTTTTATAATTGGGTAAAATCAATTTCACTTCTATATGGTGGAACGGACTTGACATCATACAGACTTAAATTGTTGAAACTTTTAGTTCAGATTTTGTTTTGCTTTGTTTAGTTTTTATTTATTTATTTTATTTTTAGTTTTATTTTATTATTATTAATTTTTTAATTTATTTTTTCGTCCGCTGGTCTGGAGGGCAGCAGCTTCGGCAGCTTCGGCGCTTCGACCACCCCGGGCCGCAGAGTTTGAACCGGCCCGTTCGCGGAGCACGGTTGAGCCGCAGGACTTACCATCACCCGTTGGGGTCACAACATCTGAAGCCTGGATCGCCTCGGCGCAGAGGGAGAACAAAGATGGAAGAGACAGAGACTTTAAGACTTTGCCTTCCATCACAGTGAGGAGGTGTTTGGCAAACTCACTGTGGTGGATGTTAAATTAGTGTTTATTGTGTGTATCTGTCATTTAAAAGAAATATATATGTATGACTGCAGGGGAACAAAATTTTGTTCAGACCGAATGGTCTGAATGACAAATAAATTCAATTCAATTCAAAGTTTTGCTTTTTCCTGAGCTGAGAGCTCTCTTATACCTGTATTAAGGAGGCAATTAAACACACCTGAGCAATTACATTTGTCTGTGAAGCCATGTGTCCCAAACATTATGGTGCCCAGAAATGGAGGGACTATGCATAAACACAGCTGTAATTTCTACATGGTGAAACCAAAATGTATAAAAATGGCCTTTAATACAATCTGACAATGTGCACTTTAACCACATGTGATTTTCTTTCTATTACAAATCTCAAATTGTGGAGTACAGAGGCAAATAAATAAATGATAGGTCTTTGTCCCAAACATTATGGATGGCATTGTAGATAGATTCTTGATTACTACGAGTGTCGGGGGTTATGTGTAGAAGGCACGAGAATGGGGTTAGGAGGGAGAGACAGATGTCATAATTGAATGGTGTAGACTAGATGGGCCGAATGGCTCATTTCACTTATGCCCTTATGGATACATACATTTCTCAACACATTGCACTAATGATCAAAAGGAACCAAAAGTTGAAATATATCTTGAATGAAATATTGAACGAATGCAAATGTTGTTTTAATAATATATTCTGAGTAGAAATGTAATTACAGTTATAAAATTGGGAAACGTTACCTGGTTAGATTCTACTAGACTAAGTGGGACCAGTTGGGTCCCAGTCACACAGGAGGCCTGGTCCCCCAAAGCCGACAGCTTTTGCCTCTTCGTCGAGGTCTTTTACCTGTTTGGGCAGGTTGTCCCCAAACAACAGAGTAGGCGGCTGTGCACTGCTGGTTCTACGCAACCCCGCGAACTTTGGGATTAATGTAGGTCGGATGACACTCTTCCTGAAACAGTCGATCTCAAATTGTACATTACAGAAGAGTGCCAGGGAATCCTGTTGCTCCTCCAACATATCTTTCCCATCTACTGACCTGGCAAAAGCTGTAATACCAGAGGCCAGTAGTTTCAGGACTTTCTGCATTTTAACTTCCTAATGCCAGCACTGATGTTTCCCCAGATGGGGTTATTTACCGCAGGCACGTTGAGGGAGATACAGTTTTCTGGAGCTAGATATTTGGCTGCCGTGTCGTTTATAGCCTGTTCTGGTAGCTGATGAGTTGTCAGGTAATTTATACTGGCTGCCAGCTGTGGCTGCAATGGCAGTCCCTTCTGTGAGGGCATCGCAAACTTGGACACCATCCCGAGTAGCTCCTCTTCTTGCACCCGTAGCATGTTGAATTCTTCTGCCAAATCCCCCTCTTCAGAGTCAGCCCAGATCTGACTCCTTATGCTCCCCTGCAAAGAGGGTGAGACATTTGGCAGCCCTGTAAAGGGTGCTGCCGTGGGTCTGCTAGGAGACCCACGGTGACCAGACTCCTGCTGGAGTAGGTCACGTTGGAGCAATTGCTCCACCATCTGCTCCATGCGGGATAATCGATCGCCGTCGCTTTCCGTGGGCGGTGGGTCTTCCAGCCCGGATCCTGCTGAGTCAACGGGCTTGTCCGACTTTCTGGTGGCTTTGCCGCCAGTCCGAGGTGCTCCTGCGGGCTGTTGCTGCGTCAAATCGGGGGCTGCCGTTTGAACAATGAACAGCTCTGGAGAAGTCGGTTGCTGCTGACTGCCCACGTGCCCGCGGTCCTCCGCAGTCAGTCTCGAAGCGGCCCGTTTGGACTTGGTTCGTGACTTGTCCATGGTGGGGTACTCTGTAACAAAAAGCCCAACAGAGTGCCTGCAAAACGACCTCAGGATAATAAATACTCACCTGTAGGCCCGTTTTAAACTTACCAGTGGAGGAGCAACCTTCCTCCCTGCTTGCCGCTTCGCAATGCGTTCGACGATATGTCGCACATGCGTGCAGGCGGGGTCTTCACGTAGTCACTCATGTGACTCCGAAGTAAAATATAAATACCCTTGATACATTGCAATCCAGTTGTAGTAATCCATGTTCTTTGCTACAACAAGAATGTGATACTAAGATGGAAATGGAAATTGGGATATAATGCTGAGACTCTATAAGACACTGGTCAGGCCGCATTTGGAGTATAGTGCGCAATTTTGGGCACCATATCTGAGGAAGGATGTGCTGGCTCTGGAGACGGTTACAGAAAACGATTCCAGGAATGAGTGGGTGAACTTTTGATGAGCGTTTGATGGCACTGGGCCTGTACTCACTGGAGTTTAGAAGGGCGAGTACAGGCCTGAATGAAACTTACCGGATAGTGAAAGGCTTGGGTAGAGTGAATGTGGAGAGGATGTTTCCACTAGTGGGACTAGAGGTCACAGCCTCAGAATTAAAGGATGCTCCTTTAGGAAGGAGATGAGGAGGAATTTCTTTAGTCGGAGGGTGGTGAATCTGTGGAATTCTTTGTTTCAGAAGGCTGTGGAGGCCATCAATTGATATTTTTAAGGCAGAGATACAGTGCCCTCCATAATGTTTGAGACAAAGACCTATAATTTATTTATTTGCCTCTGTACTCCACAATATGAGATTTTAAATAGAAAACGTCACATGTGGTTAAAGTACACAGATTTTATTAAAGGGTGTTTTTATACATTTTGGCTTCACCATGTAGAAATTACAGCTGTGTTTATACAGTCCCCCCATTTCAGGGCACCATAATGTTTGGGACACAGCAATGTTATGTAAAGGGAAGTAGTCATGTTTGGTATTTTGTCGCATATCCTTGACAGCTTGAAGTCTGCGATCCATGGGCATCATCAGTTGCTGTGTGTCTTCTCTGGTGATGTGCTGCCAGGCCTGTATTGCAGCGATCTTTAGCTTATCCTTGTTTTGGGGGCTAGTCCCCCTCAGCTTTCTCTTCAGCATATAAAAGGCATGCTCAATTGGGTTCAGATCAGGTGATTAACTTGGCCACTCAAGAATTTACCATTTTTTAGCTTTGAAAATCTCCGTTGTTGCTTTAGCAGTATGTTTGGGCTCATTGTCTTGCTGCAGAATGAACCGCCGGCCAATGAGTTTTGAGGCATTTGTTTGAACTTGATCAGATAGGATGTGTCTATACACTTCAGAATTCATTATGCTACTACCATCAGCAGTTGTATCATCAATGAAGATAAATGACCCAGTACCTTCACAGCCATACATTCCCAGCCCATAACACCCCCACCACCGTGTTTAACAGATGAGGTAGTATGCTTTGGATCTTGGGCAGTTCCTTCTCTCCTCCATACTTTACTCTTGACATCACTCTGATATAAGTTAATCTTCGTCTCATCTGTCCACAAGACCTGTTTTCTAGAACTGTGCCATCAGACTCATGAATGCCATGTAATGGGCTGCCACAATTGTCTATTTTATCCTTTTATTAATTTTATCCTTCTGTTTATTATCGTGTTGCACGGGGAGCCAAATGCAACGGAATTTCGTTTGGAATTGCATATATCGATGTATTTCTAAATGACAATAAAGTTTGTTTGACTTTGAACTGTGGTTGCTCTTTTAAGTATTTCTTGGCAAACTGTAACCTGGCCATCCTATTTTTGCGGCTAACCAGTGGTTTGCATCTTGCAGTGTAGCCTCTCTATCTCTGTTCATGAAGTCTTCTGTGGACAGTGGTCATTGACAAATCCACACCTGACTCCTGAAGAGTGTTTCTGATTTGTCAAACACATGTTTGGGGATTTTTCTTTATTATAAAGAGAATTCTTCTATCATCAGCTGTGGAGGTCTTCCTTGGCCTGCCAGTCAGCTTGCGATTAGTAAGCTCACTAGTGCTCTCTTTATTCTTAATGATGTTCCAAATAGTTGATTTTGGTAAGTTTAAGGTTTGGCTGATGTGTCCAACAGTTTTATACTTGTTTCTCAGTCTCATAATGCCTTCTTTGACTTTCATTGGCACAACTTTGGTCCTCATGTTGATAAACAGCAATAAAAGTTTCCAAAGGTGATGCCATCGGGTGGCGCCATCAAGTGTGGCAGCCTCGCCAGCAGATGTCCATCCTTTCACCCTTTTTTGTCCATCCTTTATTTTTAGTAGGTCAAAAAGTATGTTCTAAAGGTTTCTTAGTCTTTTTTACATGGGGGATGGGGTGGGAGGGGGGGAATAGGGGGAAACCGTGTCCCAGTCACTTACCTGGACAAGATACGTATTTTCTCCGAGACGCATCTTCGCCCCCCCCCCCTCACGGCCTACCAACTGGATGGCGCGGCCTTTCCTGCCGGAGAACGGCCAGAGCTTCAGCCACGGGCGCAGCGCTGAATTCCATTGCGGAGCGGGTGGGCGATGCCTTGTCGGGGATCGCCCGTGTTGGAGCTCTGGAATGTTGGGCCTGCTGATTAACATCGTGGAGCTGTGGTTTACGGAGCTTCTAGCCACAGGCGGCGCTGACTTTAACATCGCGGAAGCCTGGGATCTTTTGCCGAGGGTTGCCAGTGTTGAATCTCCGCCCAGCTCAGCTTGTGGACTCGGAAGCTGCGGTCTCCAGTATGAAGTGGCCGAGTCGGAAACACCAAGCCGCTGAGTGTGTTCTTCCGTTCCGACGTCGGAGCTCCGATCATCCCAGCGAGAGGCCCTGAACATCGGCGACTGCGGAGATGTCAAAGGCACCGACCATGGGTGAACAAAGAGGAAGATGACTGAACTTGATTGCCTTTCCTCACAATGGGAAACGTTGATTCCGTTGTGGGGGATGTTCATGTTAAATTCTATAGTGCATTGTGTTATTTTTATTCGTATGGCTGCATGGTAACTCAAATATCACTGTACCAATTGGTGCATGTGACAATAAATGTAATTTGAACCGGAACTTAGAAAGACGAGGTGCTGAGAACTCTCTTATGCCTGTATTAAGGAGGCAATTAAACACACCTGAGCAATTACATTTGCCTGTGAAGCTATGTGTCCCAAACATTATGGTGCCCAGAAATGGAGGGACTATGCATAAACACAGCTGTAATTTCTACATGGTGAAACCAAAATGTATAAAAATGGCCTTTAATACAATCTGACAACGTGCACTTTAACCACATGTGATTTTCTTTCTATTACAAATCTCAAATTGTGGAGGCAAATAAATAAATGATGGGTCTTTGTCCCAAACATTATGGAGGGCATTGTAGATAGATTCTTGCTTACTACGAGTGTCAGGGGTTATGTGTAGAAGGCACGAGAATGGGGTTAGGAGGGAGAGACAGATGTCATAATTGTATGGTGTAGATTAGATGGGCTGAATGGCTCATATCACTTATGCCCTTACAGATACATACACTTTTTTCAAGCATTTTTGAATTTTTTTAAACTTCTCAACACATTGCACTAATGATCAAAAGGAACCAAAAGTTGAAATATATCTTGAATGAACTCATATTGAATGAACGCAAATGTTGTTTTAATAACATATTCTGAGTAGAAATGGAATCACAGTTATAAAATTGTGAAATGGTACCTGGTTAGATTCTACTAGACTCAGTGGGACCAGTTGGGTCCCAGTCACACGGGAGGCCTGGTCCCCCAAAGCAACCTGTTCCTCACTGCAATATTCCACCATGGTGTGGGAGAGGGCGTGTTGTGGGGGAGGTGGTGTGGGGGAGGGGGGTTGGTGTGGGGGAGGGGGAGATGGCGAGGAGGGGTGGTGTGGGGGAAGAAAGGTAGGGTGGGGGAGGGGTGGCGTGCGGGAAGGGGTGGTGTGCGGTAGGTTGCTGGTGTGGGGGAGGGGGGGTGATGTGGGGAAGGGGTTGATGTGGGGGAGGTGGCGTAGTGTGGGGGAGGGGGGAGTGCGGAGGAGGGGGGGGTAGTGTGGGAGAGGGGTGGTGTGGGGAAGGGGGTGATGTGGGGGAGGGGTTGTTGTGGGGGAGGGGGGTGTGGGGGAGGGGGGTGTGGGGGAGGTGTTGTTGTGGGGGTGCGGGGGGGTGTGCGGCACGGGTGGTGGTGTGGTGTGGGGGGTGGGGGGAAGGGGGGAGGAAAGTGGGAGGGGTAAAGGGGTGGTGTAGGTGTGTGGGGGCGAGGGGGGGGGGTGTGTGGGGAGGAGGGGGGAGGGGGGGGAGGGGGAAGGAGGAGGGAGAATGGGGGGGTGTGGGGGGGAAGGGGGGGTGTGTTGGGGGGAGGGACTCCACTCAGCCGCCACCGGCCGCGGCACCACGCAGCACCTCCCAAATCAACACAGCAGCTTTCCCGACTCCACTCTTGCGGACTCAATCAGCACGGCTTGTTTACTCAGCCCCCGCTTGCAGAGCACAGCCCCCGCATGCATTCCGCTTCAGCTTTATTCTCCCCGTCGGACAGCAGCTGCCGGAAGGGGCATTACCTTCATGGTGAGAAGACCAATCTGCTGATTTCACGATTTTTTAAACCTTCATAACTTTTCTAATATTTAACCGATTGGAACAAAATTTGATGGCTTGGAGCAGAGGAGAACGGTGAGTAAGGTGGTGAAAAAATCATAGTGATATACGGTAGCGTTTTTGCGCAAATTTAAATACAATGCAGACCGGAAGTGGTCAAGATGAGAGTTTCAATAATAGTATAGATAGATAGATAGATAGATATACTTGGCCATTTTTGGAAGGCATTAAGATCCCTTTATTATACCCTGAATCTCATTGACATTGGAGCTTCAGTTGCGATCCCTGTCACCCTGATAATATCCTCCATCCCACATCTCAGAAATAATTAGATATGTTGGTTGCCTTTTAATTTTTTTCTCTTCAATCTGTACATCTGATTTAGAAATGCTTATTTACTTTACATTTTGTTCATTAATGCACGTTGCCATTCAGTTTTTTTCTTGGTTCAAATTTGTAACTTTTCTCCTCATTCACCAGAATGTGGCCACATGCAGATTGGATGAACAGCACCTCATGTTCCACCTGGGTTGCTTTGTCTACCAATGGTATAAAGATTGAACTGACCAATTTCAAGTAATACCCCCTCCTCCCACCCCCCGCCACCTTCACCCCCTCTACCCCAGCGTGGCACATACATTTCCCCACCACCCCAGTCACCCTGCTCCATTCCGCTCTTCTGCATGTGCATCTTCCAACCCTGAGCCCCAATGGCCCTCTCCCCCTCTTTCCCTTCCCCTCTGTCCTCCTCTACCTATATCCCTTCCATCCGCTTCACATTTTACAACTCGTCTTATTTCCTTATCTGACCCCCTTTTCATATCCAGCCTTTGTCACTTACTCCACCCATTTGCCAATCATCCCCACCTCACCTTTATCCACCGATCACATGCCAGGCTTTGCCTCACCCCTACCTCCCCCACTCCAATCATTCTGAAGAGTCCCAATCTGAAATGTCTTCCCTCCACAGATACTGACTGGTCCGCTGAGTTCCTACAGCACTTTGCATTTTGCTCAAGATTCCAGCATCTGCAGTTTCTTGTGCTGACATAGAAACATAGAAAATAGGTGCAGGGTTAGGCCATTCAGCCCTTCGAGCCAGCACCGCCATTCAATATGATTCCTCATCTCAGTCCTGAAACGCCTACCCCTTATTCTAAAACGGTTACCTCGGGTTCTGGACTTCCCCAACTTAGGGAACATTTTTCCTGCATCTAGCCTGTCCAATCCCTTAAGAATGTTATATGTTTCTATAAGAGACATTACCATTATTAACATTACCACATTGCTGCATATTTTTGAGCCGCTAAGTTTGCAACACTAGAGTAACACTAAATACAACAGACTGGCAGTAGTATTAACACTACCTTGACATTATTACTTACGTTTTTTTAAGATAATACAAGAGCAAAATCGTTTATTTCTTAGTGGCCACTAGATGGGAGTCTATGTGCTCGTTTTGGAATTTTATTAGAACCAACTCGCATGTGACTAGCACTTGGAAACACATTTTCTGAGTTATTGGGCTTGGCATCATTTTGTATTCGTATCCAACAAGCATTCTCTGTGAAATGTTTCTTTTCCTGATGTGTTATATTGACCTACACGTTTTCAACGCCTCCATCCTTTTCCCATGCTGCAACATTTTTCAAACATTTTCATATTTTGACAATGCACAATGAATGTTTTGCCTACCTCGAGCGTAACCGTTTATTTGTGAACTACAACTCATTAAAGGCAAACTATTGGAAATACTGAATTTATTCTCAGGCAGGCAACATAAAGCTTGCAGTTGCACGGAAATAAACCAGGGTGTGAGACACATACAATGCCATCAAATAATTGTTAGATACATGATGGGAAGCAAGTGAAACATTGTAGATCACCTATAACCACGCCGCTAACATCTCCCCGTGTCATTCCTGTGGTTTATTGACTTAAATATCCATATTTCCCTCCGCGTACAAAAAAAACTGCACATTCATCATTGCTGGGAGTCTCTCTGACCCCGGAACTCGTGCCGCTTGTCAGAAAGTTTTCGAGCTGGAGGTGGACTGAGCTCACCGCGTTTATTTGTGTTTTATTATTCATTGCTTGGATGAACCTCTCGGTCACGCCAGCCAAAGGTTGTCGTAGTAAATCACCCACACGCTGGGCTGGGGCTGCGTGTTGTTCTTGGCTCTCGGAGTCAAGGAGCAGTGCAAACAGAGGCCGTTTCAGAACTATAACTGCGGGGCTTGAGCATTTTAACGCGCTTCCGATAACTTGCCCACTCAGATACATTGTCGGATCATTTTCATTCTCGCCTCATTCCAAGAAACGTATGTCAACAACTTTTAAGCTTATTCGTCACACATAAGCATCTGAATCAATGTAAAATACCACACACGGTGGATTAGTTTTGTGGAGAGATTGATTGATTCAATTGATTTATATTTTATTCCAACTGCAGATAACAAAATCTATCGCTCGCATTTGGAGAAGCATTTTATGTCGTAAGCATTCCAAAGTATTGCCACTGGTTGCTAGCAATCCCATTTGGTTGTGGGATGAGCATCGATTGCTGGTCCCGCCTGCCTTCCCTATATAGCCAGCGAGCAGTTGTATCACCTGACGGTTCCGCAGTTACAGCGACACTCCCGTTTAACTGCTCCTGAAGGGTTTGTTGTTCTATCTCCTCTTATCAGTCCGGGAATCGTGGTTAACCTGTGAACCTGCAGAGGGAGCAACACCACTGCTGCACAAAGTTTTCCTCATAAACCACTGCTAGTCACACACACAACACTGTTCTAAAAAACTGCCAAACTCGAACAGAGGAATTTAAAGAGCTGTGAAGGTCCGCGGTCTTCAAAGGTAATACAGATATATTTCTATGGTCCTTCAGTAAGCGATAAAAGTAATTTAAATACTGGTTGTAATTACATGTGTATCTGTGTTTTACTTGTATGTCTGTTCATTTTAACTATCTGACAATCTCTCTCTGAATATACTTAAAATATGGAAATCGATATTCATACATACAGGCTTTGAAATGTATGAAAATGCAGAAGATAACAGATATGTGGAACACTGTGTTTAAATATGGAGGGAATTTTGAAATTATCAAGTTATTGAATACATTTAAGCCAATGAATACAATGCAATATAAATCTGGAAATACACTCAACCTGTGAAAGATCTATAAACCATAAATATTTTATTTTCCACATTATTCTCTACAGCTTGTCAAGACTTGTAAAAAATGTTGTTAAATTAAACTTGAACTTGTTCCAAATGAGTGTAAAAACAAAACCCTTATGTTCTTCAAGTATTTATCAAATAATACATTCATTATAAAGCACTGTTGGAGTTTGTATTTTATTAGTGACTGCATGCTATTGTTGTTACTTAGATACAAGATGTTGCAATGGTGTTTGCTGGTCACATTTATTTTGCATGGTACATCCTCGCAAGAAACTAGTGAAACGACCACATACACGGTAAGACACCTTTAAGAATTGTGCAGACATTTAAAGAGCACAAAATACTTTAAAATGAAATCAACAACAGTATTTTAATGGCAAAACATAAATATGTAATGATCAAACTGTTTTTGTCTGCAAGGATATATTTACATTTGTGCACAAATATGCGCACACTTAATAATCTATTGGTTGTTTTTCAGCAAATTCATCGCTGGGTTAGTAAATAACAATTCTCTTAGATTTAATGGATTTTTCTCGCTATGATCTTAGGTCTTTATTCTTTGGAGCACAGAAGGTTAAGGGAGGACTTGATTGAGGTCTTTAAAATGATGAAAGGGATAGACAGAGTTAACGTGAATAAGCTTTTCCCATTGAGGGTAGGGAAGATTCAAACAAGAGGGCATGACATGAGAATTAAGGGACAGAAGTTTAGGGGTAACATGAGGGGGAACTTCTTTACTCAGAGAGTGGTGGCTGGGTGGAATGATCTTCCAGCATAAGTGGTGGAGGCAGGATCGATTTTAACATTTAAAAGTAAAGTGGATAGGTATATGGAATGGAGGGGTATGGTCTGAGTGCAGGTAGATGGGACTAGGGGAAAATAAATGGTCGGCACGGACTGGAAGGGCCGAGAAGGCCTGTTTCCGTGCTGTAATTGTTATATGGTTATATGATGCATACTTATTATTTACCAATTAATGCAAATGTGGTGCTGTACTTTGATACTCCCTCTGCCGTTATATTCCTACAGCAATGTACAGATGGTTATCAATGGGATCCTGAAAAGCAACAGTGCAGAGGTGAGATATTACTTTTAGGGAAAAACTACGATTTATTTTCCCTGTCCATTTTTCTGTGTAATTTTTACCATAAAGGCACTAATACTAATTGTGATGTACAATTTGGATTATATTTATGAATGATCAATTAGAAATCTGATGAATACATAAATAAAATTTAAAAAATTGTATCGGCAAAAAAATTGATATGGGTATTGGAAAGAAAATCATTTATCATTTCATGAAAATAATTTACAATTTTGTTTAGAAAGCCTGAATGATGCCTAGCTAATATGCTATTTGGTCAGCATCTTGAAGCAACATTCTATCTTTCCCCTATTTCTCTTTGAAAATAAATTGCTAATAAAGAATTTGAATTAATGCTCCTTGGTTATAGAAACAAATTGTCCTGCCACTCACCCAGCACTTGGATATCAATGCGTCCAAAAATTATTTGCATCTGGAAAGTTGCTTTTTTTTTCTCTGAGGGACTATCAAAGCAAATTTCTGTACCGTACAACCCAAGATGCTCATACAATAGATGCATGCACTGTTCCTCCACCACATTGCAGAACCAATATAGGAAAGCATGTAGGTCACAGATCCAGGTCAAGAATCTTGGGGAGAGCTATAAGCGCGAGAGTGAGATGGTAAATTATGGAGACTGGGACCGTGAAAGTTTGGTTGAGCATCACGTATGGTCATGATTGTCTGCTGAAGGATTCGGGCTTGTACTGAAGTCACAACAGGGGAGGTGGAGACTGAAGATAAAGGATAAGTTTTAAATTAAAGCTAGATTAAGCCTTAGCCTTAGGTTGGGTATCTGGCCAAACAGCTTCCCTTTACCTTGCTCTTAAAAGAGACTTGCATGTCTTGCAAAGACCTGGTTCTACTTGAGTGGTCTACAAGTGGCTTGTGAAAGTCACACAAACATTGCATTCCACAGTGGTGTTTTTGAACCCGTGTTTGCTCCGATTTACTAGTTCACATTTCCACCCACATTGTGGACATAGTCCTAGATAGTATTATAGAGCAATGCAGCATGGAAATAGGCTCTTCAGCTCAACTCCTCCATGCCAATCAAGTAGCCAAACTAAGCTAGTCCAACTTGCCTGCGATGGACCATATTCCTCTAAACCTTTCCTAGTAATGTGCCTATTCAAGTGTCTTTCAGGTGTTGTAATTGTACCGGCTTCTGCAACCTCCCCTGGCTGTTCATTCCATATACACACCACCCTCGGTGCGTGAAAAAGCTACCGCTTGGGTCCTGTTTTAAATCCTTTCTCTCTCATCTTAAACCTATGCCCTCTACCCTGGGCTGTGGCTATTCATCTTATCTATGACCCTTACGATTTATAATCCTCTGCAAGGTCACCTTTGGCCTCCAGGGGAAACGACCCACCCTCTCCTTATACCATCCAAACCCAGAGACTTTCCAGTTTAATGACATCCTTAATAAGTAGGACAACCAGAACTATATACAGTATCCCAAGTGTGGCTTTGCCAATGTCTTGAACATCTCCATCATGACACCCCTATTCCTTTACTCAATACCCTCAACAATGAAGAGAGGTATGCCAAATTGCTCCCCCCCCCCCCCCCCCCCCCCCATGCTGCCACAAACATGGAATGATGTACATAGGTTTCTCTGTGCTACGACATAACCCAGGGCCCTACCATTTACTGTGTATGTCCATATATCAACCATATTACCATATAACAATTGCAGCACGGAAACAGGCCTTCTCAGCCCTTCCAGTCCGTGCCGACCATTTATTTTCCCCTAGTCCCATCTACCTGCACTCAGACCATACCCCTCCATTCCCTTCCCATCCATATACCTATCCACTTTACTTTTAAATGTTAAAATCGATCCTGCCTCCACCACTTCTGCTGGAAGATCATTCCACACAGCCACCACTCTCTGTGTAAAGAAGTTCCCCCTCATGTTACCCCTAAACTTCTGTCCCTTAATTCTCATGTCATGCCCTCTTGTTTGAATCTTCCCTACCCTCAATGGGAAAAGCTTATCCACATCAACTCTGTCTATCCTTTTCATCATTTTAAATACCTCAATCAAGTCCCCACTTCTGTGCTCCAAAGAATAAAGACCTTACTTGTTCAACCTTTCTCTGTAACTTAGTTGCTGGAACCCAGGCAACATTCTAGTAAATCTCCTCTGCACTCTCTCTATTTTGTTGACATCCTTCCTATAATTAGGCAACCAAAATTGCACACCATACTCCAGAATTGGTCTCACCAATGCCTTGTACAATTTTAACATTACTTCCCTACTCCTATATTCAATGCTCTGATTTATAAAGGCCAGCACACCAAAAGCTTTCTTTACCACCCTATGCGATTCCACCTTCAGGGAACTATGTTATTCCTAGATCCTTCTGTTCCACAACATTCCTCAATTTCCTACCATTTACCATGTACGTCCTATTTTGATTTGTCCTGCCAGATGTAGCACCTCACACTTATCAGCATTAAACTCCATCTGCCATCTTTCAGCCCACTCTTCCAAATGTCCCAAATCTCTCTGTAGACTTTGAAAATCTACTTCATTATCCACAGCACCACCTATCTTAGTATCATCTGCATACCTACTTATCCAATTTTCCACCCCATCATCTAGATCATTGATGTACATAACAAACAACAGTGGACCCAACACAGATCCCTGAGGTACCCCACTGGTATCTCTCTAGCATCTCCCATTCAGCCACTGTTGAATCCATCTTGCTACTCCGCCATTAACACCCAAAGATTGAACCTTCTTAACCAACCTTCCATGGGGAACCTTGTCAAAGGCCTTACTGAAATCCATATAGACAACATCCACTGCTTTACCCTCATCAATTTCCCTAGTAACCTCTTCAAAAAATTCAAAAAGGTTTGTCAAACATGACCTTCCAGGCACAGAATCCATGTTGACTGTTCTTGATCAGACCCTGTTTATCCAGATGCTTATATATATTATCTCTAACTATCCTTTCCATTCATTTGCCCACCACTGACATCAAATTAACAGGTCTATAATTGCTAGGTTTATTCTTTGAACCCTTTTTAAACAATGGAACAACATGCGCAGTACGCCAATCCTCCGGCACTATTCCAGTTTCTAATGACATTTGAAATATTTCTGTCATAGCCCCTGCTATTTCTACACTAACTTCCCTCAATGTCCTAGGGAATATCCTGTCAGGACCTGGAGATTTATCCACTTTTATATGTTTCAAAAGTGTCAGTACTTCTTCCTCTTTGAATCTCATAGTTTCCATAGCTACTCTACTTTTTTCCCTTACCTCACATAGTTCAATATCCTTCTCCTTGGTGAATACCAAAGAAAATAAATTGTTCAATATCTCCCCCATCTCTTTTGGCTCTGCAGATAGCTGTCCATTCTGGCTCTCTAATGGTCCAATTTTATCCCTCGTTATCCTTTTGCTATTAATATAGCTGCAGAAACCCTTTGGATTTACTTTCACCTTTCTTGCAAAAGTAACCTCATATCTTCCTTTAGCTTTTCTAGTTCTAGCTTGTCTTACCAAAATGCAACATCTCACATTTATTGGAATTAAACTCCATCTGCCACATAGAGTCATAGAGTGCTACAGTGTGGAAACAGGCCCTTTGGCCCAACTTGCCCACAACGGCCAAAATGTCCCAGCTACACTTGTCCCATCTGTCAGCCTTTGGTCCATATCCCTCCAAACCTATCCTATCCATGTATTAGGACCTTAGCCCATTGGCCCAGTTGATCAAGATCTAGTTGTGATTACAGATTTAATTCTTCACTGTCTTCTTCCAATTTTCAATCACAAATTTTATTTCAACTGCAAACTTACTAACTATTTACATCCACATTAATATTGTAAACAGTGAACCCAGTATCATTCCCTGTGGCACACTACTTGTTACAGATCTTCAGTCTGAAAAACAACCATCGACCACCACCCTTTAATCCTACCTTCAATGAAATTGTGTGTGCAATTGACTAGCTCATCCTGGATCCCATGTGATCTAAACTTCCTTCCCAGCTTTGAACACAGTACCTGGTCAAAGACCTTGCTAAAGTTCATGTAGACAACGTACTACCTCATCAATAATCTTGGCTACCTCTTCGAAGAACGTAGAAAAACTTGGGAGACGCAATTTCTCATGCACAAAGCAATGCGAATCATCCCTAATCACTCTTTGCCTTGCAACCTTCACGTGGTCCGCCCTGTTTCAATGAATGCAATCAACCTGCCGTGCATAATCAAATAAGATCAAATAGAACAAGTTGTCCTACAACTTTTGGCTGTTCATGCCATACGCAATAAGAAGACATACGCACTCTTACTGTTGGACTTCGGGAGTGGAGTGAACTGGGATTGTTCTTTCTGAAAGGGTTTCTGTGATTCTATGCAGCAAAATCTGATCCTTCTATTGACTTTACAAAATAGTTTTTCACATGTTTAGTGATTTAAAAAAAATTATTTTTCAGATGTTGATGAATGTGAGACTATTCCTGATGCATGCAAAGGAGAAATGAAATGCATCAACCATTATGGAGGATACTTGTGTCTGCCTAAAACAGCTATCATTATCACGAATAGTAGTGGTGAAAGTAGGAATGTTCCTTTAACCACTCTTGCGCCTGTTCATGTCCCTGTTCCTACTCGACGGCCATACTCAAATCTACCTCGCTTCCTGCAACGACGATGTCCACATGGCTTTGCACTCAATGATCAAAACCAGTGTAAAGGTAAGAGAGCAGTGTAGCAATTTGATTATAATCGGATATTTGTTGAATAGGAGTGGTGATGGTGTGCCCACTTCATTTATTGCATAATTGAACATTATTCCAATGCAACACATTCAGCTGTGAATGCTATAACATAATCATATGCAAACTGATTCCATGTTTCCCCAGAACGTGACATGCAATGTTACTGCTTTTCTTTCACTTGGCATTTTGGGAAACCTGTTACTGCTTCAGATTATTTCTTGCCAATAACAAAATTCATGAGCAATTGGTTCTCTGTGGGAATCCAGAAAGTTGCAAAGTTCAAGTATGGAAAGCAGGCAATATCACTGTCTCTCTCCTTCTAAATGTTTCTTGTATTTTTAAACAATTAAGTTACTTTCTGCACGTTATATAATGGATTGCTTTTCTATACAGCACTGTGACAAGCAGCATCTAGAGGGTTTCCAATGACCAGGAGCTTAATTGTTGATACTATTAAGTGCAGCCCTGAGGCAGAGTACCCTGTAATGTCTGACTCGCCTCCTAACTCCCCAGGTTATCCTCCAGTCAAGGCTAATGCTTCTTTACCATCTTTAGAACATAATTAAGACTTTGATGAAAGTAAAATAGAAATATAGAAAACAGGTGGTGTAGGCCATTCGGCCCTTCAATCCAGCACCTCCATTCAATATGATCATGACTGATCATCCAAAATCAGTACCCCCGTTCCTGTTTTCTCCCCATATCCCTTGATTCTGTTAGCCCTAAGAGCTATATTTGACTCCCTCTTAGGAGCTTGGATTAATACAGTTATAACAATTATGAAGAAACACACTTCAACTCTAGAAGAAGGATAGCAGACCACCCCTTGAAAATTCAAAATGTCCCACTCCATCTTAACATGGAAAACTGCACCAGTCTTTTATCATCTTTGTGTTAATTACTGGAGCGCTCTACTTCTATGCATTATTGGAGCAGCTTCATCATAAGTTCTGCAAGACAATGGTACCACCTTCTCAAGCCCCAAAGGCTGGCAATACCCACTTCAATAAAAAAATAATAATAATTGCAGGTTTGAATCTATAATCTCCTTGCCAATGTTTATGTCTTTAGTGTGTCATTGGAGCATTGAATAATCAAATCAACTTTATTCTGGATCTCATTAACATTCAAGGAAGTTTACATGCAAATCGCACACTTTCCTGGCTTCAATGGGTCCATGAGTTAACAAGCATCAACAAAAATAGAGCTTTTTTTTACAAATATACTGTTAGAACCTATAGGTAGGTTAGGCAAAGCCAAAAATGAGCTCTGAGGAGAAGGATTAAATGAAGAATTTAATGCAGCAGCCTGCAGAAAAAAAATGTCTTGTAGATTCCACAATTAAATGTTTAAGATATTTGACAAATCTACAGAAAACATGTGCACTTGCATGGAGGAGGCTGTCATTAATTTTGCACTAACTCTACAATAAGCTAATGATATTCAGCATGGAAGCAATGGAAACTCTGCTTGTAATCCCAACTGTGGTTGATGTTACAGTTTCCTTTTGAGGACAAGTCTTCTTCCCTCTGTCTTCTTCCAGTAGTGTGTCATGCAATGTATTACAAGGGAATGTTGACAATGTACTTGTCCAGGGGCAATAAAGACCCGAAGAACATATTACACCAGGCATTAGATGCATTTACAACTTGGAACAAAAGAAAATCACTGCAGAGATACACCAACACTTTAAATAGCATTAATCTTTCCTGCTGTTTAACAAATGTCCAGCAAAGGAGGATTAAAATGGCTTTGGCAACTTCCCCTTTCTGATGTCCTAGGATTATATACCAATGAACAAGAGGCTGTCATTGTGGCACGACTCAAGCAGATGGTTGAAGTGATGGGGGGGGGGGGAGGGGGGGGGGGATTAGGTTTCTTGGACCACTGGTATCCCTTCTGGGGCAAAAGTGACCTGCTCCAAGACAGACTAGTTGCATCTGACCTGGAATGGGATCAATATCCTAGCAAGAAGATATGCTAGAAGCTTCTCAGCTTCTTCTAAGCTCGTCTGGCAGGGGACCCAAAGTTGTTGTGTAACAAATAAGAAAGTCAAAGCAAATAGAGTCATGGAATCATAAGCATGGAAACAGGCACTAGCATCCATTTTTTCGTCCATGCCAACCAAGATGCTTTTTAAGCTAGTCCCATTTGTACATGTTTGCCCCCTATACCTCCAAACCTTTCCTATCCCTGCACCTGTCCAAGTGTATTTTAGATGTTGTTATTACATCTGACTCGTCTCCTTCCACTTTCAGTGTGTTACATATAATCATCAGCCAAGCTGCCCCTCAGATTCCTATTAAATATTTTCTCTCACACCTTAAACGTGCCCTCTAATTCTTGGTTTCTCTACTCTGGGGGGGAAAAAAACTCTGGGGAAAAATTCACCACATCTGTTCCCCTCATGATTTTATAATCTCTATAAGATCGCCCCTCAGCATCCTTCGCTCCAAGAAATAAAGTCTTAAACCCCTGTCTCACGGTGCGAGTTGGCCCACGAGTGACCCCGAATTTTCAATCGTGGTGATCACGTCGTGGGAACGTCGGAACTCGCACGAGCAACTTATCGACTTGTGGCGCTAACGGCAGGCACTCAGGAAACTTGTTAACTCGTGGAAAAAATCAAACATGTTTGATTTTTTCCACGAGTCAAATTAACTCTTCAAGTTAAAAATGGAAACATTTAAACTCGTTGTAGTAACGTAGTGGCCCGTGCGTTTACCTTAGTGACTCGTAAGTCTACCGTGGGAACGTTTCATAATCTGTTCGTTCGCTCCAGGAAAGACTGACCCAAAGATAGACACAAAATGCTGGAGTAACTCAGCGGACCGAGCAGCATCTCTGGAGAGAAGGAATGGAGTCGAGACCCTTCTTCAGACTTACCCGAAACGCCACCCAGTCCTTCTCTCCAGAGATGCGGCCTGTCCCACTCCAGCATTTTGTGTCTACCTTCGGCCTTTCTGCGATGATCTGCAACTTGTCCTTTATTACTGAGGCACCTGCCCCGTGGCTTCGTATTCGTCTCAATGAACGGCTGTAGGATTACACAAACAGCTGGAGAAACTCAGCGGGTGCAGCAGCATCTAAGGAGCGCAGTAGATAGGCGACGTTTCGGGTCGAGACCCTTCTTCAGACCTGCTGACCTTCTTCATGCTGCTGCACCCGCTGAGTTTCTCCAGCTTTTTGTGTAACCCTCGATTCTCCAGCATCTGCAGTTCCTTCTTTAACACGAACGGCTTTAGGACGCGGTTAAAGACCTGCCGGAGGGGCAAGTCTGGGCAGTGAGTGGGTTGTGTCCACGTGTGATGCTCCATCCACCCCCCGGGGCCGAGAGTGTGGGATTGGGAAGGAACTGCAGATGCTGGTTTGCACCGAAGATAGACACACACAAGAAAGGTCTCGACCCGAAAAGTCGCCTATCTCCTTCGTTCCTTAGATGCTGCTGCACCCGCTGAGTTTCTCCAGCTTTTTGTGTAGCCCATAGACACACACAATGCTGGAGTAACTCCGAGGGACAGGCAGCATCTCTAGAGAGATGGGATGGGTGAGATTTCGTGTCGAGACCCTACTTCAGACTTCTCCAGAGATCCCGCTGAGTTTACTCCAGTAGTTGGTGTCTATCCAGGGAGCCGGGCTTGGCCGACCCGCCGCCTCTACTTGCCGGTCAGTCCGGTGATCATCGCCCTCCGCCCGGAATGCAGCGGAGTTTTGCACCCAGTGAGTTGTCCAGCGAAGGGATGGGTGATGTTTAGATCCAAATGCTGGAGAATTTCAGCAGGTCGAGACCCTTCTGTCACCCATCCCTTCGCTCTATAGATGCTGCTGCACCCGCTGAGTTTCTCCAGAATTTTGTGTACGCTCGATTTTGCTGCATCTGCAGTTCCTTCTTTAACACTGCTGGAGTAATTCAGCGGGTCGAGATCCTTCTTCAGAAGACGAGCCCCCCCCCTCCCACCCCCAACCACCTTCCACCTCAACGTACGCCTGGGCACCAAAGCAGCTCAAGAGGCGAACCCTGAGCTCCGTCTTCCAACAATCTGAACAGCGGCTGCGGCCGGCCGGCTGCCACCCGGCATGGACTTCTCACACCCTCACACACTTACCTTCATTCACGGTTGGCTCAAGAGTAACGGGAGAGGAACTTGTTAACTCGGGAGAGTAAGTTGGAACATCGCAGCAATGACATACCCGTGGGAACTCGGTTAAACACTTGATCATAAACTTGAAATCTCGTACACTACCACGAGTCTTTCACACGGGGTACCTCGTGGGTCAACTCGCACCGTGAGACAGGGCCTTTACTCTGCCCAAGCTCTTACTACAGCTGGAATTATGGTAACATATATTCCCTGCACTCTTTCTATGTTAACACCATCTTTCCAATAGCAGTGACCAAAACTGAACACAGTACTCCAAGTGCAGCCTCACCAATAACTCTAACACAATATTCGGACCTTTATACTTAGTTTCCTGATGATGAAGCCTTCTTCACCATCCTATCTACCTGCAACAACAATTTCATGGAACTATGTACTTGTACTCCTAGATCTCTGCACACTGCAACACTACCCACGGCCCTACCATTTACTGTAAAGGTCCTGCCCTGGTTTTAATTCAGATAAGTGCAATTCAGATTGCACTTATCTGAATTAACCTCTATTGGCCATTCCTCGGCCCACTTACTCTGCTGATCAAGATCCTGATGTCATTTTTGCTAACCATCTACATACTATGACACTTTTTGTGTCATCTGCAAACTTACAAATTCATGCCTAATATTTTCTCATCCAAATCGTTGATATAAATGACACACAGCAATGGGCCCAGCAATGACCCCTGAGGTACGCCACTAGTCACAGGCCTTCAGTGTGAGAAACCACAGTCCACCAACATCCTCTGCTTCCTATAGAAACATAGAAAATAGGTGCAGGAGGAGGCCATTCAGCCCTTCGAGCCAGCACCGCCATTCAACATGATCATTGCTGATCATCCTCTATCAATAACCTGTGCCTGCCTTCTCCCCATATCCCTTGATTCCACTAGCCCCTATAGCTCTATCCAACTCTCTCTTAAATCCATCCGGTGATTTGGCCTCCACTGCCCTCTGTGGCAGGGAATTCCATAAATTCACAACACTCTGGGTAAAAAAGTTTTTTCTCAGCTCAATCTTAAATGACATCCACTTTATTCTAAGACTGTGGCCTGTGGTTCTGGACTTGCCCAACATTGGGAGCATTTTTCCTGCATCTAGCTTGTCCAGTCCTTTTATAATTTTATATGTTTCTATAAGATTCCCCCTCATCCTTCTAAACTCCAGTGAATACAAGCCTAGTCTTTTCAATCTTTCTTCATATGACAGTCCCGCCATCCCAGCGATCAATCTCGTGAACCTACGCTGCACTGCCTCAATTACAAGGATGTCCTTCCTCAAATTAGGAGACCAATACTGTACCCAATACTCCAGATGTGATCTCACCAGAGCCCTATACAACTGCAGAAGAACCTCTTTACTCCTGTACTGAAATCCTCTTGTTATGAAGGCCAACATTCCATTAGCTTTCTTCACTACCTGCTGTACCTGCACGCCAACTTTCAGTGACTGGTGTACAAGGACACCCAGGTCTCACTGTACCTCATCCTTACCTAAGCTAACGCCATTGAGATAATAATCTGCCCCCTTGTTTTTGCTGCCAAAGTGGATAACCTCACATTTATCTATATTATACTGCATCTGCCATGCATCTGCCCATTCACTCAACCTGTCCAGGTCCCCCTGCAACCTCCTAACATCCTCTCCACAGTTCACACTGCCACCCAGCTTTGTGTCATCCGCAAACTTGCTAGTGTTGCTCCTAATTCTTTCATCCAAATCATTTATTTATATATGTATATATATATATATATATGCGTGTGTGTGTGTTTATATGTATATGTGTGTGTGTATATATATATATATATGTATATGTGTGTATATATATATATATGTGTATATATATATGTGTGTATATATATATGTGTGTGTATATATATATATATATATATGTGTGTGTATATATACATATATATATACACACACATATACATATATACATATACACACATATACATATATACACATGCACACACACACGCATATATATATGTACATATATAAATAAATGATTTGGATGAAAGAATTAGGAGCAACACTAGCACTGTAATTGTTATATACACACACACATAATATATATATATATATATATATATATTTTGTGTGTGTATATAACAATTGTGGCCCCAACACTGAGCCTTGCGGCACTCCACTCGCCACTGCCTGCCATTCTGAAAAGGATCCATTCACTCCTACTCTTTGCTAACCAAATATCCATGTCGACACCCTACCCCCAATACCATGTGCTCTAATTTTAGTCACCAGTCTCCCATGCGGGACTTTATCAAAGGCTTTCTGAAAGTCTAGATACGCTACATCCACTGGCACCTCTTCATCCATTTTACTTGTCACATCCTAAAAAAACTCCAGAAGATTAGTCAAGCATGATTTCCCTTTCATAAATCCATATTGACTTGGACTAATCCTTTTACTGCTATCCAAATGCCCCATTATTACCTCTTTAATAATTGACCAGCATTTTTGCCACCACCGAAGTCAGGCTAACTGGTCTGTAATTCCCCGTTTTCTCTCTCGCTCCTTTCTTGAAAAGTGGGATAACATTAGCTATCCTCCAATCCACAGGAACTGATCCTGAATCTATTGAACATTGGAAAATGATCACCAATGCGTCCACTATTTCTAGAGCCACCTCCCTGAGGACCCTGGGATGCAGACCATCAGGCCCAGGGGATTTATCATCCTTCAGTCCCATTAGCCTACCCTATACTATTTCTCGCCTAATGAAAATTTCTTTCAGTTCCTCTACCCTCTTAGATCCCCTGTCCTCCAGTACATCTGGGAGATTGTTTGTGTTCTCCTTAGTGAAGACAGATCCGAAGTACCTATTCAACTCTTCTGCCATTTCCTTGTTGCCCATAATAATTTCACCCGTGTCTGCCTTCAAGGGACCCACATTTGACTTTGCTACTCTTTTTTCCCTTAACATATCTAAAGAAGTTTTTACTGTCCTTCTTTATATTCCTGGCCAGCTTCCCCTCGTACTTCATTGTTCAGCCCGTATTGATCGTTTTGTTTCCCCCTGTTGTCCTATGAAAGTTTCCCAATCCTCCGGCTTCCGGCTACTCTTTGCTGTGTTATACATCTTTTCTTTTAGTTTCATTCTATCCCTAACTTCTCTTGCCAGCCACAGTTGTCTCATAGTCCCCTTAGTATCTTTCTTCCTTTTTGGAATGAAATGATCCTGCGTCTTCTGGATTATGCCCAGAGGCATAACTCTCACTATCATGAGGCTAATTCTATATCAAGTCAGCTAACTCTCCCTGGATCCCATGTGATCTAATCTTGCAGAGCAACCTGTGGAATCTTATCATAGGTCTTACTGAAGTTCATGTAGACAATGGCTATGGCCTTGCTATCATTGACCTTCTTGGTTGTTTGTTCAAACTACTCCATCAAATCAATCAATCAAATATAGAAGTTAAAGCAAGCATGTCTAGTAGGCAAGCAAGGCATAGACAATATAGGAGGCAAGGAAGGTCTCATGGGCTAAACAGTATATATTTTAATGCAAGCTCTGATGAGTAGCACAGGTGAACTGTGGGCATGGATTGGCACATGGGATTGTGATTTAATAGGAAATACGGAAACATGGTTGGGGGATGGGTAGGACTGTCAGCTTAATGGTCCGGGGTACAGATGCTACAGGCATAGTAGAGGTGGGGGTAAGAGAAGAGGGGTGTTATTGTATTGATTAGAGAGAACATCACAGCAGTATTTAAAAAGGATATCACGGAGGGAGTGTCCAGTGAGGCTATGTGGGTGGAACTTGGAAGTAAGAATTTGATAAGAATTTGAGGAACAAATATGTAGGGAGAATACAGATAAGAGTAGGAATTATAGGTTTGCATTGCATGAGTAGGAATGATAGGTTTGCATTGGTAGATGACTTTAACTTCCATGACTTTAATTCACAGGAGCTGCAATTGTACTGAAGAATGAGATGGGGTAGGATTTGTTAAATGTGACTAGGAATATTTTCTGAAGCAATATGTTGATGGACCTATTAGAGAAGGGGCTACACTCAACCCCCTTATAGGAAATGAGGTCGGGATAGTGGTTGATATGTCAGTGGGAGAACACTTAATGACCAGTTCCATAATTCTATAAGTTCAAAATATGTTATAAATAAAGATAGGCCTAGTCCACAAGTTGATGTTCTAAATTGGGACAAGGACAATTTTGATCGAATTAGTTAAGAACTTGCAAAGGTTAATTGGGAAAGGCGGTTTGCAGGTAAAGGGATGAGAGTGAGACTCTTTCAAAGTGGAATGGGTGAGATTAGGGCCAGCATGCGCCCGTTTGAATGCTGGTAGAATTAGGAAACCCTGGTTTCGATGGATATTAAGGCTTTGGTCAGGGAAAAGGAGGAGACACATGTTTGGTACATGTGGCTTCTAGGATCAAGTGAATCCCTTGTGTATAAAAGACACAAATTAAATGTTGGATATGCATTGCAGATAAGGAGATTTTAAAAAATCCACAAGTATATTAAGAATAAAAGGGTTACGAGGGGGAGAGGATGTCCGCTACAGTGACCATATGAAGGATCAGTATGGTCATCCATGTGAGATTGCTGAGGTCTTCAATTAATACTTATCTGTATTTACCTTGGAGAAGGACATGGAATCTAGTATTAGCCTGAAACATATTGGTACTATCTACCTCTTTCAGAATCCTGGGGTGTAGTCCATCTGGCCCAGGTGATTTCCAACCATCAGACTTTTCAGCTTCCCCAGCAATTTCTCCTTTAATTTGTCCAATAATAGCTTCTGCCCCCTGACTCACTTGAAATTGTGGAGCATTGCTGGTGTGGTGAGGGTGCTGTGTGTCCCGTTGATGGTTTTGGTAACACAATAGTGTTTAGATCGGTAAGAGGAGATGTTTGTGCTCTTGAAGAGCATAAATAGTAAGATTAAATGAGAACTTACCAGTTTGAAGTTTGATCTTCATTTTATGAGGAAGTACGATGACGGATTACATGAAGAAGCCCGCCAGCTTGTCAACCTTGAAAGTAGTAGTGCAAAATCACAGATAACAGTTGTTGAACTGAATATAGGAAGATTGGAGAAACTCGAACTACCAGCTGACCTCTATGAGAGAGGGTTGGGAGCGGAGGGCACGTAATCCCTCATCGTAATTCCTCATAAAATAAAGATCAAACTTCAAATTGGTAAGTTCTCATTTAGTCTTACTATTTAACTTCGGAGTCACGTGAGTGACTACGTGAAGATTTCAAAGCTCCGTGATTTCAATCCGTGAACACGAGTCCATGCCACACACTGCATCAGTTGACCAAGGATGAGTGAAATTAATAATGCATCCAGACATGACATAGATTTAAAACATGCTGATGCTTTTTAATGAACAAATGATAACAATAATGACCCCTCTCATCCAGGAGGAAACTATAAAACAGAACCTAAAATAGAGTTGGCAAATACCCCTTGTCTGGCAATGGGTTTGTTATAAAACGTTTGGAAAGTTTGCTCATATGACCATCCTGCAGCCGCTAGGATATGGTCCAGCGGAACGTCCATAACCCTCACTACTGATGTTGTTGCAGCCCTGGTGGAGTGAGATTTGAAAACATCAGTGTCCACTCCTGCACAAGCCAGAACCCGTTTTAACCCGTTTATTTTGGCAAAAGAATAAATCAGGAAAGGCAGTGCATCCGTGGATAACAAGGGAAATCAGGGATAGTATCAAAACAAAAGATGAAGCATACAAATTAGTCAGAAAAAGCAGCCTAGCAGAGGACTGGGAGAAATTCAGAGTCCAACAGAGGAGGACAAAGGGCTTAATTAGGAAAGGGAAAATAGATTATGAAAGAAAACTGGCAGGGAACATAAAAACTGACTGCAAATGTTTTTTTAGCTATGTGAAGAGAAACAGGTTAGTTAAAACAAATGTAGGTCCCTTGCAGTCAGAAACTGGTGAATTGATCATGGGGAACAAGGACATGGCAGACCAATTGAATAACTACTTTGGTTCTGTCTTCACTAAGGAAGACATAAATAATCTGCTGGAAATAGCAGGGGACCGGGGGTCAAATGAGATGGAGGAACTGAGTGAAATCCAGGTTAGCCGGGAAGTGGTGTTAGGTAAATTAAAAAAAAAAAAATTAAGTTATATTGTATTAGAGGCATGTACATATAGTCCGAACCACTACAAACTTTGTTAAATGGTTACATATTAAATATCTAGGATTCCAGGGACTCCGCTACCAATGTAGCTGGGATCTTCATTTATCGGTCACATACTAACATTGACTCTAATTATTATTTTTTTAATAGATAGAAAACATAACGAAAAAGAAAAGATAATTAGAAAAATAGAATAAACTATCCATAATACAACTTGGGTCCGTAGGTAAGAAAACATAACTATTCATCTAGTCCTGGGTTCAAGCTTCCGTCAGGTATTAGCACCGACCCATTCTACCCCTTCAAATAATCTATTGACGGAGACCATATTCTAGTAAATAATTCTGGTTTGTCAATTATGACAAATCTAATTTTTTTCCAGATTTAAGGTCTCTGACATCTCCATAATTCACATTTTCATTGTGGGGGATGCGGGGTTTTTTCTAAAGTTTTAATATTAATTTTTTCCCAGTTATTATACTATAATCAATGAAATTTCTTTGGTTTATTGTAAGTTTTAGATATTGTTCAGATATGCCCAGTATTATTAATTTAGGGTCGGGCTCCAGTTGAGTATTAACCATTACGGAAATAATTAAAAAAATATCCACCCAAAATGTTTTAATTTTTATGCAACTTACAAAGGTATGGATTAAATTAGCCTCAGAATATTGACATTTTTCGCAGATAGGAGAAATATTAGGAAAAATTCAATTAATTTTGTTTTAGAATAATGCAACCTATGTAATATTTTAAATTGTATTAAAGAATGTCTGGCGTTTAACGAACATTGATGTATATGTTGTAAACTTTCATCCCAAATACATTTCGTTATGGATTGAACTAATTCATTTTCCCATGCTTGACTATGTAATTCAGTTGATGGATTCTCACTATCTAAAAGAGTATTATAAATGTAAGATATTAATTTGACTGTGGGGTGTTTATTCAAACATTCATCTAGAATCTCTGGCTCTCTAGTTCTATATTCTTGTGTATGTGATTAAACATAATCTTTCAGTTGTAAATATCTGAAAAAAATGTTTGAATGTAATCCATAATTCTGTTGTACCTCCTGAAACGAAAAGGAACACTTTTCTAAAAAGATGTCCCATCTTTTTAATTCCATAATTTTTCCATTGTGCAAAACCTTTATCCACTACTGAAGGCTTAAATGAAGGGTTATTTGCAATAGGGAGCGAAAGTGATAAATTATCCAATTTTAATGTCTTTTTTATTTGTTTCCAAATTTGAATACCACTATGTATTATTGGATTTCCACTATAGATTTTTAAATTCAATTTTATAGGAGTTAACAGAATCGGGCCAATTTCAAATGGCAGACAATCCTCCTTTTCCATCTTTAACCAGTCTGGTTGTTGATCCATATGTTCCAAACAGAAATTTAAGTTCTTGACATTGACTGCCCAGAAATAAAATAAGAAACTTTGTAAGGTGTTAGGTAAATTGAATGGATTAAAGGCCGATAAATCCCTAGGGCTAGATATGCTGCATCCAAGAGTACTTAAGGAAGTAGCCCCAGAAATAGTGGATGCATTAGTGATAATTTTTCAAAACTCTTTAGATTCTGGAGTAGTTCCTGAGGATTGGAGGGTAGCTAATGTAACCCCACTTTTAAAAAGGGAGGGAGAGGGAAAATGGGGAATTACAGACCAGTTAGTCCAACATCGGCACTGGGGAAAATGCTAGAGTCAGTTATTAAAGATGCGATAGCAGTACATTTGGAAAATGGTGAAATCATTGGACAAAGTCAGCATGGATTTATGAAAAGTAAATCATGTCTGACGAATCTGATAGAATTTTTCGAGGATGTAACTAGTAGAGTGGATAAGGGAGAACCAGTGGATGTGTTATATCTGGACTTTCAGAAGGCTTTCGACAGTCCCACATAAGAGATTAGTATACAAACTTAAAGCACACGGTATTGGGGGTTCAGTATTGATGTGGATAGAGAACTGGCTGGCAGTCAGGAAGCAAAGAGTAGAAGTAAACGGGTCCTTTTCAGAATGGCAGGCAGTGACTAGTGAGGTACCGCAAGGCTCAGTGCTGGCACCCCAGCTATTTACAAGATATATTAATGATCTGGATGAGGGAATTGAATGCAACATCTCCAGGTTTGCAGATGACATGAAGCTGGGGGGTAGTGTTAGGTGTGAGGAGGATGCTAGGAGGCTGCAAGGTGACTTGGATAGGTTGGGTGAGTGGGCAAATGCATGGCAGATGCAGTATAATGTGGATAAATATGAGGCTATCAACTTTGGTGGCAAAAACAGGAAAGTAGACTATTACCTGAATGGTGGCCGATTAGGAAAAGGGGAGATGCAACGGGACCTGGGTGTCATAGTAAACCAGTCATTGAAAGTAGGCATGCAGGTGCAGCAGACAGTGAAGAAAGCTTCATAGCAAAAGGATTTGAGTTTTGAGTCGGGTGAAAGGAACCAGTAAAAATTGGAAAGAGCCCTGGTTTTCAAGGGAAATTGTTTGGAAAAAGAGGGAGATCTACAATAATTATAGGCAGCATGAAGTAAATGAGGTGCTTGAGGAGTATAAGGAATGTAAAAAGAATCTTAAGAAAGAAATTAGAAAAGCTAAAAGAAGATATGAGGTTGCTTTGGCAAGTAAGGTGAAAGTAAATCCAAAGGGTTTCTACAGCTATATTAATAGCAAAAAGATAACAAGGGATAAAATTGGTCCATTGGAGAGACCGAGTGGACAGCTATCTGCAGAGCCAAAAGAGATGGGGGAGATATTGAACAATTTATTTTCTTCGGTATTCACCAAGGAGAAGGATATTGAATTATGTGAGGTAAGGGAAACTAGTAGAGTAGCTATGGATACTATGAGTTTCAAAGTAAAAGAAGTACTGACACTTTTGAAAAGTATAAAAGTGGATAAGTCTCCAGGTCCTGACAGGATATTCCCTAAGACATTAATGGAAGTTAGTGTAGAAATAGCGGGGGCTATGACAGAAATATTTCAAATGTCATTAGAAACGGGAATAGTCCCCGAGGATTGGCGTACTGCGCATGTTGTTCCATTGTTTAAAAAGGGTTCTAAAAGTAAACCTAGCAATTATAGACCGGTTAGTTTGACTTCAGTGGTGGGCAAATTAATGGAAAAGATACTTAGAGATAATATATATAAGTATCTGGATAAAGAGGGTCTAATTAGGAACAGTCAACATGGATTTATGCCTGGAAGGTCATGTTTGACTAATCTTCTTGAATTTTTTGAAGAGGTTACTAGGGAAATTGACGAGGGTAAAGCGGTGGATGTTGTCTATATGGACTTCAGTAAGGCCTTTGACAAGGTTCCTCATGGAAGGTTGGTTAAGAAGGTTCAACTGTTGGGTATAAATGCAGGAATAGCAAGATGGATTCAACAGTGGCTGAATGGGAGAAGCCAGAGGGTAATGGTGGATGGCTGTTTGTCGGGTTGGAGGCAGGTGACTAGTGGGGTGCCTTGGGGATCTGTGTTGGGTCCTTTGTTGTTTGTCATGTACATCAATGATCTGGATGAAGGGGTGGTAAATTGGATTAGTAAGTATGCAGATGATACCAAGATAGGGGGTGTTGTGGATAATGAAGAGGATTTCCAAAGTCTACAGAGTGATTTAGGCCAGTTGGAAAAATGGGCTGAAAGATGGCAGATGGAGTTTAATGCTGATAAATGTGAGGTGCTACACCTTGGCAGGACAAATCAAAATAGGACGTACATGGTAAACGGTAGGGAATTGAAGAATACAGTTGAACAGAGGGACCTGGGAATAACCGTGCATAGTTCCTTGAAGGTGGAATCTCATATAGATAGGGTGGTAAAGAAAGCTTTTGGTATGCTAGCCTTTATAAATCAGAGCATTGAGTATAGAAGCTGGGATGTAATGTTAAAATTGTACAAGGCATTGGTGAGACCAAATCTGGAGTATGGTGTACAATTTTGGTCGCCCAATTATAGGAAGGATGTGAACAAAATAGAGAGGGTACAGAGGAGATTTACTAGAATGTTGCCTGGGTTTCAACAGCTAAGTTACAGAGATAGGTTGAATAAGTTAGGTCTTTATTCTCTGGAGCGCAGAAGGTTAAGGGGGGACTTGATAGAGGTCTTTAAAATGATGAGAGGGATAGACAGAGCTGATGTGGACAAGCTTTTCCCTTTGAGAATAGGGAAGATTCAAAGAACAGGACATGACTTTAGAATTAAGGGACAGAAGTTTAGGGGTAACATGAGGGGGAACTTCTTTACTCAGAGGTGTGGAATGAGCTTCCAGTGGAAGTGGTGGCGGCAGGATCGGAGGTATCATTTCAAAATAAATTGGATAGGCATATGGATGAGAAGGGTATGGAGGGTTATGGTATGAGTGCAGGCAGGTGGGACTAAGGGGAAAAAAGTTGTTCGGCACGGACTTGAAGGGCCAAGATGGCCTGTTTCCGTGCTGTAATTGTTATATGGTTATAAGAGCAGAGAGGTTCTACTGCAGTTGTGCAGGGTCTCGGTGAGGCCACACCTGGAGTATTGCGTACAGTTTTGGTCTCCTAATCTGAGGAAAGACATTCTTGCCATAGAGGGAGTACAGAGAAGATTCACCAGACTGATTCCTGGGATGGCAGGACTTTCATATGAGGAAAGACTCGATAGACTCGGCTTGTACACGCTAGAATTTAGAAGATTGGGGGCGGGATCTTATAGAGACTTACAAAATTCTTAAGGTGTTGGACAGGCTAGATTGTTCCCAATGTTGGGGAAGTCCAGAACAAGGGGTCACAGTTTAAGGATAAGGGGGAAGTCTTTTGGGACCGAGATGAGAAAATCATTTTTCACACAGAGTGGTGAATCTGTGGAATTCTCTGCCAGTTCTCTGTGGAATTGAGGCCAGTTCATTTGACAATAGTAAACTAAACTAAACTAGTATGGATAGAAGATTGGCTGAGTGGCTGAAGACAAAGAGTGGGTATAAAGGGGGCCTTTTCTGGTTTGCTGCCGATGAATAGTGGTGTTCCATCGGGGTTGGTGCTGGGTCCGTTACTTTTCATGTTACATGTAAATTATGTGGTTGAGTCTATGAGGGAATTGATGGCTTTATGGCTGTATTTGTGGATGATATGAAGATTGGTGGAGGGGGAGGTGGTGTTGCGGAAGCAGGGAGGCTGTAGAAGGACTTGGACAGGTTGGGAAAGTGGGCAAAGAAGTGGCAAATGGAATACAGCGTAGCAAAGTATACTGTCATGCACTCTGGTAGAAGGAATAAATGGGTTGACTATTTTCTAAATGGGGAGAGGATACAGAAATAGGAAGTGCAAAGGGACCTGGTGGTGCAGGATTCCCAAAAGGCTAATTTGCAGGTTGAGTTGGTGGTAAGGAACGCAAATGCAATGTTAGCATTCATGTCGAGGGGACTAGAACATAAACACAAGGATGTAATGCTGAAGCTTTATCAGGCACTGGTGAGGTTACTTATAATATTAGGAGCCGTTTTGGGCCCCATATCTGAGGAAGGACGATTAAGAGAATGACCCCGGGGGTGATTTGATTAACATACGAGGAGGATTTGAAGACTCTGTCATGTACTCGCTGTAGTTAAAAAGGACAAGGGGGGGAATCTCATTGTAAACTACCAGATAATAAAAGCCCTAGATAAAGTGGATGTGGAATTCCAGTAATAGAACCAGAGAGCACAACCTCAGAATAGAAGGACTTGCCTTTAAGATGGAGATGAAGAGGAATTTCTTTAGCCAGAGGATTGTGAATTTGGGCAATTTCAGGCAGCTGTGGAGGCCAAGATATTGGGTATTTTTAAAGTGGAGATTGAGACGTTCTTGATTAAGGGCATCAAAGGTTATGGTGAGAAGACAGGAGAATAGAATTGAGAGGGAAAATAGATCAGATGATTGAATAGTAGATGGGCTGAGTGGCCTTATTCTGTTCCTTATGACGATGCATCACAAAATAAGTTTTACTCTCTGTTGACTAGGTCCTAGCATATCAACAGACTATGTAGCAAATTTTAAAATACACACACTTTTTTGGAGGCTTCGGCAAATGTCTACTTCAATCTTTAAGCAGCAATTGATATAAGGTACTTCATATGAGGTAATTCAACAACTCTGTTATGCATTCAGTTCATTTAAACTGATTGTGGTGAGAACATTCATAGTGGCCTTTCCCTCATCTTGAACTAGGTGTTATCCTTTAATAGGCACAGTGAGAAGTAGTGTATTTCATTCATGAGTAAAATGCACTCCTTTCTCTTTGAATGTTGGCCTGTCATTTTCAATCTGCTCAACATTTCATCCATATCCTGCAGGTGTTGATCTCTGCTGGTTCCTGTGACCTTGGAAATGCTTCATGATTACCCCTTCCAAGGATCTCTGAAAGTCAACAGGTGTAGAAACTCCAAAAGGATGGTTGCTAAAATGTATATTTTAGTCCTTATATCTGTTGGCTGTCAAATACATGCTAGATTGATCTTCTAACACTATCAGATATGTATAACTCATATATATACATATATATATGTATGTACAATTTAGTGAAATGCTTGTCCTCCAGTCAAAACTGGAAATAAGACTGTTACTGTTTAATAAGACTGAATACTGTTTTAGGGTTGAGATTAACAGTTAGTTTGTAATGTCCTCGTATCCAGATGGATCCCTCATGGCACATTGGGTGCTTAACAGGTTTAATTACTTTCTCGACCAGTAACCAGCAATTTGTGCCTCCAATTTTACTTCCATTAAATCGGTCACAGGACTAGGCTTGAAAAACTGTGGCGGAGTGCAGGGTCAACATAAATTTTGCTTTGGATGTACTTCAGCTAGTGTTTAATAACTTAGACTCATAGAGCATGGAAACTGGCCCTTTGGCCCAACTTTCCCATGCCAATCAAGATGACCCATCTGGAGATGTCTCACCTGGCCCCATTTGACCCATATCCCTCTAAACCTCCTCCCATTTCCTGATATGTTCAGGCCTCATGCATTATAATGCCATTATGATTGTTCTTCCAATCCAGGAGAATTCCTTTCAGCAAGCATATTCTCAACAGACCAGAACCTACCTCAACTACTCATGATAACGTATCAACCTATCTGTGATATTTTACTAAATTTTCAGTATCTACTACTACTTCAATGCTCTCACCTGTACAGGTCTTAAGAACTAACTGTGCCTTTTTAAGTTAAGGCAGAGTATTTTCTGGCCACTCAGATGGATATTTCTTTTGGACACAGAACCCAATGTGAAGCTCATGTCAACTCTCTGTCATCACTTTCATGGTAACAATCAATGGTTCTTTTATTCTCAGCCCCCTTTCCCAATAAACATTATGAATACTTCCTTTGCATTACGCACTTTTTACATGGTGCATGTAAAGGAAACTTGAGCGCCCTTCTTTAAACATTTCTTTCTTTCTGGTTGTTTGCCTAACTTTTCTTAATTTATTGCTACAAGCCAAGGCAGTCTGGCCTTTTTGTGACACATTTTTTTTGCTCAATCAAGCAATCAAATGGCATATATTTGTCTCTACCACAGGAACAGCCTTTTTAAAATGGTTAGTTTTGCTTTCGAATAGTGCATATTACCCCTCCTTCACTAGTGCACACTACTGCATGGAACACCCGTTATCATTTGCAAGCATTGCCTGCTGACTTTCTGTGTGCTGTTCCAGAAGAGGATTTATTTTACTCATGTATAGTATGGCTGGATAACAGGCAGAACATGCTTTTCACTGTATCTCTATACACGTGACAATAATAAACTAAACTAAACATTTCCACTTGATGATTGCACTCTTTGAGCAATTTTCAGTGCATTTTCAAAAGTCAAATTTGTCTTTTACAGCAACTGGCTCTGAATCTTTTGATCAATGATTCTGCACACAAACATGTCTCTTAGTATCTGTGAGAGCCCTATTTAAACTCCCGTGATAACTTTTTTTTTATCGCCCTGTGATTACTTTGCCTATTAACCCAGCCTTATTAGTTTTCTTAACAGTAAATCAAACATAACTTTGATCAGCATTGGGTAAAAGTGATTCTTCAACAAATTATTTAATAAAAGCAGAAAATACTTAGCAGGTCAAGTAGCATCTATGGAAAGAGAAATATTACTATCATGTCTGGGTTTGAGAGTAAAGAGATGTAATCATGCCTATAGTTGTGGTCATTTAACTTTCAATATGAGTTTAAAGCATACTAGACCAAGTGCAGACCCACTGGGTCTGTTCCCCCCAATGCGCAGTGGGGGGGGGGGCTTCACACGCACACTAACCACCCCACACACACGGGGGGGAGGGGGGGTAGGGGAGGGAGGGGAGGGGAGACCACTGTGTCCTGTTCCCTCAGCGTGCGGTTGCGGGGGGAGGGAGGGGGGCTGCGGCTTCACACGCACACTAACCACCTACCATACACATGAGGGGAGAGGGGGGGATAGGGGTGACGGGAGGGGAGAGGGAGAGGAGGGGGAAAGGGGAGAGAGGAAGAGGAAGGGGAGTGGGGGAAAGAGAGGCGGAAAGGAGGAGAGCTAGTCGGGTGAAGTGGGAGACTGAGGTAGGGGGAAGGGGTGTGGTAGAGGAGGTGTGGTAGAGGGGGTGGGTGAGGGGGGTAGAGAAGGGTGGGAGAGGGGAGGAGAGGGAGATCGGAGAGCAGGAGGGGAGAGCAGAGGAGGGGAAGATTTGGAGGGGGGAGAGGTGTGGAGGGGGGAGGAGGAGGGAGAGGAGAGGGTGGAAAGGGGAGGAGAATAAGAGGTGGAGGGGGGTAGAAGGGAGGGGGGGCAGTGGGGGAGGGGGAGATAGGGTGTTAGAGGTGGGGAGAGAAGAGAGGGGGAGATGGAGCAGAGATTGGAGGGGGAGAGAGAAGGGGGAGTAGGTGAGAGAGGGCAGTTGGTGAAAGGCATTGGGGTGGAAGGGGTGGACGGATGGGGAGAGAGAGATTAGAGGGGAGACAGAGAGATCAGAGGGGAGAGAGTGAGTAGGGAGGGGAGAAAGAGAGGAGGGGGTGAGTGAGGGGTAGATAGGGAGGGGGTAGATATGGTGGGGGGTAGGACAACTTACCTTATTTGATTGTGCACGCCAGGTTGATTGCATTTGTGGGATCACGTGAAGGTTCCAATCACCCGCACCTGTCCCAATGAGATCCATTGTGAGATGGCTCTGTGAGTCATGCAGCTGTTTGATTTTAGTGGGACCACACCCACCTGAAGGTTCTAATCTCCTAGCCCTGTCCCATTGTGATGTCATATCATAGGTAAATTAATCCATTGTGATTGGCCATCTGTGAGATGGCACTGTGACTCAAGCAGCTGCTTGATTATAAATGTTTTTGATGTTTTTTACTAAAAAAAGCAGGGAAATTAATAACCAAATGTTCTAATTTTGAAAACAAAATGTGGAGGAGGAAAAACCCTACAGGAATAAGTAAAAATGTCTCTGTTGCGGCAAAGGGTGGAGGAGTAAATTCACAAACAGCTTAAGCGAATTTTCATGAACTAGAACCCGTACAAACACACCTACTTAATTCTATTTTACACACTCACAATACTGTGACTTAAATATCATCTACTCATATCAGATTTCAGTTCACTTTATATTTGTGAGAGTTCAAGAAGTGAACTTGTACAAAATAGAAATATTTGTATTTGGTCATGAGGAAGTAGTTGTATTAACAGATATGCTGCCTCACACCAGAGTTCCTCATTCGATCCTGACACCAAGTGCTGTCTGTGTGGAGTTTTCACGTGCTCCCTGTGAATGCATGGATTTCCTCCCACATCTCAAAGACATGTGGGTTTGTAGGTTATTTAGCCACTGTAAGTTGCCATCAGTGTGTAGGGAGTGGTTGTGAAATTAATGTAAAATAGTGTGAATGGGTGATGGATGATCGGCATGGAATTGGTGAAGGGCTTGTTTGCAACATGGAAATGTTGTATCTTTCAATCAATCCAACAGTTTACATTATATCGTTTAATTAGGAACAGGGCAATTTGAATTTCACGGAAGTGTCACTCTTGGAGCGGACCGAGCATCAACAGCACAGGATACATGAGAATTGATAAACCATGTTGAAGAATCTGCGAGAACATACAGTGCCCTCCATAATGTTTGGGACAAAGACCCATCATTTATTTGAGATTTGTAATAGAAAAAAAATCACATGTGGTTAAAGAGCACATTGTCAGATATTAAAAAAAGTCAATTTTATATGTTTTGGTTTAACCATGTAGAAATTACATCTGTGTTTATACATAGTTCCCCCATTTCAGGGCACCATAATGTTTGGGGCACATGGCTTCACGGGCATTTGTAATTGCTCGGGTGTGTTTAATTTCCTCCATAATGCAGGTATAAGAGAGCTCTCAGCACCTAGTCTTTCCTCCAGTCTTTCCATCACCGTTGGAAACATTTATTGCTGTTTATTAACGTGCTAATGAAAATCAAAGAAGCCATTATGAGACTGAGAAACAAGAATAAAACTGTTAGAGACATCAGCCAAACCTTAGGCTTACCAAAATCAACTGTTTGGAACATCAGTAAGAAGAAAGAGTGCACTGGTGAGCTTACTAATTGCAAAGGGACTGGCAGGCCAAGGAAGACCTCCACAGCTGATGACAGAAGAATTCTCTCTATAATAAAGAAAACCCCCCAAACACCAGACAGATCAGAAACGCTCTTCAGGAGTCAGGTGTGGATTTGTCAGTGACCACTATCCGCAGAAGACTTCATGAACAGAAATACAGAGGCTACACTGCAAGGTGCAAACCACTGGTTAACCACAAAAATAGGATGGCCAGGTTACAGTTTGCCAATAAGTACTTATAAGAGCAACCACAGACTGGAACAAGGTCTTGTGGCCTGATGAGATGAAGATTACCATATCAGAGCGATGGTAAGAGCAAAGTATGGAGGAGAGAAGGAACTGCCCAAGATCCAAAGCATACCACCTCATCTGTAATACACGGTGGTGGGGTTGTTATGACCTGGGCACGTATGGCTGCTAAAGGTACTGGCTCACTTATCTTCATTGATGATACAACTGCTGATGGTAGTAGCATAATTAATTCTGAAGTGTATAGACACATCCTATCTGCTCAAGTTCAAACAAATGCCTCAAAACTCATTGGCTGGCGGTTCATTCTACAGCATGACAATGATCCCAAATATACCAATAAAGCAACAAAGGTGTTTTTCAAAGCTAAAAAATGGTCAATTCCTGAGTGGCCAAGTCAATTACCCGATCTGAACCTAACAGAGCATGCCTTTTTATATGCTGAAGAGAAAGCTGAGGGGGACAAGCCCCCAAAACAAGCATTAGCTGAATATAGCTGCAATACCTGGCAGAGCATCACCAGAGAAGACACCCAGCAACTGGTGATGTCCATGAATCACAGACTTCAAGCAGTCATTGCACGCAAAGAATATGTAACAAAATACTTAATAAAATATTACTTTAATTTACATGACATTGCAGTGTCCCAAACATTATGGTGCCCTGAAATGAGGGGGATATGTATAAACACTGCTGTAATTTCTACATGGTGAAAACAAAATGTATAAAAATGGCCTTTATTAAAATCTGACAATGTGCACTTTAATCACATGTGATTTTTTTTCTATTACAAATCTCAAATTGTGGAGTACAGAGGCAAATAAATAAATGATGGGTCTTTGTCCTAAACATTATGGAGGTCACTGTAAATCTGATGGGTTGTGGCCTCCTTCTGAACTCCTTACGACTCCATGTGAAGTAATAGAATGGAAGAGAGGGTTGACCACTTGGGATTTCTTTGTGTTAATGGAAAAAGAGTCATACAATCAGCTGTTGACTTCTGCACTAATGGAGTGAATTTAAAAAAAACCTGGATCACTTACAACAATTTTTGGTGTGAAGCCATTTGAAACTAATTTCTTTAAGTGTCCAATCTTTAAGTGTCCAGATCCAGATTGTGTAAAAAAAATTAAGACAATTACAAACATTTTATCAAAGTGCTTAATAAAAGCATTATTCTGGAAATACTTCCCAAAGCCAACAAAATCCCCCCTGGAATAGCCATGTCAAAAATAGACTTATGATAATGAACTGGGTCAAGACATGTAAGGATATATAGTGATGAGATATCATAGGGAGAAGAATGAGGTGAGGTAAGAAAATTCCAAAATAGAAACCAAATAATCAAATGGTCTACAATAACTGCAGAGAATAGAGGAAATACCAAGCAGGTTGGGCTGTATTTCTGAACAGATAAAGATACAGCCCAAAGATACAGACAAAAGGTTTGCTTGAGAGTTTACAAATGTGTTGTGTGTCATTTGCTGATATCTGTCAAAACTGCACAGCATGATAAAAGGATGGTGTTTCAAGAATGTTCATAATTGGAAATGGAACTTATTTTCACTTCCACTGCTATCAAGGCTGAAATCATTCGTGTCAGATACAACATTCAAAATGATCAAAGGTTTATTACTATAAGCTAACATTATTAACTTAAGAAATGACCCGGTAAATAGTCTGGCTGCTCTAGGGCCAAAATATATAATTTACAACTTTTAACTTTATGCTAAATGAAGTCTCTGTAATTAAAAAAACATGATGAACATTAGAAGCTATTACATTTCTTTTCTTGATCGTAATAACGTTGAAATAACAAATTGAGTGTTATAATCAGGGGCAGATCCTTCAGTCTTGCTGAAGCAATATTGGGGACTGCATTCCCATGAGCAGAAATACATTTACTCACCAGGTCACTGTGTTAATTCAGATCATCAGGTTCTGCAACTTTTCAAACTACAATAAATTAAAGCACCACAAAAGGGTGCAGTGATAGCATATGTACAGTGTGTGAAAAAATGGTCATAGCGCAATATTGGAATGAGGGAAATAATAATCTGGGCAACATTGTGCATTCATAACCTAATGATATTTATTCTAAAGGTATCTGTAGTACGTTAATGTTACTGAAATGATTCACAAACATTGATGGTTCTATGAATTAACCAGCTGCTTTTTGTTCCTGTTGAAAAAAAAAGCCGGTTAAAATTTTGAAATAATTTACAGATTTTGAGTTTTATATATTTTTAAAAAGTGACATTCATTTGATTAATGGATAATTTCATGCAGATGCTTGTCGTTTATTTTTCCAAAACCAGCAGGTCGAGTTCTTCAGCTGGGTGTTTTTGAAATATTTTCATGCAAGGACCATTGCGTGATCAAACTTGGGCTCCAAGGGGCTTTTAATGCTGACATCATTGAAAAATCTGGAGATATTTTATGTGGAGATTAATGAAAGCTCCCATGTGTGCTGCACGGCCAGAGCTTGTTTGTACAACTACATTTATCAGAGCCAAAGTAGCCAGATAAACAAAGTCACTGGAGTGTGAGTCACATGTACAGTTATAATTACTTATTTCAATGTAACACGTATTAAAATAATCAGAATTAATATGGAACTGGACTAGATAAAGGCACATGCCCAATGATTACATATTTTATCTTTTGGAACTCCAGCACAAGTAAGTTACTGCGTCTTCAATGATGGTCAATTTTCATCAAACAATTATTTTATATCCTTCGTACATTCACCTGCTACTGGGAGTATCAGAATGGATTGTGTGGTATACTGAGCAAAATATGTTGTAAGTATATTTTGTGTAATCTTATTTTTCCTTTACACACCCTCACAGGTGTAATACACAGACAAAAGTTTTTGACAAAATATAAACTGACAATCTATGTTTCATTTCCACATTCATTGGCTCCTAAGTGTTGAAAAGTAGATCATATATCCAAAGCAAAAAAATAATCGATCAATGAATCAATTAATTGGGCAATTAATTTAAATACATTTTACAATGGTACTGGTGTTTCCATTGTTCATGTTTTTTATGAGGTTATATTTATTTAATCTTCCCATCTACAACCTGCAACAAATAGAAGTTTACGATAAGAAAAAGTTAAAGAATACAAAAACAAAATCTAATTTTAAGTTTTAATTCTTGGTAAACCAATCAACAAAAAATGACTAATGTAGGGCAATCAAAGGAAAAGATTAAAATGTAAGCAACTGATAGGCTGCTATAATCATGCTATGTTGCATGATTGCACAGGAATCAACCAAATCTGGACGTTAGGAAGTGCCTATGGAACAACAACAATCTTTTGTGCAGGAAGGAACTGCAGATGCTGGTCTACACCAAAGATAAATACAAAATGCTGGAGTAACTCAGTGAGACGGGCAGCATATCTGGATAGGAGGAATGGATGACATTTTGGGCTGAGACCCTTCTTCAGACCTCGGTATGTCAACCCAAAACGCCACCCATTCCTTTTACCCAGTGATGCTGCCTGTTCTGCTGAGTTACTCCAGCATTTTGTGTCTAACAACAATTATATTATATATTTAAAAATTTCAATAGTAATAGCTGTAGTACTCAGTTTCAGATGAGTGATTTTAAAACCATAAAAAATATCTGCACAATGGTTCAGTTAGAAAGTTTGAAAGAACCTACAGAGAACAGAGAAAATCAGCCGGAGAACCTTTCTGCTGGCTGACTGAAATTTCAGAAGCAAGCTGTTGGAAAAAGTGGAACTAAAAGATGGACAGCCATGTTACACTGAAATTCAAATTACAACAATATGTCGTATCAAGTTATCATACCATCTGAGCTTTTACAGTCCCCTATGATATTTCCTGGTATTGCAGCCCTGTGAGGGAAACAGAACTTAAGTTTTCAAAGGCTCAAATGTGTGTAAAGCCCCCTATGAATCATTTGTCAACAAAATAATAAAAACTATTCCCAGCCAGCCCAGAGGCTGACATGCATGCTGTGCTTTGAAGGAACAATTTCCTTCCCTCTTACAAAGTGGCCTCATAACACAAGAGAAAAATTACTATAGGAGCTTATCTAACATTAACAAAAATAATGACACATCTCTGATACAGAAGTTTAAGGAAATTTTGACGTGAGCTGTTTTGCTGTATTATAATTTGCTGCAACTTTTGCACTGCTCCACAGACTCTCAAAATACAAATACAATTCCTAGCCCATTAAAGTCAATTGCTAGTTTGAGTTTGTTGAATTAAGGGAATTGTTTACACTACTGCAGAACATACATTTTCTAATCAATCTTTGTTTATTGTTCATGACTGAAGTAGACTGCAGCTGGAAATGGATAGCTAGGAAGCATATGTCATTCAGAAGCTATCCCTCATACAGAAAGTCTCCTGAATGCCATATTATATATTTATGCTATACTTTGTTCAAACTCACTGACAAACTCAGATATATGTGTCTATCTACTGAAACACATTCACGTGCTTTTCATCCACCAGATGGGAGGAGGTGCTGTGTCCATCCTTAAAAGAGTATACTGTTGGATGATAAACCAGCTTTGGAGAAAATAACAATGTTCGTCTTCCTAGGCCGTCCCTCAGGATTGAGAATAACTTGCTTCCATTCTTGTCTGTGTGTTCAATTGATGGCTATTGAGGCAAATGTTGGAACTGGAAAGTCATCCACAGATGGCCAGGAAGTGTCAGCACAGTTGAATGGGGAGTTTGTAAGCTGGTGAGCTTCTTCCAGCTCACATGCAGGATTTCTGGGTGTTCTGCAGGCATAGCCTCAAGTTTCTCAATACCTTTGTTCTTTCTCCAATGTACGTGATTGAGGGACAATAGATCCTAGAGGTCCTAGAGATCCTAGAGGTACTTTATTTAAGCCTTAAGCACATGCTCGAATGATGATTTCTGTCTGCTTGGTAATCTCCTCCCATGACTGACCTTGGAATAGAGCAGTCTGTTTTCGGACATTTGGTGTCAGATGTGCAAATGACATGACAAGCATTTAATAGCTGACTGAGTGTAATTTGGACGTTGAACTGGGAGAACTCATATGCTCTGGTTTGCTTATCCATCCGCTGTTGGTGCAATTTTACTCAGTGGCTAGAGATACCTGTTGTAGGTGGTCCAGTTTTCAAACATTGTAGAAGACAGGGATCACTGATTCAGTGAATAAAATAATTACTGAGCTGTTGCATTCATGGCTTACATAAATGCAAACCAGATTTACGTACAGAATTCAAATGCATCTCTTTAATTTGCCCACCAAGGTTTAGGATAATGAATGATCTTCTTGTTCTGCTTTAAGAATGAAGAAATAATTAAAAGACCACCTTTTTCACCACACACTTACAAAACTATCTACTTTCAGCTTAATTTTAGTGTACCTTAAGCCAAGCACCAATCTTGATAAATGTCAACTCATCCTAAATTATGTTGCATGTATATTTAATTTTCAAGCTAATCTTCATTGGTTCTTTGTCCTTCAATTTAAAATTTTCATTATTCTGTCGAAATCCCTTTAGATGCCCCTTCCTGTCTCTGTAATACCAGTTTTTTTTCAAATCTTTGGGTCTACACTTTACTTGTTGTGCTTTCAGATACATGACCATGACATCTGAAATGTATATCCGAAAACTTAGCTGTCTATTTCTTTTCCCTCCTTTAAGACCATCACTAACAGAAACATCTTTAATCAAGACTACAGCATAATCATTCTTAAACTATGCAAATAATCTTACCCAAATACATCACTGTGACGCAATTTACTGAAGGAGCAATGTAAATGTAAGTTGTTGATGCTCACAACCCAACATTTAAATAAGTCAAAACACTAACTAAAAACTATCAATGGAAAAATAATAGAATTGACTGCTCTTTGTGAGCCAGATTATCAAGGCACGTAGTGGCCCCCAGTTTGCATGTTGGATACCCTTGGGCCAAGCAATAGCACATACAGAAGTTGCCAAAGAACATGTACCACAGAAACTGGAAGTATAAAGTATCCACAAGAGGCCAGATTGGATGCTCGCTGAAGTCATCAATAATTAAAGGAGGAAATTAATTATAGTATATTTGATTTCTGTCAGAGGTCCTCAAAGACTAGAGTAGTACCTGAGGTCTAGAGGATAGCAAAGAAATTCATTTATTCAAAAAGAAAAATATTGTGGTAATTTTCATGCAATTAATGTGTCTGTATTTAAAAAAAATTGCTGAAGAGCATTTTGTGGCTATGTGCATGTAAAGAGACAAAAAGTAGGGAACAACAGGCAGGACTAGAAAATAATTTGTAAAAAAAAGCAATGAGTTTTAATTTACATATAACCTTCCACAAGCTTATGAAAAGCTTTACACATGTAAACCACTCTTGAAATGAATGTATTGTAGATAACACAATCTATACCACTTTATGACACGGTTTACCTAAAACGTTTGAAGGGCATTCATTGAGTATTAGTGTACTAGGAATAATGCTAATTTTATTATTACAACAAATGTTTGCAACATCATAACAATAACTTTAACAAATTGTTTAGCCATCTTATCATGTCAAGAAATATGGCTAAACAAATTGTTTAGCCATGTTATCATGTCAATATGAAAAACCACAACACCACATTCCTGCAGAATATCATGAGTATAACTCAGTCAGTATCATTTAACTTAATCCCAAACAGACATTTAAAACTTACTTCATTTGGAACTGATTAATGGTTATTAGTTTGATACCTAAATAATTGGTGAATTAGTTTTGCAAATGAAAACCTGTAAGTGGAAATACATTACTCTGAAAACAATAACCACAGGTTGTCCAAATGGAATAGTCTAAGACTCTGCTCGATTCATATTTTGGGAACAAATAAAGAAAGCATCAGGAGAGACTTTATTACTTCTTGTTATGCTGAAAACTTGAGTGGACATGTAATTGATTAACCTCAGTGAAATGTAAATTGATTAACCTCAGTGACATGTGGAGCAAATAACCATATAATATAACCATATAACAATTACAGCACGGAAACAGGCCATCTCGGCCCTTCAAGTCCGTGCCGAACACCTTTTTTCCCTTAGTCCCACCTGCCTGCACTCATACCATAACCCTCCATACCCTTCTCATCCATATGCCTATCCAATTTATTTTTAAATGATACCAACGAACCTGACGCCACCACTTCCACTGGAAGCTCATTCCACACCGCTATCACTCTCTGAGTAAAGAAGTTCCCCCTCATGTTACCCCTAAACCTCTGTCCCTTAATTCTAAAGTCATGTCCTCTTGTTTGAATCTTCCCTATTCTCAAAGGGAAAAGCTTGTCCACATCAACTCTGTCTATCCCTCTCATCATTTTAAAGACCTCTATCAAGTTCCCCCTTAAACTTCTGCGCTCCAGAGAATAAAGACCTAACTTATTCAACCTATCTCTGTAACTTAGCTGTTGAAACCCAGGCAACATTCTAGTAAATCTCCTCTGTACCCTCTCTATTTTGTTGACATCCTTCCTATAATTGGGCGACCAAAATTGTACACCATACTCCAGATTTGGTCCCACCATTGCCTTGTACAATTTTAACATTACATCCCAGCTTCTATACTCAATGCTCTGATTTATAAAGGGTAGCATACCAAAAGCTTTCTTTACCACCCTATCTATATGAGATTCCACCTTCAAGGAACTATGCACGGTTATTCCCAGATCCCTCTGTTCAACTGTATTCTTCAATTCCCTACCGTTTACCATGTACGTCCTATTTTGATTTGTCCTGCCAAGGTGTAGCACCTCACATTTATCAGCATTAAACTCCATCTGCCATCTTTCAGCCCATTTTTCCAACTGGCCTAAATCACTCTGTAGACTTTGGAAATCCTCTTCATTATCCACAACACCCCCTATCTTGGTATCATCTGCATACTTACTAATCCAATTTAAGAAGGTTCAACTGTTGGGTATAAATGCAGGAATAGCAAGATAGATTCAACAGTGGCTGAATGGGAGAAGCCAGAGGGTAATGGTGGATGGCTGTTTGTCGGGTTGGAGGCAGGTGACTAGTGGGGTGCCTCAGGGATCTGTGTTGGGTCCTTTGTTGTTTGTCATGTACATCAATGATCTGGATGAAGGGGTGGTAAATTGGATTAGACATGGATTTATGCCTGGAAGGTCATGTTTGACTAATCTTCTTGAATTTTTTGAAGAGGTTACTAGGGAGATTGATGAGGGTAAAGCAGTGGATGTTGTCTATATGGACTTCAGTAAGGCCTTTGACAAGGTTCCTCATGGAAGGTTGGTTAAGAAGGTTCAACTGTTGGGTATAAATGCAGGAATAGCAAGATGGATTCAACAGTGGCTGAATTGGAGAAGCCAGAGGGTAAAGGTGGATGGCTGCTTGTCGGGTTGGAGGCAGGTGACTAGTGGGGTGCCTCAGGGATCTGTGTTGGGTCCTTTGTTGTTTGTCATGTACATCAATGATCTGGATGAAGGGGTGGTAAATTGGATTAGACATGGATTTATGCACGTATAGCATGGACATGTATAGAAGCTGGGATGTAATGTTAAAATTGTACAAGGCATTGGTGAGACCAAATCTGGAGTATGGTGTACAATTTTGGTCGCCCAATTATAGGAAGGATGTCAACAAAATAGAGAGGGTAAATAGGTCGTTATTCTCTGGAGGGCAGAAGGTTAAGGGGGGACTTGATAGAGGTCTTTAAAATGATGACAGGGATAGACAGAGTTGATGTGGACAAGCTTTTCCCTTTGAGAATAGTGTAAAGAACATGCACGTACACAAGGAATTCTTTACTATAGCTTTTATTGACTACACACACATTACTGCCCTAGCTGTACATGGTCTGCCACGTTCACTAGAGAGGGAGCTAGGGGATGGGAAGACACAGATATACTTGATTATAGGGGAGTGGTTAGCAGGGCTACGTAACTACAATTAAAGGGACATGCACTAATCATCTACATCCTTCCTCTACAAAAGAAAGGAAAGTGACAGCCGACCATGTCTCATGCGCTAGGGCAAATAGAAAACAAAGAAACAATAACGCAGCACCGAATCATACATATTCGCCATAACGGTCAGGCGGCTGCACAAGACGGCCAGAGCGGGTCTGCATCCCGCTCACACCTCCTCCCCCCACGGGAACGAGCGGAACCGGAACGGGAGGGGAAAACCTGGCAGGAGAGTCGCGGGGCGGTGAGCGCTGCGGTGACGAGGGAGAGGAGGGGGGCGAGACAGGAGGAGCAACGGACAGGCACAGGAAGAAGGACCGGGACGGTCCGGGGGGGGGCTCAGGGCCAGGGAAAGCCGGAGGCGGCAGAGCGGACATGGGGGAAGCATGCAGGACAGCAGGAGGGGGTGGAGGCTCATTCACCAGGCGAAGGTGCTGACGTGACCTACGGTAGACCGTGCCATCGAGGTTAACCAAGTAAGAACGAGGCGAACCGGCAGATCCGACGACAACTGCAAGCCCAGGGTGACCGGAGGTGGAGCGCATACGGACAACCTGGCCAGGAGACAGAGGAGGAAGAACACGGCAGGACCTGTCATGGGAGCGCTTCTGGATGAACTGCTTGTTAGCAATACGCTCACGGACCATGGCAGGTTTCAGCACTGAGGGGGTAAGGGTCTGTTGGGCAACCGGAATAGGAGGGCGCGTGACTCGGGACATGAGGCGTTGCGCCGGGGACCCCAGGACGTGGTCGCGGGGAATGTTACGGGGGTTCAGGAGAGCAAGGTAAATATCTGATTTAGAAAGGCGGCAACGTTCCAGCAACCCCTTCGCACTGCGGACAGCGCGCTCAGCCAAGCCGTTGCTTTGAGGGTATTCAGGGCTGCTGGTGTAGTGCCGAAAGTTCCAACGGTCAGCAAAGTCTTTGAACTCAGCGCTGGTGAACTGGCTGCCGTTGTCTGACTGCAGGCTTGCAGGGGACCCAAAGGTGGCGAAGTGGTGGCGCAGCTTCTCAATGACGGCAGAGGATGAAAGAGAGGACAGCTGGTTGACCTCAAACCAGTTCGAGGAGGAATCGACAAGCACCAGGAAGTGCTTGCCGTGCCATTCGAAAATGTCAGTCGCCAGCGCAGACCATGGCAGGTCTGGTGCGGGCTGCTGCAAAAGGGGCTGCCGCTGCTGTTGCGGGGCGAGACTGTTGCATGTAGGGCATGATGACACCCTGTCCCGGAAGGAAGTGGCCATATCAGGCCAGTAAAACTGGCTCTGAGCAATGGAGAGAGTGGCCTCGGCCCCGGGATGGCCACGATGAGCAGTTTCAAAATACTGTTGCCGTAGAGCTTCAGGCACCACCACCTTGTGGCCCTTTACGATCACACCATCTCGCAGCACCAGCTCGTCACGGACTAGGAAGTAAGGCACTGCCGCGGCGGGTAGGTAAGAACGTCGTTTGGGCCAACCCCGCTGAATGACTGCAGCCAGCTGTTGGAGCGAAGCGTCAGCAGCAGTGTGTTTGACCAGAGACTTCAACTGGTTGGAAAGCATGAATTGACATTCAGCACTATCATATTGGACGCCTCGTAAGGGTGACGGTGGTCGAAGCAAGGGGCGCCTGAGACAACGTGTCAGCGATGAACATGTCTTTGCCTTTACGATATACCACGGAGAAGGTAAAGCGCTGTAGCTGAAGCATCATCCGCTGGAGCCTGGAGGAGGCAGCGTGAATCGGCTTGCTGAGGATGGTGACCAGAGGCTGGAGGTCAGTTTCAATGGGAAACTCCGTGCCTAGGATATAGTCCTTAAACTTTGAACAGGCGAACACGACAGCCAGCAGCTCTTTCTCAATCTGGGTATAGCCCTGCTCGGCAGGAGTCATCGTGCGGGACGCGAAAGACACAGGCAGTTGTACCCCGTCGTGGATCTGCAAGCAGGCGGCGCCCAGGCCAAACTTGGAGGCATCACAGGTGATGACGATGGGATGCTTGAGGTCGAAGTACTCCTATTCCGGTTGCCCAACAGACCCTTACCCCCTCCGTGCTGAAACCTGCCATGGTCCGTGAGCGTATTGCTAACAAGCAGTTCATCCAGAAGCGCTCCCATGACAGGTCCTGCCGCGTTCTTCCTCCTCTGTCTCCTGGCCAGGTTTAGAAGGAGGGAGGCTTTAATCGCTGGGGCAACCGCAGGGTGGGCGATTGCGACATAGTGCTCAAAATCACGTCGGAAGACGTTCCATCGGTGAGCAATGTCATCGTCGAAGATCAGCGGGTCTGGCTTATGGCAGGAGGAAGCCATAGCGAGTCAGGGAAGGGTAACTGGGACTAAAGAAATAAAATCCGATATACAGGAGACGCAGGAAAAGAAACTTCTGACACCATGTAAAGAACATGCACGTACACAAGGAATTCTTTACTATAGCTTTTATTGACTACACACACATTACTGCCCTAGCTGTACATGGTCTGTCACGTTCACTAGAGAGGGAGCTAGGGGATGGGAAGACACAGATATTCTTGATTATAGGGGAGTGGTTAGCAGGGCTACGTAACTACAATTAAAGGGACATGCACTAATCATCTACAAATAGGGAAGAGTCAAACAAGAGGACATGACTTTAGAATTAAGGGACAGAAGTTTAAGGGTAACATGAGGGGGAACTTCTTTACTCAGAGAGTGGTAGCGGTGTGGAATGAGCTTCCAGTGGAAGTGGTGGCGGCAGGTTCGTTGGTATCATTTAAAAATAAATTGGATAGGCATATGGATGAGAAGGGTATGGAGGATTATGGTATGAGTGCAGGCAGGTGGGACTAAGGGAAAAAGGTTGTTCGGCACGGACTTGAAAGGCCGAGATGGCCTGTTTCTGTGCTGTAATTGTTATATGGTTATAAGTGGAACTAAACAAAAGATAGACATAAAGCTGGAGTAACTCGCCATTTCTGGAGAAAAGGAATTGGTGACGTTTCAAGTCGAGACCCTTCTTCAGGAAGTAAGCAACTCTTGTGATGGATGCATCCTTTTTGGAGGCAATTATCTAGCTCAGCTTCAGCCAGTTAACATTCAAAATAATGAAAATAGTGGCCAGTGACATAATGACATAATGACATAATGACATAATAGTGGCAAGGGAATAATGACAGTGGCTTCCCAATATTCCATATATGAAGATAATGCTAATCAAAACAAAACTTAAACACTGTGCCTTTCATTACATCATTTGTATGCTTGCAACATTCAATACTATGTTGTGAAACAATTTAAAGGAAAAAGCTTTTTTTGAATAAATTGGTGAAATCTGAATAATTGGAATCACTACAATCACTTCAATAGGCATTTGTGCTTAAAGTGAAAAAACATTAAAATCCCCTGATAAAATGGTGCATTATTTTCAAAAATAAATAAACTAAACTAACAAAAAGCAACAAATATAAAGAAATTACAAAATTATACCTGGGCTAACCAAATCTCATTTGGGAGAAATCTACAATAAATGTGAAAATAACTAAACAGAAACTTGAATTATGAGATATTATTTATTTTTATTTAATTTAATTCTTTATTTCGAACAGACTAAAACAATAAAAAGCAAGTGTGAAACGCCATACAAAAAACAAAACAAGAATATTTATAAAGTGTCATAAACAGTATCTATAAATAAATTAAATCGTATGTGTCCGAAAAGGAGCAGGAAGAAGCCAAAGCTTATTAATTCCCACCCCTTATTCAACTGCTTATAATTATCTTATACAAATTTTGCAGCTATATGTACACCATATGTACACCAGCAGTGTTAAAATAACAATTGCTTGATATGTTCTCCAATTATAGAAAGGAAGCAAAAAGTTTTGAGATTGTCAAGTTTGGAATGGATAACAGCATGGGAGAGGCTGATGGAGACATATATGTCAGGCAGTGTTATGTTTTTATTAGGCAGTTTTTGCTGTGATCCTATTTTAATTTTCAGAGAAATTCAGTTTTGGTAGGTTTTCCAATTCTCCTTCTTCGAGTTCATCATCATAGAATCATAGAAAATAGGTGCAGGAGTAGGCCATTCGGCCCTTCGAGCCTGCACCGCCATTCAATATGATCATGGCTGTTCATCCAAATCAGTATCCTGTAGTGCCTTCTCTCCATAACCCCTTGATCCCTTTAGCCACAAGGGCCACATCTAACTCCCTCTTAAATATAGCCAATGAACTGGCCTCAACTACCTTCTGTGGCAGAGAATTCCGCAGACTCACCACTCTCACTGTGTGAAAAATTATCTTCTCATCTCGGCCCTAAAAGACTTCCCCCTTATCCTTAAACAGTGGTCAAACAATGTGGCCAAACAGATGCAAATCATGCACATATCTTCTGGAGTTGCCCAAAAATAGAACCATTTTGGGACTGAGTGAATTCAGAATTAATGGAGGTATTAGGATATACAGTTTGCAAGAAGTGTTCCATTTTATACCTGGGTAATATAAATACAGTGGTGCTGAAGGAAGACCATTACTTGGTTAAAATCCTACTCACAGCTGGCAGAAAGGCCATTACAAGAAACTGGCTTGGAGTGGACACACTCAGACTTAGACAATGGTTAGACATAGTACAGGAAATAATTGTCATGGAGAAAATGACATATTCTCTAAGAGTGAAAGAAGACGAGTTTAATAGAAAATGGGAAAAATGGATTAGGTATAGAAATAAAGACAACAACACTGTATAATTTTATAGACAATAATGTAAGTTATTGGAAAATGTTTTAATATTAAAATAGTTCTGTATACTGCATCATTAATTGTAAACTGAACCCCCTGCTACACTGTTGTACGTTTCACTGTAATGTTGTATGTTTCATTGTTATATTTGTGTTTTATTTGTGTATACATAAAAGCAATAAAAACTAAAGTGTAAAACAAAAAGAAAAATGATCTTCTCATCTCGGTCCTAAAAGACTTCCCGCCTTTCCTTAAACTGTGACCCCTTGTTCTGGAGTTCCCCAACATCGGGAACAATCTTCCTGCATCTAGCCTGTCCAACCCCTTAAGAATTTTGTAAGTCTCTATAAGATCCCACCTCAATCTCCGAAATTCCAGCGAGTACAAGCCGAGTCTATCCAGTCTTTCTTCATATGGAAGTTCTGCCATCCCAGGAATCAGTCTGGTGAACCTTCTCTGTACTCCCTCTATGGCAAGAATGTCTTTCCTCATATTAGGAGACCAAAACTGTATGCAATACTCCAGGTGTGGCCTCACCAAGACCCTGTACAACTACAGTAGAACATCCCTGCTCTTGTACTCAAATCATAGAAACATAGAAACATAGAAAATAGGTGCAGGAGTAGGCCATTCGGCCCTTCGAGCCTGCACCGCCATTCAATGTGATCATGGCTGATCATCCAACTCAGTATCCCGTACCTGCCTTCTCTCCATACCCCCTGATCCCTTTAGCCACAAGTGCCACATCTAACGCCCTCTTAAATATAGCCAATGAACTGGCCTCAACTACCTTCTGTGGCAGAGAATTCCAGAGACTCACCACTCTCTGTGTAAAGAATGTTTTCCTCATTTCGGTCCTAAAGGAATTCCCCCTTATCCTTAGACTGTGACCCCTTGTTCTGGACTCCCCCAACATCGGGAACAATCTTCCAGCATCTAGCTTGTCCAACCCCTTAAGAATTTTGTAGGTTTCTATAAGATCACCCCTCAATCTTCTAAATTCCATCGAGTACAAACCGAGTCTATCCAATCTTTCCTCATATGAAAGTCCTGACATCCCAGGAATCAGTCTGGTGAATCTTCTCTGTACCCCCTCTATGGCAAGGATGTCTTTCCTCAGATTTGGAGACCAAAACTGTACGCAGTACTCCAGGTGTGGCCTCACCAAAACCCTGTACAACTGCAGTAGAACCTCCCTGCTCCTATACTCAAATCCTTTCGCTATGAATGCTAACATACCATTTGCTTTCTTCACTGCCTGCTGCACCTGCATGCCTACTTTCAATGACTGGTGTACCATGACACCCAGGTCTCGTTGCATCTCCCCCTTACCTAATCTGCCACCATTCAGATAATAGTCTACCCTCATGTTTTTGCCACCAAAGTGGATAACCTCACATTTATCCACATTGTACTGCATCTGCCATGCATCTGCCCATTCACTCAGCCTATCCAAATCCCCCTGCAGCCTCCAAGCATCCTCCTCACACCTAACTATACCCCCCAGCTTGGTATCATCTGCAAATTTGGAGATGTTGCATTGAATTCCCTCGTCCAAATCATTAATATATATTGTAAATAGCTGGGGTCCCAGCACTGAGCCTTGCGGCACCCCACTAGTCACTGCCTGCCATTCTGAAAAGGACCCGTTTACTCCTACCCTTTGCCTCCTGTCTGCTAGCCAGTTCTCTATCCACATCAATACTGAACCCCCAATACCGTGTGCTTTAAGTTTGTATGCTAATCTCTTATGCGGGACCTTGTCGAAAGCCTTCTGAAAGTCTAGATATAACACATCCACTGGTTCTCCCTTATCCACTCTACTAGTTACATCCTCGAAAAATTCTATCAGATTTGTCAGACATGATTTACCTTTCGTAAATCCATGCTGACTTTGTCCAATGATTTCACCACTTTCCAAATGCGCTGCTATCCCATCTTTAATAACTGACTCTAGCAGTTTCCCCACTACCGATGTTAGACTAACTGGTCTGTAATTCCCCGCTTTCTCTCTCCCTCCTTTTTTAAAAAGTGGGGTTACATTAGCTACCCTCCAATCCTCAGGAACTACTCCAGAATCTAAGGAATTTTGAAAAATTATCACTAATGCATCCACTATTTCTGTGGCTACCTCCTTGAGTACTCTGGGATGCAGACTATCTGGCCCTGGGGATTTATCGGCCTTCAATCCGTTCAATTTACCCAACACCACCTCCCGGCTAACCTGGATTTCACTCAGTTCCTCCATCTTATTTGACCCCCGTTCCACTGCTATTTCCGGCAGATTATTTATGTCTTCCTTAGTGAAGACAGAACCAAAGTAGTTATTCAATTGGTCTGCCATGTCCTTGTTCCCCATGATCAATTCACCTGTTTCTGACTGCAAGGGACCAACATTTGTTTTAACTAGTCTCTTTCTCTTTACATATCTATAAAAACTTTTGCAGTCAGTTTTTATGTTCCCTGCCAGTTTCCTTTCATAATCTATTTTCCCTTTCCTAATTAAGCCCTTTGTCCTCCTCTGCTGGATTCTGAATTTCTCCCAGTCCTCCGGTAGGCTGCTTTTTCTGGCAAATTTGTATGCCTCATCTTTTGTTTTTATACTATCCCTGATTTCCCTGCAAAATCCTTTTGCTATGAATGCCAACATACCATTCGCTTTCTTCACAGCCTGCTGCACTTGCATGCCTACTTTCAATGACTGGTGTACCATGACACCCATGTCTCGTTGCATCTCCACTTTTCCTAATCGGCCACCGTTCAGATAATAGTCTACCCTCCTGTTTTTGCAGCCAAAGTGGATAACCTCACATTTATCCACATTATACTGCATCTGCCAAGCATTTGCCCACTCCCCCAACCTATCCAAGACACCTTGCAGCCTCCTAGCATCCTCCTCACAGCTAACACTGCTCCCCAGCTTCGTGTCATCCGCAAACTTGGAGATGTTGCATTCAATTCCCTCATCCAGATCATTAATATATATTGTAAATAGCTGGGGTCCCAGCACTGAGCCTTGTGGTACCCCACTAGTCACTGCCTGCCATTCTGAAAATGACCCATTTACTCGTACTCTTTGCTTCCTGTCTGCCAACCAGTTTTCTATCCACATCAACACTGAACCCCCAATACCGTGTGCTTTAAGTTTGTATACTAATCTCTTATGGGGGACCTTGGCAAAAGCCTTCTGAAAGTCCATATATAATACATCCACTGGTTCTCCCTTACTAGTTACATCCTCTCTACTAGTTACATCCTCGAAAAATTCTATAAGATTCGTCAGACATGATTTACCTTTTATAAATCCATGCTGACTTTGTCCAATGATTTCACCACTTTCCAAATGTGCTGCTATCCCATCTTTAATAACTGACTCTAGCATTTTCCCCAATACTGATGTTAGACTAACTGGTCTGTAATTCCCCATTTTATCTCTCCCTCCCTTTTTAAAAAGTGGGGTTACATTAGCTACCCTCCAATCCTCAGGAACTACTCCAGAATCTAAAGAGTTTTGAAAAATTATCACTAATGCATCTTGTTACAAATGTTGGCATCGCTGTCATCGCCCGTCCTGAAAAGGATGCAAGCTTCAGGTGACAATCAGTGGGAGCCACCACTTGTTACAATAGATGATGGTGATAACAGAATTAGATCAGGATACTTCCAGTTTCCAGCCCCGCGGCGTAGATGCTTCTGCTATGGGCCCGGTTTCAATAAATGATAAAATCAACATTTGAATGGGATCTCATTGTTTACTCAGATTTGTAAAAAAAAGGTAGTGTTCTATTTCTGAAACCAGGTAATGACCTCTCAGATCGAAAGTGATTTTGGCAATGGTCTTGCTTTGCCACTCACAGGGAGCTGTCAGGTATGATTGCAGACCTTCACAGTAGTGGCAGTGCGGCTAAAGGGGTGTCATTTCCTGCCGAGTCCCACGAGAAATTGAATGTTAAGAAGCCCCTAAATTATCTTGGTTGTTGGTCAAGAACCAACTTGGTAATAGAGATTTGCAACAGTTTCTGAGTTCTGCAATTGTGTTAAGACTGTTTGAGGCTGGGCCACACGTGATTCTGGATCTTGCCAAGGTCATGAATAGAAACATCTATTTCATCTTATATTTTAATAGACATGTGAGCAGCACGGTGGTGCAGCAGTAGAGTTGCTGCCCTACAGTGCCAGAGACCCGGGTTCCATCCTGGCTATGGATGTATGAAGTTTGTACTTTCTCCTTGTGACCATGTCGGTTTTCTCTGGGTGCTCTGGTTTCCTCCCACATTTCATAGACATGCAGGTTGGTGGGTTAATGGGCCTCTGTAAATTGTCAGTAGTGTGTCGGATAGAACAAGTGTATGGGTGATTACTGGTCAGCGTGGACTCGGTGGGCCGAAGGACCTGTATCCACGCTGTATCTCTAAACTAAACTAAAAATAAAAGAAAGAAGAAGATGGCCTTTGTGATAGAGAGAGTTGTCTGTTTGTTTGATCTGACCTAAGATAAAGGCCAGGCCAGGTTTTGGAATCAGGTACTGGAGGATAGATCAAAGAAAATTACCTTCAGCTTTTACCAACCTAGAGAAAACTGGAGATCATAGCAACTAAACATAATGAGCAATTCATTAGGAAAGGGGTGAAGAGAGGAAGTGGTTCTCTTGAAAGCAAAATAAACTCAGAGAGAATGGAGAAAATACAAAGGAAATAGGAAAAAAGTTGCTGTTACAGAATTGGAAGGTTTAGCTTTGCAGGAAATAGTGGATGGTCTATGAGTAATTGCATTTTTAATAGATTAGCCCCAAATCTCAGAGTACAGTCTATTTACAAACATTACATAGCTCAGTGATAAAATCTTAGAGAGTCATGATCATGCCTTTAGTAATATTAAATGATTTTGATCATGTGCCTATAAATCTGGTTGCAAGGTTTACAACTGGTATCTAAATATCTATCAAGTATGAAGGTGTGAATTTGAATCTAATCTTTGTGGGATTAAGAAGACTCCAAAAAATTATGATGCAGAGATTGTATCTAATTGTTTGTTATCTAATTTTGCAAAGATCTTATAAATTGCAGATTTGAGCTGGATCAGAGAAGGACAATTCTGCAGTTTAGTGTATGCCATTCATGTGCGTTGATATTAGGTTGATTCATTTCCAATTAAACCCATTTATCTCGTCCATATCTCGCCCAAGAATCACTGTGAGACGAAGAAAGACGGTCATTCAATCTTCCAGGTACAAACTAATCATGATTCCCAGACAGCTCATATTTAAAAAAACAAATACCTCACAAGTTCATACAGGATTTTACTCAGTAGCACAAGCAGTTTCATTGTGACTTAATCCCATGATTTTGAATAAAAAGTCAATTTATAATGCAATGTGAATTTTAATTGCATATATCAATTTTTAAAATGTGAAGTGTCTCTTGATATGTACTTGAAGGCAATAATCATTCTGTATTAAGAATGGTATTTCTAATGGTATCTGAAGGTGGTACGAATAAGACTGTTCTAAATACAGTCTATGCTTTCTTGTCCTGAATTCCAGGTAATCATTTCTGTGCTTTTAATCTTTCTCATAAAAAAAAAAGGATCTTGGCATCGTAGATTCAAAGTCTTGATTTAGATGATATAGAACAAACTCTGAATACTCTACTGATCTATTCCTCCTGTCCGTTACATTTATAGTCTGTTTCATTGCTGGTTTTCTAAACTAGTGTTGTGATCATGGTGGAAATAAATGTAAATTACATAATTTGTATCAGTCCTGGAAGGAGCATTGTTTTTCACCAAAAAGACAGTTAACAACTTAATTTCCTACATGTGTAACTGGACAGTTCAAGATCTGGAGTTGCCTTTTCCCCAAAATATGATATATATTCTATTGTATCTTTTAAAAACATTAATTAACTGCAGCCCTGAGGATGGTATTTTGTTAGTCACAGTAAAAATATTGAAAACAAAATTTAAAAAAGGAAATGCTCTTTCAACCAACGTGGATAACAGTGCTCTACATTGCATCAGTGTAAGTGCCAGGGGGTAGTAATAATGGAAATAAAAAAACAATGATGGACTAAAAATATGTAATCTAAGGGGACAAAATAAAGGTTAAAAAGTTGATTTTTAGAAAGTTTTTGAAGATAAAGGGAGTATTATGGCAATGTGAGAAGAGCTTCGGTGAACTCTGTTTGGATGATAGTTCCAAATGCAAAAAATTAAATGGCAAAAGATCACTCGATAAAAGTTTCAGATATGTAGCTAGGGCCAAGCTGACTGTGGAGACTAAAACCCCTGTCTCACGGTGCGAGTTGTCCCACGAGGTACCCCGAGTTTTCACTCGCGGTAATCCCGTACAATCAACGTAGCGGAAACGTCGGAATTCGCGCGAGCAACTTAGCGACTCGTGGTGCTAACGGTAGGTACCCGTGAAACTTGTGAACTCGTGAAAAAAATCAAACATGTTTGATATTTTCCACGAGTCAAATGTAATGTTCAAGTTAAAAATTGAAACATTTAAACTCGTTGTCATAACGTAGTGGCCCGTGCGTTTACCTTATTGATTCGTGAGTCTACCGTGGCACCGTCAATGGAAACTTTTCATTCCCCAGGTGGGAATGGAGTTACCAGAGGCCAGACTCCAATAGTAACAGCATTGAAAGTGACAGCAGAAGGCGGGAGCAGGAACCTTCATTTGAATTTACACTGAGGTTAAATGGATTGTCATCCATGATCATAAAAAGTCGCATATTGGATGTAGTGGGTTTATTTACGGGTGACTGTGGCTACCGATGACTGTGACTGTGATCCAGGAGGAGGGGGGGGGGGGGGGGGGGGGGGGCACACTATTCACTTTCCCACAAGCATTTACCAAGATTGTCTAATATTTTGTTGACCTCATGTACATGCTTTCAATATTCACTTTACACCACGTATTGTGACTTTGTCAAGACCCTTCTGGAAGTCCGTATTCAGGTTGTTAATGTTTGCCCTCAGCATTCATTGCTTTCAGAAAGATGCTTGCTACCGACAAACTCACCACGACAATGCACAACTACCCGATACAAACAACATTAGGTTTAGATTTATTACTTTCATGTGTAAAGTTATGTTTTGCATGCTATCCAGTCAAATCAGATAATACTATACATAAATAGAAATAAACTAAATTCAAGTACATAGATCGGGACAGAAACAAAATGCAGATCTTGTCGTTCTCAATATTTTAGCGCTGAATTCCAGAGACAAAGACCAATGGCCACAATGGGGTAGAGGAGAATCGAACGGTCCCCCAACTTATGGAAGGACCATTCAAAAGCCTGATAACAGAGGGAAAGAATGCATTCCTGATTCTACTGATGCGCGCTTTTAAGCTTCTGTTTCTTCTTCCGATGGGAGCGGGGAGAGGAAGGAATGGCCCTGGTAGGAAAGGTCTTTAGTTCAGATGGCTGCTTTCCCGAAGCAGCATGAAATCGACTTGTAGTCAATGGTGGGGAGTTTGATCTGTATGATGAGACGCAGAGATGTAGAGTGGGGGTAGAGTTGGGGAAGTACCACTAGTTCCCCACACATACAGCGTCTGCTCCTGTCCCTCTGCCCCTGTTCTGCCTGTGCTTCCTACACACCCAGGCTCTTCTGTACTGTTTTGTTTTCATTATTGCTTCATACTGCACAGAAACGGGCCCTTCAGGTTGGGAACTACAGTTAGTTTGGAAATTAGCAAGCAGACAAAAATGCTTCCATGTAGCCTTCCAGCAGTGACGAGGCACCATGATCTCATGATCAACCCAATCACCGGAGCCCAACTATGGGTTTAACTACCATAGAAATTGACAAACAATCGCTTCCTTTGATATTTGAACAACAAAACTCTATTAAACAATGTAACACACAACCTTTGTATTTTAGCTTGCAGTAACATAAATAAACTTAGTTATTCAAAACACCACAGGAAAATAACTTGATTACTGCAAGGGTGAAACACCTTTTCCCCATTGCTATGATTTTCTATTAAAAAAACTACGTTACTTCGCAAAGCAACAATCATGTTACAGCAGAATTACTGTCCTTGTTGAATGTGAGTGTCTCTGTCTCCATCTTCTCTTCAAGCCTTTAACCTATTCCTGTTGGGACCCAATACCCGTGCTCGTTCTTTCAGGCTGGGTTCGGCTTCCCAAACACTTTTCCACTCGCTGTGTGCGGCTCCCACGCTCCCGTCAAACTCACCTGCTTCTGATTCCCGCACTCCCTCCTTGATTTGGTTCCCGCACTTCCTAACCACCCCATCTAGCTGTGCTAAGTAGAAACATATAACTGCAGATGCTGGTTTATACCAAAGATAGACACAAAGTGCCCGAGTAACTCCATAGATCAGGCAGGATTTCTGGAGAAATGTTTTGGATCCGGACCCGTCTAACGAAACGACACCCACCCTTTTTCTCCACAGATGCTGCCTGACCCACGGAGTTACTCCGGCACGTTGTGTCTATCTTTTATCCAGTTATGATGTTGCCTTCAAGTAATTTGTTTTCACTTGTACAACAACGTTCCTTGTTGATACGATATTCCCAATGTTGCTACCACTCATTGCACATGTCCGAATTTTTCAGCGCTCCTAAAGTGCAACACCTCAGACCTATCATCATTATATTTCACTTGCCCCTCCAAATATAACAAACCTTCGCCAGCTGGTCTTCTAACTACGTGATGTGCGTTTCTAACAAATCATAAGTATAACTGCTCTGGCACTGGAGGGTGCGCATTTTCCCTTTTATAGGTTATATAAATAGATGCAGCCGCGCTGAATTCTATCTTTAACTCAAAGCCGCAGGATGGAGATGTTTTCTTTAACATTGTTGCTTTATTAAAACATACCTTCATTCACGGTTGGCTCAAGTGTAACGGGAGGGGAACTTGGTAACTCTGGAGACAAACTCGGAACATCGCAGATTACCATACCCGTGGGAACTCGCCTCAAACACTTGCACATCAACTTGGAATATCGTACACAACCACGAGTCTGTCACTCTGGGTCACTCATGTGTCAACTCGCACCGTGAGACAGGGCCTTAAAGGTTGGGAACAATTATCAAGACTGCACAGATAGTGTAATAATAACATGTTGTGGAATTGGAGCCAGTTACAAATAAATATGTGAGTTTGTTCGGGGGAGTTTCTGAAAGAGGGAAATAAATAGGTGAACTTTTAGAAGGTTTAAGAAATCAAGGCTTAAACGTTAAAGGATTGCATGAAGATTACAGACAGCAATACGAATTTATCGAAGCCATTCTTAGCAGTAAATTGAATCTGGAGTAGAAACCTCTTAAGTTGCAGGAAAGGTGCCAGAGGACTGATTGGGACAAAGGAAAGAATTACTTGGGAATTGGATATTACAAATGGACCAGCAGATTTGATAAAGAAACAACTAATCTACAGTCAGGGCAGGTAGAAGACAATTATGACACACTTGTAACATTAATGTATCTTAGGAGTTAACAATCCGTGTACGCATTCATAAATATTAAGTTTTACTTAGTTTTTACAATAATATGAAAATGGAGAATAGATTTCACATCAGCAAGGAGAACAATAGGTTTTTCAATGTCGGTACGGAAAGCATCATATCAACCCAAATACATAAAAAGGTGATGCATAAATATTGTTTGAATGTAGGAGAGTAGAACATATCTAAATGATTATCCAAGATTCAGTGCATTGATATCAACAAACACCAATCAGAATGCCCTAACATTAATAGCAAAAAATAACAGAATTGTGCAAATTCTAGGAAAACCTAATTAAAACGTATTTATGTTGCTGTCATTTTGATTTCTGCAGCCTCCATTTTTTTTGCTTGCAGGAATTTGTTCATGAAGGTATGCAAACCATGATACTAACTAGTCATTCCATACTCATTCCAATCTCACTGACAAGCAACTCTGAGTGATGTGCTGACCTCCTTTTCAATCATTTCTGCTGCATTGCTGCACCTTCCTCTGACAAATTTCCAGGACTAACGGGAAATTATTCAACTATGTTGTTCTAGATTAGAACCAAGGTCACCAGGAACTCTCAGATTGAATTGTAAACAAACAATAAGTTGGTATACATGGGTTCAGAAGACAAGCTCCAAATCATTGTCCACTCGTTCACTGAATTATTTAATGGGAGGACTTTACACTTAACGCACAAAAGTGTTCTTTACCAATCTTCCTCCTGTTCAACGCCATTCTCTAACAATAATCATTGAACCCTAGAAAACGTTAAAAAAAAAACTTTCCATGCTATTGGAGTCAACTCATACCTAATGCTGAGACTAAAGATGAAATTCACCCTTTATTTCACTGCACCAACACAGTCTTTGGTTGCCTGGGGGAAAGATGGTTGAAAATCAGGACATTAAACCAAGTATAAAATTTGTGGGCTGCTGAGCAACTGATTCATACCCTCTACTATGCTTCCGATATAGCTGATATCTCAGAACATTGGAAAAAGACCCACCAATATTGTTTCTGCAAAATATTACAAATCCGTCACAAATAAGCAAACCAACCTCAGAATTCTTTTGCAGTCCTCCAGTTGCAACTTGGCCATTCCACATCACCCACATGCCCAACATGTAGAACTCTGTCACAGTAAGAGATTACCGAGTGAACAAAAGAAAGAACTTCGGGCAGCAAGATGGTGTAGTGGTAGAGTTGCTGCCTTACAGCGCCAGAGACCCAGTCTCGATCCTGACCATGGGTGGCGTCTGTACGCAGTTTGTAGGTTCTCCCCTTGACCTGCATGGGCTTTCTCCGGGTGCTCCGGTTTCCTCCCACACACCAAAGACGTACAGGTTTGTAGGTTAATTGGCTTTGGTCCCTAGTGTGTAGGATAGTATTTGTGTGTTTGGATCACTGGTTAGCGCATACTCTGTGGGCCAAGGGATATGTTTCCCTGCTGTATCTCTAAACTAAACTAAACTAAACAAGACTAACCTGAAGAGTAAAACTCAGCCCCCACGTGACAAAACCCACAGAACTGCAGTTCCTTGACCCTGAGAGATTGCCTATGTAAAACCTGATAGAAGAGTGCTGAAGGTAGATATATTTGTGATGTTTCAAAAGCATTTTGTCACAAACTTGAAAAGGAATTTCAAATGAGACTACGTCAGAAAGAAAGAAGAAACTGGAATTAGAGATGGAAGGCTTATGATCAGTAGCATGGTGTATTTTGTGCTGTCTGATTCTACGGATATTTATCCTTAAAGAGCAGAAATCCAACAAGATCATTAAGGGCTTGGGTTATGAACACCTTACTTAAGGACACCCATACAACAGGTGAACTCCCATAGTATTATCAATTTCCAATGACTGACATATGTAAATAGGTTCGTTCTTATGAACAACAGAACCAGTCATCTCTCTCTTTCCACTTGCTTTGTAATTGTTTTTCCCTATCAAACTCATGTGCTATAAAATGCCATTCATTACAATCTGTGGCAGTATGGTTACCAAATTGAATGACTTATGTCTATTTACCAATTTAAGAACAAAATCCGCCCATGGGCTTTTGTAAAAACAGAACTTTTTATTTATCTGGCGACGACCTGTATTTCCAATTTCCTCCTGATGTCTTTTATTCCGATCAGTGTAACAATTACTACCAAGTTCAACCTCTTGTTCATGCCCTTTATTCTTTCATCTTGGAGAAAACAATGCACCTTGGTCAGCAGTTGAGGAATTTTAAGAATTTGCTGTTTTCCCTGCTTTTTGACCCCTTTCCCTGAGTTCTGTTGCATTGCAGCACGGTAGACTGAGGAAAATGTGTACAATTTTTGCATATCAAAGGGACAAGTCTGCCAAATCTCCTTGGGTCTGCTGGAATTTCAATCTTCTGTGCACAGCTGAGGCCTCAATCGTGGTCCTCAATTGATTAATTTTTTTCCAAAGAAGCTTGCCAAAGCTATGACGGGAAGAACAGTAGTTTTTTGGGGGTTCGTGTGCAAAGGTATGCTTTGGTCTTGTACTCGTGGATTGGAGCTCCAGAAATGTTCATGTTGAGATAACAATTCTTACACCCGGGTAAAATTTGTGAATTCTAGGATATTTCTCAAAAAGTGTCAGAAGGAATTGCAGATGCTAGTTTACACCGAAGATGGACACAAAATGCTGGAGTTACTCAGCAGAACAGGCAGCATTTCTGGATAGAAGGAATGGATGACGTTTCGGGTCGAGACCATTCTTCAGAGATGTTGCCTGTCCCGTTGAGTTACTCTAGCATCTTGTGTCTATATTTCTCATAAAAACATACTGCCTTTTTTCCACATACTACAGTGCAAATTACTCAAATTACATACCTCAGGCACGACCACCTGGGTGAATCTGAATATCTTCATCTTTTCATAAACTATTTTGGTGGGACACGTAGAATAAAGCAGATTGACTAGGAATTAGGTATATTGTTATCCTATATGTTGAAGATCATTGAATGATAATATTTTCTGTTAACCAGCATACTAATTCTCCATAGTATGATGTTTTTTCAAAGATGTTTTTTCTTGGCTTAAGATTCGTACATGCAACATGATATGACTCAGCAATTCTTCATTACAACCCAAGTTCATGATTAGTGGCTTTTCAGTTGTAAAACAAGACTGTTTATTGTCATATATCCCAGATAGAGCAATTAAATTCTTACTTGCAGAAGCACGACAGAATATGTAAACAATATAATAAACAGGGAAAAAAAGGTGAATAATATTTTACATTTTTGCCATGTTATCTTTGTCAGACCCTTGGCATTAATTATTACGGGTGGAGTTTCATTTCCACAGACTTTGAATATTCCAAGAAGATTTCAAAATTGTCACAGACAGATTCCTTTTAATTTATGAGAAACAGGCTTCAATTACGATATGCCTGAGTGGCTTGTGGTATCTGTAGGCCACACAGCCAGGCATGAAAATGGTTCCAGCACTGAAGCACCCATTTCATGCTATTGAATGCCACTGCACATATTCAGAATGGTCCCTGAGTAAGTCTGCTTATCGGGAAGAACAGTCCCGAGACAGTGGAAAATTATGGATGCCATACAACACATCTGCTAAGTTGTGTACAACTTTCAGAATAAACTCTATTGTGTGGTGCACATTAATATTGCAATAGAATTTCTTGGAGCACAAGTTGGTTTAGAATAGATTTGTAGATGACAATGATCTCTTGAACTTTTAAATGGCTGGCCATCAAAAATACTGGAATATTCAACTCAGAATTTTACTTAACTTACATATTTTAATCTTTCATAATATACTACTTCATTTATCTTTCTCCTTTAGTAAATTTGCAGAAATATTAGTTAGTACTGTAAATTATTGTGCAATTTAATGACTGGCAATCCCTCATATGAAAACAAGTCGGTGGTTATAAAATATTACACGTGCATGACTGAACAACTTACCAATGTCCCAAGACATAATAGACCTGTATAAACATAAGACCTTTGAAGTACAGCGGAAATATTTTAGTAATCCAGATATAAAGAAACGTGCCTTTGATATCAATAAATGTGCATAGTGAACAAAAGCATTTTGCTGTTAATTACTTTAGATATAAATAATTTTTCAGACTGGTGTCCTAGTTCACTGTGTACAAAAAAATAAGTCAAAAAGCAAATAAATTATTTGAATATTGTTTTGTTTAACCACGTCACAAAAGAATAATATAAATCAGAAATGTGCGTTGCGATTTGGTGCAGAGATTGTTAGCTCAAAACATTTTGATTAATCATGCTTAGTTGAAAGTTATTTATGAAGTAATTATTAAAATTTCACTTACATTATCTTCACAACCACAGACCATGAAGATCCGAACATTTGTGTCATATATTTTGAAGTATTTTAAAACAATTCGTTGATTTTTTTTAAATGCAGGAAATATAAATATATGTTTCTATTTGTGAACATAAATCATTAAAATTCTATGCCATGCTGCATAAACTATTTTACCAAACAAAACTTGCTTTGCCACGTGGAGAATAATGTAAAAACTTAGGATAGCATTTTTTACTTTTTGAAACATTTTGGTAAACATGTCAAGAGTACTCATTTAGAGAACATAAAGGGAACATTGATTTTGCTTTATCTTTCAAATTTACTGCTGGGGTGCATTATACGTGACCAATTCACTGTTGATTATGCCAATTATGTGTATTGTATTGTCTTACTAATCTTCTATGTGGGACCTTATCAAAGGACTCAGAAAACATTTGATAAGGTCCCACATAGGAGATTAGTAGACAAATTTAGGGCACATGGTATTGGGAGTGGAGTGCTGACATGGATAGAAAATTGGTTGGCAGACAGGAACCAAAGATTAACGGGTCCCTTTCAGAATGGCAGGCAGTGACTAATGGGGTACCGCAAGGCTCGGTGCAGGGACCGCAGCTATTTACAATATTCATCAATGATTTAGATGAAGGGATTCAAAGTAACATTAGCAAACTTGCAGATGACACGAAGCTGGATGGCAGTGTGAACAGTGAGGAGGATGCTATGAGAATGCAGGGTGACTTGGACAGGTTGGGTGAGTGGGCAGATGGGTGGCGAATGCAGTTTAATGTGGATGAATGTGAGGTTATCCACTTTGGTAGCAAAAACAGATTATTATCTAAATGGTGTCAAGTTGAGAAAAGGGGAAATACAACGGGATCTGGGGGTACTTGTTCATCAGTCAATTAAAGTAAGCTTGCAGTACAGCAGGCAGTAAAGAAAGCGAATGGCATGTTGGCCTTCAAGAGGAGTTGAGTATAGGAACAAATAAGTCCTTCTTCAGTTGTACAGGGCCCTAGTGAGACCACACCTGGAGTATTGTGCGCAGTTTTGGTCCCCTCATTTGAGGAAAGACATTCTTGCTATTGAGGGAGTGCAGCGTAGGTTTACAAGGTTAATTCCCGGGATGGCGTGATTGTCATATGCTGAGAGAATGGAGCGGCTGGGCTTGTATACTCTGGAATTTAGAAGGATGAGAGGGTATCTTATTGAAACATATAAGATTATAAAGGGTGTGCACACGCTAGAGGCAGGAAACATATTCCCGATTTTGGGGGAGTCCAGAACCAGGGGCCACAGTGTAAGAATAAGGGGTAAGCCATTTAGAATGGAAATGAGAGTTGTGAGTCTGTAAAATTCTCTGCCTCAGAGGGCAGTGGAGGCCGGTTCTCTGGATACTTAAAGAGCGAGCTAGATAGGGCTCTTAAAGATAGCGGTGGCAGGGGATATGGGGAGAAGGCAGGAACGGGGTACTGATTCGGGATGATCAGCCATGATCACATTGATTGGCGGTGCAGCCTAGAAGGGCCGAATGCCTTACTCCTGCACCTATTGTCTATTGTCTATTGCACAAACTTGAGTTCAGTTGTGAATGAGTTTGTTTGATGTGCCCATGAATGCTACGACGGAAGAAGGTAATTTATGGCACTGAAGAGACAATCCAGAGGTTATGAATTCAAATTATATTGTGAGCTTGAATATAATAAATATATCATTTGTTGGCTATTACCAGACAGAAAGTAGTTTTTGAATAAGGGTTCCAAACAGTACAGCCTAAGCATGACTACTGCCCAAACTGTGAGTACCAATAGGAATGTTAGGGATAGAAAATAAGTGCTGCCCATGTCTGAGGAATAAGGAGAAAAGTCAAACTGACAGTGTCAGATGAATTGAATTGGTGCAAAATTGAGTACAATTTACTTGAGAGTCAGGGAAATGTATGCCAATTCATAGAATGAATTCCATATAACCATATAACCATATAACCATATAACAATTACAGCACGGAAACAGGCCATCTCGGCCCTTCAAGTCCGTGCCGAACAACTTTTTTCTCTTAGTCCCACCTGCCTGCACTCATACCATAACCCTCCATACCCTTCTCATCCATATGCCTATCCAATTTATTTTTAAATGATACCAACGAACCTGCCGCCACCACTTCCACTGGAAGCTCATTCCACACCGCTACCACTCTCTGAGTAAAGAAGTTCCCCCTCATGTTACCCCTAAACCTCTGTCCCTTAATTCTAAAGTCATGTCCTCGTGTTTGAATCTTCCCTATTCTCAAAGGGAAAAGCTTGTCCACATTAACTCTGTCTATCCCTCTCATCATTTTAAAGACCTCTATCAAGTCCCCCCTTAACCTTCTGCGCTCCAGAGAATAGAGACCTAACTTATTTAACCTATCTCTGTAACTTAGCTGTTGAAACCCAGGCAACATTCTAGTAACTCTCCTCTGTACCCTCTCTATTTTGTTGACATCCTTCCTATAATTGGGTGACCAAAACTGCACACCATACTCCAGATTTGGTCTCACCAACGCCTTGTACAATTTTAACATTACATCCCAGCTTCTATACTCAATGCTCTGATTTATAAAGGCTAGCATACCAAAAGCTTTCTTTACCACCCTATCTATATGAGATTCCACCTTCAAGGAACTATGCACGGTTATTCCCAGATCCCTCTGTTCAACTGTATTCTTCAATTCCCTACCGTTTACCATGTACGTCCTATTTTGATTTGTCCTGCCAAGGTGTAGCACCTCACATTTATCAGCATTAAACTCCATCTGCCATCTTTCAGCCCATTTTTCCAACTGGCCTAAATCACTCTGTAGACTTTGGAAATCCTCTTCATTATCCACAACACCCCCTATCTTGGTATCATCTGCATACTTACTAATCCAATTTACCACCCCATCATCCAGATCATTGATGTACATGACAAACAACAAAGGACCCAACACAGATCCCTGAGGCACCCCACTAGTCACCTGCCTCCAACCCGACAAACAGCCATCCACCATTACTCTCTGGCTTCTCCCATTCAGCCACTGTTGAATCCATCTTGCTATTCCTGCATTTATACCCAACAGTTGAACCTTCTTAACCAACCTTCCATGAGGAACCTTGTCAAAGGCCTTACTGAAGTCCATATAGACAACATCCACTGCTTTACCCTCGTCAATTTCCCTAGTAACCTCTTCAAAAAATTCAAGAAGATTAGTCAAACATGACCTTCCAGGCATAAATCCATGTTGACTGTTCCTAATTAGACCCTCTTTATCCAGATACTTATATATATTATCTCTAAGTATCTTTTCCATTAATTTGCCCACCACTGAAGTCAAACTAACCGGTCTATAATTGCTAGGTTTACTTTTAGAGCCCTTTTTAAACAATGGAACAACATGCGCAGTACGCCAATCCTCGGGGACTATTCCCGTTTCTAATGACATTTGAAATATTTCTGTCATAGCCCCGGCTATTTCTACACTAACTTCCCTCAATGTCCTAGGGAATATCCTGTCAGGACCTGGAGACTTATCCACTTTTATATTTTTCAAAAGTGCCAGTACTTCTTTTACTTTGAAACTCATAGTATCCATAGCTACTCTACTAGTTTCCCTTACCTCACATAATTCAATATCCTTCTCCTTGGTGAATACCGAAGAAAATAAATTGTTCAATATCTCCCCCATCTCTTTTGGCTCTGCAGATAGCTGTCCACTCGGTCTCTCCAATGGACCAATTTTATCCCTTGTTATCCTTTTGCTATTAATATAGCTGTAGAAACCCTTTGGATTTACTTTCACCTTACTTGCCAAAGCAACCTCATATCTTCTTTTAGCTTTTCTAATTTCTTTCTTAAGATTCTTTTTACATTCCTTATACTCCTCAAGCACCTCATTTGCTTCATGCTGCTTATAATTATTGCAGATCTCCCTCTTTTTCCGAACAAGATGTCCAATTTCCCTTGAAAACCAGGGCTCTTTCCAATTTTTACTGGTTCCTTTCAACCGAACAGGAACATAAAGATTTTGTACTCTTAAAATTTCCCCTTTAAATGTCCTCCATTTCTCCTCTACATCTTTCCCATAAAACAAAATGTCCCAGTTCACTCCTTTTAAATCATCTCGCATCTCGTTAAAGTTAGCCTTTCTCCAATCAAAAATCTCAACCCTAGGCCCAGTTCTGTCCTTCTCCATAATTATATTGAAACTAATGGTATTGTGATCACTGGACCCGAAGTGCTCCCCTACGCATACCTCCGCCACCTGTCCCGTCTCATTTCCTAACAGGAGGTCCAGCACTGCCCCTCCTCTAGTAGGCACCTCTATGTATTGCTGCAAAAAACTATCCTGCACACATTTTACAAACTCCAAACCATCCAGCCCATTTACAGAATGTGTTTCCCAGTCTATGTGTGGAAAGTTGAAATCTCCCACAATCACTACCTTGTGCTTACTACTAATATCTGCTATCTCTTTACATATTTGCTCTTCCAATTCTCTTTCCCCATTTGGCGGTCTATAATATACCCCTATAAGTGTTGCTACACCTTTCCCACTTCTAAGTTCCACCCAAATAGCCTCCCTAGATGAGCCCTCCAATCTATCCTGCCAAAGCACTGCTGTAATATCTTCCCTGACTAGCAATGCAACACCTCCACCTCTTGCCCCTCCAATTCTATCACACCTGAAGCAACGAAATCCTGGAATATTTAGTTTCCAATCACAGCCCTCCTGCAACCATGTTTCACTGATCGCCACAACATCATACTTCCAGGTGTCTATCCAGACTCTAAGCTCATCCACCTTTCTGACAATGCTCCTAGCATTAAAATATGCACATTTAAGAAACCCCCCCATCTCTTGTTCTCTGTTTATTTCCTTTTTTTTCTTTCTCCTCTTGTGTCCGAGTGCTTCCCTTTTCTGCTTCCTGCCTCCCATTCTGTCTACTAGCTTTTGCTATTTGCATCCCTCGCCCCAACCATTCTAGTTTAAAGTCTCCCCAGTGGCCTTTGCAAATTTCCCCGCCAGGATATTGGTCCCCCTCGGGTTCAAGTGCAACCCATCCTTTCTGTACAGGTCCCACCTACCCCAAAAGAAGTCCCAATGATCCAGAAACTTGAATCCCTGCCCTCTGCACCAGTCTTTCAGCCAAGCATTTATCCTCCACCTTGCTCCATTTCTACTCTCACTGTCACGTGGCACAGGCAGTAATCCTGAGATTGTTACCTTTTTGGTCCTTTTCCTCAACTCTCCTCCCAAGTCCTTAAATCCTCCCTTCAGGACCTCTTCCCTTTTTTTACCTATGTCATTGGTACCTATATGTACGACGACTTCAGGCTCCTCTCCCTCTGATTTGAGGATATCTTGGACATGTTTAGACACGTCCAAGACCTTGGCACCAGGGAGGCAGACCACCATCCTGGACTCCCGACTGCGTCCACAGAATCGCCTATCCGACCCCCTAACAATAGAGTCCCCAATTACTATTGCCCTCCTCTTTTTTCCCCTACCTTTCGGAGCAACAGGGCCGGTCTCTGTGCTGAAGGCCCGTCCGCTGTCACTACCCTCGGGTAGGCTGTCACCCCCATCCGTACTCAAACAGGAGTACTTATTTGCCAGGTGTACTGACATTGGAGTACTCACTCGTTCATGCCTCTGCCCCTTGCCCTTCCTTAGCGTGACCTACATGTCTCTCTCCTGTGGTTTTGGAGTGACCACCTCCCTATAACTCTCCTCTATCACCTTTTCACTCTCCCTGACCAGGCAGAGGTCATCGAGCTGCTGCACCAGGATCCTAATACGGTCCCTTAGGAGCCCCATCTCTCTGCACCTGATGCAGATGCCATCCGACACCATGACCTCCCACATCTGACATGCAGTACAGTACACTGCTCTGGCTGACATTCTCCCGCCTTACCCTGGATCGATATCAGTATAATATAATGGAAACTGCTAGGAGAAATCAGCAGGTATCTGACTCAAACAGCTGCTCCCACTGCACCTTTACTAACCCCCTGTACCTTTACTCACCCACTGTACTTTTAACCAGAAAGCAGAAATACTAACCAGAGGCTCCACCCAATCAGCTGCTTCCTCTAGTCTGCTTCCACCAATCAGCGGCTTCCACCAGAAACCTCCCTATTCAGAATGGAATGTTCCGGATTTAAGTAAGCCCCTGACCCTCCTCCACTCGCTCCAACGGTCTCGGGCATCTGCCTGAACAAGCCCGCGCTGGGTTTATGTACTCACCGCTCCTGACCCTCCTCCACTCGCTCCAACGGTCCCGGGCCTCTGCCTGAACAAGCCCCGCGCTGGGTTTATGTACTCACCGCTCCTGACCCTCCTCCACTCGCTCCAACGGTCCCGGGCCTCTGCCTGAACAAGCCCCGCGCTGGGTTTATGTACTCACCGCTCCTGACCCTCCTCCACTCGCTCCAACGGTCCCGGGCCTCTGCCTGAACAAGCCCCGCGCTGGGTTTATGTACTCACCGCTCCTGACCCTCCTCCACTCGCTCCAACGGTCCCGGGCCTCTGCCTGAACAAGCCCCGCGCCGGGTTTATGTACTCACCGCTCCTGACCCTCCTCCACTCGCTCCAACGGTCCCGGGCCTCTGCCTGAACAAGCCCCGCGCCGGGTTTATGTACTCACCGCTCCTGACCCTCCTCCACTCGCTCCAACGGTCCCGGGCCTCTGCCTGAACAAGCCCCGCGCTGGGTTTATGTACTCACCGCTCCTGACCCTCCCCCACTCGCTCCAACGGTCTCGGGACTCTGCCTGAACAAGCCCCGCGCTGGGTTTATGTACTCACCGCTCCTGACCCTCCTCCACTCGCTCCAACGGTCTCGGGCCTCTGCCTGAACAAGCCCCGCGCTGGGTTTATGTACTCACCGCTCCTGACCCTCCTCCACTCGCTCCAACGGTCCCGGGCCTCTGCCTGAACAAGCCCCGCGCTGGGTTTATGTACTCACCGCTCCTGACCCTCCTCCACTCGCTCCAACGGTCCCGGGCCTCATCCTGCTTTTATGTACTCATTTTAATACTTTAAGAATAAAATAATTTAGGCTAACTAAATGAATGGTTTGCAAACTGATCATGGATAAAACAGGAAGATTGATTAAGACACATATGATCTTGTACAGGAGTGCACACTAATATAACTTCTTAACCTACAATGGAATAGAAACATTTTGTTGCTCAAGTTTTGTTTGTCAGCTTCACAACTATTTTGCCACTATTTAAATTCACTTAACGGAGAGAAGAATAATGAGATAATTATCGTCCTCATAATTGCAATTGCACTTATTTCATTATTGCCTGATCAAGTATGTAACTGAAGTAAGAACATGATGAATGAATTGTTTCCTCCGCTTTGTCTTGTGCTTAAACAACCTCCATGTGGCATTCCATTTAATTAACTTCTAGGAACCACTGAAACACATGCAACCCATGAAAGCCAATTCACTCGAAACAAAACAGCTGAGATAAAAATACAGGGAGAAAATTGAAAATAATGGTGGAAAGTAAAAGTACCCAAATATAGCTAATTCTAACTTAATATTCACAATGCTTGTTGTGTAATGTTAGAAACATAGAAAGAAATAGAAAAACATAGAAAAATAGGTGCAGGAGTAGGCCATTCGGCCCTTCGAGCCTGCACCGCCATTCAATGTGATCATGGCTGATCATCCAACTCAGTATCCTGTACCTGCCTTCTCTCCATACCCCCTGATCCCTTTAGCCACAAGTGTCACATCTAACGCCCTCTTAAATATAGCCAATGAACTGGCCTCAACTACCTTCTGTGGCAGAGAATTCCAGAGACTCACCACTCTCTGTGTAAAGAATGTTTTCCTCATCTCAGTCCTAAAGGAATTCCCCCTTATCCTTAGACTGTGACCCCTTGTTCTGGACTCCCCCAACATCGGGAACAATCTTCCAGCATCTAGCTTGTCCAACCCCTAAAGAATTTTGTAAGTTTCTATAAGATCCCCCCTCAATCTTCTAAATTCCAGCGAGTACAAGCCGAGTCTATCCAATCTTTCCTCATATGAAAGTCCTGACATCCCAGGAATCAGTCTAGTGAATCTTCTCTGTGCACCCTGTATGGCAAGGATGTCTTTCCTCAGATTTGGAGACCAAAACTGTACGCAATACTCCAGGTGTGGCCTCACCAAAACCCTGTACAACTGCAGTAGAACCTCCCTGCTCCTATACTCAAATCCTTTCGCTATGAATGCTAACATACAATTTGCTTTCTTCGCTGCCTGCTGCACCTGCATGCCTACTTTCAATGACTGGTGTACCATGACACCCAGGTCTCGTTGCATCTCCCCTTTTCCTAATCTGCCACCATTCAGATCATAGTCTACTCTCATGTTTTTGCCACCAAAGTGGGTAACCTCACATTTATCCACATTATACTGCATCTGCCATGCATCTGCCCATTCACTCAGCCTATCCAAATCACCCTGCAGCCTCCAAGCATCCTCCTCACACCTAACTATACCCCCCAGCTTCGTGTCATCTGCAAATTTGGAGATGTTGCATTCAATTCCCTCGTCCAAATCATAATATATATTGTAAATAGCTGGGGTCCCAGCACTGAGCCTTGCGGTACCCCACTAGTCACTGCCTGCCATTCTGAAAAGGACCCGTTTACTCCTACCCTTTGCCTCCTGTCTGCTAGCCAGTTCTCTATCCACATCAATACTGAACCTCCAATACCGTGTGCTTTAAGTTTGTATGCTAATCTCTTATGCGGACCTTGTCGAAAGCCTTCTGAAAGTCTAGATATAACACATCCACTGGTTCTCCCTTATCCACTCTACTAGTTCACCTCAAAAAATTCTATCAGTTTTGTCAGACATGATTTACCTTTCGTAAATCCATGCTGACTTTGTCCAATGATTTCACCACTTTCCAAATGCGCTGCTATCCCATCTTTAATAACTGACTAGCAGTTTCCCCACTACCGATGTTAGACTAACTGGTCTGTAATTCCCCACTTTCTCTCTCCCTCCTTTTTTGAAAAGTGGGATTACATTAGCTACCCTCCAATCCTCAGGAACTACTCCAGAATCTAAGGAATTTTGAAAAATTATCACTAATGCACCACTATTTCTGTGGCTACCTCCTTGAGTACTCTGGGATGCAGACTATCTGGCCCTGGGGATTTATCGGCCTTCAATCCGTTCAATTTACCCAACACCACCTCCCGGCTAACCTGGATTTCACTCAGTTCCTCCATCTTATTTGACCCCCGTTCCACTGCTATTTCCAGCAGATTATTTATGTCTTCCTTAGTGAAGACAGAACCAAAGTAGTTATTCAATTGGTCTGCCATGTCCTTGTTCCCCATGATCAATCACCTGTTTCTGACTGCAAGGGACCAACAGTTGTTTTAACTAGTCTCTTTCTCTTCACATATCTATAAAAATATCTTTGCAGTCAGTTTTTATGTTCCCTACCAGTTTCCTTTCATAATCTATTTTCCCTTTCCTAATTAAGCCCTTTGTCCTCCTCTGCTGGATTCTGAATTTCTCCCAGTCCTCCGGTAGGCTGCTTTTTCTGGTAAATTTGTATGCCTCATCTTTTGTTTTTATACTATCCCTGATTTCCCTTGTTATCCATGGATGCACCACCTTCCCTGATTTATTATTTTGCCAAACTGGTATGAACAATTTTTGTACTTCATCCATGCAGTCTTTAAATACCTTCCATTGCAGATCCACTGTCAACCCTTTAAGAATCACCTGCCAGTCTATCTTGGCCAATTTACATCTCATACCTTCAAAGTTACCTTTGTTCAAGTTCAGAACCCTTGTTTCTGACTTAATTTTGTCACTCTCCATCCTAATGAAGAACTCAACCATATTATGGTCACTCTTGCCCAAGGGGCCACGCACAACAAGACTGCTAACTAACCCTTCCTCATTACTCAATACCCAGTCTAGAATAGCCTGCTCTCTCGTTGGTTCCTCCACATGTTGGTTGAGAAAACTATCCCGCATACATTCCAAGAAATCCTCTTCCTCAGCACCCCTGCCAATTTGATTCACCCAATCTACATGCAGATTGAAGTCACCCATTATAACCGTGTTACCCTTGTTGCACGCATTTCTAATTTCCTGTTTGATGACATCCCCAACCAATACTACTGTTAGGTGGCCTGTACACAGCTCCCACTAGCGTTTTCTGCCCCTTAGAGTTTCGCAGCTCTACCCATATCGATTCCACATCCTCCACGCTAATGTCCTTCCTTTCTATTGCATTAATCTCCTCTCTCACCAGCAACGCTACCCCACCTCCTTTTCCTTTTCGTCTATCCCTCCTGAATATTGAATATCCCTGGATGTTCAGCTCCCAGCCTTGGACACCCTGGAGCCATGTCTCCGTGATCCCAACTATAGTATAGTCATTAATCGCTATCTGCACCTTCAACTCATCCACCTTATTACGAATGCTCCTCGCATTGAGACAAAAAGCCTTCAGGCTTGTTTTTACAACACTCTTACTCCTTATACAATTATGTTGACAAGTGGCCCCTTTCACATCGACCCCTATTACACTTGGCCATACTCTCCTATCCCTTTGTGAGCTTTATTTCCCGTTAATTCTGGGGTCATTAACCATCCCTTTACTCTCTTTCCCTTTAACTCCATCCTCGACTATCCCATTTGACACCCCACCCCCCTTGTATGAAACTGTTGTATGAAACCAAAAAGACAAAACCATGAACAGTTGCATTTTAAACTAGTAAATGAGCAGCAAAGCACACCAAGGCCGTCTTAAGCTTGTTGTTCACTCCAGTCATGAAATGGGTGCCACAATGTTGAGAAAACTGCCTAATTTATCACAAACAGGAAATGGTACAGTAATCCTGGGGGCATTCTGGTGAAATTTATAAGATGGATTTTCAATAAGAAAGCTGAATAGTAAATTAAGCTTGTGTTAATTGAGGGAGCATGATGGTGGGGGGGGGGGGGGGGGGGGGAGTTTGCAAGCCAAATCATTCTTGTAGTGAGTCTGATCCTAGACTCACTAGTGGAAAAATCGTCACAGCATCCACTCTATCCAGGCCTTTCACTATTCGGTAAGTTTCAATGAGGTCCCTCCTCATCCTTCAAAACACCAGCAAGTCTAGTGCTCATCATACGTTAACCCAATCATCCCTTGGATCATTCTCATAAACATACTCATGACCCACTCCAGTGCCAGCACATCGTTCCTCAGATATGAGGCCCAGAAATGCTCACAATACTCTAAATGTGGTCTGACCAGTGCGTTATAAAGCTTCGATATTTCATCCCTGTTTTTATATTCCTAATCCTCTCAACATAAGTGCTAAAATTGCATTTGCTTTCTTTACTATTGAATCAACTTGCAAATTTACATTTTTAGAATCCTGCACTAGCACTCCCAAGTTCCTTTGCACTGATTTCTGAAGCCTCTCTCCATTTAGTAAATAGTCTACGCCTTTATTCCTACAACTAAAATGTATGACTACACACTGCTACATTGGATTCCATCTGCCACTTCTTAGCCTGCTCTCGAAATCTGTCCAAGACCTTTTGCAGAACTCATGCTTTCTCTACACGACCTGCCCCTCCACATATTTTCGTATCATCAGTAAACTTGGACATAAACCCCCATTTCCCTCATATAAATCATTGATATATATATCGCCTTTTGAGTTTTATAAAATAAATATCAGGGTGGAAATGGATTTGCAGTCCCTATGGGTGTCACTCTGATCTCTTTAACTGGCTGACAGGTCAGGAGAGGCCAATTCCCAGCATTATTGATATTGGTTGGCTACTGAACCTGGTCAGCCTACTCTCTATAAAACCCAGGCATTCGAGGCAAAGAGAGAGACTGGAAAAAAGAAGAGAGAAGAGAGTGAGGAAGTGGGTTGACTCCCTCCTAGTTGTGTTCCCCTGTCACAGGTACGAGATAGAATGAGCCACTAAGGTTAAGTGGTCAAGACTGGACTTCTGGGAAAACAAGCCCTAGACAGCCAGTGCCTCTTCCTGAGGTTGTCCGAGTGGCCAGGGCAACCCTGAGATGGCAGAACCTCTTCCCGCCCCAGACAACAAGGAACTGCACCCACAGAGGCATAGACTGGCTGCCAGAATAATCCAGAGACTGCCAGCATTGCCTCTTCAGGCCCAAAGCTGAGCTGCCAGGAAGAAACGGGACAAGTCCAAAATTGCCAGCGTCATCACACATGCACTGTGACAGTGAGGGACAGCACCCCCATTCAGTCCTGGACTTGCTGGATTTACCAATGTAAATTAAATATATCATGTGTAATCACACTATTGTGAGTGTTGGTGTGTTCACTGCCGAACCGTGGCACCGTTCCCTGATGCCACACAGTTAATAAAATTGAGAGCCTTTTCAATTCAGTAGTATGTATGTGTGGGACTAGAAAAAGACAGCAATATTGAGAAGGAAAATATTATGGAAACACAGCAAGAATGAAGGGGTGGAAGATTGTAACCTTCACGTGGTCCACCCTGTTTCGACGAATGCAATCAACCTGGCGTGCACAATCCAATAAGATCAAATAGAACAAGTTGTCCTACAACTTTAGGCTGTGCACGCCATATGCAAAAAGAGGCAAGAATGGAACAAAAAGCGGCTTCAGACTGAGACACCATGCATCTTAACAACTGTCCCTATGCCTCCTCCCACGATACCATCCAAGGACCCTGACAGCACTTTCAGGTGAGGCAGACATTCACTTACTGAATCTCTAGAATTCTCTTCCACAGAAGGTAGTTGAGGCCAGTTCATTGGCTATATTTAAGAGGGAGTTAGATGTGGCCCTTGTAGCTAAAGAGATCAGGGGGTATGGAGAGAAGGCAGGTACGGGATACTGAGTTGGATGATCAGCCATGATCATATTGATTGGCGGTGCAGGCTCGAAGGGCCGAATGGCCTACTCCTGCACCTATTTTCTATGTTTCCATGACACCCAGGTCTCGTTGCATCTCCCCTTTTCCTAATCGGCCACCATTCAGATAATAGTCTACTTTCCTGTTTTTGCCACCAAAGTGGATAACCTCACATTTATCCACATTATACTGCATCTGCCATGCATTTGCACACTCACCCTGCCTATCCAAGTCACCTTGAGCCTCCCAGCATCCTCCTCACAGCTAACACTGCCCCCCCAGCTTCGTGTCATCTGCAAACTTGGAGATGTTGCATTCAATTCCCTCGTCCAAATCATTAATATATATTATAAATAGCTGGGATCCTAGCACTGAGCCTTGCGGTACCCCACTAGTCACTGCCTGCCATTCTGAAAAGGACCCGTTTACTCCTACTCTTTGCTTCCTGTTTGTCAGCCAGCTCTCTATCCACATCAATACTGAACCCCCAATACCGTGTGCTTTAAGTTTGTATATTAATCTTTCATGTGGGACCTTGTCGAAAGCCTTCTGAAAGTCCAGATATAACACATCCACTGGTTCTCCCCCATCCACTCTACTAGTTACATCCTCGAAAAATTCTATAAGATTTGTCAGACATGAGTTACCTTTCATTAATCCATGCTGACTTTGTCCAATGATTTCACCACTTTCCAAATGTGCTGCTATCCCATCTTTAATAACTGACTCTTGCAGTTTCCCAACTACCAATATTAGACTAACTGGTCTGTAATTCCCTGTTTTCTCTCTCCCTTTTTTAAACGTGGGGTTACATTAGCTACCCTCCAACCGTCGGGAACTGCTCCAGAATCTAAAGAGTTTTGAAAAATTATCACTAAGGCATCCACTATTCCTTAAGTACTCTGGGATGCAGCCTATCTGGCCCTGGGGATTTATCGGCCTTTAACCCATTCAATTTACCTAACACCACTTCCCAGCTAACCTGGATTTCACTCAGTTCCTCCATCTCATTTGACCCGTGGTCCCTGCTATTTCCGGCAGATTATTTATGTCTTCCTTAGTGAAGACAGAACCAAAGTAGTTATTCAAATGGTCTGCCATGTCCTTGCTCCCCATGATCAATTCACCTGTTTCTGACTGCAAGGGACATACATTTGTTTTAACTTATCTTTTTCTCTTCACATAACTGTAAACACTTTTGCAGTCAGTTTTTATGCTCCCTGCCAGTTTTCTTTCATAATCTATTTTCCCTTTCCTAATTAAGCCCTTTGTCCTCCTCTGCTGAACTCTGAATTTCTCCCAGTCCTCTGGTAGGCTGCTTTTTCTGGCTACTTTGTACGCTTCATCTTTTTTTTTGATACTATCCCTGATTTCCCTTGTTATCCATGGATGCACTACCTTCCCTGATTAATTATTTTGCCAAACTGGGATGAACAATTGTTGTAGTTCATCCATGCAGTCTTTAAATGCCTTCCATTACATATCCACCGTCAACCCTTTAAGAATCAATTGCCAGTCTATCTTGGCCAATTTACATCTCATACCCTCAAAGTTACCTTTCTTTAAGTTCAGGACCCGTGTTTCTGAATTAACAATGTCACTCTCCATCCTAATGAAGAACTCAACCAACGAGCTTTGTATGTCTCGTTGTCAGCTCCACCTAGTTAACAATGATAACCATATAACAATATAACAATTACAGCACAGAAACAGGCCATCTCGGCCCTTCAAGTCCGTGCCGAACAACTTTTTTCCCTTAGTCCCACCTGCCTGCACTCGTACCATAACCCTCCATACCCTTCTCATCCATATGCCTATCCAATTTATTTTTAAATGATACCAACGAACCTGCCGCCACCACTTCCACTGGAAGCTCATTCCACACTGCTACCAGTCTCTGAGTAAAGAAGTTCCCCCTCCTGTTACCCCTAAACTTCTGTCCCTTAATTCTAAAGTCATGTCCTCTTGTTTGAATCTTCCCTATTCTCAAAGGGGAAAGCTTGTCCACATCAACTCTGTCTGTCCCTCTCATCATTTTAAAGACCTCTATCAAGTCCCCCCTTAACCTTCTGCACTCCAGAGAATAAAGACCTAACTTATTCAACCTATCTCTGTAACTTAGCTGTTGAAACCCAGGCAACATTCTAGTAAATCTCCTCTGTACCCTCTCTATTTTGTTGACATCCTTCCTATAATTGGGCGACCAAAATTGTACACTATACTCCAGATTTGGTCTCACCAATGCCTTGTACAATTTTAACATTACATCCCAGCTTCTATACTCAATGCTCTGATTTATAAAGGCTAGCATACCAAAAGCTTTCTTTACAACCCTATCTATATGAGATTCCACCTTCAAGGAACTATGCACGGTTATTCCCAGATCCCTCTATTCAACTGTATTCTTCAATTCCCTACCATTTACCATGTACGTCCTATTTTGATTTGTCCTGCCAAGGTGTAGCACCTCACATTTATCAGCATTAAACTCCATCTGCCATCTTTCAGCCCATTTTTCCAACTGGCCTAAATCACTCTGTAGACTTTGGAAATCCTCTTCATTATCCACAATGCCCCCTATCTTGGTATCATCTGCATACTTACTAATCCAATTTACCACCCCTTCATCCAGATCATTTATGTACATGACAAACAACAAAGGACCCAACACAGATCCCTGAGGCACCCCACTAGTCACCTGCCTCCAACCCGACAAGCAGCCATCCACCATTACCCTCTGGCTTCTCCCATTCAGCCACTGTTGAATCCATCTTGCTATTCTTGCATTTATACCCAACAGTTGAACCTTCTTAACCAACCTTCCATGAGGAACCTTGTCAAAGGCCTTACTGAAGTCCATATAGACAACATCCACTGCTTTACCCTCGTCAATTTCCCTAGTAACCAATGATACATTCTACATTTTCCTTGACCTTCGTCCTCTCTCTCTTTGTTCTCCCATTTTCACACCTTACTTTTCCTTATCTCTGTGTCTCCCTCTCCCCAGACTCTCAGTCTGGAGAAGGGTCTCAACCCAAAACGTCACCCATTCCTTCTATCCAGAAATGCTAAGTTTCTCCAGCATTTTGTGATTATCTTCGGTGTAAACCAGCATCTGCAGTTCCCTCCTTCATGTAGCAAAAAGCTTTATGGGAATATTAAAATTTATTATAATAGTTGAATGGCAGATATATTTATTTGTCTTTTCCACAATTGATGTAGGAAACATCTAAGAGCCAAAAAAAAAGAATTATTAAACTAGTGAAGAAATGTTGCTGGCAAAATATTGAAATCCAGTGTCAGGGCTGATGGAAAAAGATAAAATCTTGTGAAGCACAACCAGAACATCTCAGCTGTGAAACTGAAAAGAGAGGGGTGCCAGAAATCAGAGACCCCACAAACAGTCAAACGGAAAAATAAATGCAAGAAAGATCGGTATCTTGGAACTGACAAAGCTGCACCTGCATTACTGCAGCAAGAAGTACTTTAACAGGGAATATGAACATATTCCCAGAGCAATAAAACCATTGTTTCATTGACCACACTAGTAGTGCAAAGATTGAATTACAAGAATGTATGATAAAATGAGAAAATAATTTGGGTGCTGTTAACAATGGCAAGCATAGGGTTTGAATAACGAGTATGCCGATCAACAGTTTATATACAAATAGTTATGAAGTAATTGTTATTATAGTCTAAACTTCATAACTTTTTTAATATTCTCTGCATTTATGGTGTTCTGTACTTGTATACGAGTCTTGCCTTTTTTTCCTGTGCCATCGTGGTCATCTTTTCTCGGTGGAATTCATGAATGTGATTATTTTTTCATGTATAATTCATCCCCACACTGAGCCTTGGGAATTGGGATCAAATACACAATGCTTGATATTTAATGGAATTTAGATAAATTGCTGTGCCTTATGGTCAATTGTCTCAACGGTTTGCCTCACAACCTGATGGAAATTTCTGTCTAATATATTTGCATGGCACACAGTTGATTGAGAATTCATCTTGAGAATATATAAATAGATTATTTTATTCTACAAAGCACGTTATGTAATGAATGCAAAATGGAAGATATGATGATATAATTTAGTTCAAGTTAACATTTATTGTCACATGCACCAATTAAGATACAGTGATATTTGAGTTACCATACAACCGTACCAGTAAAAAAGAACACAATACACAATTAATTTAACGTAAACATCCCCCACAGTGGAATCAACATTCCTCACTGTGATGGAAGGTAATAAAGCTCAGTCATCTCCTCCTTTGTTCACCGTGGTGGTCGGGGCTTTTGAACCCTCAGCACTGTCTCTGCCGACAGTCCGCTGTTCAAGCCCTCACGTCGGGATGATGGAAACAACAGCATCCGGACGGATTGGAACAGTGGCATGGAGCTCCCGCGGCTTCAAATTGTTAAAGTCCACAGGCCCCGAGGTCGGAGCACTTCCCCAGCGATCCTCGGCAAAGGATCGCCCGCTCCGCGATGGTAAGTCTGCGCCGCATTAGCAGCTTGAAGCTCCTGGCCAGTCTCCAGGAAAGGCCGCACCAATACAAGTTGTTAGGCGGCAGGGGGGACGGAGAAAGATCACATCTCCGTCAAGGTAAGTGACTGAAAAAGGTTTCCCCCTATTCCCCCCACCCCCCACAGGTAACATACCGAGAAACATTAAAACATACATTTTAGACACACTAAAAATAATAAAAAAGTCGAAATGACACACAAGCTGCTGGCGAGGCTGCCATTACGGCGCCACCCAGTGGTCTGAGGTGAATACGATATAGAGTATGGTCACAACGCAGCTATTTATTTACATTAAGCCGCGAGGTTAAGGTATGCAATTCCAGTGCAGCCTTTGTCCTTTTTAATATCCAACAAAAATCTGTCGTGCATTTTGAGATTACTCACCTGTTTAGACATTTATTTGTAGAATTATGCCAACCAAAGCCAATGTTTCTGAACTACCAGTGCTGTGATGACAGAGCAAAGAGGAATTTGGCAATGCAAGTATGTAGTAAGCTTGTTTGGGCAGAGTTCGCTGAATCATGGCAGCTGCATCAGGACAAAAATGTTTTGCTTTTAATTTCTGTAAACCAATTCAGATGTAATCATAATAGAATTAAGTTTGCGGGGATAACGCACCTTTTCCTCACCCGTGCACAAACAACATTGAAAACCTCAGCTAAACTCATAACATTAAGAACAATAAGCAACAAATCATTTTGTTTTTTGTGAAGGACTTTAACATGCACTGGTGAAATAATAGTCCTCAAAAGATTAAAAGACTGTTGCGATTACGGAACCGCCTTCCCCCTCCTCCCCCCCCTGCACACTCTTTCCCCCACAACGCCCCCCCCCCCCCCCACCCAACATAAGAGTGAATTATGCACAGTGTGCTGTATCTTGGACGAGGGAATTCAATGCAACATCTCCAAATTTGCAGATGATACCAAGCTGGGGGGTATAGTTAGGTGTGAGGAGGATGCTTGGAGGCTGCAGGGTGATTTGGATAGGCTGAGTGAATGGGCAGATGCATGGCAGATGCAGTACAATGTGGATAAATGTGAGGTTATCCACTTTGGTGGCAAAAACATGAGGGTAGACTATTATCTGAATGGTGGCAGATTAGGTAAGGGGGAGATGCAACGAGACCTGGGTGTCATGGTACACCAGTCATTGAAAGTAGGCATGCAGGTGCAGCAGGCAGTGAAGAAAGCAAATGGTATGTTAGCATTCATAGCGAAAGGATTTGAGTATAGGAGCAGGGAGGTTCTACTGCAGTTGTACAGGGTTTTGGTGAGGCCACACCTGGAGTACTGCGTACAGTTTTGGTCTCCAAATCTGAGGAAAGACATCCTTGCCATAGAGGGGGTACAGAGAAGATTCACCAGACTGATTCCTGGGATGTCAGGACTTTCATATGAGGAAAGATTGGATAGACTCGGTTTGTACTCGATGGAATTTAGAAGATTGAGGGGGGATCTTATAGAAACCTACAAAATTCTTAAGGGGTTGGACAAGCTAGATGCTGGAAGATTGTTCCCGATGTTGGGGGAGTCCAGAACAAGGGGTCACAGTCTAAGGATAAGGGGGAATTCCTTTAGGACCGAAATGAGGAAAACATTCTTTACACAGAGAGTGGTGAGTCTCTGGAATTCTGGAGCCCTGTCCCCCACTCTGCCACAGAAGGTAGTTGAGGCCAGTTCATTGGCTATATTTAAGAGGGCGTTAGATGTGGCACTTGTGGCTAAAGGGATCAGGGGGTATGGAGAGAAGGCAGGTACGGGATACTGAGTTGGATGATCAGCCATGATCACATTGAATGGCGGTGCAGGCTCGAAGGGCCGAATGGCCTACTCCTGCACCTATTTTCTATGTTTCTATGTTTCTATGTTTCTATCTTCATAAATATGGAAGAATTCCTTTTGAAATGTTGTGCTCTGTTGTCACAAGACCAATGTTGAAGATTGTAGTTGGGAAATACTGAAGACCAAAATTGAGCTCAGTAATGGGTCTGTCCCACTTAGGCGACTTTTTAGTCGCCACATGGTTGCCACATGTTCGCGGGTAGTTGCTGGAGAGTCGCCTTCATGGTTGCGAGGTGCTCCCACATTCTGGGACTAGAAAGAATCCACCGTTAAGAGTAGCGCGAATTCTCATGCCGTAGGCGGGTCATCAGGAGGTCCAAGTGGGTTGCCAGGAGGTCGAAGGTTCTCGTAGGTTGTAGCCGGTGCTGACCAGTGAATTTCATTGGCTCATTGGGGAAAAAAAAGAAAGCAGTAGTTTTCAGAACCAAGGATAACCGGCCAGTAATGTTAAATATCCGCCGAGCTTCACAGCTGTGTATTTCTGGCTTATTAAAAATTGTCTCCACTCCTTCTCCCCCCTCTCCCCCCCCCCCCCCCCCTTTTATAGGACTTACCGTACACTGTGCTAGCTGTCTTAATTACAGCGCCAACATTCCTGTTCATCGCAGTCTGTATCACCTTGGCTTAGCACCATGTGAATGTTTTAGACAACATTCCCGCCCACGAGCCCTGTCCCCCACCTGCATAACGGGCTGGTGGAGGAAGCGATGTGTTTGTGTGTATGGGTGTTCCACTCTGACAGTCGCTGTTCCAGTTGCTCGTATATCCCGAAACGTCACCTATTCCTTTTCTCCAGAGATGCTTCCTGACCTGCTGAGTTAGTCCGACTTATTGTGTCTATCTTTGGTTTAAACAAGCATCTGCAATTCCTTGCTACACATCATGACATCAATCGCCTTTAAAAGCTGTGGTTTTTTTTTACCTGAGCCACCACTTTGGAAGCCCAACTTATTAGCCTCAACTGTAATTTATCATTATGGAGGTCAACATTGATTCAATAGTAGGTAAGACACTGAATAGCTCTAAAATGATCAACACCTAATGTACTGGATGACCTCATGATCATCCAGGAAAACTAGTTTCCTGGACGGGACCTTCAGTGAGGATACAGGAAAAGCGAAGGTGGGTGACTATGAGAAAGAGGAGTAAACGTGGAGTGCAGGCGACCCCGATGGATGTACCTATTGAAAACAGGTACACTCTCGTGGGAGCGGGCTACACGACAAGATTGAGTGGTAGCCAGGGCTGTGATTCCAATCCTGGTGCCGAGGCTCAACGGGGAAGAGCGACGTCAGGCAGAGCCATAGTGGTGGGAGACTCCATCATCAGAGGTGCGAACAGGAGATTCTGAGGCAGCAGGCGAGAGAATGTCTCGCTCAAGTTGACTGGAGCAGGTTATTTGGGAGGAAAAGAACATCGGCCAAGTGGGATGTTTTTTAAAGGTTTACTGAAGAAAGCTCAGGATGTGTCTGACCCCGTTAGAGTGAAGGGTAAAGCAGGCAAACGTAAGGAAGCTTGTCTGGGAAATTGAGACGTTAGTCCAAAACAAGAAGGATGCATGGGACAGGAATAATCAGCCGGGATCAAGTGTATCCCTGGAGGAATTTCGGGAACTAAGGAGTATACTAAAAAAGGAAATCAGAAGGGCAAAAAGGGGCCAGGAGTTAGCTCTGGCGGGTAGCATTAAGGACAATCCCAAAATATTTTAACCATACAACCATATAACCATATAACAATTACAGCACGGAAACAGGCCATCAAGTCCGTGCCGAACAACTTTTTTCCCTTAGTCCCACCTGCCTGCACTCATACCATAACCCTCCATACCCTTCTCATCCATATGCCTATCCAATTTATTTTTAAATGATACCAACGAACCTGCCGCCACCACTTCCACTGGAAGCTCATTCCACACCGCTACCACTCTCTGAGTAAAGAAGTTCCCCCTCATGTTACCCCTAAACCTCTGTCCCTTAATTCTAAAGTCATGTCCTCTTGTTTGAATCTTCCCTATTCTCATAGGGAAAAGCTTGTCCACATCAACTCTGTCTATCCCTCTCATCATTTTAAAGACCTCTATCAAGTCCCCCCCTTAACCTTCTGCGCTCCAGAGAATAAAGACCTAACCTATTCAACCTGTCTCTGTAACTTAGCTGTTGAAACCCAGGCAACATTCTAGTAAATCTCCTCTGTACCCTCTCTATTTTGTTGACATCCTTCCTATAATTGGGCGACCAAAATTGTACACCATACTCCAGATTTGGTCTCACCAATGCCTTGTACAATTTTAACATTACATCCCAGCTTCTATACTCAATGCTCTGATTTATAAAGACTAGCATACCAAAAGCTTTCTTTACCACCCTATCTATATGAGATTCCACCTTCAAGGAACTATGCACGGTTATTCCCAGATCCCTCTGTTCAACTGTATTCTTCAATTCCCTACCGTTTACCATGTACGTCCTATTTTGATTTGTCCTGCCAAGGTGTAGCACCTCACATTTATCAGCATTAAACTCCATCTGCCATCTTTCAGCCCATTTTTCCAACTGGCCTAAATCACTCTGTAGACTTTGGAAATCCTCTTCATTATCCACAACACCCCCTATCTTGGTATCATCTGCATACTTACTAATCCAATTTACCACCCCTTCATCCAGATCATTGATGTACATGACAAACAACAAAGGACCCAACACAGATCCCTGAGGCACCCCACAAGTTACCTGCCTCCAACCCGACAAACAGCCATCCACCATTACCCACTTATCCACTTTTATATTTTTCAAAAGTGTCAGTACTTCTTTTACTTTGAAACTCATAGTATCCATAGCTACTCTACTAGTTTCCCTTACCTCACATAATTCAATATCCTTCTCCTTGGTGAATACCGAAGAAAAGAAATTGTTCAATATCCCCCCCATCTCTTTTGGCTCTGCAGATAGCTGTCCACTTGGTCTCTCCAATGGACCAATTTTATCCCTTGTTATCCTTTTGCTATTAATATAGCTGTAGAAACCCTTAGGATTTACTTTCACCTTACTTGCCAAAGCAACCTCATATCTTCTTTTAGCTTTTCTAATTTCTTTCTTAAGGTTCTTTTTACATTCCTTATACTCCTCAAGCACCTCATTTACTTCATGCTGCCTATAATTATTGTAGATCTCCCTCTTTTTCCGAACAAGACGTCCAATTTCCCTTGAAAACCAGGGCTCTTTCCAATTTTTACTGGTTCCTTTCAACCGAACAGGAACATAAAGATTCATTACTCTTAAAATTTCCCCTTTAAATGTCCTCCATTTCTCCTCTACATCTTTCCCATAAAACAAAATGTCCCAGTTCACTCCTTTTAAATCATCTCGCATCTCGTTAAAGTTAGCCTTTCTCTAATCAAAAATCTCAACCCTAGGCCCAGTTCTGTCCTCCATAATTATATTGAAACTAATGGTATTGTGATCACTGGACCCGAAGTGCTCCCCAACGCATACCTCCGCCACCTGTCCCGTCTCATTTCCTAACAGGAGGTCCAGCACTGCCCCTCCTCTAGTAGGCACCTCTATGTATTGCTGCAAAAAAACTATCCTGCACACATTTTACAAACTCCAAACCATCCAGCCCATTTACAGAATGTGTTTCCCAGTCTATGTGTGGAAAGTTGAAATCTCCCACAATCACTACCTTGTGCTTACTACTAATATCTGCTATCTCTTTACATATTTGCTCTTCCAATTCTCGTTCCCCATTTGGCGGTCTATAATATACCCCTATAAGTGTTGCTACACCTTTCCCACTTCTCAGTTCCACCCAAATAGCCTCCCTAGATGAGCCCTCCAATCTATCCTGCCAAAGCACTGCTGTAATATCTTCCCTGACTAGCAATGCAACACCTCCACCTCTTGCCCCTCCAATTCTATCACACCTGAAGCAACGAAATCCTGGGATATTTAGTTTCCAATCACAGCCCTCCTGCAACCATGTTTCACTGATCGCCACCGAGGAGAAAGTCAGGAGGACGGAGGAACTTGGAGAAGTCACTGGAAGTGTCTTGAGAGCAGTCAGTGTTACCGTCAAAGAAGTACTGAAGGTACTGTCGCGTTTGAAGACAGACAAATCTCCAGATACATTGTGGGAAACTAGAGAGGAAATTACGGGAGCCCTGGTTGAAATTTACGAGTCGTCCTTAAATACAGGAGAGGTGCCGGAAGACTGGAGAGTGGCAAATGGTGTGCCTCTTTTCAAGAAAGGATAGGATATACAGGCATTTGGATGGGCAAGGGCTGATTAGGGATAGTCAGCGTGGTTTTGGACTTGGGAGGTCGTGTCTCACAAATCTGATTGATTTTTTTGAAGATGTGACCAAAAAGGTTGTTGAGGGCAGAGCTGTAGATGTTGTGTGCATGGACTTCATTAAAGGGTTCAACAAGTTTCCGCATGGTAGGCTGCTCTGGAAGGTTAGATCGCATGGGATCCAAAGAGAGATAACTGGATGGATAGTAAATTGGCTCCATGGAAGGAAGCAGAGGTTGATGGTGGAAGGTTGCTTCTCAGACTGGAGACTTGTGACTAGTGGTGTGCCTCAGGGTTTGGTGCTGGGCCCGTTACTGTTTGTTATCTACATCAATGATTTAGATGAGAACATACAGGGAAAGATTAGCAAGTTTGCTGATGATACAAAAGTTAGTGGTTTTGCAGATAGTGAAGATGGTTGTGAAAGATTGCAGGAGGATCTGGATCGATTGGCCAGGTGGGCAGACGAATGATTGATGGAATTAAATACAGAGAAGTGTGAAGTGTTGCATTTTGGGACGTCAAACAAGGGCAGGACCTACACAGTAAATGTAGCCTCTGGATAGTGTTGTAGAGTAGAGGGATCTAGGAGTACAGGTGCATGGTTCCTTGAAGGTCGAGTCGCAGGTAGATAAGGTGGTTGAAATGTGCGCATGTGCAGGGCCTCAGATCGGCGAGGCCTGCGGGATCGGTGATAGTTTCCAGGCGCTTTGAAGATGTGTATTACAGAAATGAGTTGCTTAAAGCTTAAATAAAGTTTAAGTAAATTAGAATTTTTCATTTGCCTCACAACAATTTAAGCAACTCAATCTCAGAAGTTAAGCAGTGTGACATTGAGATGGAGAAACTATTGAAACCTCAATGCTTGGATCTGGATCCCAACTCACCAACTGCTGCAAAGGAATGTAAGCACTGGCTTCGTACACTAAATAACTTCTTTGATGAGTGTGGCGACAATGCACCAGACAAATTCAGGATGTTAATAAGCTCTGTCTCTTATGATGTATATTATTACATAGAGGAATGTACAACATATAATTCTGCTATTGAAGCTATTAAGCAGACTCTTTGTTAAGACACCCAATGTAATATTTGCTCAACGCCTCCTTGCTATTCGTAAACAAAAACCTGGTGTCATTTGATTAACTTTTACTTCAAAGACTTAGTAAAGACTGTGCCTTGAAAGCAGTTACAGCAGAACAATATCGACAGGAGTCTCGTTCATCAATGGTTTGGCATTGCATTTAATACGACAGAGACTATTAGAAAACAAAACCTTGGATTTACAGTCAGCTTACAATCAAGCTTACTCATTAGACTTGGCTCAGAAAAATTCAGATGCTTATGGCTCATCTAATTCTGAACAAAATTATAAATTTGTATGTCTTGGTATTTTCAAAATTTCTGTAGTGCTATAATTCTAGGTTAGGATTTTCAGAAATAGCACAGATCACTTCAAATAATGTATGAAGGAACTATGCCTTATCTTTTATTGTTAAAGCCACCAGTATTGTGTGTTTTTTTCTGCTGCATCTGCTGAATGTCCTTAATTATTCACTAATTTATCCTCTAACTGCAAGCTACTTGCTACAGAATCAAGACATTTTAGTAAAGATGACAAAAACGTTATCAACACAGAAGTCACTAATCTTTTACGAGAAGATATCATAGAACCCAGCTCTTCCCCTTGGAGGGCACAAGTTGTCGTGGTTAAGGACCCCTTGGAGAGACATAGAAAGAGATTCTGCATTGATTACTCCCAAACTATAAACCAGTTCACAGAGTTTGATGCATATCCATTGGATCGTATAGAAGAGATTATCAATACATTAGCTAAGTATAAGATATTCTCTACTTTTGACCTAAAAAGTGCTTACTACCAAATTCCTTTGAAAGAATCAGAAAAGAAATACACTGCGTTTGAAGCAAATGGGAAATTATACCACTACTGCAGAGTTCCTTTTGATGTAACTAATGGTGTGGCTGTTTTTCAGAGAGAGATGGACAAACTTGTTGAACAGGAAAACCTTAAAGATACTTTCCCTTATCTTGATAATATAACTATTGAAGGAAAAGACCAAGCTGAACATGACGAAAATGTACAACGGTTTTTAGAAGTTGAACATTCTAAAAGTCTAACATTAAATGAGGCTAAGTCAATAACATCAGTGTCATCAATTAATATTATTGGTTATTGGGTTGGAAATGATATAATCAAGCCTGATCCAGAAAGACTCCGCCCACTCCAAGAGATACCTGTTCCAGCTACATTAAACTCTCTATGAAGGGTTCTTGGTATGTTTGCATATTGTGCTAAATGGATACTGGCATGTAACAAACGTAATGGCACTATGGTGATGGGGGATTTCAATATGCAGGTAGCCTGGGAAAATCAGGTTGGTTCAGGACCCCAAGAAATAGAGTTTGTAGAATGCCTCCGAGATGGATTCTTAGAGCAGCTTGTAATGGAGCCGACCAGAGAAAAGGCAATTCTGGATTTATTGTTGTCCAATGAACCAGATATGATAAGAGAACTTGAGGTAAAGGAATCGCTTGAAGGTAGTGATCATAATATGATTCGTTTTAATCTGCAATTTGCGAAGGAGAAGTTTAAATCGGAAGTGTCAGTGATGCAGTTGACCAAAGGGGACTATGAAGGCATGAGAGGGGAGCTGGCCAAGTTGACTGGAAAGGGATCCTAGCAGGAATGACGGTGGAACAGCAATGGCAGGAATTTCTGGGCATAATCCAGAAGACGCAGGATCATTTCAATTCCAAAAAGGAAGAAAGATTCTAAGGGGAGTAGGAGGCAACCGTGGCTGACAAGAGAAGTTAGGGATAGAATCAAACTAAAAGAAAAGATGTATAACACAGCAAAGAGTAGCCGGAAGCCAGAGGATTGGGAAACTTTCATAGGACAACAGAAGGAAACAAAACCGGCAATACGGGCTGGAAAGATGAAGTACGAGGGGAAGCTGGCCAGGAATATAAAGAAGGACAGTAAAAGCTTCTTTAGATATGTTAAGGGAAAAAGAGTAGCAAAGTCAAATGTGGGTCCCTTGAAGGCAGACACAGGTGAAATTATTATCGGCAACAAGGAAATGGCAGAAGAGTTGAATAGGTACTTCGGATCTGTCTTCACTAAGGAAGACACAAACAATCTCCCAGACGTACTGGAGGATAGAGGATCTAAGGGGGTAGAGGAACTGAAATAAATTTTCATTCGGCGAGAAATAGTATTGGGTAGGCTAATGGGACTGAAGGATGATAAATCCCCTGGGCCTGATGGTCTGCATCCGAGGGTCCTCAGGGAGGTGGCTCTAGAAATAGTGGACGCATTGGTGATCATTTTCCAATGTTCAATAGATTCAGGATCAGTTCTTGTGGATTGGAGGATAGATAATGTTATCCCACTTTTTAAGAAAGGAGCGAGAGAGAAAACGAGGAATTACAGACCAGTTAGCCTGACTTCAGTGGTGGGAAAGATACTGGAGTCAATTATTAAAGAGATAATAATGGGGCATTTGGATAGCAGTAAAAGGATTAGTCCAAGTCAACATGGATTTATGAAAGGGAAATCATGCTTGACTAATCTTCTGGAGTTTTTTGAGGCTGTGACAGGTAAAATGGATGAAGGGGTGCCAGTGGATGTAGTGTATCTAGGCTTTCAGAAAGCCTTTGATAAGGTCCCGCACAGGAGACTGGTGACTAAAATTAGAGCACATGGTATTGGGGGTAGGGTGTTGACATGGATATAAAATTGGTTGGCGTACCGGAAGCAAAGAGTAGGAGTGAACGGGTCCTTTTCAGAATGGCAGGCAGTGGCGAGTGGAGTGCCGCAAGGCTCGGTGTTGGGGGCGCAACTGTTTACCATATATATTAATGATTTGGAAGAGGGAATTAGGAGCAACACCAGCAAGTTTGCGGATAACACAAAGCTGGGTGGCAGTGTGAACTGTGCAGAGGATGTTAGAAGGTTGCAGGGTGACCTGGACAGGTTGAGTGAGTGGGCAGATGTGTGGCAGTTGCAGTATAATATAGATAAATGTGAGGTTATCCACTTTGGCGACGAAAACAAGGGGGCAGATTACTATCGCAATGGGGTTAGGTTAGGTAAGTGGGAGGTGTCCTTGTACACCGGTCACTGAAAGTTGGCTTACAGGTTCAGCAGGCAGTGAAGAAAGCTAATGGAATGTTGGCCTTCATAACAAGAGGAATTCAGTATAGGAGTAATGAGGTTCTTCTGCAGTTCTATAGGGCTCTGGTGAGACCACATCTGGAGTATTGTGTACAGTTTTGGTCTCCTAATTTGAGGAAGGACATCCTTGTGATTTAGGCAGTGCAGCGTAGGTTCACGAGATTGATCCCTGGATGGTGGGACTGTCATATAAGGAAAGATTGAAAAGACTAGGCTTGTATTCACTAGAGTTTAGAAGGATGAGGGGGGATCTTGTAGAAACATATAAAATTATAAAAGGACTGGACATGCTAGATGCAGGAAAAATGTTCCCTATGTGTGGCGAGTCCAGAACAGTCTTAGAATAAAGGGGAGGTCATTTAAGACTGAGGTGAGAAAAAACTTTTTCACCCAGAGAGTTGTGAATTTATAGAATTCCCTGCCACAGAGGGCAGTAGAGGCCAAGTCACTGGATGGATTTAAGAGAGAATTAGATAGAGCTCTAAGGGACGATTGGAGTCAAGGGATATGGGGAGAAGGCAGGCACGGGTTATTGATAGGGGACGATCAGCCATGATCACAGTGAAGGGCGGTGTGGGCTCGAAGGGCCAAATGGCCTCCTCCTGCACCTCTTTTCTATGTTTCCATGATACCAAATTTTTCTGACAAAATTCAACCTTTGATTAGAGCAAAATCTTTCCCCCTTGACTCTACAGCAACTGTTTTCATTCTGTGGATTTCCAAGTTACATCCATTCTGATAGGGGCACCTCATTCATGACAAAATATTTAAATGACTACCTTTCTAATAGAGGAATTGCAACAAGTAAAACAACACCATATCATCGTATTGGAAATGGTCAGGTTGAGAGGTATAACGGAATCATTTGGAAAGCAGTCAAACTGGCTTTAAAGTCAAATGACATGCCAGATCAGCAGTGGGAATGTGTTCTACCAGATGCATTACACTCCATTAGATCTCTACTGTCAACTGCTACCAATACTACTCCATATGAGTGGTTCTTTAACTTCAAACGGCATTCTTCGAGTGATACTTCTCTGCCATCATGGTTGACTAGCCCTGGGCCTTTGTTGCTTTGTCGGTATGTCCGATCAAATGAGAATGAGCCCTTTGTTGATGAAGTTGAACTGACTGATGTCAACTCTTCTTATGCAACTATCAAGTATCAGGATGGACATCAGTCAACTGTTTCACTTCGTGACCTTGCACCATGTCCGTCTTCTCCATCAGCTCCATCGCTCCTTGATAATATTAATCGAGAACTTCCTTCAACACTCTCATCATCCCCTATGGAAACTTCTATAAGTAATTCTAAATTGGAAAATGTAAATAACAATATGGGGGTAGCAAAGTCCAGGTTACCACGTTCTTTACTTCAGCTTCGCACCATCTAAAGGAGAAAGATTTCCAGACATTTGTATCTCCACAAAATATTAAATGTAATCAACAGCAATGATAAATTCTAAAAGATAAACTGATATATTGGCATTCATAAAGCCGATAGATTACCTGTAGTTTGAAGTAATGAATTGATCAGTTAAAAGTAGAATTAATATAGCACTGTTAACATTGAAGATCATCCCAGGTGATCAGTTGGATGTTGAGCCCAAGGAGATATCTGACAGTTGACTACATACTTTGTCCAAAAGGAGGCGAAGATAAAGTGAATAGACAGAAGATATACAAAAAAAACAGGACAGTTTTTAACAAAAATAAACAAGATGGGGTTTTCCATAATATAAGGTGGATATAAATCACAAAGGGTGGAAATTAAATTGTAATCCAAATGGGATAAGTCAGAACTGGAAACGATTGCCAAGGAGAGTGATGTTTTTGTGAATGTGAATTTTCAGGGAAAGCTGATTAAATGTGGAAGGGAAGCAAAAAAAACAATTAAAAAATGGTCAGACCATCTATTTTTTAATTTTCTCAACTTAACCTTCAAACAGATAACAATATTACAGAGAGCTTGTTTACTGAAAACCAGAAAAGACAGACCTAAAGTTATTTGAACCGATCTGCCATAGTCTAATGAACCGATACAACCTTTAGTATTTATTTTGCCAGCTCCCCATTATACTTTTTTGCCCTCTTCCTACATTTTTTAATAGTATTTCCCCAATATGCATGTGGTACTACAAAGAGAATCATGCAGTAATTATAACTATACCAGAAGCTCTCAGAGGTTTGAGATATAATCACAGAGCCCAGGAGCTCAGCTATATAGTTTGCACTGAAAGAAAATAATTTTGACATGTTTCATGCTGCTGTTTAAATCCTAAAACTTCTGTCTCAGCACTCCAACGCATACATGAATTTAACCATCTGGCTATTGTTTCTGGCACGCCAGATTTTTTTGACAACATTGACCTGCTCTCATTTAAACACTGGATGCACATGGATTTAAACAAAGTAAAAAGATTTTGGGAAAGGTTTATGACGTGTTGCATTTGAGAGATTTGCTTAATTTTCTTTCCCTGAGTTTCCCTTGGGTCTACTATTGATATATTCAGAGCTAATCCTGTCAAATACCATCTACTCAAGTTCCAATTTGATTTGTTAACTGGAACTCACACTTGCCCAGTATCCAGAAGATTTGTTTACCCAGACTGCAGGCTCCAGCTGTGGCACTTTTCCAAAATTACATAACTCTTGCTTTGTGTGCATTACTCAAGGAAACTAAAAATAATTTCCAAATAAACAAGAAATGTGTAATTAAGGCACAATTTTGAAGAATACAATCCATTTCTCATCCTGTGTCTAACGTATATGTAAAGTGAATTCATATTGAGGATGCACAGTTATTTTTAAATTACAAATTAACTTTAAATCACATAACGGTGTACCAATCCAAAATGCAACAAAACAGCAAGATTTCACTTGGTGACTAAAGTCCCTCACTCAACCATGACGCTGATTTTTCATTTTATCTTGAAGATCTTTTCATGCCAGATGCTTCTCCGTAGAGAACAATAGAATTCAAGAACCAATTTGTTCTTTGCACCCATGCACTCTGAAGCTGTTGGGTACAGTGCAACGTTTTGATCGTTACAGACGTGATTTGGATTTTTTTTTCTTTGGGAGTAATAAAAGAAACAAGAAAAGGAGAGTAAATAAAAATAGAGAATTGTCGGGATTATCTCTGAATATCATCAATTGCAGATATTGGAAAAAACCTTGGGAAAGAAATGCATTGTTTTGCAAAGAGATTAATATGATTATTGGGTATTTTCCAACTTTTCAGAGTACACTGAGTGTTTTGACACAATATGGAAAGTGCAAGAAGATGCATTACAAGACAATTCACCAAAACTTTCTCAACCATTGTGTTCAATTAAGCAGAGGTCAATGTGATCACTGAGAACACAAGCTGATACTTCGATTAACTTCTTTCTTCTTACCAAAAGAAAATTTCAGAAAGAAATGCAGTCCTGTGTATGACCTTTAATCTTCCTTAATTGAGCTGGCTCAGTACCGTGAATCAGAAGATAAATCTGAACCAAGCCCAGAATGTTTTCTTATGGCCCAATGATATTGTACTGAAATGTAAATTTATTTTCTTTCATATACACTTGTGGTCTCAAAAATGACTATTTATTTCTTTCTGGAAACATTATTCATTCTGCAGCACAAGCTGCTTCATCTGTAGTACAGAGGTGCATTTATCACACCCAAACCACCACACATCAGGGCTGATTTTCAGCTTCTCTCCTGGCCTTAAAGCTGGCACTGCAGATCAAGCAACTTCTCTCATATTTAGCATATCCAGTGCAATGCCTAGGGCGAGTTGATAATTGACCCCATCTTATCAGAATTCTAAGGTAAAGATTGACCTGTTTTTTTTATTTTATTTTTTTTAATTTATTTTTTATTTTTTAATAATAAAAGAACAGTGAGAGAAAAAAGAAACAAAGAGTGTCGGAATAGATAGACAAGCGAGTAGAAACAGATAGCAAAATAAATAAAGAACATAGAAGAGAAGCTGAAAAGATTGAAATAGAAGGAGAAAGTAAAGAAAAGAGAGATTAGGAGAGATCTACCTATTTCGTACTTTTGCCCATCTGTCACTCGGTTCTAAACCATTTAATTTCTAAGGCTATGTTATGTTGCACCATATGCTTGTAAAAAGTTGATAAAAGGAGACCAAGTCTTTGAGAATTGGTCTAGTTTGCCTCGTAGGAGACATCTCATTTCTTCAAGATGAAGTGTTTCAGACATATTTGACATCCACATTTGGGAATATAGTTTGTTTACTTCCCTCTTCCATTGATCCAAAGATAATCAGTTCTGTACATTTTGTGGGGTTCAATTTTGTGTTAAATAGTTTTGTAAAAATTCCAAAAATTTCATTCCAAAATGTTTACAGTTTTGTACAAGAGACAAAGGAATGTGCTATAGTGGCATTTTGAGTTAGACATTTGTCACAGATGGGGGAAACATTTGAGAATATTTTATTCAGTCTAGTTTTTGAATAATATAATCTATGTAAATGTTTTAATTGAATTAGGTTATCTTACATTAATTGAACATTTATTTACATATAATAATTTATTTTTCCCATCTATCATTAGGAATTGTTATCAATAACTCTTGTTCCCAGTCCCTTCTAATTGCCTCTGTCGTTGTTGTTTCTATTGATTATTGATGAAATATTGATTATTTTTCAAATTATATTTTAGTTGTAATTGTTGGAATGATAAAAGTTTTCCCATATCATACATATCTCCCATTGTTATAATTCCTAATCCTTCCCAATGGATAAACGTTTTATCAATAATGGATGATTTGAATGAGGGATTATTAGTTATTGGAGAGAGAAGCAATAATTTTCTTAATTTTAATTTGATTCCAAATTCGTATTATGCTGTGAATAATTGGATTCTTCTTATATATTATATTGTTCAGTTTCATCAGGGAAAGAAGGATCGCTCCTATATTATAAGGGGAACAATCCTCTTTCTCCATTCTTATCCAATCTACCTGTTGGGCAGAACTGTCCAACCAATAGATTATATTTTTAATATTCACTGCCCAATAGTAATACAATAGGTTAGGGAGTGTCAGTCCCCCTTATTCTTTAGATTTACATAAGTGTTTTTTCTTAATTCTGTGTGATTTATAATCCCATATGAAGTTTATAATATCAGAATCTAATTTTTTTAAAGAATTTTTAGGTAAGTATATTGGTATTGATTAAAATAGGTACAGTATTTGTGGTAAGAAGATAATTTTTATCGCGTTTATTCTGCCTATTAAGGACATCGGCAGTTTTTTCCAGAATTTAATCAACCCATTTAATTTAGTTATTAAAGGCATATAGTTTGCGTTGAGTAATGATTTATATTTCCTAGTAATTTGGATACTTAAATTTTTCTGTTGCAATTCCAAAGGGGAATTTCAACAGATGTATCGGCTCTTGAGGTTTTATCGTCATAATTTCGCTTTTGTTCCAGTTTATTCTATATCCTGAAAAAGAACCAAATTCCTCTATTAAATTTAGTATAATTGGTATGCTAATTTGCGAATTTGTAATATATAATAATATGTCGTCTGCATATAATGAAATTTCATTATTTGAGAGTTTGGTATTGTATCCATGAATATTCGGATGACTTCTTATACTTTCTGCTAAAGGCTCTATCACTAGTGCAAATAGCAGAGGCGATGGTGCGCACCCCTGCCTATTGCCCCTTGCCAATTAGAATTTCGGGGATAATATATTATTAGTCAGTATTCTAGCCGTCGGCTTATCATATAATAATTTTACCCATGAGATAAAGTTATCTCCCATGTTAAATTTTTGCAATACTTCTGGTGGCATTAATGGTGGAGTAGGGTGATTGCCAGCTAGCTCAGTGCAAAAAAAACAAAAAAAAACGGGAACTAAATATAGAACTGACCTGCAGAAATCGCTCCAGCAACCTGTGTGACTTCGTCAGACGGCGACTCTGGAGACCCAATGTCGGTAAAGCACTCCCCCACAAAGGAACCGACTAGAAAAACTACAAGAGGAAAACACCAAAGGAGGAAGTAGGCCAGACTGAAGCCTCGGGCTCAGTTTTAACATCGTCCCAGGAGGACGTCTCAGTGGCCCAGAAGATATACATAAAGAAAAGTGAAATGGATGAACTTCGCAACAACATTTCAATGGAAATTGCAAGTATGAAAAATGAATTGATAAGTTTTAAAAATGAATTGAATATTAAAGAAATTTTGAAAAGTGTTAAAAAGGAGATGAAAGAAGATTTCTTAGAGTTTGAAAATAAAATGACTAATCTTGTGCATACGAAACTGACTAACATGAAGGAGGAAATGTCAGCTAATTTCGACTTACAAATTAAGGAAGTATATGAGAAAATTAAGTCGAATGAAACCAACGCTAATGATAATCTGGAAGCGACCTTCACTACAATGCAGCAACAAATGGAGAAACAAGCTGACGTCATAACTCATCTGGAAGTAACAACAGAGACACTCCTTGCCGAGAACAAGCGTTTATCAGATTTACTGCTTAAAGTAACTGAAAATTGCATTGACTTGGAGGGCCGTCAGAGAAGACAGAATCTGAGAATCGTGAGCGTTCAGGAGGGTAAAGAAGGAAATAAAGATCTCCGTGACTTTGCTGCAGACTTATTAAAACAAGTCTTGAATTTAGACCAAAAGCCCTTATTAGGGCGGGCACACAGAGTTCTTGGACGTCGCTCGGACCCGAACGCACCCCCAAGGCAGCTGATAGTGAAGGTCCAATATGATCACATGTTGGAGGATATCGTGAAAAAAATTGCTGGCACAAGAAATCTTATGTTTGATGGAGACAAAATAAGCATATTTCGAGATTACCCTGCAGAGGTGGTCAGAAGAAGAGCGTTATTCAACGAGACAAGAGGGATTCTAAAGAAGATAGACAACATGAAATATGGATTGCTGTACCCCGCAAGACTGAGAGTCACTTATCAGCAGAAGGAACATTTGTTCACTGATCACAAGAAAGCACTGGTGTATGCCCAGAAGATTGTGGGTTCGAGAGAGGATTGAATAACTTACATATAATACCGTCATCTTGCTGAGAACAAATGGAACTTTAATTTGTTATATTCAAGGTCTATTGAAAGCTGATAACAACAATCGTGTTGTCCCTTCTGTTATGGACATATTATTTTTAAAATATTTTAGTACTAATTTTTACTAACAATCACTAATCATCAAAAACACTTGTTATTATTATTGGAATAATTAGTTAAAATTATGATATGTTAAATATAAAAAATCAACAAATAAAAAGTTATAATTTAGATATCTTATTAATTGGAATTTGTGATGTTCACCCCTTATCTACATTAGACTAACACTTGATTAATAATTAACTAAGAGAGTAATAGTTTCTCACTATATGATTACTAATACTCTGGACCAAAATAGTTTAAATATAATCCTGTAAATTACTTATATTCAATTTCTGTTTGGTAAGCATGGAGCTGGGAATAAATTTTTTTCTTAAATCTACGGAAGTCCTTAGATGGACAGCCACGTTAGTGTGGCTAGCACTAACTACATTAAATTTAGATGTAGTTTCTTTTTTCTTTTCACATTTTATTAATTTTCTATTTTTTAACTTTTTGCATTTTTTACTTAATTACTATATTATACTTGAATTTATTTACAAATATTATTTGTGGAGATGTGTCCGTGAGGAGGATTTATATGAATTAGATTTACAACTCATCTGTCCTGTGTTCGGGTGGAAGGTCGGGTCTATGGTAGATATATTATACTAGTGGGTGAATTATATCAAAAAAAGGTGATTTTTCTCAATGTTTATGGACCAAATTTTGATAATCCAATGTTTTTTAAGAATATACTTAATACTATCCCGGAGCTCACACAACATAATTTGATAATTGGTGGAGATTTAAATTGTACATTAGATTCTTATCTCGATAGATCAACAAGACAAAGAAAAGCAAAATCCCAAAAAAGTGAATTATTAAACACATATATTAATACCACCAATATCAAGGATGTTTGGAGAATTGAAAATCCATATGGAAGGGAATACTCATTTTACTCTTCAGTACATAAAACGTATTCAAGGATAGACTACTTTTTAGTAGATTCTAAACTCATCCCATTTACTAATAATTCAAAATATCATAATATTATAATTTTGGACCATGCTCCTTTAACATTAATGATCAAACTAAGTGGTATGACTGACAAGCAGATACAATGGAGACTCAATCCTCAAATTTTAAATGATAAAGCATGTTATGAATATCTTATCAAACAGATAAATATGTTTTTTTGCGACAAATGACTGCCCTGAAATTTCTACCTCCCTTCTTTGGGAAACATTTAAAGCATTTATACGAGGAGCGTTAATCTCCGCACAAGCCTTTCGTAATAAAGAGAACCGCGCCAAACAACTGGTATTGGAAATGGAAATAAGGCAATTAGACATGGAAAACGCAATCGCGCCTTCGATAATAATACATAATGAAATTGCTGTACGCAAATATAAGTTAAACCAAATATACTCAGACCAATTCATAAAATTTTATCAAAAGACTAAACATTTACACTTTGAATTTGGTGATAAACCACAAAAATTGCTAGCACACCAACTCCGGAAACAGGAAGGGTAAAAAACAATATATAAAATTAAATCAGATATGGGACTTCCGGTGGCGCCATGTTCTGAGAGAGAACAGCGCCAGATCTGCTCCGCAGAAAATCTGAAAAAAATCGGGGGTTAAAGGAGGCTACTAACGGTACTTACCACAGGAGAGCGATTCCAAACGGCTCCGGTGCGATTGCAAGCAGCGTGACGTCATCAGGCGCGCGACTTTGGTAAGAAATTCAAAATGCATCCCTCCTCCCCCCCCCCCACCGACAAAAAAAGGACCTAGAAGGGAGGCTGGCCTCAAAGCCTCGGGCTCGAGTTTGGCTGCCTCCCAGGAAGAGATTTCACAAAGAAAAAGCGAAATGGAAGAACTTAAAAATTCTCTGCTTGGTGAAATGAAGAAACTGATGAAAGAAATGAAAGATTTAAAGAAGGAATATAAAGATGAAATAAAACTGCTAAGAACGGATATCCAGGAGACTCAAGAGAGAATTAAAGAAGAACTAAAAAAAGAAGCTACAGAAACGGTAAAGATTATGATGAATGAGTGGAAAATAAAGGCGGATGCTGAGTTTCAAAACCGGATGGCTGAGGTAAATGACAAGATTGCTGAGACGGAACAAATGCTGGATGCGAAGATAGATCCTATCTCAATTTTACTTGACCAGCACAATGATGCAATTAAAGAATTGACTAACTTTGCTGTAACAAGTGCCAAGGAAAATGAGAAGCTACAAAACGAGAATAAACGTCTCTCAGAACTACTACGTAAAATAAATGAGAAATGTATTGATCTGGAGGGACGACAAAGACGTAAGAATTTACGTATCGTAGGAGTGACCGAGGGGCGGGAAGGAAATCAAGACCCGCGAAAATTTGCTGCAAAACTCCTAAAGGACATTCTGGATTTGGATCAAGAACCCCTGTTGGGCCGAGCTCACAGGGCTTTAAGACGGGTCCCTGGGAAAGGTGCACCGCCAAGACAAATAATTGTAAAGGTGGCCCACGATCATGAGTTTGAAGAAATGATGAAGATAATAATAAGAAAGAGGAATTTGAAATACGAAGGAGATAACATCAGTATCTTCAGAGATTACCCGGCGGAAGTGGCTAAGAGAAGATCTTTATTTACAGAAACAAGAGGTATCCTTCGGAATATGAAGGATATAAAGGATCTCAGATATGGTTTGTTGTACCCAGCAACACTGAGAGTGACCTATGACAACAAGGAATACCGTTTTGTTAAGCATACCAAAGCACTGGAATTCGCTCGAAACATACAGAAGAAGGCAGAAGAGGAAGCAGAAGAAGAAGCAAGCGAGGAAGGAGAAGAAGGAGAAGAAGAATGAACTTTTAACATCGACCTGCGGTTATGAATTATTCATCAAGAAAGAGGGGCAATAATGGACATGTTGTTATAGTTTGGTATTAATTAGTAAAATTCAATTGTCCCCCTAATATAGTATTACTTATTATAATATTAATTATAATAGAAAGTAATAACTAGCAATTAGTAATTAGTAATATGAATAATATAAATAATTACTAAGTACTTAAAGTTAGTACCCCACCCCAATAGACACAGCATTATAGACAGGAGCTGGAATAATTAACATATTTTTTTTTTAAAACGGAAGTCACTAGATTAATAGCCACGCTAGTGTGGCTTTCACTAATGCACACTACACAATATATCAGTGTAGTTTCTTTTTTTTCTGGGCACCCTGTTAACACCCTTTTTTCTCTTTTTAATTACACTCTGTATTTTTTCTTATATATTAAATATTTGATTTTGTGTTATATGTTATATGAATGTAGTTATAAGCGATATTGTATAATTGCTTTAAGAAGATATGTATATGGATTACTGTGGATAGAAATTCTCATCGGGTTGGCGTTTGGGTATACTGCTAGGCTGGAGGGGTCGAGAAGGCTACTCCAAAAAAAACCACCCTAACAGTAAAATGCAAGACATGAATGTGAAGACTGTGGGGGGTGGAATTACCTTCTGTAGTTGGAATGTTAAGGGAATTAACGAACCAATTAAAAGGGGAAAGGTGCTAGCACAGTTGAACAGATTGAAATCAGACGTGATCTTCCTTCAAGAGACGCATCTTAAAAGAGATGCTCAACATAGATTAACAGCAAAATGGATTTCCAAGGTATATCACTCTTCATTTATACACAAATCTCGAGGAGTCGCAATAATTATTCGGAAAGGTATACCTTTTAAACAAAGTTCTATAATAGAGGATAAAGAGGGTAGATATGTAATAATTACAGGGGAATTATACTCACAGAAAGTAATTTTGGTGAATATATACGCCCCTAATTTTGATAACCCATTATTTTTTAAGAAAATATTTAATAATATTCCTATTTCCACTCAATATAATTTAATTATTGGGGGTGATTTTAATTGCACCTTAGATAGCTACCTAGACAGGTCTTCTACAAAAAGGAAAGCTACCTCTAATTCAAGTAAACTTATAAATTCTTTTATAAGTACATCAAATGTTAAAGATATTTGGAGGCTAGGTAATCCATCCGGACGAGAATACTCGTTTTTTTCGCCTGTATATGGAACCTACTCCAGGATAGATTATTTTTTAGTAGATTCAAAATTACTACCTTTTACATATGACGCAAAATATCATAATATTATTATTTCAGATCATGCGCCACTAACATTTAAGATAAAACTAAAAGATATACTTAATAAAACGACTACTTGGAGATTTAATCCCCAGATATTAAAGGAAAAAGACTGTTGTAAACACGTAATGGAACAGATTAAATTATTTTTTGAAACTAATGACAAACCTGAGGTTTCATCAGCGTTACTTTGGGACACATTTAAAGCGTTTATGCGTGGTGCAATAATATCAGCACAGGCTCATTTTAATAAAGAAAATAGAAAGATGGAACAAAAGTTAGAAAATGAGATAAAACAACTAGACAGTGAAAACATAAAACACCCTTCTAAAGAGCTAAGTAATAAAATTGCAATAGCAAAATATAGACTTAATAAAATATATTCTAACCAAGTCATTAAACTATTTCAACAAACCAAGCAAGTGCACTTTGAGTTTGGAGACAAACCACAAAAACTGTTAGCACGACAGCTTAGAAAATCAGAAGATGAAAAATTGATACATAGAATTAGATCTACGGATGGAAATATATTGACGATACCAAAAGATATTAATGACAGATTTCTACAATACTATCAAAATCTTTATTCATCTAAGGTAACAGGCCAAACAGTTGGTATGGATACATTTCTACAAGAGTGTCAAATTAACAATCTAGATCAGGAAGGTAGACATTTGTTAAACGCTGAAATAACAGTAAAAGATATTGAAGAATCAATTAGTTTGTTAAAGAATGGAAAAGCAGCGGGCCCTGATGGCCTGAGTGCCGAATTTTATAAAAAATTTCAAGACTTGATTTCCCCAAGACTACATACAGTATATAGATATGCATATGAACAAGGCAAACTACCAGATTCTTTAAACGAATCCACAATTACACTCATACCTAAGGTAGATAAGGATTTGGAAGATCCAGGATCATATAGAGCGATCGCACTTCTAAATACAGACCAAAAAATATTAACTAAAGTTTTATCTCAGAGATTAAGTTTAGTGATTTCTAAATTAATACATCATGATCAAACAGGTTTTATTCCAAAACGCTATTCATCCCATAATCTTAGACACTTGTTTAATATTATATATTCAAAAAAGGTACGGGATGGGGAACTAGCAGTTATATCGCTAGATGCGGAAAAAGCATTCGATCAGGTGGAATGGTTATATTTATTTAATATAATGGAAAAGTATCAATTGGGGGATAGATTCTGTAAATGGATAAGAATTCTATATTTGAATCCAACGGCAAGAATCTTAACTAATCAAATGTTATCAGCTAAATTTAAACTCTTTAGGGGATGTAGACAGGGATGTCCATTATCGCCTTTACTATTTGCTTTGATGATAGAGCCTTTGGCGGAAAGAATCAGATCTGAACCTGAAATCTATGGCTATAATACCGACACTACAACCAACAAAATATCTTTATATGCAGATGACGTGTTGATTTATATTACAAAACCGGAAATTAGTATACCAAAGCTGTTTAATGTTATAACTAAATTTGGTACATTTTCAGGATTTAGGATTAATTGGAACAAAAGTGATATTATGCCTATAACAGGAATTAATTTAAACATATTACAACAATATCCATTAAAATTAGTTAAAGACAAATTTAAATATTTAGGAATTAATGTAACTAAATCTTATAATTCGCTAATTAAATCTAATTACCCTTTATTATTAGATAAACTTAAAAAAAATATTCTGTATTGGAAAACACTTCCTATATCCATGATTGGTAGAATAAATGCTATAAAGATGGTGTTTTTACCACAATTATTATATTTGTTTCAGGCTATTCCTTTTTTTCTCCCAAAGACTTTAAAAAAAAAAATAGATAATATTATTTATAGTTTTATTTGGGATTATAAAAATCATAGAATAAGTAAAAAACACTTATGTAAATCTAAGATAAATGGAGGATTAGCACTTCCATATTTTTAATATTACTTTTGGGCAGTTCAGATTAAGAATATGAATTTTTGGTGGGTAAATGTGGATCAGGAACCAATGTGGTTAAAGATGGAAAAGGAAGATTGTTTACCTTATAAGGTAGGCTCGATTCTTTTTGCTCCAAAGGAAGTACAAAAAAAATGTATAGGGATAACCCTATAATTTATAATAATAGACGTATTTGGAAACAAATAGTTAAGACTTTACAATTAGATAATCTTTCACTCAGACTACCAATAACGAATAACCCATTATTTAAACCTTCTATATTGGATGGAGGGTTTAGACATTGGGATGATTTAGGAATTAAAAGGATAGAGCACCTTTATAGAAAAGGAAAACTTCTTTTATTTCAAGAGTTACAAGATATTTACGGATTGTCTCCGCAACATTTGTTTAGGTACTTACAAATTAGAGATTATATAAAATCCAACACACAAGATTACAAAAATAAAGTACCAGGATTATTAGATGATGTGTTTAATTTACATCCAAATACAGAAAAATTAATAGCATATATATATAACATAATTTTGGATAAGGAGAACCCAACAACTGAAACATATCGGCAAGCATGGGAAAAAGAAATTGGGTTATCCATAACAAAAGAAATCTGGGAAGAAAGTTTACAGCAAATACATCGGTGTTCGTTAAATGCCAGACATACATTGATACAATTCAAAGTATTATATAGATTACATTACTCAAAAACTAAATTAAATAGTATCTTTCCCAATCTCTCTGCAATTTGTGATAAATGTAAGAATTTAGAAGCAAATTTAACACACAGTTTTGCTACATGTTCCAAATTGAATCATTACTGGACAGAAATTTTTAAGGTTATCTCTGAGGTTCTTAAAAATAGATTGGATCCAGACCCAAAGATATTAATACTTGGAATTTTGGATTCAAACTCGGTCCTTACAGTAAATCAAAGAAATTTCTTTGATTACTGTTTGATAATAGGGAACAAAATAATATTGAAATTTTGGAAGGGAACTTTAACCCCCACAATTAAAATGTGGGCGGCAGAAATTTTGGAGACGTTACAATTAGAAAGAATCAGATTTGTCCTACTGGACAAATATAACTCTTTCGAACAAATATGGTCTCCATATATACAGTACCTAGAGAAGTAGCTGCTCTTGACAACACAGCTTGACGGGTACCCTGCGGGACTTGATGAGAATAACATATTCTTATACTAGGATTAATAAGCATGTCTTCATTGATACTATTATTAGTAATAGTTTTAGATAAAATATATTTGGTTGTTTTTCATTTATATATATATATAATATTTTTTCATTTTTTGTTAACCTTATTTCCTTTTTCTATTTTCTTTTTCTCTTTTATATAATCAAATTATTATTTAATCACTCTCTTATTGATTTAAAATTACTCTATCTCTATCTTTTTTTCCTAAAAAATAGAAGATAATAACTTTTATTGGGTTATTTAAAAAAAAATATTTGGAATTAAGTTGATGTTTGTAAAGCTGTTTACAATATTGTAAATCGATTACTTCTAATAAAAGAAATTAAACAAAATTAAATCAGATATGGGAGAAATATTAACACTACCCAAGGATATTAATGATAGATTCTCTCAATACTATCAAAAACTTTATTCAACCAAAACAGCAGGGGGTTCTGTAGGAATGGAATTATTCTTACAGAATTGTAACCTTACTGGTTTAGATTTGAAAGAGAGGGAATTATTAGGGGCCAAAATATCAGTAAAAGATATTGAGGAATCAATTAACTCTTTAAAAAATGGAAAGGCCGCTGGACCAGATGGTTTAAATAGTGAATTTTATAAAAAAATTCATGACTTGATCTCGCCACGCCTGCAGACATTATATACGCAAGCATTCAAGCAACAGAAACTCCCAGAAACTTTAAATGAATCAGCTATAATACTTATTCCAAAAACGGATAAGGACCTTGAAGATCCAGGTTCATATAGAGCAATTGCTCTATTAAACATCGATCAGAAAATGTTAACCAACATTTTAGCACACAGATTAAGCTTAGTGATTTATAAATTAATACACCCTGATCAAACTGGCTTTATCCCAAAACATTATTCATATTATAATCTGAGACAATTATTCAACATTATATACTCAAATCGAATAGCTAATGAAGACTAAGCAGTCATCTCGCTAGACGCTGAGAAAGCATTCGATCAAATTGAATGGCCCTATTTATTTTCGGTGATGGAAAATTTTCAATTAGGTGAGAAGTTTTGTACATGGGTTAAGCTTTTATGTACCAATCCAACAGCCAGAATATTGACAAATCAAATGTTATCAAAAAAAATTGATTTATCTAAAGGTTGTAGACAAGGATGCCCATTATCACCGTTACTATTCGCCCTTGTTATAGAACCATTAGCAGAAAGAATTCGAGCTCATCCAGAAATATATGGGTATAATACTAAAAATACAGTTAATAAAATTTCTCTATATGTAGATGATGTATTACTATATATTACAAATCCAGAAATTAGCATCCCTAATCTGTTAAATCTTATAACTCAATTTGGTTTATTCTCGGGATATAGAATCAACTGGAAGAGTGAGATTATGCCAATAATGGAACCTAATTTATATATATTGCAACAATCACCTTTTAAAATAGTGAATGAAAAATTTAAATACTTAGGAATCTATGTGACCAAGAAATATAGTTATTTATTTAAATCAAATTTTGTGCCTTTACTTAATAAATTGCATAAGAATATTCAATATTGGAAAACACTTCCTATTTCAATGTTCGGTAAAATTAATGCAATTAAAATGATTTTCCTTCCTCAACTGTTATACCTCTTCCAATCAATTCCAATATATCTCCCTAAAAATTTATTTTAAAAAATTGACTCTATTGTAACAAGTTTTATTTGGAATTATAAGAATCACAGAATAAGTAAAAAACACTTATGTAAATCTAAGACGAATGGAGGATTAATTCTACCAAATTTCTTATTTTATTTCTGGGCAGTCAATGTCAAAAACGTAAATTTCTGGTTGGAAGATATGGATCAACAACCAGACTGGCTAAAGATGGAAAAGGAGGAATGTCTGCCATTTGAAATTGGCCTGATTTTCCTAACCCCTACAAAATTGAATAAAAAGATCTATAGTGAAAATCCAATAATACATAGCGGTATTCGAATTTGGAAACAAATAAAATAGACATTAAAATTGGATAATTTATCACTTTCGCTCCCTATTGCAAATAACCCTTCATTTAAGCCTTCGGTATTGGATAAAGGCTTTGCACAATGGAAAAACTATGGAATCAAAAAGTTGGGACATCTTTATAGAAAAGGTGTGTTCCTCTCGTTTCTGGAGGTACAACAGATTTATGGATTACATTTAAATAATTTTTTTAGATATTTACAACTGAAAGATTATGTTAAATCACATACACAAGAATACAGAATTAGAGAGTCAGAGATTCTAGATGAATGTTTGAATAAACATCCCAACACAGACAAATTAATATCATATATTTATAATATACTGTTAGATAGCGAGAACCCGTCGACAGAATCACATAGACAAGCATGGGAAAATGAATTAGTTCAACTCATAACGAAAGATATTTGGGATGAAAGTCTACAACATATACATCAATGTTCGTTAAACGCCAGACATTCTTTAATACAATTTAAAATATTACACAGATTGCATTATTCTAAAACAAAATTAAATAGAATTTTTCCTACTATCTCTCCTATCTGCGATAAATGCCAATACTCTGAGGCTAATTTAACCCATACCTTTGTAAATTGCATAAAAATTAAAACATTTTGGGCGGATATTTTTAAAATTATTTCCGTAGTGGTTAATATTCAACTGGATCCCGATCCTAAATTAATAATATTGGGCATATCTGAACAATACCTAAAACTGACAATAAACCAAAGAAATTTCCTGGATTATAGTATAATAACTGGGAAAAAACTAATATTAAAATTTTGGAAAAACCGTGCATCCCCTATAATTAAAATGTGGATTATGGAGATGTCGTAGACCTTAAATCTGGAAAAAATTAGATTTGTCTTAATTGACAAACCAGAATTATTTATTAGAATATGGTCGCCGTTCATAGATTATTTGAAGGGGTAGAATGGGTCAGCGCTGAGGCTTGACGGAAGCTTGAACCCAGGGCTAGACGAACGGTTTTGTTTTCTTACCTAAGGACCTATCTCCTAAGTTGTATTATGGATAGCTATGGATACTATGAGTTTCAAAGTAAAAGAAGTACTGACACTTTTGAAAAATATAAAAGTGGATAAGTCTCCAGGTCCTGACAGGATATTCCCTAGGACATTGAGGGAAGTTAGTGTAGAAATAGCCGGGGCTATGACAGAAATATTTCAAATGTCATTAGAAACTGGAATAGTCCCCGAGGATTGGCGTACTGCGCATGTTGTTCCATTGTTTAAAAAGGGTTCTAAAAGTAAACCTAGCAATTATAGACCGGTTAGTTTGACTTCAGTGGTGGGCAAATTAATGGAAAAGATACTTAGAGATAATATATATAAGTATCTGGATAAAGAGGGTCTAATTAGGAACAGTCAACATGGATTTATGCCTGGAAGGTCATGTTTGACTAATCTTCTTGAATTTTTTGTAGAGGTTACTAGGGAAATTGACGAGGGTAAAGCAGTGGATGTTGTCTATATGGACTTCAGTAAGGCCTTTGACAAGGTTCCTCATGGAAGGTTGGTTAAGAAGGTTCAACTGTTGGGTATAAATGCAGGAATAGCAAGATGGATTCAACAGCGGCTGAATGGGAGAAGCCAGAGGGTAATGGTGGATGGCTGTTTGTCGGGTTGGAGGCAGGTGACTAGTGGGGTGCCTCAGGGATCTGTGTTGGGTCCTTTGTTGTTTGTCATGTACATCAATGATCTGGATGAAGGGGTGGTAAATTGGATTAGTAAGTATGCAGTTGATACCAAGATAGGGGGTGTTGTGGATAATGAAGAGGATTTCCAAAGTCTACAGAGTGATTTAGGCCAGTTGGAAAAATGGGCTGAAAGATGGCAGATGGAGTTTAATGCTGATAAATGTGAGGTGCTACACCTTGGCAGGACAAATCAAAATAGGACGTACATGGTAAACGGTAGGGAATTGAAGAATACAGTTGAACAGAGGGATCTGGGAATAACCGTGCATAGTTTCTTGAAGGTAGAATCTCATATAGATAGGGTGGTAAAGAAAGCTTTTGGTATGCTAGCCTTTATAAATCAGAGCATTGAGTATAGAAGCTGGGATGTAATGTTAAAATTGTACAAGACGTTGGTGAGACCAAATCTGGAGTATGGTGTACAATTTTGGTCGCCCAATTATAGGAAGGATGTCAACAAAATAGAGAGGGTACAGAGGAGATTTACTAGAATGTTGCCTGGGTTTCAACAGCTAAGTTACAGAGATAGGTTGAATAAGTTAGGTCTTTATTCTCTGGAGCGCAGAAGGTTAAGGGGTGACTTGATAGAGGTCTTTAAAATGATGAGAGGGATAGACAGAGTTAATGTGGACAAGCTTTTCCCTTTGAGAATAGGGTAGATTCAAACAAGAGGACATGACTTTAGAATTAAGGGACAGAGGTTTAGGGGTAACATGAGGGGGAACGTCTTTACTCAGAGAGTGGTAGCGGTGTGGAATGAGCTTCCAGTGGAAGTGGTGGCGGCAGGTTCGTTGGTATCATTTAAAAATAAATTGGATAGGCATATGGATGAGAAGGGTATGGAGGGTTATGGTATGAGTGCAGGCAGGTGGGACTAAGGGAAAAAAGTTGTTCGGCACGGACTTGAAGGGCCGAGATGGCCTGTTTCCGTGCTGTAATTGTTATATGGATAGCTTATTTTATGTTTCTAAGTTTTTTTTTCCTTTTTCTTAATTTTTTCTATCTATAAAAAAAATAACAATAATTAGAGTCAATGTTAATATGTAACTGATAAATGTAGACTCCTGCTATATTGGTAGTGGAGTCCTTGGAATCCTGAATATTAATATGTAACCGTTTAACAAAGTTTGTAATGGTTTGGACTAGGATATGTACATGCCTCTAATAAAAGTTAACTGTTAAATTTTTTTTTTTTTTTTAATGTTAAAACTGAAGCTGTACGAAAATTGTATAATTGTAACGTTGATTACTTTCTCCTTGTACAATTGCTTCTAATAAAATAAATTTAAAATTTTTTTTTAAATATTTTTAAAAAATGTTTTGCAATACTTTGAATAAATATTGCCATTCTACTTGATCGAAAGCTTTTTCTGCATCCAATGAGATAATTGCTAGGTCTTCTTCAGTATTATGTGAGTACATTATATTAGACAGCCGTCTCAAATTGTTAAATGAGTATCTCTTTGGTATAAACCCAGTTTGATCCGGGTTTATTAGTTTGCTAACATATTTACTCAATCTTCTCGCTAGTGTCTTTGCTAATATTTTTTGATCTGTATTTAGGAGTGCAATAGCTCTATATGAGCCTGGGTCTTCTAGATCTTTATCCTTTTTTGGTATAACTCAGTTAGTGTTTCTGGTAGTTTATTTTCTTTAAAAGCGTATATATATAAATCTTGCAAGCGTGGAGAAATTATCTTGTGGAATCTTTTATAGAATTCATTACTAAAGCCGTCTGGTCCTGGCGTTTTGCCATTCTTCAACAAACTTATTGTTTCTTCTATTTCCTGAAGTGTAATCTGAGCTCCTAATCCCTCTTGTTCCACCATATTTAATTTTGGAAGATTACAATTGTCTAAGAAATTTGTAATTTTAGTATCATTTGCAAAGGTTTTCGATGTATATACATTTTGATAATATTGAGCAAATCTTTTATTTATATCTTTAGGTAGTGTTAGTAATTCCCCTTTGTCTGATTTAATTTTAGTAATTGTATTTTCTGTTTCCCGTTTTTTTTCAGTTGGCGTGCCAAGAGTTTATGTGGTTTATCACCAAATTCAACATTTTCTTGTTTTGTAATTTGAAATAATCTTATTATTCTGGCCGATAATATTTTATTTAATTTATATTTTAGTATTGTTATCTTATTGTGTTTATCTATAGTTGGTTCTTTAGCATTTTCTAAATCTAATTGTCTAATTTCTTGTTCTAACTCTAATTGTTCAGTATTATTCTTTTTATTTTGGAAAGCTTGATATGAGATTATAGTTCCTCTTATAAATGCCTTAAACGTTTCCCATAATAAGGAGGGTGAAATATCTGGTGTATCATTTGTCTCAAAGAAGAATTTCCTCTGCTCTTTTAAATATGTACAACCTTGTGAGTTGTTTAAGATTTGGGGGTTAAACCTCCAAAACGATTTTTTATCAGGCATTCCTTCTAATTTTAAAGAGAAAGTTAACGGGAAATGATCAGAAATAATACTATTGTGATATTTACCTTTATATGTGTATGGAATTAATTTTGTGTCCACTAAAAAATAATCACTACGTGAATATGTTTTATGTACCGTTGAGTAAAATGAATATTCTCTACCTACTGGGTTAGCGATCCTCCATGCATCTGTCATATTGGTATTTTTCATGTATGTATTTAGGAGTTCACTAGTTTTACATTTTATATTAATCCTTTTTTGTTTTGCAGATTTATCCAAATATGGATCTAAAACGCAATTCAAATCTCCCCCTATTACCACATTTTGATAGTTCTGAAATTGTATCCAGAATGTTACTAAAAAATTGAGGGTTGTCAAAATTAGGAGCATAAATATTTATCAAAGTAAGTGGAGTAGAATAAATTTATCCCGTGACTATGACGTACTTCCCCTCTTTATCTGCTATGGTATTCTTTAATTTAAATGGTATACCTTTATGAATGATAATGGCCGTGCCTCTAGATTTAGAAGTAAATGAAGTATGTTTGCCCTATCCAATTTGCCTTCAGTCTTATCTGTGTTTGATATTTCAGATGCGTCTCTTGTAAGAAAATGACATCACTATTTAAAGCTTTTAATTGGGCAAAGATCTTACCCCTTTTAATTGGTTCATTAGCGCCCCTTATATTCCAACTGCAAAACGTGATTCCTCCAGTTTTCTTTGGTTTATCGTCTTGCATTATGGATCATGTTAATACCTTTACTTCATATGGTGCAACCAAGAACCTCATTACTCTAGGTGAGGGATGATCATCCCCAGCTATTAAATTTTGTTGGCATCTCCCCTTCAGAATAGACCTTGAAAAAGACCAGAAAGTGTAGAGTCGTGAAAAGATAATTAACAAACAAAAAGTGATATTATAATATCCAAAAATAAAGATATTATAATGAAAAACAAACCACCAACAGGTGGTAGAAAAATTATTATCGACATCCGTAGATGTTTTTACATGTTTCGCTCTGCCCCCTTGACCAATTATTAATAATTGGAATAGAGAGCGATACAAAGTTAAAAAATATATATATAAAATAAAACACACTCTGATAGATATAGAAATGCATCTTCAAAGAGGAAAAAGAAAATAACAGAGAATTTTCAACATTAAGTATATACTTAGATATAACAGTGATTATGTTAATTATATATCCATATCTATCGATATGGCAAGATCTATTACAATTAAGTCTCAAACTTTTGTATCAGACAACAGCAGGCCACAAGGGGTTAACCTTGGAACCTGCTGTTGTCCGACACAAAAGCCCGGATAACTTCCAAGTACCCTTGGATAACTTCCAAGTATCTGAGTCTCCTCCCCTCCCCTTTGCGCGCAATTTAAACTAAATCTACTATATCCATAAAATTTGTTGGTATGTTAATACTTATCAATCATATTTAACTCGTTATTGTTATATTTAGCAAGTAATTAACATCATGAAATAAACAACAGCCATTGTTACGCTATGCCTTAATATTAGACAATTTTATTAATTATATTTTATGTTAGTATATAATTGTGTGTTTCTTAAATCATAAGTTTCTATATACAAGTCCACTGATAATATTTTTCCATATTCTCAAGTTATTTTCCCCGCCAGAGTTTTTTTCTTTTCCAATCCTTTGTTGAAATGAAACATAAAATCCGACCTTGAATTAACATTCCAAAGATAAGATGTCCAGGCAACGCCTCGATGAAAATTCGCCATCTTAACCAGAGTAGTCTTTTTTCTATGTTAAAAAAAAAGAGAAACACAATCCTTTCTTCTGTGTTATTGTGGGAGACCAACTCCTAATTATCAGTAGGCCTCCTGTGTGATACTTTGTGCATATTTAAATGCCTCTTCTGGATCCGTGAATGCACGTTCGCCAGAGTTATAAGTAATTCTCAATTTCGCGGGATATACTATCCCATATCTTACTCCCTTGACCTCCTTCAGTAGCCTTCTCGTGTTTGTAAACTTGTCCCTCTTTTCCATGACTTCAGCTAGAAAATCATGGAAGAATCTTAGACCTGTTCTTGATGTCTTTTCTCACCAAATGATTGCTCGCCATGATTGTTCACATTACCTCAAGCAAGTTTGAAAACTTGAAGTGTGTAGAAAGGAACTGCAGATAGACACAAAATCTGGTGTAACTCAGCACATCAGGCAGCATCTCTGGAGCGAAGGAATGGGTGACATTTTGGGTCAAGACCCTTCTTCAGACTGGTTAGAGATAAAGGAAACGAGAGATGTAGATGGTGATGTGGAGAGAAAAAGAACTATGAATGAAAGATGTGCAAAAAATTAACGATGAAAAAAGAAACAGGCTATTGTTAGCTGTTTTTAAGCTGAAAATGAGAAGCTAGTGTGACTTGGGTGGAGAAGGGATAGAGAGAAGGAATGCTGGGACAACCTGAAGTGAGAGAAATCAATATTCCTACCACTGGGCTGTAAGCTGCCCAAGCGAAATATGAGATGCTGTTCCTCCAATTTGTGTTTAGCCTCACTCTGACAATGGAAGGGGCCAAGGTCAGAAAGGTCTGTGTAGGAATGGGAAGGAGAATTAAAGTGTCCAGCAACCGGGAGATCAGGTAGGTTCCGCTAAGGTGTTCCATGAAACGATCACCCAGTCTGCGTTTGGTCTCGCTGATGTTTAAGAGTCCCCATCTTGAACAACAGATTCATTAGATGAGGTTCGAGAAGGTGCAAGTGAACCTCTGCCTAACCTGGTGGGAACTAGGGCGGAGCTGCGGGGTCCCTGGACAGTCAAGGGAGGAGGTATAGCAAGGAGGAGGTTCCTCGCTATACCTCCTCCTCACGATACCTCCTTCCTTGACTGTGAGGAGTGAGGATGTGTTGCATCTTCCGCAGTTGTAGGGGAAGGTACTTGGGGAGGGGGTGGTTTGAAACATAGAAACATAGAAAATAGGTGCAGGAGTAGGCCATTCGGCCCTTCGAGCCTGCACCACCATTCAATATGATCATGGCTGATCATTCAACTCAGTATCATGTACCTGCCTTCTCTCCATACCCCCGATCCCTTTAGCCACAAGGGCCACATCCAACTCCCTCTTAAATATAGTTTGGGTTGGAAGGGATGAGTTAACCATGGAGCTGCGGAGGAAACGGTCTCTGCGGAAGGTGGAAAAGGGTGGCGATGGGAAAATGTGGCTAGTGGTGGGATCCCGTTGGAGGTGGCGTAAATATCGGAGGATTATGTGTTGTATGCGACGGCTGATGGGGTGGAAGGTAAGGACTAGGGGGACTCCGTTTCTGTTGCAACTAGAGGGAGTGGGAACTAGGGCAGAGCTACGGGGTACCAAGGAGACATGAATAAAAGCCTCATCTATGGTGGGAGAGGGGAACCCCCATTCCTAATGAATGAGGAAATCTCGGATGTTCTAGTATGGAACACTTCATCTTGGGCACAGATGCGGCATAGACGGAGGAATTGGGAGTAGGGGATGGAGTCTTTGCAGGAAGCTGGGTGAGAAGAAGTGTAGTCGAGATAGTTGTGGGAGTTAGAGGGTTTGTAATAGACGTTAGTCAATAGTCAAGAAAGGGGAGGGAGATCAAGAAAGGGGAGGGAGGTATCGGAGACAGTCCAAGTAAATTTGGGTGCAGGATGAAAATTGGTGGTGAAGTTGATGAAGCCTATGAGTTCTCCATGGGTGCAGGAACTGCAGTTGCTGGTTTATACTGAAGATAGACTCAAAGTTCTTGAGTAACTCAGCGGGTCAGGCAGCATCTCTGCAGAAAAAGGATAAGTGACGTTTCGGGTTGGGTTCAGTCTGAAGAAGGATCCCGACTCGAAACGTCACCCATCCATTTTCTCCAGAGATGCTGCCTGACCTGCTGAGTTACTCCAGCACTTTCTGTTTAAAAACTTGAAGGGTTGTTTCAGTCGGTACTAAATAAATGATTCCCAGAAGAGTTAGTTTAATTTACTTCATATCAGTTAATTCCTTGGACGGATGAGTAACTATTTGACTGTTTAGGAAGAAGCTTTTCAAAGGGTGGCACTCGTGGTAGGGCAGCACAATGTGGCACAGTAGAGTTGCTGCCTTACTGCGCCAGAGGCCCAGGTTTGATTCTGACTATGGATGCTGTCTGTACGGAATTTGTACGTTCTCCCTGTGACCGTGTGGGTTTTCTCCTGTTTCTCCTGTCAAAGACGTGCAGGTTTGTAAGTTAATTGGCTTTGGTAAATTGTAAATTGTTCCTAATGTGTAGGATAGTGCTAGTGCATCGGGTTTACTGGTTGGCACAGACTCGGTGGGCCGAAGGTCCTATTTCGGCACTACATCTCTAAAGACTAACGTAAAAGCTAAATAAAGAACCAATTAAATATGAAATACATTGTCCACTTCCTGCTGAGTCAAACTACACTTTAACTGTGGAATGCAATTGGTTAAAGTACAGAAATGTAGAATCTATCATTAAGATGACATCCTCAACTTGCGCAAGATACAGGCCATTTGGTCCTCCACCATTCAGTAAGATCTTGATGTTCGGCCCACCGAGTCTGCGCCAACCAGTAAACCCAATGTACCAGCACTATCCTCATTTTCCTGCTCTGAGCCCTTTTCCTTTGCCTCCTTTAATATTTTAATATCTTTCACTCACAATTTTCTTGGATAACTGAGGAGTAATTTATAATTTTTGAACTTTCATGACTTCAATTACTTGTTCAGGAGTTACTAATGTATGCCTCAAACAGGAACCATGTCAAGAAAATCACATTCCATTTGTTATATACAAGAAATAAGCTCAATGTTCCAAACTGAATTTCCTCATTTTCTATTCTTTATGTCTATACCTTATGATCCTATGTTTATAATCATTGTCTCATAACTGCACCAAGTGCTACTCTTAGCTGAACATACTGTAAATCTGCACTGAGCAAATATTACTTTAAAATCTTTCACCTACACTCAATACAGCTATTAAATGTGGCTCAAAAGTAACCATGACTCAGTGATTTACTGAAACCACTGACTCAGTGATTTACTGATAGGTATATGAATGGAAAGGGAATGGAGGGGTATTGTCTGAGTGCAGGTAGATGGGACTAGGGGAAAATGAATGGGCGGCACGGACTGGAAGGGTCGAGAAGGCCTGTTTCCGTGCTGCAATTGTTATGTGGTTATTATGTTATGTGAAACATCAGTCACCAAGTAACTTTTGGCAGGACAACCAGAATCAAACAGTGTGATTCAGTTAGTGGTTTCATTTTTCAGTAACCCATCAAGCTCAAATAATTCACTCCTTGTGTAAATTAGGGGCTGAAATTCCCAAAGCAACGAAGGTTGTTGGCGCATGCAACATAAATGGTACGACCCAGAGACAGTCCAAAACTTTGACTCCAGTGTATAATCTTCTCAGTGGGAAATGCTACTACAAGTTCAAATAATTAGCAAGCTCAATGAGGAAGCTAAAACGCTAGACATTGGATATTACATAATTTCACATTTTTGCTTTATTCCCTGCTAAAAACGAGAAATGTTTAGTTCAGTCTATTCAAGGCCTCCAATATTATTTCAACTATCAGCAGACTGTAGAGATGGAGAGATAAGATGTAAATGGTGAAATAAAACTCTGGATGAAGAAGCATTTTCACTGCACACACTTGCAGCATCCAAATTCAAACTGGGGTATAGTATAGGTAAGAAGAAATGCATCTGAAAAGGAAGTGAGCTCTCCAGGCAGCACATTACAGGAATCTCCTGAGTGAACAAAAGGGTGGCACTCCAAATACTAAATATAATGCACAATGCACTGGTATCTGGCAATGACTGAAGAACTTAAAGAAAACTGCCAAGAGCAAAGAAAAAGTTTGCAACATGCTAATATTTCCTGTTTGAACCACTCACTCCTGCCAAATCTAAATACAGTCTTACAACTGGCATCAACTACTCTCTCACAACTCAGGGGTTAACACTTCACAATGTAATGGAAACGCGTTGCCTTTTCCAGAAGTTAAGTGAGCGGAGGATAGCAAATTGAACGATACCAAACTGACAACCTCTTACCATGCAATTGTACATGTCATCCCATTTTTCAATTGAAAACAGAATGGTCCGTAAAACAGGCTACTGATTTGCAATCACTGGATTAGCTCAATTTTACTCTGGAAGTTTTAATAAGCAGAAATGATTTAAAGTTGAAAGTTGGCTTAAAGGCTCAATCGGAACTGGGCTTTTTTTCCTCAAGTATCTGGTTTGTACAAATGATATTTTATCAATCTCTACTGATAATTTTGCTCTGTGTTACCCGTGTCATGTGTAGACAAACTTCCCTCACTTGAATTCTATAGAAATCCTCTCCATATTGCAGCTCTGAACCAAGAAGACTTCACAGTATCCCATTCAAATATCCCAGTACAAATTACTGGTGGATGGTGAGACGGAAAAAGTAAAGTTAGAAACATGTACTGTCCATTTGCAACAAGATTGAACATAACCACCTTCCCTTTATATTTACTGAAATGACCATTGCCAGATCCCCCACCATGAGCACGCTGAACTGAAATTCAACAGGACTATAACGGCAAAAAGAGTCAGAAGCCATATAGTCTGTGAAAAGTAACTCACTTACCGAATACCTCAATAGCCTTCCCATTAACTACAAAGCACAAGCACGAGTGCAGTAGAATACTCAACGTTTGCCTGATCGAGTGCAGCTCATTCACTACTTAAGGAGCTCAATACATCCAGGACAAAGCAACCCACTTGATTGATTACCCATACATCTCCCTAAATTTTCATCCCCTCTTCCACATGCGCACATTGAAGTGGTGTGTACGACCCACAAAATGCACTGCTCATCTAGATTAGACTCACTTAGACTACTCCAACTGCACTTCCCAAAACAGAATATATATTGCCAAGATGGAGAATGGCAGCAGTCACAGGGGATCATCAGCCCTCCGAATCACATAATGATGGAAATATATGACTGTCCTTTTTTATTGCTAGGTCCAAATCTGGGAATTTACTATAAGATAGCATCATGGAAGTACCCACAACAAATTGAATGCAGTGGTTTAAGAGACACCCCACTACCGCCTCAACAGGAGGTGGAGTCGAGTGATAATGCTGGCCATTCCAGTTGCACCTACATCCTGAAAATGATTGAATAACATAAACTTTAAAACAGTACTTGAAACTAAAGTGGACAAAGAGCAAAATAAAGCTTGTTGAGGAGAGTGGTGTAAGTAAGGATGGTGCCTTGAGGGATCAGGAATTTTGGACACACTCCAGAGCCTCTTAGAGTTTTCAGTACAGAGCACAATAAAGAATAATGTTAGGGGGTTACACAAAAAGCTGGAGAAACTCAGCGGGTGCAGCAGCATCTAAGGAGCGAAGGAGATAGGCGACGTTTCGGGTCGAGACCCTTCTTCAGACTGGTCAGGGATCAGGGAAACGAGAGATATAAACAGTGATGTGGAGAGATAAGGAACAATGTTCCTTGTCTCTCCACATCACTGTTTATATCTCTCGTTTCCCTGATCCCTGACCAGTCTGAAGAAGGGTCTTGACCCGAAACGTCGCCTATCTCCTTCGCTCCTTAGATGCTGCTGCACCCGCTGAGTTTCTCCAGCTTTTTGTGTAACCCTCGATTCTCCAGCATCTGCAGTTCCTTCTTTAACAAAGAATAATGTTAATTTGGTAATTAAGCAGGATATGAATCATCCTAAATTGAGTGACATTTTTTCTTCCCCTCATCTCTACTTTCTGTTCTTGCACAACATCCACAGCTCACAAGAACTGTTTGTATTTTAAGGGATTCTGCTGAAACTGCATACTTTTAGTCATGTACTTGAGATTGACTGGAGAATAAAAATAGTAGTTGTACCTGGAAGCCTTCCGCTCCATAGCCCAATACTCATGGAAAGCCTATTAATTGAAGATAATTAGGGGCCAAGTTTCTGAAGTATGCAAAAGAGCCGCAAGGAGGCTGTAAAAGTAAACGCATTAATCAAGTAACATCAAATTAGTGTCAGTCAGTCAAAAATTCAGCAGGAAATGTGTACTCAAGCATAGCATTAGCTCAGGAGCTGGCACTGAAGCTTTGGAGGAATCCTACTTATTGCTGAAACCAAAGTCAAAAGTGCGTCTGATTGTAACAAAGGCAAAGGATATGATTTTGGCTCCAAAATTTTGTGCAACAGCTTATTCTAAGCTGTTAGAGAGAATATTGCCTCAATCAATTAAATTAATGGATTTTCTATGAGTACGTAGAAGATAATAATTCCATCCATCTGGCTTTTTGAGCACCAAATGGTAACCTTTATAATTATATAAGCAGAAATGGCTTACATTCGCTGTATCTATCCGTTCCGGATTTCTCTCACTCGCTGGATTATTTGGACATACTCGTCAGCGGGGCTGTGGCTGCGTTCAAGGCCTTGAGACGGAGGAGGACCCGTGGGATGCGCTCTGGAGCACTCACCCGACTCCAGCAACGAGGATCACGCACACCACTCCTGAGCATATTCCTGGCAAACGTACGTTCTCTCAATAACAAAGTGGACGAACTGCAACTCCTGCATCGGACAAACAAGGACTGCTCTTGAGCTGCTGCCCTGTGTTTCACCGAGACCTGGCTGTGTGAGTCGACCCCGGACAGCGCGCTGCAACTGGCTGGCTTCCAACTTCACAGAGCGTACCGCGAAGTGGAGGCAGCGGGGAAATCAAGAGGCGGTGGAATATGCTTCTATACCAACCAAGACTGGTGCAGCGACATCACGGTACTGTCAAACTTCTGCTCTCCCAACCTAGAATCCCTCTTTATAAACTGCAAACCCTTCTACTCTCCGAGGGAATTTAACTCCTTTATTCTTGCTGGAGTTTACATTCCCCCCCCACAAGTCTGCGTACGTGAGGCGCAAATGCAACTCGCTGACCAGGTAATGAGGGTAGAGAGTGACTTCCCGGACTCCATGGTCATTGTTTTGAGGGACTTTAACAAAGCTAACCTCAGCCGTGACCTTCCAAAATACAGAATTCATGTTACCTGCCCCACCAGAGGGGAGAGACCAATCGATCACTGTTATACGGCAATCAAAAACGCATATTGCTCTGTTCCCCGGGTGGGTCTGGGTCTCTCTGATCATTGCATAGTTCACCTTATTCCGACCTACTGGCAGAAACTAAAAGCTGCTAAGCCTGTGGTCAGAACAACAAAAAGGTGAACAAGCGAGGGCATTGAGAACCTACAACCCTGCTTTGACTGCACGGATTGGAATGTTTCAGGGAAGCAACCACAAGCCTCGATGAGTATACGGACACTGTATCATCATATGTCAGCTTCATCAACGTATCGTCAACAGTTCAACAATAACAAGCCCTGGTTCATTGCAGAACACAGACAGCTCTGACGGTCTAAAGAGGAAGCCTACAGGAGCGGGGATGCAGACCTCAACAGGCAGGCAAAGTACAAACTGAGAAGAGGAATCAGAGCTGCCAAGGAAAGGCACTCTGAGAAGTTGAGCAGCAAGTTCTCAGCTAGTGATTCTTCTTCAGTTTGGAAGGACTTGCAAGAAATTACCAGCTACAAGAGGAAAGCCCCCCGCTCTTTAGACAATCGTCAGCTGACCAACGAACTGAATGAGTTTTACTGCAGGTTTGGAAATCAGAAATGGTGCCCTGGTACCCTACCCTACCTACCCCCCCCCCCTCCCCCCTCCCCCCTCCCCCCTCCCCCCTCCCCCCAACCAACACAGCCAGATCCCAGTCTACTAAGAATGGACCCTGCACCCTCTCCTTCCCATTCACCATTTCACACCTACTTAAGGCAAGACTCCAGTATGAAAAGGCTGGACCATTTCCCACCCCAACCAACACTTCACACCCACTCACAGCCTGACCTCAGTCTGCAAAGACTGGGCCTTTCTACACCCCCCCCCCCCCCAATCACCACTTCACACCCAATTACCCAAACCCTACTTATCCAATATCACCAATAAAAATAGAGGAGGTGGAGAGGCTTTTCAGAGGACAAAAGAGCCAGAAATCTCCAGGACTTGACAATGTTTCCTCCTCTACTCTTTCGCTCTGTGCCAAACAACTGTGCCAAATGTCTATACAGACATTTTTAACCAGTCCCTGCAAACATGTACTGTCCCTGCCTGCTTCAAAGTCTTGACTATTGTCCCTGTACCCAAAAAGGCAAGGTTTACTTGTCTTAATGACTACAGGCCTGTCACACTGACCTCTGGAGGCACTGTCATGAAGACACTTGAAAGCCTTGTGCTGGCCAAGCTGAAAAATATCACAAACTCCCTGCTGGAACCTCTGCAGTTTGCATATCAGGCCAATAGATCGGAGGATGATGCAGTCAACCTGGGCCTGCACTTCATCCTACGGCACCTAGACAGCCAGGGGACCTATGCGAGGATCCTGTTTGTTGATTTTAGCACAGCATTCAACACCATTGTGCCAGAGCTACTACACTCGAAACTTTCCGAGTTGACTGTGCCTGAACCCCTCTGTCAGAGGATCACCGTGAGGCTGGGAAAGTACATCTCAGACTTGCAAATGCTCAGCATAGGAGCACCGCAAGGCTGCGTATTCTCTCCTCTCCTCTACTCTCTCTACACCAACTACTACACCTCCACAGACACTTCTGTCAAGCTTCTCAAGTTTGCGGACGATACAACCCTGATTGGACTGATCCAGGATGGGCAGAAATCTGCCTACAGACAGGAAGTGTCACAGATGGCGTCCTGCTGCCGTAGCAACAGCCTAGAGCTCAATGCTCTTAAGACAGTGGAATTGATTGTAGACTTTAAGAGAGCTTCCCCTCGACTCACCCCACTCACCATCAACAACATCACAGTCACATCTGTGGAGTCTTTTAAGTTCCTGGAAACCATTATCTCCAAGGATCTTAAGTGGGGAGCTACCATCGATTCCACAGTCAAAAAGACACAACAGAGGATGTACTTCCTGTGGCAGCTGAGGAAGCACAATCTGCCATAGGCAATGATGGTCCAATTCTACATGGCCATCGTAGAGTCTCATCTTCTCCATCATGGTCTGGTTTGGCTCAGCCACCAAGCACGACACCTGGAGGCTGCAGCGAATCGTCCGATCAGCAGAGAAGAACATTGGCTGCAATCTTCCCTCCATTGATAAACTGTACATTGCAAGGGCCAGGAAGCGAACGGGCAAGATCATCTCTGACCCCTCTCACCCTGGCCACAAACTCTTTGAATCACTTCGCTCTGGAAGGCGACTCCGGATTGTCAAAGCTGCCACAGCCAGACATAAAGACAGTTTTTATCCACGAGTAGTTGCTCTACTCAACAGCCAAACTTCTGTAGCCTCCCTTTGATCTGGTATTGTGTTGGTTTACATGCTTGATCAATGGTGTTTTATCATTAATGTCTTATTATTATTAATGTTTAGTGTTTCCTGAGTCATTCGTAACTGTCACTCTATGCCATGTTACTTGTGGGCAGAGCACCAAGGCAAATTCCTTGTATGTGAATACTTGGCCAATGAACGTACTTACTTATTGTATGTCCTTTGTGGCAATGTATGAAGTTTCTCACAAATGAATTCCTAACACATTGCAAGAATGCTAGAGGCTTTTAGTTTGCAAAAAGGATGATAACTGGTGACTACACTTTGTTTCCATGGTACCATTTCACCAGATCACCAGCTGCAACCATTCACTGAAGAAAGTCCATGATAAACCAGTGTGAATTGAGCAAGCTATTAGTGTAAGTCTGGAGTGGCCTGCAGTATATGCCTGGCATCTTCTCTTGAACTGTGGAAGCAGTTTGAAAAACAACCAGAAGATGTCTTTTTTTAAGAGAGATTTCACTAGTGATGAAAACAAGTTCACAAGTGACAAAAAATACATATAGCGTGATTAATACTGTCTGCGAATTTAGTCAGAACATGGTCAGAAAGAAACAAAGGCCGAATTGAGAGCAGCAACTTGCATATGGACGTAACTTCCCAATGTTATCCTTCATCTCAAATTGGCACAGAACATACAGCATCCTTTGCAAATTTCCTGTCATTTATTCCGCAGAATATCAGGCTGTTTAGTACTGGGGAGTTGGCCTACTGACCCTATCCTGCTTCCAGTCAGGAGACGTGGCCTTGCTAACTGTCAAAGATTTCTCCAGTAGACAGACACAAAATGCTGGAGTAACTCAGCGGGACAGGCAGCATCTCTGGAGAGAAGGAATGGGTGATATTTCGGGTTAAAGAAAGGTCTCGACCCAAAACGTCACCCATTCCTTCTCTCCAGAGATGCTGCCTGTCCCGCTGAGTTACTCCAGCATTTTGTGTCTATCTTTGGTTTAAACCAGCACCTGCAGTTCCTTCCTAATGATTTATCCAGCCCTTCTGTGGGCAATGCTTGTTCTGAGCCTCCCATATGAGCCTCCCTGAGCCTCCCATATGACAGCCATGCAGTCAGACATGCCTCAGGATAAAACACTTCCGGCAGCATGTTTGCACCCAGCAATGAATACACTGGTCAGGAATTTGCATTGCATTAGGATTTTTGTGAAGCATGACTTTCAAAATGATTTAGCTGCACCTCCTTATGAAGATTGTCTCAGGTGACCTTCCCATTACATAATGAAATGTGATATGTTGCTGCTATCATGTGCTGTGGTCTAAAAGGTCTCTGGAAATTTTGAAGCTTTTCCAGTGCGAGGTCCAATCTGTGGCTTCACAAGAGGACCTAAATTGTATATTATTCCACCAACTGGAGAAATGCACCTTCATATAGATGTGACCATCTCAATAGTGTCCTCTTCTTCTCTCTTGGTCCTGCTTTTCTACTGCCCTCCAATTCCAAAGAAAGTTAACTGTATTCAACAGTGCAACCAGAAACTATGCAATGCCAGCAAAACTTTATTTTCGAAAAGTCAAACTTTAATTCTGACAGGCAGAATGCAGATGCACGATAGTTCAAAGAAACAGCCCAGCAGGTAACAAAATAGAGAGAGTACAGAGGAGATTTACTAGAATGTTGCCTGGGTTCCAGCAACTAAGTTACAGAGAAAGGTTGAACAAGTTACGTCTTTATTCTTTGGAGCGCAGAAGGTTAAGGGGGGCCTTGATTGAGGTCTTTAAAATGATGAAAGAGATAGACAGAGTTGACGTGGATAAGCTTTTCCCATTGAGGGTAGGAAAGATTCAAACAAGAGGGCATGACATGAGAATTAAGGGACAGAAGTTTAGGGGTAACATAAGGGGGAACTTCTTTACTCAGAGAGGGGTGGCTGTGTGGAATGATCTTCCCGCAGAAGTGGTGGAGGCAGGATCGATTTTAACATTTAAAAGTAAAGTGGATAGGTATATGGACGGGAAGGGAATGGAGGGGTATGGTCTGAGTGCAGGTAGATGGGACTAGGGGAAAATAAATGGTCGGCACGAAATTGGTCGGCTGTAATTGTTATATGGTTATATGGTAACTGAAAATATTAATAGAATCCTTTAAAAGAGTGCAAAAGCACTATTCCACCATAAAAGTGACACAGGTTACTGGGTGGGTTCATTATGAGACAGCTCCAGTTCAGCTCTCCAGCTCCAACAAGCAAAGGAGCTTAATTTGTCTATATTAGCCAATGATTGCACAATTTTGGCTTGTGGCCTGAATGGCTACGGAGCAACCCAAACAAATATGAGAAGGACATTGTGCAAACATGCAAAGAAAAACATTTCTTCACAATATTCAACACCTAGGACTTCATTTGGTGCCTAAGTTTCTAGACCAACGGCCTTTGGAAGCTGAAATGACGATGAAAACATCCGGAATTCAAAAAGTAAGTAAACCCCAGAAACAGTTCTGTTTGATCATTCACAACTGAAGTATGTGTATTTTTTTCCCTTTGAAACAGATATCGATGAATGTGCATTAGGAAACCACAACTGTGGTCCTGAACTAATCTGTATTAACACAAGAGGCTCATTTAGCTGTCGATGCAGACAGGGTTATCACAAACGTGGAGACCAATGTTTGGGTACGTACATTAAAATCACTTTGAAATGAATGTTGTCTTAACTCTGCGTTGAAATAAAGTTTCTAGGGATAATATTTCTGACATATAGAGAAAGGTGGAAAGGTGTTAAAGAAGGAACTGCAGATGCTGGAGAATCGAGGGTTACACAAAAAGTTGGAGAAACTCAGCGGGTGCAGCAGCATCTAAGGAGCGAAGGAGATAGGCGACGTTTCGGGTCGAGATCCTTCTTCAGACTGGTCAGGGATCAGGGAAACAAGAGATATAGACAGTAATGTGGAGAGATAAAGAACAATGAATGAAAAATATGTAAAAAAGTATTGAAGATAAAGGAAACAGGCCATTGTAAGCTGTTTGTAGTGTGAAAATGAGAAGCTAGTGCGACTTGGGTGGGTGGGGGGGGGAGGTGGAGAAGGAATGTCAGGGCCCGAGGGCTGAGGGAGAGGTGGGGAGGGGGAGGAGGCAGTCTGGGTTAACAGAATTGAGAAAATTCAATGTTTAAGCCCAGAGGATGCAGACTCCCCAAGCGGAATATGAGGTGCTGTTCCTCCAATTTGCAGTGTTGCTCACTCTGGCCGTGGAGGAGGCCCAGGACCGAGAGGTCGGATACGGAATGGGAGGGGGAGTTGAAGTGCTGAGCCACCAGGAAGTCGGGTTGGTTATTGCGGACCGAGCGGAGGTGTTCGGCGAAACGGTCGCCCAGCCTCCGCTTGGTCTCACCGATGTAGATCAGCTGGCATCTGGAACAACGGATGCAGTAGATGAGGTTGGAGGAGGTGCAGGTGAACCTCTGTCGGACTTGGAATGATTGCTTGGGTCCCTGAAAGGAGTGGATGGGGGAGGTGAAGGGACAAGTGTAGCATCTCTTGCGGCTGCAAGGGAAAGTGCCCCGGGAAGGGGTGGAGCGGGAGGGAAGGGAAGAATTGACAAGGGAGTTGCGGAGGGAGCGGTCTTTGCGGAAGGCAGACGGGGGGGAGATGGGAAGATGTGGCGAGTGGAGGGGTCACGCTGGAGGTGGCGAAACTGGCGGAGGACTATCTGTTGTATGCGCTGGCTGGTGAGGTGAAAGGTGAGGACCAGGGGGGACTCGGCCCTTGTTGTGAGTGGGGGAATGGGGAGAGAGGGCAGTGTTGCGGGGTATGGAGGAGACCCTGGTGCGAGCCTCATCTATAGTGGGGGAGGGGAAACCCCGTTCTCTGAAGAACGAGGACATTTGTGATGACCTGGTGTGGAACACCTCATCCTGGGAGCAGATGCTGCGTAGACGGAGGAATTGGGAATAGGGGATGGAGTCCTTACAGGAAGCAGGGTGGGAGGAAGAGTAGTCCAGGTAGCTGTGGGAGTCAGTTGGTTTGTAGTGGATGTCAGTCAGGAGTGTATCACCTGCAATAGAGATGGTGAGGTCAAGGAATGGTAGGGAAATGTCGGAAATGGTCCAAGTGTATTTGAGTGCCGGATGGAAGTTGGTGGTGAAATGGATGAAGTCAGTCAGTTGTGCGTGGGTGCAGGAGGTGACACCAAAGCAGTCGTCAATGTAACGGAGGTAAAGGTCGGGGGTGGGGCCCTGGTACGCCGAGAACAAAGATTGTTCGACGAGCCTGACAAAGAGGCAGGCGTAGCTAGGGCCCATGCGTGTGCCCATAGCTACGCCTTGTGTTTGGAGGAAATGGGAGGAGTCAAAAGAGAAGTTATTGAGGATAAGGACCAACTCCGCTAGGCGGAGGAGGGTGTCAGTGGATGGGTATGGGTTGCTCCTCTGGTCGAGGAAGTACCGGAGGGCTTTGAGACCATCCTGGTGGGGGATGCAGGTGTATAGTGACTGGACGTCCATGGTGAAGATGAGAGGATGGGGGCCTGGGGAATGGAATGCGTGGAGCCGACGGAGAGTGTCTGAGGTGTCTTGAACATAGGTGGGGAGGGATTTAACAAAGGGGGATAGGATGGAGCCAAGGTATGTGGAAATGTGTTCAGTGGGGCACGAACAGGCAGAGACAATGGGACTGCCGGGGCATGTCGGGTTTGTGGATTTTGCGGAGAAGGTAAAATCGGGCTGTGCGGGGCTGGGAAACGATGAGGTTGGAGGCTCGGGGGGGGTAGGGAGCCGGAGTTGATGAAGTCGGTTATGGTGCTCGAGATGGTGGCCTGGTGCTCGTCAGTGGGGTCATGGTCCAGGGGTAAGTAGGAGGAGGTGTCCGAGAGTTGGCGCGTGGCCTCCGCTTTGTAGAGATCAACGCGCCAGACTACCACGGCACCTCCCTTGTCGGCGGGTTTGATAACCCAGTCTGGATTGTTGCGGAGTGAGTCGATGGCAGTACGTTCGGAGGGGGAGAGATTGGAGTGAGACAGGGGAGTGGAAAAGTCGAGGCGATTGATGTCCCGACGGCAGTCTGTATAAAGAGTTCTAAAGCAGGAGGGCCACGAGGGGGGGTCCACGAGGAGGGGGTACGTGGGAGACAGGAAAAGGGATCATCAGTGGGGGGCGAGGACTTACTCCCGTGGAAGAACGCTGTGAGGCGGAGGCGACGGTAGAAGAGCTCCAAGTCGTGGTGGGCGCGGAACTCATTGAGGTGGGGACGGAGGGGGACAAAGGTAAGACCTCTGCTGAGGACCGACCTTTCGGTGTCGGAGAGGGGGAGGTCTGGGGGGATGGTGAACACGCGGCAGGGATGGGGGTTGTGGCCGGAGGAAGGCAGGTGAGTGGACTGAGGACGGAGCGTTGTGTGGTGGGGGGGTAGAGGGTGGTCAGGGGGTGGGGGGGTATGGGGGCTGTGGTGTGGGTGGGAAAGAGCAGGTGTTACATAGTAGGGAGGGGATGGGGAAGACCCAGTGGAATAGCCACTGAGGTTACCTGGGCTGGGGAGACGGGCACTAGGACCCAGTTCCATTAACAACAGCGTGGTGGGAGGAGTGAGCAGTTCATGTTTAAATCAAGAAACTGTAGACCTCAAAAATTAATAGAAACTTAAAAAAAATAAAATAAAGGTTTTTAAAAAATACATTAAAACATAATAATACATTGTAAGTGAGACTCTTCTGTATACTTTACCTGCTTAAGAACATATATCACATATATTAAGAACTAACATTGTATAACGTTAGTATCAATGTAAAGCACTTTGGTCAACGAGAGTTGTTTTTTAAAAGTGCTATAGAAACAAAAGTGACTTGGCTTGATCAATGGCAACAGAAATGCAAACAAATCTCATCTGCTGGGGAGACCAGATCTGCATATACTGCATATAGCAGACAGACCTCGGCTCACATGGCCTCCCCGGCCTCTGGCAGCTCCAGCTGCCCATGCAGTCCGGTTGATGCAGCAGTTGTTGCGGCTCACGTTGTAGTCCCTGGGGATGGTGCTTTCTTCAGGTTGCTGCCACCGACAGGACCGCTCAGTTGCCATGGGGCTCCCTCCCCTAACACCAGCTAGTGCTTCTTTCTGTTGGCTATTGCTTTGTCTGCTGCCCTCTTCACTGCCGCCTCCTCCTCCTCCTCCTCCTGCTGTAGTTTTGTCTGTTCCGCTGTTGCTTCAACCTCCTTCTCCCCAGAAGCCGACATAGAAACATAGAAACATAGAAAATAGGTGCAGGAGCAGGCCATTCGGCCCTTCGAGCCTGCACAGCCATTCAATATGATCATGGCTGATCATTCAACTCAGTATCCTGTACCTGCCTTCTCTCCATACCCCCTGATCCCTTTAGCCACAAGGGCCACAGATGGCCTCTTAAATATAGCCAATGAACTGGCCTCAACTACCTTCTGTGGCAGATAATTCCAGAGACTCACCACTCCCTGTGTGAAAAATGTTTTCCTCATCTCGGTCCTAAAGGAATTCCTCCTTATCCTTAAACTGTGACTCCTTGTTCTGGACCTCCCCAACATTGGGAACTTTCTTCCTCCATCTAGCCTGTCCAACCCCTTAAGAATGTTGTAAGTTTCTATAAGATCCCCCCTCAATCTTCTAAATTCTAGCGAGTACAAGCCGAGTCTATCCAGTCTTTCCTCATATGAAAGTCCTGACATCCCAGGAATCAGTCTGGTGAACCTTCTCTGTACCCCCTCTATGGCAAGAATGTCTTTCCTCAGATTTGGAGACCAAAACTGTACGCAATACTCCAGGTGTGGTCTCACCAAAACCATGTACAACTGCAGTAGAACCTTCCTGCTCCTATACTCAAATCCTTTTGCTATGAATGCTAACATACCATTCACTTTCTTCACGGCCTGCTTCACCTGTACGCCTACTTTCAATGACTGGTGTACCATGACACCCAGGTCTCGTTGCATCTCCCCTTTTCCTAATCGGCCACCATTCAGATAATAATCCTGTTTTTGCCACCAAAGTGGATGACCTCACATTTATCCACATTATACTGCATCTGCCATGCATTTGCCCACTCACCCAGCCTATCCAAGTCACCTTGCAGCCTCCTAGCATCCTCCTCACACCTAACACTGCCCCCCAGCTTTGTGTCATCTGCAAACTTGGAGATGTTGCATTCAATTCCCTCGTCCAAATCATTAATATATATTGTAAATAGCTGGGGTCCCAGCACTGAGCCTTGCGGTACCCCACTAGTCACTGCCTGCCATTCGGAAAAAGGACCCGTTTACTCCTACCCTTTGCTTCCTGTCTGCCAGCCAGTTCTCTATCTACATGAATACTGAACCCCCAATACCGTGTGCTTTAAGTTTGTATACTAATCTCTTATGTGGGACCTTGTTGAAAGCCTTCTGAAAGTCCAGATATCACACATCCACTGGTTCTCCCTTACTAGTTACATCCTCGAAAAAATCTATAAGATTCGTCAGACATGATTTACCTTGTGTAAATCCATGCTGACTTTGTCCAATGATTTCACCACTTTCCAAATGTGCTGCTATCGCATCTTTAATAACTGACTCTAGCAGTTTCCCCACTACCGATGTTAGACTAACTGGTCTTTAATTCCCCATTTTCTCTCTCCCTCCTTTTTTAAAAAGTGGGGTTACATTAGCTACCCTCCCATCCTCAGGAACTACTCCATAATCTAAAGAGTTTTGAAAAATTATCACTAATGCATCCACTATTTCTGTGGCTACTTCCTTGAGTACTCTGGCATGCAGCCTATCTGGCCCAGGGGATTTATCGGCCATTACTCCATTCAATTTACCCAACACCACTTCATGGCTAACCTTGAATTCACTCAGTTCCTCCATCTTATTTCACCCCCGGTCCCCTGCTCTTTCCAGCAGATTATTTATGTCTTCCTTAGTGAAGACAGAACCAAAGTAGTTATTCAACTGGTCTGCCATGTCCTTGTTCCCCATGATCAATTCACCTGTTTCTGACTGCAAGGGACCTACATTTGTTTTAACTAATCTTTTTCTCTTCACATATCTATAAAACTTTTGCAGTCAGTTTTTATGTTCCCTGCCAGTTTTATTTCATAATCTATTTTCCTTTCCTAATTAACCCTTTGTCCTCCTCTGCTGAACTCTGAATTTCTCCCAGTCCTCTGGTAGGTTACTTTGACATCTTCCAAGGTGGAGTATCTCAGCGACTCCGGGTGAGAAGGAGGGAGAGGTGACAGTGAAGGGGGGGGGGGAGGTGTGTGGGGGGGAGAGGCCCATAAGGTGTACCAGCAAGCCTTTCTTTACTGACTGACATATGGTCCGGTTGACTCGACTGCTATTGTGGCTCACGTTGTGGCCCCTGACCGGACATGCTCGGTCACGGTGGGCCTTCCTCCTCTCTCACCAGCTGCCGCTTCTTCTTGTCGGCCATCGCTTTATCTGCTCTGCTCCACTGCTGCCTTCTTCTCCTTGTCGCGTCACTTTGTCCACAGCAGCAGCTGATGAGAGGGGAGGGAGCCCCACTGTGACCGTGCACATCCTATCAGTGGTCTGAAGAAAGTGCTGTCGGCCAGGGGCAACAACATGAGCCACAACCACAAACGTGTCAACCAGACTGTGCAGCAGCTGAAGAAAAGCTCGCTGGTGCAGACCAGCAGCATCAGTGCCTAGTTTTAAGGTGAAACAACACAATATGCTGAAATAACTCAGAAGACTGAATCAGTCTGAAGAAGGGTCCCAACCCGAAACATCACCTGTCCATGTTGCCAGAGTTGCTGCCTGACCGGCTGAGTTATTTCAACACTTTGCGTGTCCTTTTATGTATTAACCAACATCTGCGGTTCTGATTATAATGATAATCCCTTACGTGTTACTGGTTATAGCAGAAATCAGCAATAATTGGCACCACTCCCCTGTATTTACTGTACTTTGATTCCTTTATTATGTAGAAAGTGACAACGTCACCAAGATAAATATACAATATCAATGAACATGAATTTATCATTTAATACTGATAGAAACAATGATTTGTAAACACTATTTATTGCCCTTTAAATAGTTTCCAAGCTAGTTGTATTTATTATTACATCATCTGGACAATCTGCCTCAGTGGAAATAAACACCATTCTACTAGTTGGCTCAAATCAAAAGAATTGCATTCTACATATTCCATATTTCAGGTAAAAAAAACAAAAGTTGCCGGTAAAACTATAAAAGCAATATAGTAAAGCTATAAAAGCAAAGTACAATTCCAAGTACTAAATCATCCCTTTCTTTGAACTACAACTTGAATTCATAGAATAGTAGTTGGCAATGAGTGATCATAAAGTTCAGTTCTGGTTATGTGTAAAAAAAAAACCCAGAGTAGGAGCATTTTATAAAAATAACTGAGTCCTTGGTGCAGTGAGGCTTTGAAATATGATCTCATGACTATATTCCGTTAGCTGTTGCTCAAGTTGGCTGCAATATTATGAAACTGGGAGGGGACTGGGGCTACAAGGGCAGTTTTACAAGGGGTTTTCCTCGGCTATTGCCAAATTTAACAGTGGGGTTTAAATTATTTTTTTGAAATCTGTTTCCCAGCCACTGTCTACGTGATTGAGATATTGGCTAAATGCAATAATCCAGGAGGGGAGGATGAGATGACAAGGGAGAAAGAGACAGAAATCAAGTGATTCAAGTGGGGGTGCTTAGGACAGATCAGGATAAAGAAAATATTGAAGTGGCAATAGATGTTGGGAGAGGAGAAAGTATCGATGAAATGTCTGGGAAAGATCAGAGCACAGGGAAGACATGTGGGAGTAGATAGCGGACTGTAGAAGATATTGGAAAGGGTGGAGGTTCTGATCCTGGAGATGTGTTCTCAGTTGGATAGAACATCATAATGTAATTCCTCCTGGTCCATAGCAGTGTTAGAAAAGCAGCTCCAACTAAAGGCCTGAACTGCTTCCCAACGATTCCAAAAACATTGGGGAGGGTGGTTGGAAGGCGATGATACCCGAAACAGCCTTTGGACCTGGCCAACTATTCCTCCATTCTTCCTTCCTGCAACTGCCACAAATATCCAAGCCAGGAGTCTCTCTGTCACTGCCACCAACGCCACTTCCAAATTTTGTTTCGCAACCTGAGCCTCAGACGCTACTAAAGATTGTTGCTGTCGGCCATGATTAAATGGCTCTTGCCACTCTAGCACAAGACTAAATGAATGCCGAGGCCTATAAGCTCTTGACTTTGCTCTGGATTATATGCATCTTATCTTACACCACTATTTTTTTTAATGTGTTAATATTTGGAATATTAACATTTATTTATTGCCTTTCAATAAATGCGCTTGTGAAGGTAGTGGGAAGTTGTAAATTTTATTGTCTCATGCACAAGTACTGTGATGTAAAGGCACAATAAAACGTTCACCTCCATGAACCAATTTGTTCCTGCTAATGAAGCAACTCTCATAAAAATTAAGGGTAGGCAGTTCCATTCCAAAGGAAATACAATTTTTATTTTGTGTGGACGGACTGTGATTTTGAGGGATGCGGATGGTGAACCAAGCTGCCCTTGTGCTTTTTTCAATGATGGAAGTCAGGTTCTGTAAGGAACATCCAGGTGAGTAAACATAGTAGCATTTTGTACATGGTACTCAGTGCCACCATAATGTACCAGTCATAGAGGGAGTGATATTTAGGCTGATGGATCCAAGGTTCAACCAGCTAACAAAGTGAGCCATTCTGTTGCATTAAATCATACTATATAAGATAACATGCATTGCAACAACAAAAGCAGGCCACCAGCCTTTTCTCAGGCAAGTTAAGTCTGGGCCATAATGTTGACCTTGCACATCCTGCGAATAGATATTTTAAAATGAAATGATGAATGTTGATATCAAATCTCAATATCACCTGAGGAAATGAGTTCAACCTAGAGCCCTGGTCACATTGTAACCATAGTATCAAATTAGCCATGGCATGGCTCCTGTCGGCTGTAGTCTAACCCAACTACAGCTGTATTTGTTAAACACTAATATGGATTGAGATTAAATAGGAAATAACAAAATCAAAATTGATACTAGAGTACAGTCGATTAGCAGGCAATTTACCAAAAAAAGACAGAATGAACCAAAGTGTTATCAATAAAATATGACTTGAAACAAAATAAAACAACCTTGATGTGATAAGATTACATCATTGGGCCATGGCCCTTGGCGCTAATCATTTTGACTGGCAATGATTTTCTTAAACTTGAGTAGTTGTGTAATTTATTTTTCAATGATTTTGCAGACATTGATGAATGTAACGTAGCCACCTACTGCCATCATGGATGTGTCAACACACCTGGTTCTTATTACTGTCAGTGCAACGTTGGTTTTCAGTTGGCAAGCAACAATCGCACATGCAGAGGTAAGCATCTGCTGTTACTCATCACATCGATACCTTCTATTAAAGTTTCAATTCACCACCACCACAACAAAACTTTTCCTTAGTGTCCAAAGAGTATACAAAAATAAACCTTAATTATAAAGGTATAAATATAATTTCATTTTAATTCTCCAAATGTTACTCCAACATTTCAGCCCTATTAAAGTACAAAGCTTACTGATACAGGACGTGGAGTTAGTTTAAGCCTCATCCTTTTAAGTCGAATTCAACAACTCGTGTAGTTGGGAATCTTTTGCTCTCTATCGTGACATCATTAAACCTGGCAGCTGCTGCACAACTCCTTGTGTCATTCTCTATGAGACTTGTTTTCAGCTGCTATTTTATAGTGTGAGCAATACCCTAATGCAAAAGTTTCCTACTCACGCCTGCCAAGCTGGCATTAAGCCACAGTTCATAGTAATTCTTGGTGTTCCAATAATTCCACAAAAAATCCTCTTGCAGCCTTGTAAAATAACCTGCATTTTATGATATAATAAACATTGTAATAAAGAACCTTTTAGTTACTGTATCTCCCCTGATGGTTTAGTGAGTAAACACACACCTGCTATGACACTGAACCATAACATTTGGTGTGTACTGCAGTTAATCCTTGTTACAGTATGTGTCAATATGATGCTTTCAGTTTATGTCAGTACCTCTGAACTACGGTGGAATTAACTTGACTGACTCCAATGCACTCGTGCAAGTACGATCTGAAAACCAGTCATGGTTTATCAGTTTTACTCATAAGGTGAAATAGCCTACCAGGAATCAATGGCCCAGAATTTCACTTAAGTTATTTCTGTGTAGTTATCATTACCTTCATTGGAAGTGTGACAGATACTCCTTATATGCACATGAACATGGTTTTTGTTAAAATTCCTGCAAACTTATGATGATGTACAGATAACAGTCCAAGTAAGTACTTGACGATTGTCCAGAATCATAAGAAAGGCTTGTCCATATGGAGAAGTATCAGAGAGCTTCTGACACTCATGAAACTGTACTTGACCAAAGAATAGTTGAGACACCAGATTAAAACATAGATAACAAAAGTAATTATTTACCTGTTCAAGCGAGGTTCTGTCCATCTCCACAGTTTGCCAATTCTGTTGTAAACAAAATGTTGTGCTCAATTACTGACAGTTGTCAGTCATTATTACCATTATTAATGCAATAGGTGCATTAATTAGAGACCTATAAAAAAACTTTCATAAACTGTAAATTTACTATGACCAAGAATGTGCTTAACATTTCACACAGAACAATGTAGGATTTGAAGATTAGCACAATGCCTTTTGAACTAGGTAAGATTAATCAGAACATCCCCATCTGAACTTATGCTGTTACAATTACTTTGTTCGGCATATCTAGCTTTAAGCAGTTCTTATATCTTTCCAATGATCTAATGATAATCTGAAGAATAATCAAAGCTGGTTTTCTTTTCAACCAGAGGATGGTTAAAATTTGGAATGCACTGTCTGAGAATGTGGAGGGTACATGTACCCTCACATTTAAGAAATATCTAGGTGAAGTTGCCAAGGCATAGACGGCTGTGGTCCAGAGTTGGGAAATGGGATTAGTGTAGATAGGTACTTGAAGCTACCTTGGACACAAGGAGCCCAAGGACCTGTTTGTGTTCAGTATGATTCTATGTCCTTAATTCCATAAAATGATTGCAACTTTAGATCTAAGAACTTCTCCGGAAGTATCTGACCCTAACAAACATTCCAACCAATTGAGAGGGGTACAAGACTCTATGTCAGGCTGTGTTCCTATGTCCGTTCTTGACGTGAGAGTGCATCCTTGTTGTTTTCATGTAACTCCTGAACATTTGGCAGTATTCACTGTCCGTCTTTAAGTATTGATAACTTTGCTGAATGGATTATTTCATGTTCTCCATAATCATAATGATACTTACCCCTTCATCATTATACTTAGATGAAATGGTAGGATCTGCAGAGAAAGTTTTTGAAATGGCTGCCTTGGAAAAATGGCATTGAAACATTTCACTGGAAACTTCCTTGTGTTTGCTAAAATTGTGTAAATTTTCAGCATTCTGTTTCTTTTTGTTATAAGATTATTTTGCTAAGATCTTGGTTGATGATTGCAAATTTGTCTTTCCTTTGAGATATTAATGAGTGTGAGACAGGTTCACCATGTGATCATCAGTGCTTCAATATTTTGGGTACGTTCATCTGCCAGTGTGACCAAGGATATGAACTAAATCCAGACAAAGTCACATGCAGAGGTAATGCTCATTTCAAATTTGTGCAGCTATTGTAATTAATATGTAATCTTTATTTTTACTGTCATTCAAACATAAAAATAATAAGGTAGAAACATAGAAACATAGAAAATAGGTGCAGGAGTAGGCCATTCGGCCCTTCATCCAACTCAGTATCCCGTACCTGCCTTGTCTCCATACCCCCTGATCGCCTTAGTCACAAGGGACACATCTAACTCTTAAATATAGCCAATGAACTGGCCTCAACTACCTTATGTGGCAGAAAATTCCAGAGATTCACCACTCACTGTGTGAAAAATGTTTTTCTCATCTCGGTCCTAAAAGATTTCCCCCTTATCCTTAAACTGCGACCCCTTGTTCTGGACTTCAACAACATCAGGAATAATCTTCCTGCATCTAGCCTGTCCAACCCCTTAAGAATTTTGTAAGTTTCTATAAGATCCCCACTCGGTCTTCTAAATTCTAGCGAGTACATGCCAAATCTATCCAGTCTTTCTTCATATGAAAGTCCTGACATCCGAGGAATCAGCCTGATGAACCTTCTCTGTACTCCCTCAATGGAAGAATGTCTTTCCTCAGATTAGGAGACCAAAACTGTACGCAATACTCCAGGTGTGGTCTCACCAAGACGCTGTACAACTGCAGTAGAACCTCCCTGCTCCTATACTCAAATCCTTTTGCTATGAATGCTAACATACCATTCGCTTTCTTCACTGCCTGCTGCACCTGCATGCCTACTTTCATTGACTGGTGTACCATGACACCCAGGTCTCGTTGCATCTCCCCTTTTCCTAATCGGCTGCCATTCAACCTCTACCCTCTACAGTCTACCCTCCTGTTTTTGCCACCAAAGTGGATAACCTCACATTTATCCACAATTTACTGCATCTGCCATGCATTTGCCCACTCACCCAACCTATCCAAGTCACCTTGCAGCCTCCTAGTATCCTCCTCACAGCTAACACTTGCCCCAGCTTTGTGTCATCCGCAAACTTGGAAATGTTGCATTCAATTCCCTCATCCAGATATTAGTTTTTCATCTTAGCTCATGCATTTATTATATATAAACAAGTTGTTGTTTATATTGGTATTCTTCATGGAGAAACAATAAACTGCAGATACTGATTTACAAAAGTAGACACAAAGTGTTGGGGTAACTCAGCGTTTCAAACAGCATCTCTGGAGAACATGACACTTAGAGAACATAGGCGACATTTTAGGTTGGGACCCCTTTTTAGTGGTGGGATGAAGAAAGCTCGAAGAGATGAGGGGTAGGACAAAGCCTGGCGAGTGACAGGTGAAGGGGGGTTTTGCTAGACAGATGGTTGAACAATGACCAGAGATGAAACGACAAAAAGTGCAAGATAAGATGTACAAAATCAGAAATAGATCAGGTAGATGCGCAGCTCTCTTGCCCAGAGAAGCGGAATCAAGGACCAGAGGACATAGGTTCAAGGTGAAGGGGAAAAGATTTAATAGGAATCTGAGGGGGTAACTTTTTCACACAAAGTGTGGTGGGTGTATGGAACAAGCTGCCAGAGGAGGTAGTAGAGGCTAGGCCTATCCCATCATTTATGAGACAGACAGGTACATGAATAGGATAGGTTTGGAGGGATATGGACCAAACGCAGGCAAGTGGGACTAGTGTAGCTGGGACATTGTTGGCCGATGTGCGCAAGTTGGGTCGAAGGGCCTGTTTCCACACTGTATCATTCTATAACTCTATGACTCTATATGGATAGAAGGAGTGTGAATTTTGATGCCAGAAGAAAGAATATGGGTGGAAGGGGAGGGGAAAGGTGCACATCCAGGTACAGCACATGGAAGAGAGGAGGGGTACTGGGGGAGAGGATGTGAGGGGGAGGGGGGTGTCCTGTTCATGCAACATCCTGATAATGTCTACATTTTGGCAATTTTCCATTTGTAAACAAACTTTGGAACTTAATAACTGAATGTTATTCATCTGTATTAATGCAGTAGGTACATTAGTTAGTAGTGCAGAAACAAGGAGCTGCAGATGCTGGTTGATACACAAAAGGACACACAGTAACTCAGCAGAATAAGCAGCATCTCTGGAGACCATGGGTAGGTGAAATTTCAGGTCGAGACCTCTCTACCCCTTAGTTAGAAACCTAGAAAGAAACTTACTTAAACTATCTACTATTACCAAGAATCAAAAATGACTCAACATTTCAGACAAAATATAATAAGATTTGAAGACTGTTACTATGACTTTTGAACTACAGCAGATAAGATTAATCAGACCGCTTCCTCCCCCGCCCTTGCCAACCCTTTCCATTTCCAGTGCCCACCTGGACATTTCTCCCCCCTCCCTCTCCTTCCACCTATAATCCTTCTTCTGACCTCACAATTCACATCTCTTCTATCTTATCTCACACCACCAGGTGGCGCCAGCAATAGCTGCCTCGCCAACAGTCTGTCTCTTCCTTCTTTGTGTTTTAATAGTATGTGTTAAATGTATGTTTTTAGTGTTTTTTAGCTTGTTTTATGTGGGGGTGAGGGGGTTGGGGGAAACTTTTTCTAATCTCTTACCTCGACGGAGATGCGATTCTTTTCCATATGTATCTCCATCCATACTGCAGCCTAACATTGAGAAGTTGGTGGCCTTTGCTGGAGACCTTGTGAGAGGTCCACCGCAGGGAGCCTACAGGACTTTAACATCCGGAGCCCGCGATCCCTTTGCAGGGGACCGACCTCGGAGCTCTAACCCTGGGTGCTTGCGGACTTAACATCGCGGAGCTCGCAGTCTCTGGTCAGAGACCGACTCCAGGAACTCCAGGCCGCAGGAGCTTCGACCGCCCCGACACGTGAGCTTCAATCGCGCTGACGCGGGAGTTTCGACCACCAGGTGGTCACTGCAACTTCGATCAGTGCAATGGATGGTTCGACTGCCCCGACCGCGGAAGATTAAAGAGGAAGAAGATTGGACTTTTTTGCCTTCCATCACAGTGGGGAATGTGGGGAATTCGCTATGGTGGATGTTTATGTTAACTTTTATGTAGTTGTATATCTTTTATGCTGTTTTTTCATATGGCTGTATGGTAATTCGCATATCACTGTACATGTGATAATAAAAGATCTTTGAAACCTTTTGTCTTTTCATCTCTGGTCTTTGTCAAATCATCTGTCTATCAACTGCTCTCCTCACACCTGTATCCATCTATCTCTGAAGAAGGGTCTCGACCCGAAACGTCGGCAATTCCTTCTCCACATAGATGCTGCCTCACCCACTGAGTTTCTTCAGCATTTTTTGTTTATCTTTCATCTATTCTTCGCCAGGTTTTGTCCTGCCCCTCCTCTCTTCCAGCTCTCTCCTCTCCCCCCCTCCCCCCATCCCCAACCACAATCATCTGAGGAAGGGTCCCAACCCAAAAGGTTACCTATTCATGTTCTCCAGAGATGCCGCCTGATCTGCTGAGCATTTTGTGTCCTTTTGCTCTGCTCAATGCTTTGGTTCTCTGGAAATAAAAATAAATTGATAAAATTAAAGAACCAATTACAACCTGACTAATCTATTATTTATTTTTGCACACTATTCAATTATTGGAAAAGCTAATCAACGAATGTTCAAAAAATTATCATGCTGTAATATAATTTTGTATCCAGACTTAAATTTCAATGATATGGGGAAGAAATAATGTTAGTATATCAGGCCACTTAGATTAATGCCAATGAAGGATTTAATCAAAATCTTAATCAGACTTTGTGTTTCAGATACTAATTGATCTATTGAGTATTTTGAATATAGTCCTTTTCGGTTCTCATTTTAAAATCTAGCTTTTAATTCATACTACTTTGTGTTTATTTTCTGTGGTTAATGTTTTAGTTATTTCTCCAATTGAACATTCTAGTTATTACTTTGAAGTTTATAAGTGGTATAGGATGTATCATCAATATAAAAATGTTCTCTTTGTTCTACGTAAATAACAATTTTGTAAGATTCAAACAAACTTTAAAATGTTACCCAAGAACATTGGTTTTACAAAGAAAGACCTGAAAACAGCTTGAGGGAGAATTCTGTTAACTTTCAATGAAAAATGTAAATAAACACTGAGTGGAAAACAACAGAAAGAATTTAAGGTAGACAGAATTTGTTCCATACTGGAACTAAAACCATCTGATGCCATTGAGTTAGTGATGAGAGAAAATCCCTGAAAGGCACTGGCCTCAAAACCTTCTCAATTACAGAGCTGGTGGATGGCCTTAGCAAAATACTCCAATGTCTAACCTTTCATGCTTTTGGCTAAGGTTATACTAAGCCTGTTCTACATCCATGATCTTGACACAGGCACTTTCCATTCTATAACATTTATAATTGTTGGCCGCCAATGAAAAAAAATATTTCCATGACCTTGTTCTGTAAACATATTAAAATGGTAGCTATTGGTAGCATTCACCAGAAATCAATCCCTTTGGATTTATTTGTTTATTATTTGTTGATATCCATTCTTAGAGATTACATTTTGTGTATGTTTGCACAAACTGTTCTTAAAAAATGAAATGATGTTAATTATAGGAATGGAATGTTTTTTTATTTTGTCATTAAGTCACATTATTGAACAAAATCAAATGAAGTGTGGTTGGATACAATGCTGATGTAGCACACTGAACATTACCCTTACAATTTAATGTTAATTATACCACTTATCATTCTTATAAAACAGCAAAATGTACAGCAGAGGAACAGGTCCTAGTGTCCACAATGTCAATGCCAAATGTAAAACCAAGACGGACTAACCTCACCTGTTTACAATGATCTACACAACTCCATTCCCTGCATATCCATATGCCAATCTAAAAGCCTCTTTAATGCCACCATCGTACCTGCCTGCATCACCAAAACTGGCAGTGGGTATGAGGCATCCAACAATCTCTATGTAAAAAAACATGCCCACACGTCTCCTTTAAACTTTGCTCCACTCACTTTAAAGATATGCTCTCCGGTCTTTGCCATTTCCACCCTGGGATAAAGATTCTGATCATCTATCCTATCAAACCCTCTCATAATTTTTTATACTGCCCTCATCCTCTTGTATTGGAAACAAAACAATCTAAGTTTGTCCAGCCACTCCTTGTAGTTAATAACCTCTAATCCAGGCAGCATTCTGGTACACCTCTTCTACACCTTGTCCATAGCCTCAAATATCATTCCTACAATGAGCTGACCAGAACTGCACGTCATACTCAAATTCTCATTCTTGCGTGAATTGTTTTCATAATCGCATAAAATATTTGAATATTAACAGCAAAATATTGCAAGTCTATGCTGCAAGCGCTGCATTAAATATTTTTTATTAAAACATTGTATAATTAATGTATATTCTCCTGAACTGCAGATGTTGATGAGTGTGCCTTTTCAAGCTACATGTGTCAGTACCAATGTGTAAATGAACCAGGACAATTCTCCTGTATCTGTCCAGAGGGATATAAGCTTCTGGGTACCAGAATGTGCCAAGGTAGGTCATTTTAAACTGTATTAATTTTTTCTCATAGTTAGAATATGATTGTTACTTTGATGCTGAAAATCTGAAATTATTCTTGTATCATGATGGTTCTATGCTACGTAATAATTCAAAGTACCAGTAGTCTAAGATAGAACAATTCTGGAAAATAAGAAAAAAATCACAATTATCACAACAGTTAATATTTCTGACCATCTCTGATGCCTAACCATTGCTACAACTGCTAACCATTATAAAAGGCACAGGCATACACATAAAGTCCCTAATAATACTTAGTTTGATTTTATGTTGTATGTTGTCATTTGTTTCTCTTTTTTAAACAAAGCCACATTAAAGAACCAGCAAATATCACGAATATAATATGCAAATTACATAGAATTTACAGCAGTGATGCAGCCCATTTATCTCAGCTGGTTCGTATTATGTTCCACGTGAACCTCCTCCCATCTGACCTTACCTCACCCTATCACTACATCCTGATGCTTTTTTTTTTTCTTGTTCATATGTTTATCTCGTTTGTCTTCAAATATTATTTGCTTGATTTGGTTATTTGCTATGGTTACTAAATAACTACTACTTGCCTTATAGTGGCAAGTCCGATCCAACTATTCTTGGGACAAAGTGGGTTCTCCTGAATTCTCTACAGAATGTACTAATGACTATCATTCAGGAACTGATATTTTACCTCATGCATTTGTGATATTACTTTTCATGCTCCTCAATGTGTATATCTCATATTCATTCATCAGCTGTTAGAATTGAAAGTAATATATCTAAGAAATTCATATAGTCACTCGCCAGAAACCTACATATTGGACAGTTTGGTGGAATGCTCCATTATTTAGAATAGAAAAATGAAAAGAGAACTTACCGTTTGAAGTTTGATCTTTATTTTATGAGAAGTTGAAGTGAGGGATTACGTGAAGAGCCCGCCAGCCTGCATGTGTGTCAATCTTCAGAGCAGCTGTATGAAACCACAGACTAGTTGCTGACCTAAGCTATAGAAGGATTAATGAGCTTAGAACTACCGAATGATCTTTATGAGAAGTAGGGTTGGGAGTGGAGGGCACGTAATCCCTCACTTCAACTTCTCATAAAATAAAGATCAAACATCAAATGGTAAGTTCTCGTTTAACCTTTCTATTTTATTTCAAAGTCACGTGAGTGACTACGTGAAGACTTTAAAGCTCTGTGGTTTCATGCAGTAACCCAATCAGTGTGGGGAAACACTTAAACAGATAAACCATTAATCGTAGGAAAAACCATGGGTTATTAATATCATGATGCTAACTTGCATATATAGCCATTGTTCTTAAGCGGATCGTAGTCCCAATAGACTGTTGAGTTAGACAATCTCATGCAACACTGTGCATAATTCTATCTGCAAATACTCAGACAATTCAACCAAATTTTATAATATATTAACATGCACTATGTAAGCCTCTTGCTGTATGATGAAAGGGAAAATTCATTCTATTGGCTGCTAATGAGCCATCACCAATATCTTGATTATTGACTATTTAATAACAAAAAAGAAACTATCTTTCATCTCATAGGTACTAGCAAACTCAGTGCACTTGTATTCCTAATGACATCCCTGATCTTTGCTCTGGTGGGTATGCTGTCAACTTCAAATGTACACAATCCTGCTCATTTTGCTTATGAGATGACTCCCATAACAAGCTACCCTAATGTCAGTTATGACGTAGAGACCAAGCCAGAGATTGAGTAAAGGCTGTGTTCTTTATGTTGAGATCAGTTGCTGCAAGCATAAAGGCCCTGTCTCACGGTGCGTGTCATCCCACGAGTGACCCCAAGTGAAAGAAAAAAAACAGACTTGTGATTGTGTATGAGATTTCAAGTTTATGATCAAGTGTTTAACCGAGTTCCCACGGTATGTCATTGCTGCGAAGTTCCAACTTCCTCTCCCGAGTTAACAAGTTCCTCTCCCGTTACTCTTGAGCCGTGAATGAAGGTAAGTGTGTGAGGGTGTGAGAAGTCCATGCCGGGTGCCGGCCGCAGCCGCTGTTCTTTCACATCAGTTGCACATCAGATTGTTGGGAGACGGAGCTCAAGGTTCACCTCTTGAGCTGCTTTGGTGCCCAGGCATAAGTTGAGGTTGCGGGTAGTTGGGAGTTGGGGGGGGGGGGGTGTCAGACAAGGCTCTTGGGTGCTGGGATCATTCTCTGTGGGATGACATGTGTAGGAGAGGTGTGCTGACTGCAGGCAGACACTTTGGTAGTGATTGCCCACCAGTCTCAAAAGCCGCTGTGTCTCCCTGTCCCTATGATAGCAGGGGGCAATCAAGCAGCACAATAGCCCCCTCACCCTCCACGCCAACACAAAGGGCAATGATCACAAGGCTTTAGGGGCGGAAACAGCGGGCAGGCGACAATCACCCGCCATAACGCGAGAGATATCATGCGCTATTGTAGGTCTCCTTTGCACATTGGTGTTTCTGTATTTCTCCATCTCATTGTTGGCCCTGGCTGTCACCAACCCCACCCCCATCCCACTGCTTCCCGGCCATGTGTGTGCCCCCTTCCCTCCCCTCTCCAGCTCCCCGCCCATTGCACCGAGCGTGGGGGCTTCGCACCGTCTTCACGTCGGCGACGATCCCAAGGCTTTAGACGGAAGGCAGGCGCAACAAGCTGGAGTAACATCGCGGGCCAGGTAATATCTCTGGAGAACGTGGATAGGCGACGTTTCGGATAAGGGCTCGTCTTCTGAAGAAGGATCTCGACCTGCTGAATTACTCCAGCAGTGTTGAAGAAGGAACTGTAGATGCAGGAAAATCGAGGGTACACAAAATTCTGGAGAAACTCAGCAGGTGCAGCAGCATCTATGGAGTGAAGGGATAGGTGACAGAAGGGTCTCGACCTGCTGAATTTCTCCAGCATTTGGATCTAAACATCACCCATTCTTTCTCTCCAGAGATACTGCCTGTCCCGCTGAGTTACTCCAGTTTTTTTGTGTCTATCGTTGAATGGGTGACGTTTCGGGTCGAAACCCTTCTTCGGACTGAAAATAAAACTTGCCTCGCATGAAGCGGCTTGTAAATTAAAACATAAAATCAAGAAATGTTAAAGGTTGACTTATTTATGTGCTGCTATTCATTCACCTGGCCTGTTGCTGTCCTCCCTCGTCCACCGTGAGTGCTGGCCAACTCACCGGGTGCAAAACTCCGCTGCATCCCGGGCGGAGGGCGATGATCACCGGACTGACCAGCAAGTAGAGGCGGCGGGTCAGCCAAGCCCGGTTCCCCGCCACCGGGATAGACACCAACTACTGGAGTAAACTCAGCGGGATCTCTGGAGAAGTCTGAAGTAGGGTCTCGACCCGAAATCTCACCCATCTCATCTCTCCAAAGATGCTGCCTGTCCCTCGGAGATACTCCAGCATTGTGTGTGTCCATCTTCGGTGTAAACCAGCATCTGCAGGTCCTTCCCAATCCCACACTCTCGGCCCCGGGGGGTGGATGGAGCATCACACGTGGACACATCCCACCCACCGCCCCAGACTTGCCCCTCCGGCAGGTCTTTAACCGCGTCCTAATGCCGTTCATTGAGACAGTGACGAATACAAAGCCGTGGGGCAGGCGCCTCAGTAATAAAGGACAAGTGGCAGATCATCGCAGAAAGGCCGAAGATAGACACAAAATGCTGGAGTAACTCGGCAGGACAGGCCACATCTATGGAGAGAAGGAATGGGTGGCATTTCAGGTAAGTCTGAAGAAGGGTCTCAACTCCATTCCTTCTCTCCAGAGATGCTGCCTGGTCCGCTGAGTTAGTCCAGCATTTTGTGTCTATCTTTGGTTCAGTCTTTACTCGAGCGAACGAACAGATTATAAGAAAGTTCCCACAGTAGACTCATGAGTCACTAAGGTAAACGCACGGTCCACGACGTTATTACGAGTTTAAATGTTTAACTTAACATTTTTAACTTGAACAGTTAATTTGACTCGTGCAAAAAATCAAACATGTTTGATTTTTTGCACGAGTTAACAAGTTTCCCGAGTACCTGCCGTTAGCGCCATGAGTCGATAAGTTGCTCGTGCGAGTTCCGACGTTCCCGCTACGTGATCACCACGAATGAAAACTCGGGGTCACTCGTGGGCCAACTCGCACCGTGAGACAGGGGTTTAATCATCTTAAAATACTGTTCCCATTAGGAAAAAGTCGAAGAATATTTGCATAATAATTTACTGATATACATCGCACACTACAATGAGTGTAGGCTATTAGAGTGGTCAAATAAAAGGCACCCTGCATTACGTTAGTGAACAGCGGGTGAATAACCAATCATTTATTGTCCCACTTATGGTACTATAGAAAATGACAAAGTAGCACAAACGATGTCAATTGTGCTGTCACATAAACGCTTCACTAGGCTGAAACTGAAAGCTACACAAACCTCTGTTACTTCCGTTTTAAATTAATTCACATATGTTGTTCACAAGCTTCTCATACAATCGTGCAGGCTGTCCCAGCCATCACTCGTGACTGAGTAAATAAGAGTTGCTTCAGCCGCCTTACCATGGCGTGAATGAATAGGCAAGATTGGCACTGTTAAATTTCATGTTGCCTCATTTGTAATATCACAAAAGGTATCTACTGATAACCCATAAGTTTTATCAGCTGCAAATTTTGCATATTACCTAAAACTGGATGACACAATGCCCTTTAATCTGAGTAGGGCAGCATAGGCTTTCACCACTAGCTTTGTTATCAAAACAGCAGAATCTGTGCCTCATGTGTATAGATATGGCAGAGTATGCAACTACAGGATCGATTCTCTGAATCAGTTAAATTGCAGAAAGCCAATCATCCATCTTAAACTAGGTAAGTAAACCCATGATCAGATTAGCCAAATGCTAACCCGATTCGGCCTGCACCATGTTTCTGTAATCTTGAGAAGTATCAAAAATATACCCCTCTAGTCCTTGGACAGACCACTCATGCGCGGATGAGCTGTCACTGATTGCATTCGGAACCCATGTTCTACTATTGACCAAAGGGACGGAAATATTTTGGCTTTTCTACCCACGGAAGATGCATTATCTATTTATTCATACATTTCGCTGATAACATATAATCAGAACCTAATGACTAGAGCTGAAACCACAGTCTCCCTTTGATGTGGGAATACGAGTTCCCTGTCAACTCTTGACTAAGAGTCACCACGAATACTCAGCGTTTTCCCTCAGTGGAAATTAGTATAATGCTAGGCTGAATCAGAAATTACCTCGCAGTCCTTTGACTGAAACCACATGTCTAAGTCGCCAGAGTGCGTAACACAATCTCTTCGACCCGCCACTCAATCAGGAATACTGATATTGAGAGCCTGTGGATTATTATAAATACATTGTTGATTCACAACATGAACCTGCAGGTTAGATAAAAATTATATTATATGCCAGACCAGCTTCCTGCTGGTAATTACCTATCCCAAAGAGGATGGCAATGATGATTCTAATGAACTATCAACTCTACTAACTGAGGAGAAATAAACCATATGTTGAGGAGGACTTCAACTACTTCATTCTACTGAGCAGTCTGATAACCTCAATCACGGATGATGAGGCAGTGCTTCCCTGGTCACTATGACCCCTATGGCCAGCCAATTCCATGATGGTCTATCCTGAACCAGGGTAACCAAACTGTTCCTACTTGAAACTTACAGAGATTACTATGCAAGGCACCCTGCCAAAGTCTCTACATCAACCTGATCTATCCCAGAGACAGTGAAAACCCACTAGACAGCTCATGCTGCCAGTAAACCCAAACCTGGGCTGACAGACTGCTCCATTTTGGAGTTTAGGGAGGTTAATAACGAGACCTTACCAGCGGCGCTGACCCCGGGTTGATTTGCTTGTTGGAGCTTCAGCGAGGTTCCATTTGCAGACCTTGTCTGTAATGCTTGTCATTTCTGTTAGATAGCTGATGCCGCTGGCCAACTCCTCGTGTAGTGGCTTGTCCGTCCCCGAGGTAACTGCAAATTTAGAGGCAAGAGTAGGCAGCTCTTCCTTATGTGATTCTCGCACATCATGCATTAAAGCATGGGATTCAGGCACATGGTCATGCTCGGAGTCATGTTCAGAGTCAGTTCCATACTGATCTCTGACACTCTCTTAGAGTGGAAGAAATAGTGCACCCCGAACCAGGCGTTGCCACATGCGTATGCCTCGGACTGCCTGTGCATGCTTCCATAACACAGCATATTTTGTGACACCATCTCCGATAGTCTTTCAAGTGGAAGGAATATTCAAACCCTGAACCAGGGGTAGCTACTGGCATATGACTTGAACTGCCTGTGCATGCTTCCGTAATATGGAGCATAGTATTTGTCACCCTCTCCATCACTTCTTTCATCCGAGTGGGAGGACTTATGCAACCCTGAACCAGGAGCTGCCTCAGGCATGTGTGCATATACTTTGGCACCATCTCCATCATTCCGTTCATCCAAGTGGGAGGAATATTGCAACTCTAAACCAGGAGCTGCTTCAGTCTTATGTGCATATACTTTGGCGCCAACTCCACCACTCCTTTCATCCGAGTGGGAGGAATATTGCATCCCTGAACCAGGAGCTGCTGCCTGACATGCCTTCGTAACACGTACCATTTCTTGTGCCACCATCTGATTCATCAGATGTTCTAATTGAGACAAACGCCCAATCACATCTGCCATAGATGTCCCAAATCATCCGACAAGACTTGTCCCACAGACATGGCTTTGACTTTGCCGCGACTCGGGGTCGTCAGGCTGCTCCCTTCAGCAGCCGAACCGGGACTAGCTGTGCAGATCGGTGCTCTGTTGGTATCATCCTTATACTTACCAGACAGGTTGCACCTGCTAGTGACTCCGAGTCCTTGCTCCCTTCTGGAGCTCCAACAGGGAAGGACTGGAGCGCCTCTCGTCCCCATATGACTCAGATGAGCCAGCATTATAATCGGAGTCACCTCTTCCCAATAGTCCTCTACAGAGTGGGAAAAATACAGCAACCCTGCCAGGTGTTGTCACAGGCAACTCATATGATTAAAAGCAGATTAAACGTCCATTAAATCAGAGATTCAACTGCTCTATCAATATCCACATAGTTGGAGTCTCCTATAAAATAATCTCCAACAGTCCCCTCTAGTGAGCAGAAATTACCATGACGCCACCAGGTGTAGCTCCCACAGGTGTCAGATAGACACAGCTCAAGAAAGGCATCCTAAGCCAGGAGTTCTGGACTGCAATGGCAAGTCCAACTTCACTACACCATTGGTGTATGTGATAATAAATGTCCTTTCTAATTATCATGTTTAATATAAACTTATTGGCAAGATAAGATATATCGTTATATTGCCAAATAATTAAACATGACCTTTGAATGCTATCTACTACGATAGTCACAAACGTGACCAAGTGGCAACTGCTATTAATGCCAACTCTAATTATAGCCGCCCAAAAATAAAGCATACACTATATGCTGCTGCAGCATAGCTGAGCCCCTCCGCTAACAGTAACTCTGTTTAAAATTGCTCGGTGCTACGGCAGCTGAGTTTACCTGAGCAGTAGCTCCTAGCCACGGCTATTTTTAACTCACCGGCTGCTGCTAAACCTCCTGCAGTGATTGTTGACCTGGCTGCCGGCAGCTACAATTTATGAAATCTTAGCTCCTTAAGGAGCCCCATGGCGGCCTCCAAATCTGTCTGCCTGCTCCCGTTCGGAACTCTGATGCCGGCAGCCGCAATCATCCCAGCTCCTATGGAGCCCCACGGCGGCCTCCAATTTTGGCCGCCTGCTCCCGTGTGGAGCTCGAACGGCGGCAGCAGCAAAATCTTTCTCTAGCTCCTTATGAAGCTTCCACGGCGGCACAAACCCCGACCGCCTCCAACAACTACTCCGGGCCCGCTATCGCAGTGGCCCACTGGAAAAAAAATTGACTTACCTGCCAGAGCATTTTCGAACTGCCCCGACTCGTGCGCCATGCGTCCGCATATTGACGCGCATGCGGGCTGGCAGGCTCTTCACGTAGTCACTCGCGTGACTTCGAAATAAAATTGTTCATGCATGTTTCATGTAATTTTTGCCCCTCAAAGTTGCTTGAAGCTGGTAACAACATGTCACAATCACTCAGCCATCTACAATTTTGGAGAAATTTTGACTTAATGTTTATCTACTTATTTAATGAAATGTATGTGTTAAGAGAACAAAAGGAAGGAATAAGGTGAGGATGAATTAGAATGGGTTAATTCAATGTCAAATATAAAGGGAAATAAAACAAGGGATAAAGAGATTAGATTAAAAGAGAAACAAAGATAAGTGCATGTAAGAAAGAAATCTCAAAACCAATTGCATCACATTGATCACATTGAATGGCGGTGCAGGCTCGAAGGGCCGAATGGCCTACTCCTGCACCTATTTTTCTATGTTTCTATGTTTTCTAAAAGTTTAAAATTTGTAACAGCATTTGTGGAGAAATGAAAATACTTACAAATCCATTTTTGGCATTTTAGTTATGGTAAGCATATAACTCGAGACACCAGAAAATTTGATTTTACTGTACTTGGATTATCAGTTAATACATCAACTGGAAATATTAATCCTGTTTCTCTCACTACAAGTGTTATGTGACCTGCTGAATATTGTCAAGATCTTCAGTTTTTATTGTAGGTTAATGGACACAGGCACAAGGGGCTTTAGTTTAATGTTTGACCAAAAAGACAAAATCTCCAATGACATTATTACCGGTGACTGAACCACCATCATTATCTGGCCATTGAGCACAAGCCAAGTATTAGGCAATAACTGATGCAATTCTTGACACCCCAAAGCCCCTCTGCCATTTGCAAAGTACAAATAAGCAGCATGATGAAATACTGTCCACTTGTCCATATGAATGCAGCTCCAATGACTCTCAAGAAGTGCAACACCATCCAGGGAAAAGCAATCCATCTAACTGGTACCCCAATCAGAATATTTCCCTACCCTAATAGGGAAATATTCATTCTCTCCATACCATAGCTATAGAATATACCTTCTACAATATGCACTGCAGTTCTTTGCCCAGTTTACACTGATGGCATTTCACAAACACCACAGATTGCAGGTTCCCTTCCAAGTCCTTGAAATATATCGCCTTTCTTTTATTGCCACTGCACTCCCAAAAGCAACGTGGAACTATCTGCACTGGAAGTACTGCAGCAGTTTAAGAAGGCAGTTTTTAACATCTTTCTGTGGAAAATTAAGGGTGAACATTTAATGTCACTCATGCTAGCAGTAACTATGCCCAGGTACTATGCCCAACAAAGAAGCCCAGGTACTGAAAAAATAATGTACCGCGTTAGTTCTTTCCACCCAATGGTTTCAGTTTAAATTAAGTGTTCAAGGTTCAATCTACTGACTCAAAGGCAATACCACTGAGCAATCCCTCCACAATTACACTGTAGTTGTAATTACCTGTAGTTGGAGACTCTATTGTGAGAGGTACGGACAGGGGTTTTTGCGGCATGGAACGGGATTCGAGGATGGTGTGCTGCCTTCCTGGTGCCAGGATCCAGGATGTCACAGACAGAGTGCAGATAATCCTCAAGGGCGAAGGTGAACAGCCAGAAGTGGTCGTGCATGTTGGCACAAATGATGTTGGAAAGAAGGGGATGAATATTTTGCAGCGGGACTTCAGAGAGCTCGGAAAAATGCTGAAAAGCAGGACTTCCAGGGTTGTTATCTCCGGTTTGCTTCCAGTTCCTCGTGCTGGCGAGAGCAGGAACAGGGAGATACGGGACCTGAATGTGTGGCTGAGGAACTGGTGCAGGAGGCAGGGATTTAGATTCTTAGATCACTGGGATCTGTTTTGGAGTAAGGGGGAACTGTACAAAAGGGACGGATTGCATCTTAACAGGTGGGGGACCAGCATTCTGGCCGGCAGGTTTGCCACTGCTACACGGATGGTTTTAAACTGAATAAGGGGGGTGGGGTGTCAAATGGGATAGTCGAGGACGGAGTTAAAGGGAAAGAGAGTAAAGGGATGGTTAATGACCCCAGAATTAACGGGAAAGAATGCTCACAAAGGGATAGGAGAGTATGGCCAAGTGTAATGGGGATCGATGTGAAAGGGGCCACTTGTCAACATAATTATATAAGGAGTAAGAGTGTTGTAAAAACAAGCCTGAAGCCTTTGTGTCTCAATGCGAGGAGCATTCGTAATAAGGTGGATGAGTTGAAGGTGCAGATAGCGATTAATGACTATGCTATAGTTGGGATCACGGAGACATGGCTCCAGGGTGACCAAGGCCGGGAGCTGAATATCCAGGGATATTCAATATTCAGGAGGAATAGACGAAAAGGAAAAGGAGGTGGGGTAGCGTTGCTGGTGAGAGAGGAGATTAATGCAATAGAAAGGAAGGACATTAGCGTGGAGGATGTGGAATCGATATGGGTAGAGCTGCGAAACTCTAAGGGGCAGAAAACGCTAGTGGGAGCTGTGTACAGGCCACCTAACAGTAGTATTGGAGTTGGGGATGGCATCAAACAGGAAATTAGAAATGCGTGCAACAAGAGTAACACGGTTATAATGGGTGACTTCAATCTGCATGTAGATTGGGTGAATCAAATTGGCAGGGGTGCTGAGGAAGAGGATTTCTTGGAATGTATGCGGGATAGTTTTCTCAACCAACATGTGGAGGAACCAACGAGAGAGCAGGCTATTCTAGACTGGGTATTGAGTAATGAGGAAGGGTTAGTTAGCAGTCTTGTCGTGCGTGGCCCCTTGGGCAAGAGTGACCATAATATGGTTGAGTTCTTCATTAGGATGGAGAGTGACAAAATTAAGTCAGAAACAAGGGTTCTGAACTTGAACAAAGGTAACTTTGAAGGTATGAGATGTGAATTGGCCAAGATAGACTGGCAGGTGATTCTTAAAGGGTTGACAGTGGATGTGCAATGGAAGGTATTTAAAGACTGCATGGATGAAGTACAAAAATTGTTCATACCAGTTTGGCAAAAGAATAAATCGGGGAAGGTGGTGCATCCATGGATAACAAGGGAAATCAGAGATAGTATAAAAACAAAAGATGAGGCATACAAATTTGCCAGAAAAAGCAGCCTACCGGAGGACTGGGAGAAATTCAGAATCCAGCAGAGGAGGACAAATGGCTTAATTAGGAAAGGGAAAATAGATTATGAAAGGAAACTGGCAGGGAACATAAAAACTGACTGCAAAAGATTTTATAGATCTGTGAAGAGAAAGAGACTAGTTAAAACAAATGTTGGTCCCTTGCAGTCAGAAACAGGTGAATTGATCATGGGGAACAAGGACATGGCAGACCAATTGAATAACTACTTTGGTTATGTCTTCACTAAGGAAGACATAAATAATCTGCCGGAAATAGCAGTGGAACGGGGGTCAAATAATATGGAGGAACTGAGTGAAATCCAGGTTAGCCGGGAGGTGGTGTTGGGTAAATTGAACGGATTGAAGGCCGATAAATCCCCAGGGCCAGATAGTCTGCATCCCAGAGTACTCAACGAGGTAGCCACAGAAATAGTGGATGCATTAGTGATAATTTTTCAAAATTCCTTAGATTCTGGAGTAGTTCCTGAGGATTGGAGGGTAGCTAATGTAACCCCACTTTTTAAAAAAGGAGGGAGAGAGAAAGCGGGGAATTACAGACCAGTTAGTCTAACATCGGTAGTGGGGAAACTGCTAGAGTCAGTTATTAAAGATGGGATAGCAGCGCATTTGGAAAGTGGTGAAATCATTGGACAAAGTCAGCATGGATTTACGAAAGGTAAATCATGTCTGACAAATCTGATAGAATTTTTCGAGGATGTAACTAGTAGAGTGGATAAGGGAGAACCAGTGGATGTGTTATATCTAGACTTTCAGAAGGCTTTCGACAAGGTCCCGCATAAGAGATTAGCATACAAACTTAAAGCACACGGTATTGGGGGTTCAGTATTGATGTGGATAGAGAACTGGCTAGCAGACAGGAGGCAAAGGGTAGGAGTAAACGGGTCCTTTTCAGAATGGCAGGCAGTGACTAGTGGGGTGCCGCAAGGCTCAGTGCTGGGACCCCAGCTATTTACAATATATATTAATGATTTGGACGAGGGAACTCAATGCAACATCTCCAAATTTGCGGATGACACCAAGCTGGGGGGTATAGTTAGGTGTGAGGAGGATGCTTGGAGGCTGCAGGGTGATTTGGATAGGCTGAGTGAATGGGCAGATGCATGGCAGATGCAGTATAATGTGGATAAATGTGAGGTTATCCACTTTGGTGGCAAAAACATGACGGTAGACTATTATCTGAATGGTGGCAGATTAGGAAAAGGGGAGATGCAGCGAGACCTGGGTGTCATGGTACACCAGTCATTGAAAGTAGGCATGCAGGTGCAGCAGGCAGTGAAGAAAGCAAAGGGTATGTTAGCATTCATAGCGAAAGGATTTGAGTATAGGAGCAGGGAGGTTCTACTGCAGTTGTACAGGGTTTTGGTGAGGCCACACCTGGAGTATTGCGTACAGTTTTGGTCTCCAAATCTGAGGAAAGACATCCTTGCCATAGAGGGGGTACAGAGAAGATTCACCAGACTGATTCCTGGGATGTCAGGACTTTCATATGAGGAAAGATTGGATAGACTCGGCTTGTACTCGCTGGAATTTAGAAGATTGAGGGGGGATCTTATAGAAACTTACAAAATTCTTAAGGGGTTGGACAAGCTAGATGCTGGAAGATTGTTCCCGATGTTGGGGGAGTCCAGAACAAGGGGTCACAGTCTAAGGATAAGGGGGAATTCCTTTAGGACCGAGATGAGGAAAACATTCTTTACACAGAGAGTGGTGAGTCTCTGGAATTCTCTGCCACAGAAGGTAGTTGAGGCCAGTTCATTGGCTATATTTAAGAGGGCGTTAGATGTGGCACTTGTGGCTAAAGGGATCAGGGGGTATGGAGAGAAGGCAGGTACGGGATACTGAGTTGGATGATCAGCCATGATCACATTGAATGGCGATGCAGGCACGAAGGGCAGAATGGCCTACTCCTGCACCTATTTTTCTATGTTTCTACACCAATAGGAAATGAGTTATGCCTGCTCACAACATAAAGCAAAAACATATACTGTGGCTTGCAAAAGTTTTCATACCCCTTGAACTTTTCCACATTTTGTCACGTTACAACCACAAACGTAAATGTATTTTATTGGGATTTTATGTGACAGACCAACACAAAGTGGCGCATAATTGTGAAGTGGAAGGAAATTGAAACATGGTTTTCAAATTTTTTTACAAATAAAAAACTGAAAAGTGTGGCATGCAAAAGTATTTAGCCCCCTTTACTCTGATACCCCTAAATAAAATCCAGTGCAACCAATTGCCTTCAGAAGTCACCTAATTAATAAATAGAGTCCACTTGTGCGTAATCTAATTTCAGTATAAATACAGCTGTTCTGTGAAAGCCTCAGAGGTTTGTTAGAGAACATTAGTGAACAAACAGCATCATGAAGCCCAAGGAACGCACCAGACAGGTCAGGGATAAAGTTGTGGAGAAGTTTAAAGCAGGGTAAGGTTATAAAAAATATCCCAAGCTTTGAACATCTCACGGAGCACTGTCCAATCCATCATCCGAAAATGGAAAGAGTATGGCACAACTGCAAACCTACCAAGACATGGCTGTCCACCTAACCTGACAGGCCGGGCAAGGAGAGGATTGATCAGAGAAGCAGCCAAGAGGCCCATGGTAACTCTGGAGGAGCTGCAGAGATCCACAGCTCAGGTGGGAGAATCTGTCCACAGGTACACTCCACAAATCGGGCCTTTATGGAAGAGTGGCAAGAAGAAAGCCATTGTTGAAACAAAGCCATAAGAAGTCCCGTTTGCTGTTTGCCACAAGCCGTGTGGGGGACACAGCAAACATGTGGAGGAAGGTGCTCTGGTCTGATGAGACCAAAATTGAAGTTTTTGGCCAAAATGCAAAACGCTATGTGTGGCGGAAAAGTAACACTACTCATCACCCTGAACACACCATCCCCACTGTGAAACATGGTGGTGGCAGCATCATGCTGTGGGGATGCTTTTCTTCAGCAGAGACAGGGAAGCTGGTCAGAGTTGATGGGAAGATGGATGGAGCCAAATACAGGGCAATCTTGGAAGAAAACCTGTTAGAGTCTGCAAAAGACTTGAGACTGGGGCAGAGGTTCACCTTCCAGCAGGACAACGACCCTAAACATACAGCCAGGGCTACAATTGTATGGTTTAGATCAAAGCATATTCTTGTGTTAGAATGGCCCAGTCAAAGTCCAGACCTAGATCCAATGGGCAAAAATTTCAGTATCTAGATGTGCAAAGCTGGTAGAGACATACCCCAAAGGCCTTGCAGCTGTAATAGCAGCGAAAGGTGGTTCTACAAAGTATTGACTCAGGGGGGCTGAATATTTTTGCACGCCACACTTTTCAGTTTTTTATTTGTAATAACATTTGGAGACCATGTATTATTTTCCTTCCACTTCACAATTATGCACCACTTTGTGTTGGTCTATCACATAAAATTCCAAGAAAATACATTTACGTTTGTGGTTGTAACGTGACAAAATGTGGAAAAGTTCAAGGGGTATGAATACTTTTGCAAGCCACTGTATTTGAATTTTCGATCCTCCTGACATTTTCAAGTGTCTCACACAAATGAGCTCTTTCCAGTAGGTTTGCGGATAAACATAGAAACATAGACATAGAAGATAGGTACAGGAGTAGGCCATTCGGCCCTTCGAGCCTGCACCGACATTCAATGTGATCATGACTGATCATCCAACTCAGTATCCATCTCAGCCTTCTCTCCATACCCCCTGATCCCTTTAGCCACAAGTGCCACATCTAACGCCCTCTTAAATATAGCCAATGAACTGGCCTCAACTACCAATAAGTGGACAGAAATGTATATTCTTTGCTTTGTTGTATTGAAATAGAATGTGCATTCATGTTCTAACTTTACAATTTGTAAAGAATCATGTAGGAGAGAGTGATTTTATTTTATGTTCACACATGATGATTATTGGATCAGATCAGTGAGGTTGAAATTATACGATCTTCGATGCTAGTCAATTATTTGAAGGTGGACAATATTAAGATACTGGTGGTAAAGGTGGACTGTTACAGAATGGATCAATATTTCAAAAGCAGTAACAATATACATTTATACAATTTGCATGTAAATGTAAAAAGTTGCATTCCAATGGTTTGTAACATAAATCCTGTAAGACAACATTATCGTGCTTTTCTCCTCTGTCTTCCTGGCATCATCCATCACAAGTGCGACTAAACATCACAAAGGACCGATATATTCCTCTGGCTCCAAGCTAGCCAACATTAATTTACCTCCATCCCCAGGTCAGCCGATGAACCCTGGTCCTCACCACAAATTCTGCCATCCTTCTCTCCTTTCTACTGTGATTGTGTACAGCAGAGTTTACTAACTATTGCCTCTCAATTTGGTTAGCTGCCAGGCTGAAATAATAAAATAATAAACTATGACGCGGATTTAAAAATCATCTACACCTCAACTCTCTGTGTTGCAAGGCAAAGTGGACACAGTGAAATCCACAAAGACGTAATGTGCAATATTAGTAAAGTACCAGAGTTGGGAGTTGGTCGAGTTGGGAGTTTGTATCAATGTAAAACGTCAATTATGGACCAAAGCACTTAAGTATTATGGTGCATACCTTGAGGATGTCAACATTACTCAAACCTGGTGCTGATATCAAATTGGTGGTTTTATTGTTCAATAGAATTACAATGCTTTGCTGTCTCTGCAGTAATTGGAAGTGGCCCAGGGGCCCAGCACAACAATTACAGCTTTGTCAGGACATTGCAATTCAAGACTAATCATACTTTTCCACTTTGTATATTGGATGTTCCTTTTTTATTTCATTGCAACAGATATAAATGAATGTGAACCTGGAAATGTTTGTGAAGAACAAGAAAAATGCTGGAACTATAATGGTGGGTCCAGATGTTATCCTCAAAATCCATGTTATGAGCCTTATACTCTGATGGCTGAAAAGTAAGTATATAAAAACTTTTCAACTGCTTTCAAATGGCTTTGTTCATCTCCTACATTGTACAGGAGGTGGGAAGATGCATCTTAAAAGTAATGTACTGCAGATGCTGGAAATCTGCTGGGAATGGGCAGTAGATCATGCGACAATTGTAGACACACTGAGTTTTAGGTCATTGACTATTTGTTACTGAAGAAAAAAACATAAATCTAAATTGCTGAACAAATATGTTTACCTTAGAACTTGGAACAGCATTTGAAAATGTCAGCAACTGTAAACTAATTTATGAAAAGCTATAAATGACAATTGTTCATACTTTCTCCTTTGAAACATATTCTCCTGTCAGCAATCCCTGCACTAATGTAGAGACAACATTTCAACAAGTACTCAGTGTCCCTAACTGCAAATGGCCTCTTAGAAGAAAATCATAAAATTCAGCCCATTATGTTCTTGCCATACTGTTAATGCTGAATATTTTCAAAGTTTAGGGAATGTACGCCATAGAACCTTTAAACACTCATCTAATAAACAAAAACAAACATTTCAAAATTAATAGACGTTCACAGGATCATTTCATATTACAGGATTAATTTCATAAATTAAGGGACAGAAGTTTAGGGGTAACATGAGGGGGAACTTCTTTACTCAGAGAGTGGTAGCGGTGTGGAATGAGCTTCCAGTGGAAGTGGTGGCGGCAGGTTGTTGATATCATTTAAAAATAAATTGGATAGGCATATGGATGAGAAGGGTATGGAGGGTTATGGTATGAGTGCAGGCAGGTGAGACTAAGGGAAAAAAGTTGTTCGGTACGGACTTGAAGGGCCGAGATGGCCTGTTTCCGTGCTGTAATTGTTATATGATCCAGACAAATTAATTGCCCCTTCCAACCTAGTTCATGGAAATACATTATTATTACCTCATGCAGTAACTCAACATTTAACACAATACATCCTCCCCAAAGTGTTTCACGTTACTCATTGCTTCTCTTGAAACAATTGTTGTTCTTTTTTATGATTACATTATAGCGAGCCACGCGTTGTGAATCAAAGTGATATTTATTAAGGTAATGCAGAGAACAGCACACATGTGACTGGGGAGGGTTTTCCTAGGGCTCTCTATATATACCAGGGCACACCCCTAACCCACGTGATGACTCCTTCCCGCCAACCAGTCACGTGGCCCTGCCAGCCCAAGTGCCGAGTGTTCGCTCAGTAAGTGGCATAACCACTAGGTGGCACCACAACATTTCAAATTAACATAATTCTATCCCTCCACACTGCCTCCCACCCCCACTACTACAAGCGCGTTTTCCTGTGCTTGCCTCAGTGTTGATGGCATCTTTCTCCCAATCCCACATGGAAAGAATGAGACTCCTCCCAAGCCTATTCCACCTTTCCTCTATTCCTGCCTCCACCAATGTATCATTACAAGCTTCCCTTCATTTTCCTTCACATTGCCATAATTTCCTTTACATTTTACTCTTCATTCTTCTGCCTTTTTTGTGCCACCCATTGCCCCTTCTGCAAATCTATTTTGCCCTGGCTTCAATATCACTCATTTCACCTTCCTCTTTACTATTTATTGCCCTCTACATTTTTATTTTCCTTATTCTACTGCTATCTATAATTGACCAAATTACACTGCAATCAATTAATAGAACGACATCAATTGCTTCACATTTCAGGTAGAAATTCCTTTTCTCACAAGATGTGACATGCTTTTAATAGTAAGATGAGCTTACCAGTTTGAAGTTTGATCTTTATTTAATGATTTACGATGAGCGATTACGTGAAGAAGGCCGTCAGCCTGCATGCGTGTCAATCTTCAAAGCAGTGGTGTGAAATCACATATAATAATGGTTGAACTGAACATAGTAAGATTAGAGAAGAGTAGAACTACCAGATGACCTTTATGATACGAGGGTTGGGAGCGGTGGGCACATAATCGCTCATCGTAACTCCTCATAAAATAAAGATCAAACTTGAAACTGGTAAGTTCTCATTTAATCTTACTATTTTACTTTGGAGTCACATGAGTGACTACGTGAAGATTTCAAAGCTCTGTGATTTCATGCCGGAAACGAGTCCAAGCGTTACACACTGCATGAAGTGACCATGGATGAGTGAAAAAGATTAATGCATTCAGACATGACTTAGTTTGTTAAAATCCTAATGCTTTAATCATCAAAAGAAAATAATAGTGACCCCTTTCATCCAGGGGGAAACTATAAAACAGAATCTAAAATGGAGTTGGCAAATACCCCCGGGTTATTGTAAAATGTTGGGAAAGTATGTTTATTTGACCATCCTGCAGCTGCTAGAATGTGGTCCGGTGGAACGTACATAACCCTTGGAACTGATGTAGTAGCAGCCCTGGTGGAGTGAGTGTGGAAAATATTAGTATCGACATGTATTAGCCAAAACCCCGTTTTAACCACCTGGAGATGGTAGAACTAATAATTCTATGACGTTTTTTGTAATTAATAAACATTGCCAGTTTGGACCTTTAAGGCTCTAGGTGACCTAGACAAAGTGTTGTAAATGTGTGACCACACATTACCGAAGGTCCATGGGGTATGCCATGAAACTGGTTTGAGACCTAACGCCCCTGGTTTGTTCTGGTTAGTTAAATCAAAACATAGACTATTATGTTATTAGCAGATGTGACCATCCTGTCCAGTCGCAATTTATGTAGTTGCACTGAGGCCAGTGCCATGAGGATAACTACCTTATGAGAGCCGGCTAAAGATAAGGATGTAGCTGGAGCCCCCTGGAGAAGTAGTGTTAACATAACGTCAATGTCCCATACTTTCGTGTAACTGGGCCTGGGAGAACTTGTGTTAAAGATATCCTATATAATTCTGGATATCAGAGGGTGAGACCCGATAGTGTGGGTCCCACTTGCTGCAGCAAATATGATGAGAAGGCACGTTGGCACAGTTAATGGCACTGTAACGTAATTATTGTCAAAGACCCATTTGAAAATGAACTCTAAGACGTCAGTTATCCGTGCTGTATAGTATGGAACATCTGTATTTAAACAAAAACGCTTCCGATCTGCTGAAGTGGAAATGTACTGCCTTTTGGTGCTTTCCCTGCACTCTGCAGTGAGCACTACATGGATCGGTCTGACAACCCGATCCGCAAGAAAAGTCGTCTCAGAGTCTGCAGGTCCATGAATTGTTTTATCATGCAGAGGCTGGTTTCGGAAGTCACAGGCTGAACCAGCAAAGTTTTATGTTTTGAATTACCATATAAGGTTCTATATTATTCCCAACATTAGCTGGAACCATGGCTGCGAATGCCAGTCAGGCAGTTCTAAAAGCCTGATGCGGTATCTTGCTGGATTTATTGCAAGACCCGACTGATGCGGCAGAATGGAGGAAAGACATGCAAGAACATTCCTCCCCAGTGTGACGATAATGTATCTCTCGCCACTGTATGCCACATATTTTGCAATAGGTAAATGAGCCTGGATGTAAACATATCAATATTCGGTATTCCATCGAGCCATAATGACATTAAATGCTTTGTGATCCAACATCCATTCTGTGTTGTGATTAATTTCACATGATGATACAATAGCGTCAAATGAGGTTAGGTAAATATCACAGGATACTTTAACTTGATTGCACCCATGTGACTAACATATGCCACCACCATAGTGTATCAACTTGGAGTTGAGCATGCAGATTATGCATATTCCTCATCATACTGAGCCTGCCTCGTAAGACAACTCTGGCTATAATTCTGAGCCTGCCTTGAAAGCCACCTCTGGCCATATTTCCGTGCCCAGCTTTCAAGCTGCCACCGGCTTCAGTGAACCGCTTACCCCCAATGGAGGCTCACCGTTGGTACCTTTGCTTCCTCATCCTGGTCTTACCTGTGGGATAAGTCTTACGTGAAGAGAAGATTCGGTGGCTGGTTTCATTTCCTGGATTTCATGCCCTCAGATGTCACCCTGACAGCGTTGTTCACTGCCGGCACTCGTAGCGTGAGGGAACTCTGGCCCCTTCCGGGTATTCTGCCAACGGCTAGAGACCAACTCTTCCGGCAGCAAGACCTTCGTTTGTGAGTATCTCTGAAGCCATATGCTTGTGCTCCAGTATGTTCCACGGACATACTTTCAATTTTAAAGTCAGTTTCACACTGACCACTCGCACTCCCCTCCACAGCAAGGGAGATTCATAAGCAGGCCTGAAAACAGGTGCTGCCGTAGGTCCCTGAGGATACCTGTGCTGACATGGCCTCTCCTACGGACCTATATCAAGTTTTTTACTCTGAGCCAGACAGGAACTGACCCTGAATGCTCCGCTCCTCAGAGAGGGAGACATTGTGCAGCCCTGAAACAGGTGCCGCGGCCGCGGACCCCCAAGGAGAACCACGCTGATAACTCCCTCCTTTGGAGTATCATTGTGGAGCAACCTCTCCATCAGGTGCTCCATGTGGGATTAGACGTCCGCAGACACTACCCATTGTAGGAGGGGAAACTTCCTCGCCTGACTCCCCTAGTCCACAGGCCTGACCGTCTTACTTTTGGTTTTACCCCTTTTCTGGGGGCCCACAGCGGTCTGGAAGCGGCTGACCGCTATGTTGGAGGGGTCCCTCCAGGCCTGACTTCCACAGGCCTACCTGACTTGCTGTTGGTTTTACCCCCTTCCTAGGGAACAACGGCGGTCTGGAAACAGCTGACCCCTGTATGACCGGAGGGGGGGGGGGCGGGGGGAACCTCCTGGCCTGACTTCACAGATCTTGCCAGCTTGTGGTTCATTTTACCCCCTTCCTGGGAACCACAGCTGGTCTGGAAGTAGATGACCCCTGTAAGTCGGGGGGGACCCTCCTGGCCTGGCTTCACAGACCTTGCCGGCTTGTGGTTTGTTTTACCCCCTTCCTGGGAACCACAGTCGGTCTGGAAGCCACTGACTGTGTTGTCAGTGACATGGGTGGCGAACCCGACGGCCAGCGGCTACCCGCTCTTCCGCAGTCTCTGTAGCCGGTTCTCCCTGATCCCGGTATCTGTGGTCCGAGACCGGGATTCCCCGCGGTCCATGACCGGTTTTGCGGCCCGTCCGGACTTCACCCCAATTAGTCGAGCAAGTATATCTCTGTACAGAGATTCCTGTAGAAAAAGAAAACACAAAAACCTGGGAATAAGGTAAAACGTACCTTCAGGTTTAACTCACGTGACTCCGAAGTAAAATTAGAAGTAGAAAAAAACATCCATAGGAGAAAGCTCTGGTCTGGTCTATTATCAATAAAAGAACAGAAAGGACAGGGCCCCGCTTCATGCTAAATTTATGAGCAAGTTCTACCTATCTTATCTTATAACTATTATGCACTTGGTCTAGTAACTATTAAAACTCTTGTTCATTGGTTTGTTGGTTTGTAAGGGGTTCTATTTCGCGTAAATTTGTTTAAGTAGTTTGTGAATTTACTCCTCCACCCTTTGCCGTAACTGAGAATTTTTTACATATTCCTGTAGAGGTTTTCCCCCTCCACATTTTGTTTTGAAAATTAGAACATTTGGTTCATCCTTTCATTGCTTTTTCAGTAAAAAAACGTAAAACATTTCAAAATGGTAAAAAGAAATCAAACAGCTTCTCACCCATAGAATGTTGACGAACATTCCATCGTGTGATGTCACAATGCCCAATGCTCACAGATGTCCAATCGCAATGGATCTCATTTACATCTGCCTTTTTCCAGCCCCAGCCCCGCCCCCCGCCTGATGTTACAGCGCCTTCAATTCTGTGATGTCACAATGCCATCCCTCACAGATGGCCAATCGCAATGGAACCCATCACCCCTCTCTCCTCTCTCCTCACTCCTATCTCCTCACCCCTCTCTCCCCCCGTCTCTCCTGGCTCCTCTCTCCTCGCCCCTCTCCTCGCCCCTCTCTCCTCGCCCCCCTCTCCCACATTCCCTATTCCACTCACCCCCCTCTCCTCACCCCCCCCCCTCAACTCTCTCTCCTAGAAACATAGAAACATAGAAAAATAGGTGCAGGAGTAGGCCATTCGGCCCTTCAAGCCTGCACCGCCATTCAATGTGATCATGGCTGATCATCCAACTCAGTATCCCGTACCTGCCTTCTCTCCATACCCCCTGATCCCTTTAACCACAAGTGCCACATCTAACGCCCTCTTAAATATAGCCAATGAACTGGCCTCAACTACCTTCTGTGGCAGAGAATTCCAGAGACTCACCACTCTCTGTGTAAAGAATGTTTTCCTCATCTCGGCCCAAAAGGAATTCCCCCTTATCCTTAGACTGTGACCCCTTGTTCTGGACTCCCCCAACATCGGGAACAATCTTCCAGCATCTAGCTTGTCCAACCCCTTAAGAATTTTGTAAGTTTCTATAAGATCCCCCCTCAATCTTCTAAATTCCAGCGAGTACAAGCCGAGTCTATCCAATCTTTCCTCATATGAAAGTCCTGACATCCCAGGAATCAGTCTGGTGAATCTTCTCTGTACCCCCTCTATGGCAAGGATGTCTTTCCTCAGATTTGGAGACCAAAACTGTACGCAATACTCCAGGTGTGGCCTCACCAAAACCCTGCAGTAGAACCTCCCTGCTCCTATACTCAAATCCTTTCGCTATGAATGCTAACATACCCTTTGCTTTCTTCACTGCCTGCTGCACCTGCATGCCTACTTTCAATGACTGGTGTACCATGACACCCAGGTCTCGCTGCATCTTCCCTTTTCCTAATCTGCCACCATTCAGATAATAGTCTACCCTCATGTTTAACCTCACATTTATCCACATTATACTGCATCTGCCATGCATCTGCCCATTCACTCAGCCTATCCAAATCACCCTGCAGCCCCCAAGCATCCTCCTCACACCTAACTATACCCCCCAGCTTGGTGTCATCTGCAAATTTGGAGATGTTGCATTGAATTCCCTCGTCCAAATCATTAATATATATTGTAAATAGCTGGGGTCCCAGCACTGAGCCTTGCGGCACCCCACTAGTCACTGCCTGCCATTCTGAAAAGGACCCGTTTACTCCTACCCTTTGCCTCCTGTCTGCTAGCCAGTTCTCTATCCACATCAATACTGAACCCCCAATACCGTGTGCTTTAAGTTTGTATGCTAATCTCTTATGCGGGACCTTGTCAAAAGCCTTCTGAAAGTCTAGATATAACTTTCCTCACCCCTCTCTCCTCCCTGTCTCTCCGCACTCCTCTCTTCCCCTCTCTCCTCCCCCCTCTCTCCTCCCCCCGCTCTCCACACCCCTCTCCCCTCACCCCTCTCTCCTCACTCCTCTCTCGTCACCCCTCTCCTCACCCCTCTCTCCTCACCCCTTTCTTCACCCATCTCTCCTCACCCCTCTCCCCATCTACCCCTCTCACCCTTCACCCTCCCCGCTCTCCTCCCCTCCCCATCCTCACCCTCCTCTCTCTCCCTTTCCCCCTCCCCCTTCCCTCCCCTCTCTTTCCTACTCTCCCCATCTTACCCCTCTCCCCACCTGCTCCATCCCACTCCCTCCGCCACCCCCCCTATCTCCTCACCCCTCTCTCCTCACCCCTCTCTCCCCCTCTCTCATCACCCCTCTCCCCATCTACCGCCTGTGTCAAAGTGCATGATCATGAGTGTGGGAATAGAAGGAGAAGAGTGGGGGTGATAGGCAGTGGGGAATAGATGCTGCCCCTACCACTCCCCCTCCCACTCTACTCCCTCTCTCCCCCCACCCCCTCCCCCTCCTCCTCCCTCCACACTCTCCCCCCTCTCTCTGCTACCCCATCTCCTCCCCTCCCTCCCCATCCCTCCCCACCCTCTCTCCCCCCACCCCCCCTCACCCACCCTCTCTCCTCCCCCTCTAAATCTCCCTCTCCTCACCCCTTTCCCTCGCCTCCCGCTCCTCCTCCCACCCCTCTCTCTCCCCCTCCTCCTCCCACCCCTCTCTCTCCCCCTCTCACTGCCCCCTCTCTCTCCTTCCACTACCTCCCCCTCCCTCTCTCTCCCCCCACCCTCTCTCCCTCTCCCCCTCTCTCACCCTCTCTACCCCCTCCCTCGCCCCCCTCTCTCTCTCCCCCTCTCTCTCTCCCTCCCCTCTCTCTCCCCCTTTCTCTCTCCCTCCCCTCTCTCTCCCCCTCTCTCTCTCCCTCTCTCTCTCTGCCCTCTGCTCTCCCCTCTCTCTCTTTCTCTCTTTCCCTTTCTCTCTCCCTCGTCCCCTCTATCTTTATCTCTCCCCTCCCTCTCTATCTCTCACCCCCCTTTCCCCTCTCTCTCTCCCTCTCTCCCTCTCTCTCTCTCCCCCTCTCCCTCCCTCTCCCTCTCTCTCATTTTCCTTTCCCTCTCTCCTGCCCTCTCTCCCCCCTCTCCCTCCCTCCCTCTCCCCCCTTCCCCTTCCTTCTTCCCCCTCCCTCTCCACCCCTCTCCCCCTCCCCCTCTCTCTCCCCTCTTTCTCTCTCTCTATCTCTCCCCCTCTCTCTCTCCCTCTCTCCTCTCTCTCTCCCCTCTCTCTCCCCCTCTCTCTCCCCCTCTCTCTCTCACCCTCTCCCCCTCTCTCTCCTCCCCTTCTCACTCTCTCTCTCCTTCCCTCTCTTACTCCCCTCCTCTCTTGCTATCTCTCCCCTGCCCCTCCCCCTACGTCCGCTCCCTTCCCCCTCCCCACTCTCTCCCCCCTTCCCCACTCTCCCCCTCCCCCTCTTCCCTTCCTCACCCTTTTTGCCCCCCTCCCCCTCTTCCCTTCCTCCCCCTTTTTGCCCCCCTCCCCCTCTTTGCCCCCTCCCCCTCTGCCGCCCCACCCCTCTCTCCTCCTCCACTCCCCTCCTCCACCCCTCTCTCCCCTTCTCCAACCCCCCTCTCCCCTCCCCTCTGCCCCCTCCCTTCCCCCCTCTTTCCCCACCTCTCTCCACTCTCTCCCCTCATCTCTCCCCCTCCTCTCTCCCCACCTCCTCTCTCCCCTCTACTCTCTCCCCCCTCCCCCCACCCCTCTCTCTCTCTCTCTCCCCCTCTCTTTCCCTCTCCCTCCCTCTCTCCCCACCCTCTCCCCCCCTTCCTCCTCCATTCCCTCTCCCCATCTCCCCTCCCTCCCTTCTCCCCACCCCGTCTTCCCCTACCCCCTCATCCCTCTCCCCCTGCCCCCCCTTCCCAGTGACCCATGTGTGTGTGGGGAGGTGGTTAGTGTGCATGTGAAGCTGCAGCCCCCCCCCCGCCCCCGCAAGGGTCTCCCAGCGGTCTCCCTCTCCCTCCCCTCTCTCCCTACCCCCCTTTCAACACCCATCTACCCCCTCCCCCCCCCCGTGTGTGTGTGTGTGGGGGAGTTGGTCAGTGTAGCCACTAGTGCACCCCCCCACCCACCCCCCAACCCAACCCCGCATTGGGAGAACAGACACAGCGGGTCCGCACTTGGTCTAGTAACTATTAAAACTGTCGTTTGTAGGTGTGTTTGTACAGGTTCTATTTCGCGAAAATTCGTTTAAGCTGTTTGTGAATTTTCTCCTCCACCGTTTGCAGTAATGGGGGAATTTTTACATATTCCTGTAGGGTTTTTCATCCTCCACATTTTGCGTTGAAAATTAGAACATTTGGTTATTAATTTCCCAGCTTTTGTAGTAAAAAACATCAAAAACAAGCAGCTACATGACTCACAGTGCGGCCAATCAAAATGGATCTCATTTCATGTGGGCGTGGCCCCACTAAAATCAAACAGCTGCACGAGTCACAGAGCCATCTCACAATGGATCTCATTGGGACAGGTGCGGGTGATTGGAACCTTCACGTGATCCCACAAATGCAATCAACCACAATCAAATAGAGCAAGTTGTCTTACCCCCCTCCCTATCTACCCACTCCCCATCTACCGCCCTCCCCTCCCCTTTCCCCCTCCACCTCTGCCCCTCCTATCTCCCCCCCCCCCCTCTCCTCCATGGGCTCCACCTCTCCCCCTCTTCTCTCCCCCTCTTCTCTCCCCCTCTTCTCTCCCCCTCCACCTCTCTCCCCCTCCACCTCTCTCCCCCTCCTCTTCTCTCCCCCTCCTCTTCTCTCGCCCTCCTCTTCTCTCCCCTCCTCTTCTCTCGCCCTCCTCTTCTCTCGCCCTCCTCTTCTCTCGCCCTCCTCTTCTCTCCCCTCCTCTTCTCTCCCCCCTCCTCTTCTCTCCCCCTTCCAACTCCCCCTCTTCTCTCCCCCCTCCAACTCCCCCTCTTCTCTCCCCCCTCCAACTCCCCCTCCCATCTCCTCCAACCACCTCACTCACCTCCTCTCTCACCCCCTCCTCACTCTCCTCTCCTCTGTACTCTCTCTCTCCCCTCTATTCTCTCTCTTCCCCTCCCTCCCCGTGCCTTTCCCCCTCCCCCTCCTCTCCCCCCCTCCTCTCCCCCCCTTCTCTCCCCCCCCTCTCTCCTCCCCTCCCCTCCTCTGCCCTCCCCTCCTCTGTCCTCCCCTCCTCTGCCCTCCCCTCTCCTCCCTCCTTTTCTCTACCCCCTCCACCTCTCCCCACCACCTCCCCCCTCCTTTTCTCTCCCCTCCAACTCTCCCCTCCTCTTCTCTCCCCCAACTCCCCCCTCCCTCCCCTCACTCACCCCCTCCCCTCTCTCCCCCCTCCCTCCCCCTCTACACTCTCTCTCTCCCTCTACTCTCTCTATCCCCTCTAGTCTCCCTCTCCTCTCCTCTCCCCCCCCTCCCATCTCCTCTCCCCCCTCCCATCTCCTCTCCCCCCCCCCTCTCCCCCCCTCTCCCCCCCCCCTCTCCCCCCCTCTCCCCCCCCTCCCCCCCCCCCCCTCCCCCCCCTCCCCCCTCCCTCCCCCCCTCTCCCCCTCCCCCTCTCCCCCCCTCCCCCCCCCTCCCCCCTCTCCCCCTCCAACTCTCCCCTCCTCTTCTCTCCCCACCCTCCCCTCTTTTTTTTAAATTGCCCGACTATTTCAGCGCTGGAGTAAAATAAAAATTTGCTTCTAATGCCGTGAACGCCGACAACGGGGACGGGTAAAGAAAAGCTGTTTATTTTTCACGGACTTGAAGGGCCGAGATGGCCTGCTTCCGTGCTGTAATTATTATATGGTTATATGGGTGATAATACACATCCCTGCCTATTGCCTCGTGATAATTGGAATTTTGGAGACAACATATTATTAGTTAATATTCTTGCTGTTGGATTATCATATAATTTGATTTGATTTGATTACTTGACATTCGAACCTCAGAGAGGCTCAAACGCAACTCCGTTTCTACAAGCCATACAAACAGAACAATAAAAAAAAAACACACACAAACAATTCAATTCACACAAACATCCAATACAGTGAATCTCCTCTTCACTGTGGTGGAAGGCAAAGTCTTCTCTCTCATCCATTTCTCTCCCGAGGGCGAAGCCCCAGGCGGGCGGTGTTAAGTCCCACGGCCATTGAGGCCATGCCGGGCTATGTACGGCCCCGCTCTAGGCCCAAAAGTCACAACGTTGGAGCCCCCGGCGGGCGCTGGAATGTCCTGCTGGAATGTCCCGAGGCCATGAAAGCTGCGCCGGGCAATATATGGCCACGTTCCGGGTCGATCCAACCCCGCAACACAGGCTGGAGAAGCTGTGTTGCAGGAGCTCCGGAGAGTGGTCTCCCACCTGGACCAATATCCTGACAGCCCACCGGTCTGCAGCTGGAGCTGGAGCTCCGGAGTCGGGCCGCAGCAGTGAGCCACCACCGCTCAGTGACTGGAGCCCCCAGGTCGTCCCGGTCGGAGGCCGCTCCACGGTGCTAGGCCCCAACGACAACGGAGACGCGACAGGGAAAAAGTCGGGTCTCCCGTGCAGGGAAGAGATTTAAAAGTTTCCCACCCCCCCACATGTACACAGTTAGAAACAATACAAAAAAAAATACGAACAACTACATTTAACTAGACAAAAAAAAAGACAGACAGGCTGTAGGGGCCGCTGCAACGTGAGTCGCGCCCGCCCACTTTTATTGGGTCGCGCCCGCCCACCCGTATTAAATGTTTGGGAGATAATTTTATTAGATGGGTAAAATTATTATATGATAATCCAACAGCAAGAATATTAACTAATAATATGTTGTCTCCAAAACTTTTTTAATGCTGAAGACATGAAAGTGAATTAGGTGTCAAATTAAACTTATTTTTATGCTTTATCTGATGGGATAAATTGCAGACTTGATTTTTTAAATCTCAAAATTTTGTAACATTGCTGCTCTACTACTCTACCCCCCCCCCAACCCCCCTCTCCCCCCTCCAAACCCCCTCCTCCAATCCCCTCTCCCCTCCTCCAATCCCCTCTCCCCTCCTCCAATCCCCGCTCCCTTCCTCCAACCCCTCCCCCCTCTCTAACCCCCTCTCCCCCCCTCCCTTTCCCCCTCTCTTTCCCCCCATTCCCCTTCCTCTCTCTCCCCTCATCTCCCCCCCTCTCTCCCCTCCTCCTCTCTCCCCTCTACTCTCTTGCCCCTTCCTCCCCTCCACCCTCTCTCTCTCCTCCTCCTCCTCTCTCTGCCCCCTCTCTCCCCTTTCCCCCTCCTCTCCCTCTCCCCCTCTCCCCTCCCATCTCCCCATACCCCCCCTCCCCCCCCCATGTGTATAGCAGGTGGTCAGTATGCGTGTGAAGCCGCAGCGCCCCCCTCCCCCCCACCACAACCACACGTTGAGGGAACGGGACCCAGCGGTCTCCTCCCCTCCCCTCGCCCACCCCGTCTCCCCCTACCCCCATCTCACCCCCTTCCTCCTCCCCCCCGTGTGTGTGTGGGGTGGTTAGTGTGCGTGTGAAGCCGCAGCACCCCCCAACTCCCCAGCGGGTCTACACTTGGTCTAGTGCATAATAAAAATAGAAAATGTGGGAAACACTGAGCAGGTCAGGCGGCCTCTGTGGGGAAAAAAAAACACAGATTTTGACCAATCCTGTTTTCTTCTCCAGATGCTGCCTGACCTGCTGTGTGTTTCCAGCATTCCTCCAGCATCTGCAACTCCCTTTATTTTTTACCTGTGTAGAGTTTAGTTTAGTTTAGACATACAACATGGAAACAAGCCCTTAGGCTCACCAAATCCACATCAATCACCTTTACACTGTTTCTATGTTATCCCACTTTCTGATCCAACATACACTGGGGAATATTTACAGAAGTCAATTAACCTACAAACTTGCATGTCTTTGGAAAGTGGGAGGAAACCAGAGCACCCGGAGAAAACCCATGCGGTCACATGGAGAATGTACAATCTCCATAAAGACTGCACCCATCGTCAAGAATAGAACCTGGTCTCTGGTGCTGTGAGCCATTTTTAAATACCACTGTGCCATTTATTGATATACATCTGCATATCCCAGAGACATTGACAGACTTCCTGACATTTAAAAAAGGCCCACCTCAAGTTCAGATCTTTGCATTCATTTACAAAAAATTCAGGATCAAATAAGGATTAAATGAGTAACAATAGTTTACAGCATTATAGCAAGAACATTGTAGGTAAGTAAGACGTTCTGTGTTTAATAATGAAAATATCACTCCCCTTGTTTTCCTTACAGTCGGTGTGTTTGTCTAGCAACTAATGCAGCCTGTCGTGACCAGCCTTATTCCTATGTATACAAATACATGAATATTCGATCTGATAGATCTGTTCCCTCTGATATCTTCCAAATTCAAGCAACAAGTATCTACCCCAATACTTTCAACACCTTCCAAATCAGCTCTGGGAATGAAGGAGAGTTCTACCTGAGGGTGAGTAATAAATGTTTATGTTGGTTGAATAAAAAAGATTGTCCTCAAAAATCTGCATAATACCACAATGCTCCCTGTGGGAATCAGTGTAATTAGCATAATTTTTTTTATTCGACTGGGAGCCAGTCCTATAATTTGATTATAATTGGAATTAATTCATCAGCAGTAGTGTTTTTTCTAATACCTTCCAATTGAAAGGGGCCAGAAAATAATACGTACTCACAGAATAGGAGAGGGATGGTTGCTAGGTCTCCCTAAAATAGTTATTTATTGCCCCCTCAGCCTCTCTTAGTAAAATATTTTAATTTTACTAAAGATTCTACCTACCGCATGTTGTTCCATTGTTTAAAAAAGGTTCAAAGAATAAATCTAGCAATTATAGACCTGTTAGTTTGACGTCAGTGGTGGGCAAATTAATGGAAAGGATACTTAGAGATAATATATATAAGCATCTGGATAAACAGGGTCTGATCAAGAACAGTCAACATGGATTTGTGCCTGGAAGGTCATGTTTGACAAACCTTCTTGAATTTTTTGAAGAGGTTACTAGGGAAATTGATGAGGGTAAAGCAGTGGATGTTGTCTATATGGATTTCATTAAGGCCTTTGACAAGGTTCCCCATGGAAGGTTGGTCAAGAAGGTTCAATCTTTGGGTGTTAATGGCAGAGTAGCAAGATGGATTCAACAGTGGCTGAATTGGAGATGCAAGAGAGTAATGATGGATGGGTTCCAGCAACTAAGTTACAGAGATGGATGGCTGTTTGTCAGGGTGGAAGCCGGTGACCAGTGGGGTGCCTCAGGGATCTGTGTTGGGTCCACTGTTGTTTGTCATGTACATCAATGATCTAGATGATGGGGTGGAAAATTGGATAAGTAAGTATGCAGATGATACTAAGATAGGTGGTGCTGTGGATAATGAAGTAGATTTTCAAAGTCTACAGAGAGATTTGGGCCATTTGGAAGAGTGGGCTGAAAGATGGCAGATGGAGTTTAATGCTGATAAGTGTGAGGTGCTACATCTTGGCAGGACAAATCAAAATAGGACGTACATGGTAAGTGGTAGGGAATTGAGGAATGCTGTGGAACAAGCCCTTAGGAATAACTGTGCATAGTTCCCTGATGGTGGAATCGCATGTAGATAGGGTGGTAAAGAAAGTTTTTGGTGCGCTGGCCTTTATAAATCAGAGCATTGAATATAGGAGTAGGGAAGTAATGTTAAAATTGTACAAGCCATTGGTGAGACCAATTCTGGAGTATGGTGTACAATTGTGGTCGCCTAATTATAGGAAGGATGTCAACAAAATACAGAGAGTACAGAGGAGATTTACTAGAATGTTGCCTGGGTTCCAGCAACTAAGTTACAGAGAAAGGTTGAACAAGTTAGGGCTTTATTCTTTGGAGCGCAGAAGGTTAAGGGGGGACTTGATTGAGGTCTTTAAAATGATGAAAGGGATAGACAGAGTTGACGTGGATAAGCTTTTCCCATTGAGGGTAGGGAAGATTCAAACAAGATGGCATGACATGAGAATTAAGGGACAGAAGTTCAGGGGTAACATGAGGGGGAACTTCTTTACTCAGAGAGTGGTGGCTGTGTGGAATGATCTTCCAGCAGAAGTGGTGGAGGCAGGATCGATTTTAACATTTAAAAGTAAAGTGGATAGGTATATGGATGGGAAGGGAATGGAGGGGTATGGTCTGAGTGCAGGTTGATGGGACTAGGGAAAAATAAATGGTCGGCACGGACTGGAAGGGCCGAGAAGGCCTGTTTCCGTGCTGTAATTGTTATATAGTTTCTTGAGAAGTTCCAATCTTGTTGAAAGCTTCCAATTATTGAGCTGTTTGGTCTCTCATGACTACTTGTACCTTGGTAGTTTTATGAATCAAAATTAAATGATTTGAAGAGAAGTTTCCAGCCCTATAGACTCTCTCTCCCGCCCTCCCCCCTCATTTCATTGTCTTCCAACAAAGTTCAATACAAACTTGGAGAGCTGTGACATTTTTTGAGCCTTAATCATTATAGGGATGAAATAACTTGCTCAAAGAAAAGTTTTCATTTAATCACTTTACTCTCGATAACATAATACGTATAAACAGAGGTTATTGGAAGCCTAAACCAGTATCATCCAGGATGTCACAAGCACAATACCTGAGGGACATGCTGGATTGTGCCACATTTTTGCAATTGAACCAGAATGTGCCTTTGAAATGTGCAAATTACAACATTCATTTAAATAAAAGCATAACCTTTAGCCTTAGGTGCAGCAACACTGAACTGAGGCAGATGCAAATGGATATTGAACAGGCTCTCTTTGACATAACTCATTGACAGGTGGGCACACCATTCAAACAGCAATAAGTCTCTCTGGAATCAAGTATTATTTAAATTCTGGTGACTCATATCTACTTACATCTCTTTATGGCACACATGCCCCCATACTACAGGCAGGAATGTCTTTCAACATTATAGAGGTTTTGCCAGGTTACATGAAAGATTCTTTGCTCTCCCCACTATCCTTCCAAATGGAAGAAACATCTGCCACTCTTCAGAAGTGGAGCAAGAGTAGAAATCAAGGGACACATATTGCCCATCTAGCTTTCCATTACTAGGCCACCTAACTCATGCACAGGGTAGAAAATGAAAAGTCTCATATTTCATATTTTGAAATTTACTGCATTGTTTATTATTTAATAATTTTGTGATCCTACAGCAAACAAGTAACGTAAGTGCAATGCTCGTATTAGTGAAGCCGTTAACAGGGCCAAAGGAGTACATTGTAGATCTGGAGATGCAAACAGTCAACAGTATAATGAACTACCGAACTGTGTCGGTGCTGCAGTTGACAATAGTCGTGGGGCCTCATCCATTCTAATTTTGTAGCAGTGATTAAATACAGCCAAAGGAAAACATTTCTTACCACAGCATTTAAAATTCTGGTCTGATTATGTAAGTTGCTTTATGATTCAATTTAACCTTCACTTTTGTATTTCTATGTTTTTATTTGTACAAAGTGCCTTCAATAATGACCGTACTAAAGTAAATATACATTAGAAATTAATATTTAAAGCTGCATAAAGCTCTATAATGTTTGCTATTCAGCCCAAAATTAAATACTTAATATCTTGATGTACAAAGTTGTTTCTTATCAAATAAAATGTACTTCCTATATTAAATGTTGCCTTTGAAATATTTTTATAACTGCAGAAAGTAATCCCAATAAAAATCAATATCAAGCTCTCCTGTTTTCACAAAGCAATTTCATAGAAAGCACAAATTTTGTTGTAAAATGACTACTTGCACTGACTTTCACTCCTGAAAGGATGAATTTATCGATGGCCTGAATGTAGTGAATTTCAAGTGAAGTTTCAAGTCTTTCTTTGTAAAGGTATAATTTTCTTAGCAGAAATTGTGGTATTATGGTGCATCCTCCACAACTATATTTTCTAACACTTACAGACATTCTAAATATTTGGTAATTGAACTTGAAATACTCCAAAATGCACACCTCTTCCTGCACACGGTCCAGATCTCTCTATACTCGGCATATCCACATGCCTGTTCAATGGCATGATCATATCTGCTTCCACCCCACTGCTGGCTAGGCGTTCCTGGCACCCACTACTCGATCAACATTTATGTCCAAGACATTTAAATATATCATAAACAACTGAAGAGGTTCTAGCACAAATCCCTGCGGAACACCACGAGTCACAGACCTCCAGTCAGAATATCACCCTTCCACTACTACCCTCTGCCTTCTAAAAAACAATCCATGTTTGTCCAACCTCGTGCTGTAGCTTATTCCTTCGATTCCAGGCAGCATTCTGGTAAACTGCTTCTGCACCCTCTCCATACCCTCCGCATCCTTCCTGTAATGAGGTGACCAGAACTGTACAAGATAATGCAAATGCAGCCTAACCAAGTCAAGTTTATTCGTCACATACACATACGAGAAGTGCAGTGAAATGAAAAGTGGCAACGCTTGCGGACTTTGTGCAAAAAAACAAACAAACAAACTACAAACAGAATGGAACAGAATCACATATTCACATATTACATATTGTGGGAGGAAAGAAAAAGGAAAAAAAACAGCAAAGTTAGTCTTTGGTGAGGTAGGTGTTTACAGTCCTAATGGCCTCTGGGAAGAAACTCCTTCTCATCCTCTCCGTTCTCACAGCATGGCAACGGAGGCGTTTGCCTGACCGTAGCAGCTAGAACAGTCCGTTGCAGGGGTGGAAGGGGTCTCCCATGATCTTATTGGCTCTGGAGTTGCACCTTCTGATGTATAGTTCCTGCAGAGGGGTGAGTGAAGTTCCCATAGTGCGTTCGGCCGAACACACTACTCTCTGCAGAGCCTTCTTGTCCTGGGCAGAGCAGTTCTCAAACCAAATCGTGATATTTCAGGCCAAGATGCTTTCCACAGCTGCTGAGTAGAAGCACTAGAGGATCCTCAGAGACACTCTGAATTTCTTCAATTACCTGAGGTGGTAAAGGCGCTGCCTTACCTTACTCATTAGTGTTGCAGCGTGTGATGTCCACATCATATCCACGGAGATGTGGACTCCCAGGTATTTAAAACAGCTCACCCTAACCACAGTATCCCCATTTATCTTCAATGGTATGTACGTCCTCGGATGATGTGCCCTCCTAAAGTCCACGATCAGCTCCTTAGTTTTTTTGATATTCAAGAGGAGGCTGTTGTCCTGACACCAGAGTGCCAGATCAGCCACCTCCTCCTGGTAGGCCTTCTCATCATTGTCTGAGATCAGGCCCACCACCACAGTGTCATCAGCAAACTTGACTAGCGAGTTGGAGCTGAACCTAGCTACACAGTCATGTGTGTACAGGGAGTACAGTAGGGGGCTGAGGACGCAACCCCGGGGGGATCCTGTGCTCAGGGTGAGGGAATTCGATGTACTTCCCCCCCATCTTGACTACCTGGGTCTTGGTGGAGAGAAAGTCCATGATCCAGGCACAGAGGGGGGTGTTGAGCCCCAATTCCAGCAGCTTCTCGGCTAGTATGGTGGGGACTATCGTGTTGAAGTCTGAACTGGAGTCTATGAACAGCATCCTCACGTAGCCCCCCTTCTGGCTGCCAAGATGAGAGAGAGCGGTGTGCAGAACCTGGGAGACCACATCGTCCGTGGATCTGTTCGGATGGTATGCAAATTGTAACGGGTCCATGTTGCGAGGGAGGAAGGCGCAGATGTGTTTCTTGACTAGCCTCTCAAAGCATTTCATGAGGTGAGGGCCACTGGACGACAGTCATTCAGACAGGCTGGGGAGGCATTTTTAGATACTGGTACAATGATGGATCTTTTGAAACAGGCAGGGACCATGGACTTGGCCAGGGAGAGGTTGAATATTGTTGTGAGCACTGGAGCCAGCTGCGTAGCACAGGACTTAAGTACGCGCCCCGAGATGCCATCGGGGCCTGCAGCTTTCCTCGTGTTTACCCATGTCAGAGCCCTCCTCACGTTGTGCTCGGATAACCAATGCCCAATATCGCTGCAACACGACTTCCTGACTGTTATACTTAATGCCTGATGAAGAAAAGCATACCATAACACCTTCTTTGACACTCTATTTAATTGTGTTTCAACTTTCAAGGAGCTATTGACCTGGACCCTGGAATCCTTCTGTACGAATGCTGTTAAGGAACTTGCTTTATTTGCATACTTTCTCTTTGCTTTTGGCCTCCCAAAGTTCAGCACCTCATACTTGTTCAGATTAAACAGCATCTGCCATTCCTACATCCAGAGTCCGGGATGTGTCTGAACGTGTCCAAGATATCGAGAAAAGGGAGGGAGAGGAGCCTGAGGTCGGGGTACATATTGGTACCAATAACATAGGTAAAAAAAGAGAAGAGATCCTGAAAGGAGAATTTAGGGAGTTAGGAAGCGAGTTAAGGAAAAGAACCGCAAACATAACAATCTCAGGATTACTTCCTGTGCCACGCAACAGTGAGAGTAGGAATGGAGCAAGGTGGAGGATAAATGCCTGGCTGAAGGACTGGTGCAGAGGGCAGGGATACAAGTTTCTGGATCAATGGAACCTCTTTTGGGGAAGGAGTGACCTGTATAAAAAGAACGGGTTGCACTTGAACCCGAGGGGGACCAGTATCGTGGCAGGGAAATTTGCAAAGGCTACCGGGGGGACTTTAAACTAGAACGGTTGCGGGGAGGGACTCAAATAACGAAAGCCAGTAGACAGGGTCTGAGGCAGGAGGCAGAGAAGAGAAGCACTCAGACCCAACATGTAGGGGGGAAAGAAGAAAAAAATAATAAACAGAATAAGAGGTGGTGGGTTTCCAGGGCAAAAATCAAAAGGGGCCACTTGTCAACATAATTGTATAAGGAGTAAGAGTGTTGCAAAAACAAGCCTGAAGGCTTTGTGTCTCAATGCAAGGAGCATTCGCAATAATGTGGACGAGTTGAATGTGCAGATAGCTATTAATGACTATGCTATATTTGGGATCACGGAGACGTGGCTCCAGGGGGACCAAGGCTGGGAGCTGAACATCCAGGGATATTCAATATTCAGGAGGGATAGACAGAAAGGAAAGGGAGGTGGGGTAGTGTTGCTGGTGAGAGAGGAGATTAATGCAATAGAAAGGAAGGACCATATAACCATATAACCATATAACAATTACAGCACGGAAACAGGCCATCTCGGCCCTTCAAGTCCGTGCCGAACAACTTTTTTCCCTTAGTCCCACCTGCCTGCACTCATACCATAACCCTCCATACCCTTCTCATCCATATGCCTATCCAATTTATTTTTAAATGATACCAACGAACCTGCCGCCACCACTTCCACTGGAATAATATGGTTGAGTTCTTCATTTGGATGGAGAGTGACATAATTAAGTCAGAAACAAGGGTTCTGAACTTAAACAAAGGTAACTTTGAAGGTATGAGACGTGAATTGGCAAAGATAGACTGGCAAGTGATTCTTAAAGGGTTGACAGTGGATGTGCAATGGAAGGTATTTAAAGACTGCATGGATGAACTACAACAATTGTTCATCCCAGTTTGGCAAAAGAATAAATCAGGGAAGGTAGTGCATCCATGGATAACAAGGGAAAATCAGGGATAGTATAAAAACAAAAGATGAAGCATACAAATTAGCCAGAAAATCAGCCAACCAGAGGACTGGGAGAAATTCAGAATCCAGCAGAGGAGGACAAAGGGCTTAATTAGGAAAGGGAAAATAGATTATGAAAGGAAACTGGCAGGGAACATAAAAACTGACTGCAAAAGTTTTTATAGATATGTGAAAAGAAAGAGACAAGTTAAAACAAATGTTGGTCCCTTGCAGTCAGAAACAGGTGAATTGATCATGGGGAACAAGGACATGGCAGACCAATTGAATAACTACTTTGGTTCTGTCTTCACTAAGCAAGACAAATAATCTGCCGGAAATAGCAGGGGACCCGGGGTCAAATAAGGTGGAGGAACTGAGTGAAATCCAGGTTAGCCGGGAAGTGGTGTTGGGTAAATTGAATGGATTAAAGGCCAATAAATCCCCAGGGCTAGATCTGAATCCCAGAGTACTCAAGGAAGTAGCCACAGAAATAGTGGGTGCATTATTGGATGCGTGGGTGCGAAAGGATTTGAGTATAGGAGCAGGGAGGTTCTACTGCAGTTGTACAGGGTTTTGGTGAGGCCACACCTGGAGTATTGCGTACAGTTTTGGTCTCCACATCTGAGGAAAGACATCCTTGCCATAGAGGGGGTACAGAGAAGATTCACCAGACTGATTCCTGGGATGTCAGGACTTTCATATGAGGAAAGATTGGATAGACTCGGCTTGTACTCACTGGAATTTAGAAGATTGAGGGGGGATCTTATAGAAACTTACAAAATTCTTAAAGGGTTGGACAAGCTAGATGCTGGAAGATTGTTCCCAATGTTGGGGGAGTCCAGAACAAGGGGTCACAGTCTAAGGATAAGGGGGAATTCCTTTAGGACCGAAATGAGGAAAACATTCTTTACACAGAGAGTGGTGAGTCTCTGGAATTCTCTGCCACAGAAGGTAGTTGAGGCCAGTTCATTGGCTATATTTAAGAGGGCGTTAGATGTGGCACTTGTGGCTAAAGGGATCAGGGGGTATGGAGAGAAGGCAGGTACGGGATACTGAGTTGGATGATCAGCCATGATCACATTGAATGGCGGTGCAGGCTCGAAGGGCCGAATGGCCTACTCCTGCACCTATTTTCTATGTTTCTATGTTTCTATTAGTGATAATTTTTCAAAACCCCTTAGATTCTGGAGTAGTTCCTGATGATTGGAGGGTAGCTAATGTAGCCCCACTTTTTAAAAAAGGAGGGAGAGAGAAAACGGGGAATTACAGACCAGTTAGTCTAACATCGGTAGTGGGGAAACTGCTAGTTATTAAAGATGGGATAACAGTACATTTGGAAAGTGGTGAAATCATTAGACAAAGTCAGCATGGATTTACGAAAGGTAAATCATGTCTGACGAATCTTATAGAATTTTTCGAGGATGTAACCAGCAGAGTGGATACGGGAGAACCAGTGGATGTGTTATATCTAGACTTTCAGAAGACTTTCGACAAGGTCCCATATAAGAGATTAGTATACAAACTTAAAGCACACGGTATTGGGGGTTCAGTATTGATGTGGATAGAGAACTGGCTGGCAGACAGGAAGCAAAGAGTAGGAGTAAACGGGTCCTTTTCAGAATGGCAGGCAGTGACTAGTGGGGTACCGCAAGGCTCAGTGCTGGGACCCCAGCTATTTACAATATATATTAATGATTTGGCCGAGGGAATTAAATGCAACATCTCCAAGTTTGCGGATGACACTAAGCTAGGGGGTAGTGTTAGGTGTGAGGAGGATGCTAGGAGGCTGCAAGGTGACTTGGATAGGTTAGGTGAGTGGGCAAATGCATGGCAGATGCAGTATAATGTGGATAAATGTGAGGCTATCCACTTTTGGTGGCAAAAACAGGAGGGTAGACTATTATCTGAATGGTGGCAAATTAGGAAAATTAGGGAGATGCAACAAGACCTGGGTATCATGGTACACCAGTCATTGAAAGTAGGCATGCAGGTGCAGCAGGCAGTGAAGAAAGCAAATGATATGTTAGCATTCATAGCAAAAGGATTTGAGTATAGGAGCAGAGAGGTTCCACTGCAGTTGTACAGGGTTTTGGTGAGACCACACCTGGAGTATTGCGTACAGTTTTGGTCTCCAAATCTGAGAAAAGACATTCTTGCCATAGAGGGGGTACAGAGAAGGTTCACCAGACTGATTCCTGGGATGTCAGGACTTTCATATGAGGAAAGACAGGATAGACTTGGCTTGTACTCGCTAGAATTTAGAAGACTGAGGGGGGGATCTTATAGAAACTTACAAAATTCTTAAGGGGTTGGATAGGCTAGATGCAGGAAGATTGTTCCCAATGTTGAGGAGGTCCAGAACAAGGGGTCACTGTCTAAGGATAAGGGGGAGTTCCTTTAGGACCGAGATGAGGGAAACATTTTTCACACAAAGAGTGGTGTGTCTCTGGAATTCTCTGCCACAGAAGGTAGTTGAGGCCAGTTCATTGGCTATATTTAAGAGGGTTAGATGTGGCCCTTGTGGCTAAAGGGATCAGGGGTTATGGACAGAAGGCAGGTACAGGATACTGAGTTGGATGATCAGCCATAATCATATTGAATGGTGGTGCATGCTCGAAGGGCCAAATGGCCTACTCCTGCACCTATTTTTTTCTATCCACTTTTGTAGCTGATCTATAGCTTGTTACACACTTTGACAGCCGTCCTCACTGCAACGGCATTAATTTTAGTGTTGTCTGCAAACATTCTAACACATCTACATTTACATCCAATGTGTTTGTATATATCACAGACAACTGGGGCCCCAGCACAGATCCTTGAGGAACTCCACTGGTCACAGACCTCCAGCTAGAATAACACCCTTCCACTACAATCGTCTGTCTTCCATGAGTAAGCCAGTTCTGAATCCCAACATCCAAGTCACTGTGGATTCCATGCATCTTAATCCTCTGGATTAGCCTTCCATGAGGGACTTCATCAAAATACTGGTCTTACTTCGACCATTGATATCTGTGCAGTTTCCTGTTCACTGTTGTATTCTTTACATGAGCCTATACCTGGGGAAGTTTCTCCTTATAAAACATCTTTGACAAATATTTCTGATTAGCCTTATCTTCTCTCGTACGGTTTTCCAAATCTTATTGCGATAGATTTTTACATGTTCTCTGAAATGACGAAGCACGGTGCTTAATTATACCATAACCATTATGTTGAAACAGAGAAAGAATAAAACTGTTTAATCACTCAGCAATTATCTAAACTATGAATCTGACCAAGGTAACTTGCCCACAGCCCAGTAAACCTTACAAGGTTGATAGACACAAAATGCTGGAGTAACTCAGCGGGACAGGCAGCATCTCTGGATAGAAGGAATGGGTGTAGTTTCGGGTCGAGACCCTTCTTCAGACTGAGAGTCAGGAGAGAGGGAGACATAGAGATATAGAAGGGTAATGTGTGAAAATGAGATATCAAAGGGGAAATCAAGGAAAATGTAGAATAGAAAATTGTTAGCCAGGGGAAGGTGACAGTATAAAGATAAAATTTAATCGGGAGAACAGTCAGATTGGTCGGAGAACTAGGATGGGGGAGGGATGGAGAGGGAGGGAAAGCAAGGGTTACTTGAAGAGAGAAATCAACATTCATATCGCTGGGTTGTAAGCTGCCCAAGCAAAATATGAGGTGCTGTTCCTCCAATTTGCATTGGGCCTCACTCTGACAGTGAAGAAAGGTCAGTGTGGGAATGGGAGGGGGTTCCTAAACAACCTTACAAAGTCCTCCTCACATATGTCTGGGGAACAGTGTCCAAATTAGACTGTTCAGCCTGATATAGTTGTATTAACAAATCATATTTCTCATTCCAGGTGCATCTAAGTTACCACTGAGGTCTCTCTTAAATCTCTCTCCTCTCACCTCAGGCCTATGCCTTATAGTTTTTGAATCCTCCACCCTGGGAAAAACATTGTAAGCATTGACTTTATTTGTGCCCTTCATGATCTTGTACACCTCAGTATGATCACTACCCAGCCTCCTACAATTCAAAGAAGCACTCCTGCACACCATCCTATCCAACCTATATCTAGCCTTGGCATTCAATTACATTATCCTCACCATGTAACCCATTATCAACATCCTGGATCACCTTTGAACATACAACCCACCAGATCAGCCAACAAAATAGCTTGGCTACAAGAGCAGGTAAGACATTGGGTGCCTTGCAATGACTGACACTGCTGCCTATCAGGTGTGAAGTGAATATTATTTGATTATCTGGATGAGCACAACTCTTAAGAAGCTAAGCATCATCTTGGACAAGGCATCAACTTGATTGGAACCCCATCCATGACCTTAAGCATTCATTCTCTCCCCCTCTGGTGCACAGAAACCACCATCTACAAAATGCACTGCAATTATCCATTTAGGCTACTTTGTGGCTTCTCCCTAACGTAACCTCCACTTGCAAGACGGTTCCCTTCCAAGTTGTACACAACCCTGAGTTGAACTTCTATCAGCGGTTCTTCATTATTGCCTCAATTAAATCCTGGTACAACAGAACTGGTGAGAGAATTCTGATAAAATCTGGAAAAAGAATCAATGACAAAAGTACTAAAATGTATCTGACAGTCAGGCAGCTAAGGTCAGGTAAGTTACCCAATTGTAGAAATCTGTTAATTAATTTTCCAGGATAGATAAATATATTTATTATTTTGGGTTGGGATTATTGAGAGAGGCAAGAAAGGAGATTGTAGGGGCCTTGATGAAAATCTTTGTATCCGCATGAGCTCCAGATGAGGTCCTGGAGGACGAGAGTAACTAATGTTGCTCCATTGTTTAAGACGGACAGTAGAGCTAGTCCAGGAAATTATAGGCTGGTGAGAAGACAGTGGTTGGGAAACTATCAGGGAGGATTCTTTGGGATAGCATTTGAAAGAAAATGGACCAATTAGGGATAGTCAGCTTGGCTTAGTCCAAGTCCTTAGTATGTCGTACAAACCTGAATTAATTTTTGAGGTGAGAAGGTAATTGATGAGGGTAGGACAATGGACGTTCTCTACGTGGATGTTAGTAAGAATTGATTAAGTCTCTCTTGTTGAGCTAATCCAGAAAAATAAGATGCATGCGATCTTCGGCGACAGTCGTTTGGATTTAGAACCGGTTATTCGTGAAGAGAGTTGTGGTGGAAGGATGTTATTCTGCATTGGAGATCTGTGACCAGTGGAGTTCCGTGGGGATCTGTGCTGGGACCTCTTTTGTTTGTGATATATGTAGACGACTCTGACGTAAATGTAGATCGACACAAAATGCTGGAGTAAGTCAGCAGGACAGGCAGCATCTCTGGAGAGAAGGAATGGGTGACGTTTCGGGTCAAGACCCTTCTTTATCTAAATGTAGATAGATTGGTTAGTAAGTTTGCAGACGACAACCAAATTGGTTGAGTTGCAGATACCAAGGAAGGCTTTCAAAGGATACAGTGGAATTTAAACCAGTTACACATATGGGCTGAGAAATGGCACATGGAATTTAATGAGGACAAATGTAAGGAATTTCACTTTGAAAGGTTGAATGTAAAGGGAAAGTACACAGTTACTGGCAAGACCTTAGCAGCACTGATGTACAGATAAATCCTGGGCCCAAGTCCATAGCTGCCTGAAAATGGAAACACAAGTAGATACAGTATAAAGAAGGTGTATGATTGCTTCGCTTCATCAGACAAGGCATTGAGTGTTGCAGCTAAATTGGATGTTGGTTCGGCCGTATTTGGAGTTTTGTATGCAGTTCTGGTCAGGAAGAATGTGGACGCTTTGGACAGGGTGCTGAAAAGGTTTACCAGAATGTTGCCTGGATTAGAGTATATGAGCTATATGTAGAGGTTGGATGAGGTGGGATAGTTTTCTTTGGAGTGTTAGAAGCCGGGAGGTGACCTGATAGAAGTATATAAAATTATGTGGCATAGTGAGGGTAGACAGCGAGAACCCTTTTCCTAGGGTGCAAATGTCAAAAACTAGTGGGCATAACTTTAATGTGAGAGAGGCAAAGTTTTAAGGAAATGGGCGAGGCAAGCAACACAGAGAATGGCTGGTGCCAGGAACAGAGGTGGTAATGGAGGCGCATACGATAGTGCCATTTAAGAGACTATTGGATAGGCACATGGTTATGGAAAGAATATGCAAGCAATACAAGCAGAAGAGATTACTTTATGATATTCTGCACAAACATTGGCTATTCTTGTGCTGTACTGTTCGATGTTCTATATTTTAACAGGAAAGAATATAATGCACTGCAAGATAAATCAACAATATTGCAAAATCACTCAATATTCAAGTTTGTGTTGTGGTGAACAGAAAATTATTTTCCTGCAATCTGAAAAACATTTTCTACCAAAGCAATCTTTAAATTCAGATCAGATACTCTCCTGACATTTGGAGATGATGGACCAGCAAGAATGAAAGCCAACAAAAACTTAAAGAGTGCTTGAAGAGCAATCTTCTGTACAGATGAGGTTTGCCAAAAAAGCATTCCATTTATAATTTTTTTTGTGAATGAAAAACAGAAGTTGTTGCTTGCTCCATTTGAATCAATTTCAACGAGTAACATTAACTACTCACCACCACCTCTCAACCTAACCAAAACCATTAAAACAAAGCAAAATGGCCTTATTATGTCATTGATTGGGACTTTTTCCCCTGGCAAGCTTGTCAGAGATGGCCATATAGTTTGAGTGCGCTTTTTTTTCTTGTGGGAAATTTTACTTCCAAAATGTTGCCTTTTTTGTATTTATCAAAAGATATAAACAACTCTTCCTATATAAGCAAAAGCTCCCATTAACATGGAGGTTGAATGCGTGTTGTATAGATAACAAGCGGACAATAATGAAATGTTCATGGAAAGCTTAGCTTTTGTAAAGCAGCAAGCTCCGATGCAAGTAATAAATAAGAGTAAAACTAATTATAATTAATTTTGTTACAAATTGAAAGATCAAATCATGCTGGTGGGAATTAAAGACCAAATGCTTATAAGGATCATTTAAAAAGAATTAGGCAATACATTTCAACCAATTTGAATTTATGAATGGGCGGTGCAGCGGTAGAGTTACTGCGTTACCGCACTTGTAGCACCAGTGACCTGTGCTTATCCCGACTACGGATGCTGTGTGCACGGAGTTTGTATGTTCTCCCCGTGATCTGCGTGGGTTTTCTTCGAGATATTCGGTTTCTTCCCACATTCCAAAGACGTACAGGTTTGTAGGATGTAAAGAGACTGTCATATGGGGAAAGATTGAAAAGACAAGGCTTGTATTCACTGGAGCTTAGAAGGATGAGGGGGATCTTATAGAAACATATCAACTTATAAATGGACTGGATAAGCTAGATGCAGGAAAAATGTTCCCAATGTTGGGTGAGTCCAGAACCAGGGGCCACATTCTTAGAATAAATGGGAGGCCATTTAAGACTGAGGTGAGAAAAAACGTTTTCACCCAGAGAGTTGTGAATTTATGGAATTCCCTGCCACAGAGGGCAGTGGAGGCCAAGTTACTGGATGGATTTAAGAGAGAGTTAGATAGAGCTCTAGGGGCTAGTGGAGTCAAGGGGTATGGGGAGAAGGCAGGCACGGGTTATTGATAGGGGACTATCAGACATGATCACAATAAATGGCGGTGCTGGCTCGAAGGGCCAAATGGCCTGCTCCTGCACCTATTTTGTATGCTTCTATGTTTCTACGTAGGTTAACTGGCTTGGTATATGTAAATTGTCCCGTGTGTGTGTAGGGTAGTGTTAATATGCGGGCATTGTAGGTCAGCGAGGACTTGGTGGGCCAAAGGCCCTGTTTCCACATTGTACTTCTAAACTAAACTAAACTAAAGATAAATTGTGCTTTACAAATACAATACAAATGACCTACTGATAGGTCATTACCTGTACATTTATATTATCTCTCTTTAGAAACAAGGAACTGCAGATGCTGGTTTATAAAAAATACCTCGCACAAAGTGATGGAGTAACTTAGCAGGTCAGGCAGCATTTGAGGCACATAGTTAGGTGATGTTTCAGGTCAGCAACCTTCTCAGTCAATCTCTCCAAGAGCTTTAAGTGCTTCACATGCAATTAATCATTTCCATATCCAAAGACATTTTGCTATAATGAGGCCACCTTTTGAGCACACATTAAATCTCACAAATATTAAACAGATGACTGACTAATGGTGTTGTGTGAGAAAGGAATGTCAACCAGAATATTGAAAGAAACACTTTCCTTTATTTAGACGGCACCCTGGGGAGCCCTGAATAGCAGAATGAAAATCTTGGTGAAACACTGTGAACAAGGAAGCTCCCACAAAGATTCAGGTGGTCAATGCACTAAATTGTCAATATCTTGTGTTCAAGTTGTATATGAATCCACAATCTTCTTGCATGGAAAATGATACAACATGAGACAAATTAGCAGTCACAGACATTGCAGCCAAAGTGGTAGGAGAATTGAGTCTGCACTCCTGAGAAAAGAGATTTCTGCAGCAAAAATATGTAATGGGGCAGAATCCAACCTCACTAAATTAAGCAATGTTAATATGTCTAAGTAATTATCATGGGAAACTGGGGCATTTGTTATGAGACCAGAAAGAAAATTCAGATAATGTGCTTCGTTCCTTGCCCAGCGGATATTTTAAATTACTGACAGCATTGAATAAAATACCATGAGTTCAATCCTTTGCACTCTACGGGATTTTTTTCCAACAAAATCTTGCCATTCAGGGTTTCCAGTTTCAATGCCTTGAAAGAAAAGCCTTGCTCCCAACATCAACATTGACTGATTCTGCTATTGTAAATGCTATTAGGCTGAAAAGAATGCAGAAAAGACTCACGAGGGTGTTGCGAAGACTCGAGGGCCTAAGCTACAGAGATTGGATAACTCTAATAACGTTTTTGGTTCCTTCTCTGCTTCCTGAGGTCTTTCAATATGTTTGATTTGAGCAGTGAATGTTACTGATCTTCCCAAGAGTTTTGGGCTGAAATTTCCTGAAGATTCCTTTAAATAATAGCTGTAGGTAATTCCCTGCAGGTAAGCATGCAGAGAAGATTTATAAGAATATTGCCTGGACTCTAGGGTGTGAGCTATAGGGAATGGTTCGGCAGGCTAAGACTTTATTCCTTGGAGCACAGGAGGTTAATTGGGTGATCTTATTTGGTGATCTTAAAGAGATGTGTAAAAATGTGAGGGGAATACATAAGATGACTGCTTAGAGTTTTATCCCAGGGTAGGAGAATTAAGAACTAATGGGGCAACTTTTTCACACAGAGGCTGGGGATATTGGCTGGTGGAGAACACTGATATTGCTACAATTATCCTTTCAGTGAATATGAATGATTTTACAGAGACAGAGTTGGTGGTATCATTCCAACACTTTGAGGGTTCTATTAAAGGTAACGGAGCACATAGGAATCACTGCTGCCCTATGGATCATAAGTATTGAACCCGGTCTGATCTCTTGGATCTTCAAATGCCATTTTCTTAATCAACCAAAGGCGAAGCTGATGTGGGTATGCCCTTGTTAGAGGATGGTTCTCATAATAAGAGAGACAGTTCACATTTTGCAGAAGCCATGAACTTTTAATGTGATGGGCAGTTTTGTGCACTGAGAGTGGTTCTGTTGTAGATCCAACAGTTAAGCCTCCATCCACAACTGGCTTCTCAACTTCCTGAGTGGCAGCCTCAGTCAGTTAGAATTGCTCACACATTTCCTTCACCTAACCCCAACATTTGTGCTCCTCAGAGTTAAATGAATAGTCCCTCGCTACAGTCCCTGCACATGCATAACCATGTGGCCAAATGCAGCGCTGACTCAACTCACTGGGGATACCATTGCTTTCACCCGTATCAATAACAATGATCAGGCAGAGTGCAGGAAAGAGATCGGGAGCTTTATGTCATGGTGTCAGAATAACAACCTAGCGCTTATAGTCAGCAAGATGAACGAGTTGATAGTTGACCTAGAAAACATTATATATAGTTTGTCATGTTTTTGCCCAACTTGTGAATAATTACAGGATTTTATCTCATGTCTGTTCACAGATTTTAAAGCATAGTGTGCCGCAGCTAGTAAAACTGCTTATCCAGTTAACTAGACTCAATACTGACTTCGAGTGCTATTTGTGTGAACAAAAACAGAACAACACATCTATGGAATAGGTCCTTTGGCTCATGATTTGTGTAGCAAACCTAATGCCATATCAAACGAATGGCTTCTGCCTGCACATAATCTCTCTATTCCCTGCATATCCATGTGCCTATCCAAAACCACCATCATATCCACTTCCACCCATACCCCTAGCAGCGCATTCCAGCACTCACCACACTCGGTGTAAAAGAAACATGACCACACATCTACTTTACAGTTTCCCCCGTCACCTTGATGCTAGGCTCCATAGTATTTGATCATCATTTTATATGTTTCTATCAGGCCTCTGATGTTCCAGCAAAAACAATCCAAATTTGTCCAATATCTCAAAGACATGTGGTTAATTTAGTCTAATATCTATTGCACCTTGTATTCAGATGAGTTGCAGAATCTGTGAAGAGTTGATGGGAATGTGGTGAAAATAAAATGGGATTTGTACAGATATTCAGTGGATATTTGAATATCAACGTGGGTTCAGTGAGTCAAAGGCCCCGTTTTCATGCTGTATACTTCTATGAATGCTGAATCTATTTATAGGATGCTGATTGAATGCAGGCTAGAAAAGAGACAGGTAACTCCAGTTCACAAATTTGCGTGTTCCACATTCATTAGACCAAATGTACAATTTAATGTAGAATGTCCAATTTATTCAGTTAGCTTTCCTGACTGGAAAATTGAGACCATCAGTTTAGAGACCATTATTATAGAACTCCATCTCTGGAACTTCACTGGTACTCATTCTGATTTCTTGTTACATGTTAATCTTTATGATGAAGATAGACACAAAAAGCTAGAATAACTCAGCGGGTCAAACAGCATCTCAGGAGAAAAGGAATAGGTGACATTTCGGGTGGAGACCCTTTTTCAGATGTCCAGCAACCTTCCCAAAATATATAATTCATTGTCTTAAATATGTAAAATGTTGGCATTACATTCCTTTTAAGTTTAAAATAAAAATATTGACCTACGAAAAAAGGTAGAATTTTAAATAAAAATCGCCACTACCCAAGCAATAACACAAACCTTCCCAAGTTGTGACAATTATCTATAAGCAGCACATAGATCATCATATATAGCACCATAAAGATATCTGTTTAAAAAAATAACTTCAAGACAAAATTAATCAATGACATAGTACAAATGTTAAATATCCTGATGCTTATCTAAAACAGATGGTGATCACAAAAGGCTTCAACTTTCAGTGAGCACTGAATTTCCCACCTCCATAAGTGACAAACGCAGTTTAGGAGTTAAAGGTTTAAAAATATATAGGTTATTTTATCTGCCACAGCAGAGTAAAAAAGTTTTTTGTTTACTATTCATAAGAATGTCAACACTCTGCCACTCATCAGAATTAACAGCAGTGGTATTCATTTCCTCTGAAATTAGGATGGCCAACTTCCAATTTTATTTCCCACAAAGAAGCATAGCTCACCTCCCTGACGGCAGTGAACAACCTAACAATTACACTCTTAGCTCAATTGCCTTGGACCCCATTTCACATCAATCATAGAGACACACGAAAAAACAAGATATGTTGGAAGTCAGGAAGCTTCAATGCTTATTTATTAAATTAGAACAGTGAACAGCTTTGTTTAACACTACTAAAATAATTTACATGAAAATTCCACTGGGATGTTTAGATGTGAATCATAGTGTCATTAGAGACCTTGAGTTAAATTTTCCATATTGCGCAAATCTGCTCAATATGGAGACCAGCAAATAAGTGATCTAAATCAAAAATGTATCACCTCTTGAGACTAAAGTTCAAATTGAGCCAGGGGATAACTAATGAAGATTAGTTCCCCAGATTGCTATTATCGGTCACAAGGAAAAGTTGCTGACAATTACAATCCAGTCCCAGTGGACATGACTCCACAGCACAAAAATGCCCCGTGTTTGGCAATCCCTGCTTCAAGAGATTTGGTATGAATCTGAAAAAAATAATGTTATCATATGGTAATCTTTGGAGGCAGCACACTCAATCTAAAAGCACAAGGTCCACCTCCAACCAGGATGAATAAATCTGATCTCTCCATCACAGTAAATATCTATTGCAACATTTTCTTCAATAGCAAAATAAAATCAACCATGTAAATACATCAAATGATCAAGCAACTTCTTTGAGGAGTATAAGGGATGTAGGAATACACTTTAGAAGGAAATTAGGTGGGGAAAAAAGGTGACACAAGATATCTGTGGCAGACAAGGTAATCATAAAAGATAGTATGTTAAGAGCAAAAGGTTAACTGAGGAGAGAGTAAGTCCCCTTGTTGATCAGCTGGTAACCTATATGTGGAGCCATGAGAGGTGGCAAGATCGTAAATATTTCTCATCTGTATTTACATGGAAGCTGATGAGCTTAGAAAGAACAGTGATATTATAAAGCACATCACCATTGCGAAGTGGGAGGTGTTGCTGGTTTTGAAGGGCATAAAGGAGAATAAATCTCTGTGGCCTGACCATGACATAGGACATAGCGGGAAGCAAGGTAGAGATTGATGTGGTCCTACAGAGATTTCTGTATCTTTGTTCGTCACAGATGAGATAGTAGAGGACTGCCTTCATCCACTTCAGTTGGTCCATTGCCACAGTACTAGAACTTTAATTATTCCAGGAGGGAGATTGGTCAGCCAAGTCATAAAACACACCAAGGTAGTTGAAACATGAAATTAAAATGACGAGTGGAAAATCCAGCATTGGGGATGTGTAGAGATTGGGGGGGGGGGGGGAACAGGGAATGGGGATCAAGGAAAATGTAGAATAGATCATTGCAAGTTGGGAGAAGGTAACAACAAAGCAAACAGAGATAAAATGTAGTCAGAGGCAGTCAGACTAATCAGAGAACTGGGAAGTGGAATGGAGAGAGAGGGAGAGCGAGGGAAGTTAGAGAAGTCAAACGTTCATACCGCTGGGGTATAAGCTGCCCGAGCAAAATATGAGATGCTGTTTGCACTGGGCCTCACTCTGACAATGGAGGAGCCCCAGGACAGAAAGGTCAGATTGGGATTGGTAGGGGGAGTTAAAGTGTTGAGCAACCGGGAGATCAGGTAGATTTAGGCAGACCCGATCAGAGGTGTTCAGCGAAATGATCGCCGAATCTGCACTTGGTCTTGCCGATCTACAGGAGTCCACACCTGGAACAGTGGATACGGTAGATGAGGTTGGAGGAGGTGCAAGTGAACCTCTGCCTAATCCTGAAAAGACTGTTAGGATCCTTGGACGGAGTCGAGGGGGGAAGTATAGGGACAGGTATTTCATTTCTTGCGGAGGGGGTGGTTTGGGTGGGTAGGGCGACAAGTTGACCTGGGATTTGCGGAGGGAACAGTCCCATGCGAAAAGGGTGGAGATGGGAAGATGTGACTAGTAGTGGGATCCAGTTGGAGGTGGCGAAAATGTCGGAGAAATATTTGCTGTATTCGACGCTTGATGGGGTGAAAGGTGAGGACAAGGGGGACTCTGTCCCTGTTACGAATGACAATAGACAATAGACAATAGATGCAGGAGTAGGCCATTCAGCCCTTCAAGCCAGCACCATCATTCAATGTGATCATGGCTGATCATCCCCATCCCTGCCTCCTCCTCATATCCCCTGACTCCGCTATCTTTAAGAGCCCTATCTAGCTCTCTATGAAAGTATCCAGAGAACCGACCTCCACCACCCTTTGAGGCAGAGAATTCCACAGACTCACAACTTTCTGTGTGAAAAAGTTTCGTCTCCGTTCTAAATGGCTTACCCCTTATTCTTAAACTGTGGCCCCTGGTTCTGGACTCCCCCAACATCGGGAACATGTTTCCTGCCTCTAGTGTGTCCAAAACCTTAATAATCTTATATGTTTCAATAAGATTCCCTTGCATCCTTCTAAACTCCAGAGTATACAAGCCCAGCTGCTCCATTCTCTCAGCATATGACAGTCCCGCCATCCCAGGAATTAACCTTGTAAACCTACGCTGCACTCCCTCAATAGCAATAATGTCCTTCCTCAAAATAGGGGACCAAAACTGCACACAATACTTCAGGTGTGATCTCACTAGGGCCCTGTTCCACTGCAGAAGGACCTCTTTACTCCTATACTCAACTCCTCTTGTTATATAGGCCAACATGCCATTCTCTTTCTTCACTGCCTGCTGTACCTGCATGCTCACTTTCATTGACTGATGAACAAGACCCCCAGATCCCGTTGTACTTCCCCTTTTCCCAACTTGACACCATTTAGATAATAATCTGCCTTCCTGTTTTTGCTACCAATTTATTCACATTAAACAGCATCTGCCATGCATCTGCCCACTCACCCAACCTGTCCAAGTCACCCTGCATCCTTATATCATCCTCCTCACAGTTCACATTGCCACCCAGCTTTGTGTCATCTGCAAATTTGCTGTGTGAAAGATACATCTCCTAGATGCGCTGGGACACATCCTCAGTGATGTGACCTGGGGTCATCGGGTGTTTCGGGTCTCACAACATCAGACACTCTTGCCCAGGCGACCCAGCCGGGGTTGATCAAGCCCCGACTTGCGTCCCAGCAGCAACCGCCCACGGATCAGCCGTCTTAATCCAAAGCCACCTAGTGGCTTTCTCTGCGGCTTCACTTGCGGATTGAATGGCCCTCTTCTTTGCCAGCCCCGTAAAGCCCAACTGGTTGAGGACTTTGTAGAGTGAACGTCCTGCAAAGCCTCTACAGCCCACCTCTATGGGCTCATAGTATGTCTTCCAGCCTCTGTCCTGGCACATCTCCACCAGTTCCTGGTACTTTGCGCGCTTCCTCTCATTAGCCTCTTCAATACGCTCTTCCCAGGGCACTGTCAGTTTCAGAATGATCAGCTGTTTTGTCACTTCGGAGGTGATGATCATATCTGGCCGGAGTGATGTTGCTGTGATGTGCTGTGGAAATTTCAGCTGTTTGCCCAGATCGACGTGCAGCTGCCAGTCAGTGGCTGTGTAGAGGAGGCCCGTCCTTGTTTTTGGTTGTGGTCGGGGCTTCTCTCCAGCTTTGACAAAATTGATTGATTTCTTTGGTGCATGGTGGTGTTTGCTGTTACAGATGGCAGTGGCTATGCTCTCAGCAACCACCTTGAGCACCTGGTCATGGCGCCACCGATAGCGACCTTCCCCAAGAGACTTTGGGCAGCTGCTGAGGAGATGTTCTAATGATCCTCTTCCAGAACAAAGTGGGCAGGAAGGTGTCTCGCTCTTGCCCCAGACGTGGAGGTTTGCTGGACTTGGTAGGGCATCGTAGACAGCTTGGACAAGGAACCGGACGCGCTGGAAGTCTGCCTGCATGATGTTTGACCAGGTAATCCTGCGCTGCGGTATGCTCTCCCACCTTGTCCACGTTCCCTGCTGCCTGAGCCCCACCGTCCTGCTCACACGCTCTTCCTCCACACCTGCTTGGACCTCTTCCTGGATTAGACGGTGTCTCTTCTTGCCCTGGGCCTTGCCAACCGGTGTCTTAGGGAAGTATCCCAAACCTGCTCTGCCAGTTGCCATGACTCCCACCAATGCCTTTTGCCTTAGGCGTGACTCTGCCACCTCCACTGCTTTCGCCGCCCTCCATTTCCTCCCTGTTCTCACCTCAATGCCAGCCGATGACACCTTCTGGTCCCTGGAGTCCCTGTACTGCAGTGCCTCTCTTGTTCGCGCCACCATAAACTCTTCCGTGAGGCCACTGAATGGGAGCTGCAAGATGTTACTGGTCCCATACAGTGCAGCACTGTTGAGGCTGCGGGGAAAGCCAAGCCACCTGCGGAGAAAGCCACTGACCTTCCTTTCGAGGGACTCAACTGTGGTCAATGGAACAGCGTAAACCAGCAGAGGCCACAGGACTCGGGGCAGGATGGAATGCTGATAGATCCAGGCCTTGCATCTGCCTGGCAGACCTGACTTGTCGACTTTGGTGAGCCAGGCTTCAAGGTCTTTGATGGACTTTTGAATGGCGGCAGAGTCTTTCAGAGTTGCGTCAAAAACCTTCCCCAAGCTCTTGACAGGTTGCTCAGTGATGGAGGGAATGGCAGTTCCGGATAGTAAGAAGTGGAATCTGTCAGTTACCTTCCCCTTCTTCAGCACCATGGACCTTGACTTCGTTGGCTTGAAACTCATCCTTGCCCAGGTGATAAGTTTCTCAAGACCTTGTAGGATCCACCTACTTCCTGGGACCGATGTTGTGGTGATGGTAAGGTCGTCCATAAAAGCTCTAATTGGGGGCTGTCGCACACCAGACTTGGTTAGGGGGCCTCTGCATTCCACCTCGGCTGACTTGGCCACCATGTTCATGGCAAGAGCAAAAAGAATAACAGAAATGGTGCATCCCGTAATTATTCCTTTTCCAAGCCGATGCCAGTCTGATGTTCCTGACCCAGAAGTCACCCTCAGCCTGAAATTATGGTAATAATCCAGGATCAGGTCCTTGATCTTGCTGGGAACATGGTGTCTGTGTAGTGCAAGCTCAACCAGTTTGTGCGGTATGGACCCATAGGCATTGGCGAGGTCCAACCACAGAACAACTAGGTCGCCTCTGTTTTCATGGGCTTCTCTAATGAGCTGCGTGACTACTCCAGTGTGCTCCACGCAGCCGGGAACTCCCGGAATCCCACCCTTCTGCACTGAGGGGTCGATGTAGCTGTTTTTGAGGAGAAACTCAGTTAATCTTCGGGAGACAATGCTGAAAAACACCTTCCCTTCGACGCTCAGCAGTGAGATTGACCGAAACTGATTGATGTTCTTTGAGTTTTCCTCTTTCGGGATCCAAAGTCCCTCAGCGCACCTCCACTGGTCAGCAACTCTCCCCCTTCGCCATACCACCTTCAAGATCTTCCATAGGTGTCGAAGGAGCTCTGGGCAGCGCTTATACACTATGTATGGTACGCCACTAGAGCCTGGAGCAGAGGCTGAGCGTGCCGCCTTGACGATCTCCTCAACCTCCTTCAGACTCGGCTCCCTCAGATTGAACTCTGTTGTTGGGGGGGCTGGGCTGATGAGAGCTTTGTTGGGTTCGAGCTCCAGTTCCCTCATTGGATCGCTCAGGGTGTCATGGAGGAAGCGATTTACTTCACCTGTTGAGCACATGAGGCGACCACTGTGCTTGTCCCCAAGTAATCGCTTGGTAAAGCCAAAAGGATTGGAAATGAACGCAGCTCGCTTCCTAGCTCTCTCTCTTCCTCTTCTCCTGTGCCACTCTGCTCTGCGGTGGGTCATAAGCCTTTTCCTTAAGATGTTTCGTAGTTCGGCCAAGGCTTGCTTCTCCTCATCGGTAGATCTCTTGTACTGGTTTTTGAGGGTTCGAAGCTCCAACCGCAGTTGATGTATTTTGGTGGCCCTGCGGTTCATGGTGTAGGTGGTGGGCTTGGTGATACCTTTCTCGCGATGGCCGAATCTTTCCGAAGCATAACTGACTATGATGGCAGTCATTGTTTGGAGTCAGCGACCTACATCTCCTTTGGCTGTGGCTTGAATGATGTTGGTCACGTCTTTGTCAAACTGCAGCCATTCATTCCGGTTGCTGGCTGGGGGCCACTCAATCCGTTGCTGTGGAACTACTCTGCAGGGGTTGGGAGACTCTAGTGCGTGGAGGGACTGGGCTCTGTGGGGTGAGTCCTGGCCGGGCTCCTCCTGCGTCTCACCAGGTTCAAGGCCTGTGCGCTGCACCTCTTTCTCCTTCTCCGAGCATTTCATTCTTGCCTGATGGATTTTTAGGCCACGGTGGTTCTTACACAGCTTTCCGCAAATGCATCTTATAATCGTAGTCAGTTCGTTTGCATGGGTCAATAACCTTTGGCCCGTCCTATTTAAGTACTCTGGGCTGCAGCCTATCTGGCCCTGGGGATTTATCGGCCTTTAATCCATTCAATTTACCTAACACCACTTCCCGGCTAACCTGGATTTCACTCAGTTCCTCCATCTCATTTGACCCCCGGTCCCCTGCTATTTCCGGCAGATTATTTATGTCTTCCTTAGTGAAGACAGAACCAAAGTAGTTACTCAATTGGTCTGCCATGTCCTTGTTCCCCATGATCAATTCACCAGTTTCTGACTGCAAGGGACCTACATTTGTTTTAACGAACCTTTTTCTCTTCACATATCTATAAAAATGTTTGCAGTCCGTTGTTATGTTCCCTGACAGTTTTCTTTCATAGTCCTCTGGTAGACTGCTTTTTCTGGTTAATTTGTATGCTTCATCTTTAGTTTTGATACTATCCCTGATTTCCCTGGTTATCCACGGATGCACTACCTTCCCTGATTTATTCTTTTGCCAAACTGGGATGAACAATTGTTGTAGTTCATCTATGCAGTTTTTAAATGCCTTCCATTGCATATCCACCGTCAACCCTTTAAGAATCACTTGCCAATCTTGGCCAATTCACGTCTCATACCCTCAAAGTTACCTTTCTTTAAGTTCAGAACCCTTGTTTCTGAATTAACAATGTCCCTCTCCATCCTAATGAAGAACTCAACCATATTATGGTCACTCTTGCCCAACGAGCCACGCACAACAAGACTGCTAACTAACCCTTCCTCATTACTCAGTACCCATTCTAGAATAGCCTGCTCTCTCGTTGGTTCCTCTACATGTTGGTTTAGAAAACTATCCCGCATACATTCCAAGAAATCCTCTTCCTCAGCACCCCTGCCAATTTGATTCACCCAATCTAAACGTAGATTGAAGTCACCCATTATAACTGTTTTACCTTTGTTGCACGCATTTCTAATTTCATGTTTGATGCCATCCCCAACTCCATTACTACTGTTAGATGGCCTGCACACAACTCCCACTAGCGTTTTCTGCCCCTTAGTGTTTCGTAGCTCTACCCATATCGATTCCACATCCTCTGAGCTAATGTCCTTCCTTTCTATTGCATTACTCTCCTCTCTAACCAGCAACGCTACCCCACCTCCTTTTCCTTTCTGTCTATCCCTCCTGAATATTGAATATCCCTGGATGTTCTGCTCCCAGCCTTGGTCACCCTGGAGCCATGTCTCCGTGATCACATCTATATCGTAATCATTAATAACTATCTGCACATTCAACTCATCCACCTTATTACGAATGCCCCTTGCATTGAGACACAAAGCCTTCAGGCTTGTTTTTATAACACTCTTACCCCTTATACAATTATGTTGAAAAGTGGCCCTTTTTGATTTTTGTCCTGGATTTTTCTGCCTGCCACTTTTACTTTTCACCTTGCTACCTATTGCTTCTACCCTCATTTTACATCCCTCTGTCTCTCTGCTCATGCTCCCATCCCCCTGCCAAATTAGTTTAAATCATTCCTGACAGCACTAGCAAACACTCCCCCAAGGACATTGGTTCCCTTCAAGCCCAGGTGCAGACCATCCTGTTTGTACTGGTCCCACCTCCCCCAGAACTGGCTCCAATGCCCGAGAAAGTTTAACTGTATAAATGTGAAGTTCAAGTGATTCACACCTAAACTGGGCACATGAAACTACATTGCAGTATTGAGCTCCATGCAAATTTGTCTTTTAACAATATATGCTGATTTTATTTGTGAAAGCTGTATATTCTAATTGACTTTAGAGCTGCTCCAGAAATTCAAACTGTGATGTCTAGTTCCATTTCTTATGGCCATCTGGTATAAGCAAAACCAAGGCAACATTTAGGATTGTTTGGCACGTGACAAGTAGCAAATGTGCTATATAATCCAAGGTAATGCCTTTCCCCAACATGAGTCAGTCTAACCAATTGAGTTTCTGATCACAGTAACCAGAAGCTCAATTAGACCAGCCACAAATACCGTGGTTACAATGGCAGGTTGCGGGCTGAGTTTTCTTGAGAAAGTGAATCAACTGTTGACACTTCAAGGACATTCCAGTATGTGCAAAGCACATGGAATACTCTCCACTTGCCTGGATGAGTTCAGCTCAACAACTCTCAAGAAGCTCAGCATTATTTATGGCAAAGCAGTTCATTCGATTGGCACCCCATGCATCACCAGCATACACGGGTTGCAATGCATCAAATCTACACAATGCAGCTATCCACCCAGTCTATTCCAACAGCACCAACTCAATCCATGATATCTGCCACCAAGAACAAGGACAGAGCATATGTAGGGACCTCACCAACTTCTGGCTCCTCTCAGAGTCGTATATAATCCTGACTTGAAATTATATAACTCATGCTTCATTATCGTTAGATCTACATCATGGAACTCCCTTCTCAACTCTGGGAGTTGCGTTGCTGGAATGATTAGTTAGGTTAGTTGTCCAGATCCTGAAATTATTATAATAAATAATTATAATATAATTAATCATAAAGGAGATTTCTAAAGTCTTATTTAGTTTAGTTGTCCAAAAGAAAAGAAAATATTATTATATCTTTGCATAAAATCTTTCAGCCCATCTTATGCAAATCCGTGAAGTGTAGCGAGTGCAACTACTTCACATTAAACCAAATATTTCAATGAGAGGAATGGCTATCTTGACTGACAGTGATGGGCGGAAAAAAGAGAATATGCTGAAAATAGTCACCAGGGTCAAAATAAAGTCAACATTTCCGACCAATGATCTTTCAGAGGATCTGGGAATAGAGAAAACTGATGTCTTAGAGAAGGCAAGGAAAAGAAGGCGAGAAATAAACATGTAAGATCCAAAAGTTAAAGACATATAGGAAAGTCACAATTATGGGAAGTTACCTCTTAAAAATGCTCATGCACTATGTTAGTGTGATCAAAGATGTGGACCAACACAGAAAAGATAGCCGGAGCAGCTGAATCTGGATAATGTGAATAGAAGTGATGTAAAAAGAGGCTACGACAGGAACCCCTTTTACCATTGACATAGGAATCATTTAGATTAAGCCAACGGTGCACACTGTCTTCATGTATAAGGCTAGCTAGAACACAACAAACCAGAAGAGTGGTGTTGTAGTAGCGTCCCAATGGAAGGGAAACAATTACAGTAGAATATCACAAAAGGAGAGTTTAATACTACATCGGAAATGTAAGAAACACAATTTGAATATTTTATGCTTGACAGGTCCTCCCAGGGTTACAGCATGGTTCCATTCCTGAGAAATATTCCTAACCTGAACAGTTCATAACTCACCAGTCTGGTCATGAAAGGAGAACCCCACACACTAGATGAATCCTGCAGAGGAGGGTTGTCCCATAGGAATAGGTAGTCTGGAAAAACATTTAAAATCTAATTGAATTACCTTTATTGTCATTCAGACCTTTCGGTCTGAACAAAATTTCATGCCTGCAGTCATACATATATTAAAAATAACAAAACCACACAATAAACACAAATTTAACATCCACCACAGTGAGTTCACCAAACACCTCCTCACTGTGGTGGAAGGCAAAAGTCTTAGAGTCTCTATCTTCTTCCCTCCTTGTTCTCCCTCTGCGCTAAGGAGATCCAGGCCTCCGATGCTGCCGTCCACTAGGCCCGCGGCCGAGCCTCCGAAACCCGGCCACCGCCACCGCCGTCGCCGGAACGCCGGAACACTGCCACAGGGCCCGCCGCTGGAACGCTGGAGCACAGCAGCTCCAAAGCCAGGTCGCCGCTGGAGCACCGCAGCCCCGAAAGCCAGGCCGCCGCCAAAACGTTGCTGGAGCACCGCAGCCCCGAAAGCCAGGTCGTCGCTGGAGCACCGCAGCCCCGAAAGCCAGGTCGCCACTGGAGCACCGCAGCCCCGAAAGGCAGGTCGCCGCCGGAACGTCGCTGGAACACCACAGCCCCAAAAGCCAGGCCGCCGGAACGCCACTGGAGCACCGCAGCTCCGAAGCCAGTTCACCGCTGAAGCTCCGAAGCCGTGCCGCCGCTGCTGGAAGCTGAAAGACCGCCAGCTCCGCCATTAAGCCTCAGCACAGACGGAGACAGTGACGGGGGACATGACAAGAAAAGTTGCATCCCCCCGAAGGAAGAGACTAAAACCCCGTTTCTCCCACCCTCCCCCCCTCCCTCCCTCCCTCCCCCCCCCCCCCCCCCCCCCCCCCCCCCCCCCCACACACATACACAACCTAATAAACCAAAAATAAAAACAGACACGAAGACAAAAATAAAATAAAAAACAGACGCAGCTGCCAAGCAATGCCGCCACTTCCGGTTTCATTAATTTAGTCAACCTTAATAATAAAGTTGCTATTAACAAATTTACCCTGAGCTATCTTGGTCTAATATTGATATTCTTTTTTAAAACTCTACTGTAGATGTGCTTTTAAAATTTAGACTGCTGTTGGCCTGGACAGTGTGTTAACTGGAATGTATTCTCCTTGGCTTTGATGTGACAAAATTCAGGCTAGCAACTAGAACAGTCACCTACAGCACCCGCAGCACCCAAGCAGCCAGCAAATCAATCCCGCCAATTTCCCAAACACTCATTCATATGTACGGGCTGTACAAAGGTCGGGCACACATAAACTGGAGACGACGTGCATAAGCAGTTATGAAAAAAGCATGATTTCAAAATTCAAGGAAGGATCAATAATTGAGATGATGACAATTCAAGTGTCAAATGTGTACGGAACTACCGACAATGGAATAATGAAATTCTTACTTGCTACAGTTTAATTGGCCCATCAATATAATAACACACACATGAATATAAAATAAGCAAAAACAATAAATTAATGAAAGTAATTCTAGATGGCCATAATCATGCAAAACCAAAGTCCAAAGTGCAGCCAAAAATACACTACACGTAGAAAATCATAGTTGCTGAGATAGTTGTGCAGTTCAAGAGCCTGATGGCTGCTGCATAGAAGTTGTTCTTGAACCTGGTGGTCATGGTTGCCAGGCTCATGCACCTTAATCCTGATGGTCGTAGTGAAATGAGAGCATGGCCATGGTGGTGAGGGTCTTTTGCAGCCAGTGCCTCCTATAGATCCGTTCGATGGTGGGGAGATCAGTACCTGTGATGGACCAAGCAATATCCACCACTCTCTGTAACCTCCTTTGTTCCAGGGCATTTGAGTTAGCAAACCAGGCTGTGATGCAACCAGTGGATAGGCTCTCTATCCTACACTTGTCGAAGTTTAACAGAGTATTCAGAGGCATACCAAATCTCCTCTACCTTGTAAGGAAGGCTGTCAAAGATCAGCTGCAGAAGTGGCAGATGGAATTTAATCCAAGCAAGTGTGAGGTCGCACTTTGGATGGTCAAATATAAAGGGAAAGTAAACAGTTAATGGTAAGATCTTGAACAACATTGATGTAGAGAGGTATCTTGGGGTCCTAGTCCATAGGACTGAAAATGGAAACACATGGAAACACAGGTAGATAGCATGATAAAGGAGAAAGTATACCTGAGTTGAGTGGACCCACTGCAGTTCGCTTACCGTCACATACCGGTGGATGTGATCTAGCTGGCTCACCACTCTGCTCTGGACCACTTGGACAACAAAAACTCATATGTCAGGCTGTTATTCATTGATTACAGCTCGGCATTTAATACAATTATCCCCTCCAAGCTGGTTACCAAACTCGCAGAATTGGGTCTCTGCGCATCTCTCTACGATTGGATCCTCGACTTCCTCATTCACCGACCACAGACTGTTCGAATTTGTGGAAAGGTCTCAGCCTCGATAACAATCAGCATGGGAGCACCACAAGGCTGTGTGCTCAGCCCCCTGCTGTACTCACTCTATACTCATGACTGCGTAGCTGGCCATAGTGCGAATTCCATCATCAAGTTCGTTGATGACACCACTGTTATAGGACATATCACTGATGGGGACGAGTCAGTATAGAAGAGAGATCGACCGACTGACCAAATGGTGCCACCACAATAACCTGGCCCTCAACACCAGCAAAATCAAGGAACAGATTGTGGACTTTGGAAGAGGTAGGATGGGGACCCACAGTCCCGTTTATATCAATGGGTCGATGGTTGAATGGGCCAAGAGCTTCCTGGGCGTGCACATCTCTGAAGATCTCTCCTGGTCCAAGAACAATAATGCAATCATAAAGAAAGCACATCAGCACCTCTACTTCCTGAGAAGATTACAGTGAGTGGGTATGTCAAGGAGGACTCTCTCTAACTTCTACAGGTGCACAGTAGAGAGCATGTTGACCGGTTGCATCGTGGCTTGGCTTGGAAACCTGAGCACCCAGGAGTGGAAAAGACTACAAAAAGTAGTAAACACTGCCCAGTCCATCATCGGCTCTGACCTCCCTACCATTGAGGGGATCTATCGCAGTCGCTGCCTCAAAAAGGGTGGCAGCATCATCAAGGACCCACACCATCCTGGCCACATACTCAACTCCCCGTTACCTTCAGGTACAAGGTACAGGATCCTGAAGACTGCAACGTCCAGGGTCAGAAGCAGCTTCTTCCCCACAGCCATCAGGCTATTGAACTCAACTCAAACAAAACTCTGAATATTAATAGCCCATTCTCATAGAAACATAGAAAATAGTTGCAGGAGGAGGCCATTCAGCCCTTCGAGCCAGCACCGCCATTCATTGTGATCATGGCTGATCGTCCCCTATCAATAACCAGTGCCTGCCTTCTCCCCATATCCTTTGACTCCACTATCTGTTTATTTGCACTTTATCTGTTTTATTTATACTTTTTTTTGTGTATATTTATACAATGGTATATGGACACATTGATCTGTTCTGTATTCATGCCTTCTATATTCTGTTGTGCTAAAGCAAAGCAAGAATTTAATTGTACTGTCTGGGACACATGACAATAAACTCTCTTGAATCTTGAATCATTGAATGCAAAGGATATGCAACAAATGCTAAACATGACTACTTACTTTTGCCAATAAAATGGATAACCTCGCATCTATCTATATTATACTGCATCTGCTACACATCTGCCCACTCACTCAACCTGTCCAGGTCACCCTGCAACCTCTTAACATCCTCTTCACAGTTCACGCTGCCACCCAGCTTTGTGTCATCCGCAAACTTGCTAGTGTTGTTCCTAATTCCCTCTTCCAAATGATTAATATATATGGTAAACAGTTGTGGCCCCAACACCAAGCCTTGTGGCACTCCACTTGCCACTGCCTGCCATTCTGAAAAGGACCCATTCACTCCTACTCTTTGCTTCCTGTCTGCCAACCAATTTTCTATCCACGCCAACACCCTAGATACACTACATCCACTGGCTCCCCTTCATCCATTTTACTTGTCACATCCTCAAAGAATTCCAGAAGATTAGTCAAGCATGATTTTCCTATTATAAATCCATGCTGACTTGGACTAATCATTTTACTGCTATCCAAATGCCCCATTATTACATCTTTAATAATTGACTAGCATCTTTCCCACCACCGAAGTCAGGCTAACTGGTCTGTAATTCCCCGTTTTCTCTCTCGCTCCTTTCTTGAAAAGTGGGATAACATTAGCTATCCTCCAATCCACAGGAACTGATCCTGAATCTATTGAACATTGGAAAATGATCACCAATGCGTCCACTATTTCTAGAGCCACCTCCCTGAGGACCCTGGGATGCAGGCCATCTGGCCCAGGGGATTTATCATCCTTCAGTCCCATTAACCTACCCAATTCTATTTCTTGCCAAATGAAAATTAATTTCAGTTCCTCTACCCCCTTAGATCCTCTGCCCTCCAGTACATCTGGGATTGTTTGTGTCTTCCTTAGTGAAGACAGATCCGAAGTACCTATTCAACTCTTCTGCCATTTCCTTGTTGCCCATAATAATTTCACCCGTGTCTGCCTTCAAGGGACCCACATTTGACTTTGCTACTCTTTTTTCTCTTTACGCCGAGTTATTTTATCATATCCTGTTCATTGGACAACACTAAATCCAGAATTGCCTATTCGCTGGTCGGCTCCATTACAAGCTGCTCTAAGAATCCATCTTGGAGGTATTCTACAAACTCTCTTTCGTGAGGTCCTGAACCAACCAGATTTTCCCAGTCTACCTGCATACTGAAATCCCCCATCACCACAGTGGCATTACCTTTGTTACATGCCAGTTTTAACTCCTGCTGCAACTTCCACCCTACATCCGGGCTACTATTTGGGGGTCTGTAAATAACACCAATTAGTGTCTTCTTGCCTTTACAATTCCTCACCTCAATCCAGGTAACCAATATCCTGGCAGGGAGATTTGCAAAGGCTACTGGGGAGACTTTAAACTAGATCGGTTTGGGGAGGGACGCAAATAGAGAAAGCTAGTAGACAGTGTGTGAGGCTGGAGGCAGAGAAGGGAAGGACTCAGACCCAACATGTAGGGGGGGGAAAAAAAAATAATAATAAATAGAAAATAAGAGGTGGTGGATTTCTTAAATATGTGAGCAGAGAGACAGAGGGGTGTAAAATGAGGGTAGAAGCAATAGGTAGCTAGGTGAAAAGTAAAAGTGGCAGGCAGACAAAACCAGGGCAAAAGTAAAAAAAGGGCCACTTTTCAACATAATTGTATAAGGGGCAAGAGCATTGTAAAATCAAGTCTGAAGGCTTTGTGTCTCAATGCAAGGAGCATTCGTAATAAGGTGGATGAGTTGAAGGTGCAGATAACTATTAATGATTACGATATAGTTGTGATCACGGAGACATGGCTCCAGGGTGACCAAGGCTGGGAGCTGAACATCCAGGGATATTCAATATTCAGGAGGGATAGACAGAAAGGAAAAGGAGGTGGGGTAGCTTTGCTGGTTAGAGAGGACATTAACGCAATAGAAAGGAAGAACGTTAGCTCGGAGGATGTGGAATCGATATGGGTAGAGCTGCGAAACACTAGGGGGCAGAAAACGCTAGTGGGTGTTATGCACAGGCCACTTAACAGTAGTAGTGGAGTTGGGGATGGCATCAAACAGGAAATTAAAATGCATGCAACAAAGGTAAAACAGTTATAATGGAGGACTTCAATCTAATAAAGATTGGGTGAATCAAATTGGCAGGGGTGCTGAGGAAGAGGATTTCTTGGAATGTATGCGGGATAGTTTTCTAAACCAACATGTAGAGGAACCAACGAGAGAGCAGGCTATTCTAGACTGGGTATTGAGTAATGAGGAAAGGTTTGTTAGCAGTCTTGTTTGCGTGGCCCATTGGGCAAGAGTGACCATAATATGGTTGAGTTCTTCATTAGGATGGAGAGTGACATTGTTAATTCAGAAACACGGGTCCTGAACTTAAACAAAGGTAACTTTGAGGGTATGAGACGTGAATTGGCCAAGATAGACAGGCAATTGATTCTTAAAGGGTTGACGGTGGATATGCAATGGAAGGCATTTAAAGACTGCATGGATGAACTACAACAATTGTTCATTCCAGTTTGGCAAACGAATAAACCAGGGAAGGTAGTGCATCCGTGGATAACAAGGGAAATCAGGGATAGTATCAAAACAAAAGATGAAGCATACAAAAAACTACCTACCAGAGGACTGGGAGAAATTCAGAGTCCAGCAGACGAGGACAAAGGCCTTAATTAGGAAAAGAAAAATAGATTATGAAAGAAAACTGTGAGGGAACGTAAAAACTGATTGCAAAGGTTTTTATAGATATGTGAAGAGAAAAAGATTAGTTAAAACAAATGTAGGTCCCTTGCAGTCAGAAACAGGTGAATTGATCATGGGGTGCAAGGACATGGTAGACCAATTGAATAACTACTTTGGCTCTGTCTTCAATAAGGAAGACATAAATGGTCTGCCAGAAATATTAGGGGACCGCGGGTCAAATGAGATGGAGGAACTGAGTGAAATCCAGGTTAGCCGGGAAGTGGTGTTAGGTAAATTGAATGGATTAAAGGCCGATAAATCCCCAGGGCCAGATAGGCTGCAGCCCAGAGTACTTAAGGGAGTAGCTCCAGAAATAGTGGATGCATTAGTGATAATTACAGACTAGTTAGTCTAACATTGGCCGATTAGTGGGGAAACTGCTAGAGTCAGTTATTAAAGATAGCAGCACATTTGGAAAGTGGTAAAATCATTGGACAAAGCCAGCATGGATTTACGAAAGGTAAATCATGTTTGAGGAATCTTATAGAATTTTTTTGGATGTAACTAGTAGAGTGGATAAGGGAGAAGCAGTGGATGTGTTATATCTGGACTTTCAGAAGGCTTTCGTCAAGGCCCCACATAAGAGATTAGTATACAAACTTAAAGCCTGATACCTGGGATGTCATGATTTTCATATGAAGAAAGACTGGATAGACTCGGCTTGTACTCGCTATAATTTAGGAGATTGAGGGTGGGTCTTATAGAAAGTTACAAAATTCTTAAGGGGTTGGACAGGCTAGATGCAGGAAGATTGTTCCCAATGTTGGGGAAGTCCAGGACAAGGGGTCACAGTTTAAGGATAAGGGGGAATTCTTTTAGGACCGAGATGAGAAAAACAATTTTCACACAGAGAGTGGTGAATCTCTGGAATTCTCTCCCACAGAAGGTAGTTGAGGCCAGTTCATTGGCTATATTTAAGAGGGAGTTAGATGTGGCCCTTGTGGCTAAAGGGATTAGGGGATATGGAGAGAACGCAGGTATGGGATACCTTGGATGGATGATCAGCCATGAGTTGGATGATCAGCCATGATCATATTGAATGGCAGTGCAGGCTCGAAGGCCTGCACCTCTCCTGCACCTATTTTTTATGTTTCTATGTTTCTACCTCATCAGTCCCTATGTCTTCCCTCGCAAGGGACTGAATTCCATTCCACCAGCAGAGCTACCCCCCCTCCTCTGCCCACCTGCCTGTCCTTTCTATAGGATGTCTAACCCTGAATATTCAGTTCCCAGGCCCGATCCTCCTGCAGCCACGTCTCAGTACTCCCCACAATGTCATATCTACCAACCTCTAACTGAGCCTCAAGCTCATCTACTTTACTTCTTATACTTCGCGCATTCATATACAGTACTTTTAATTCCTTACTCATCTCACCTTTCACATCGATCCCTATTACACTTGGCCATACTCTCCTATCCTTTTGTGAGCTACCTTTCCCGTTACTTCTGGGAGATTGTTTGTGTCTTCCTTAATGAAAACAGATCCGAAGTACCTGTTCAACTCTTCTGCCATTTCCTTGTTCCCATTAATAATTTCACCCGTGTCTGCCTTCAAGGGACCCACATTTGACTTTGCTACTCTTTTTCCCTTAACATATCTAAAGAAGCTTTTACTGTCCTTCTTTATGTTCCTGACCAGCTTCCCTTCGTACTTCATCTTTTCAGCCCGTATTGCCCATTTTGTTTCCTTCTGCTGTCCTATGGAAGTTTCCTAATCCTCTGGCTTCCTGCTACCCTTTGCTGTGTTATACATCTTTTCTTTTAGTTTTATTCAATCCTAAACTTCTCTTGTCAGCCACGGTTGCCTCCTACTCCCCTTAGAATCTTTCTTCCTTTTTAGAATGAAATGATCCTGTGCCTTCCGGATTATGCCCAGAAACTCCTGCCATTGCTGTTCCACCGTCATTCCTGCTTGTATCCCTTTCCAGTCTACCATGGCCAGCTGCTCTCTCATGCCTTCATAATCCCCTTTGTTCAGCTGCATCACTGCCACGTCCGGTTTAAACTTCTCCTTCTCAAATTGCAGATTAAAATTAATCATATTATGATCACAACCCCCAATTACCTCGAGTTCTCTTATCAAATCTGGTTCATTGGACAAAATCCAGGATTGCCTTTTCTCTGGTCGGCTCCATTACAAGCTGCTCTAAGAATCCAGCAAAGCAAACAGGATTAGATGAAACAGGTGTGTCAGAGGTGCCTGAAGTATTAGCAACAGCATGGACTGGTTGACCAGAATGGCCTCTTTCTGTGTTGACAATTCTATGCAGTTCTATGTAACAAAACTGACAACAAATCAGATTCTTTGTCACTCCTGCCAAGTTTTATATCATTTGGAAATATATTTTTCCAGACATATGTGTTCCATGACAGAAACGCTCAAAAGGGCATTGTTTCTTCTCCAATAATTTACTCATATTAGCTCGCAGGGAATTGCTTTGCCCGATAACTCTTGTTCCATGTAATAGTTTAAAAGGAATTAACAGATGGTTTGAATATACCCCAGGAATTCAACATTTTAGCAATCTTAAATAAGAACAAGGCTGTTAAAACATGTTCTACAGACTGATCATCTCATAAAAGAAAGAAGATTTTAAAAGACTTGCTATGACCGTGCATTAAAGGTCTATTTATTCCTGTCAACACTCACCGTTATTGTAGGGTTAAAGCCGCATTAGAATTATTGCATTAAAACTGACAGCAACTTCTGGTGTCCACCCATGCACAGCTGACTATGGTAATCCAGAAATTACTATTGCAATATTTGTCTATTAACTCTGAAAAAAGGTTGCTTATTGATGTATTAGCTGAGGATCATTACCCACTATAGTGTCACCAAAGATGGATGATAAAATATGGATTGCTGCAATCAGTTTAATTACATAAAAAACCTCTCTGAGCCTGAAAAGCTTATGCAACTAGGGTGGAACCTCATTCAAAATAAATTAGTGCAAATATTCAAGGTTTTTTTCCTGTTTTTATATTTCTAATTTGATTCAGTGTATGTATCCCAATCTTTATTATGCTTCCTGTACCTTAATTTAAATTCTACTTTTTATTTCCTGCTTTGCTGGTTGCACAACAAGAAAAGATCATTGCTGATAAGTCCACAGAAATTATTTAGCAAGTATATCCAAAATGACTACTGAAAAGTAGTCAAAAAATGACACAAAATACTGGAGTAATTCAGTGGGTCAGGCAGCATCTCTGGAGAACATGGGTAGGTGACATTTTGGGTTGGTACTGACCTTAAGTGTCACTGTGGTGGATGTTGAACTGTGTTGATTGTGTGTTTTGTTGTATTGTTCTATGTTATGACTGCAGGGTTCACATTTCGTTGTACTGTAAAATGTGCAATGACAATAAAGTTGAATCTAATCTAATCTATCCATGTTCTCCAGAGATGCAGCCTGACCCACTGAGTTACTCCAGAATTTGTGTCATTTTGTCTAAACCAGCATTTGCAGTTCCTTGTTTCTACAAGGAAAGTCAGTCCACTGCTACGTATCGCAAAATATGAGACATTGTCTTTCACAATGGAGTAAATATTACCAGATATAAACTTCATGGTAATTTTGTACCTAATAATGATGAATAATTAATTCATCTACTTATCATTTGAGAGAGAAATAATGCTCAAAACCCATAGGGAACTTGCTGGCCTCATCACAAAATCTTACATTTAAATAAACAGAAGAGGCAAAGATGACCATACTTCTGAAGCACAGTTTATTTGACAAAATTGTGCAGATTCTTTCCGTTATTCAGATGCCAAGTAACATGTCCACACAATTTTGGCAGACTGAGTGATGAAGGTTGCAATCTGAAATACGTCTTTCGTTACAGATATTGATCTCAAGTAGCGTCAGTCTTGGAGACCACTTATAATCACTGACACATTCGGATGAACTTCACACTCTTTATGAATGACAATAACCTTTCACTTAAACCATTGCAGAAAGCATTATATAAATAAAAAGTAAAATATATTTTAACAAAAAATTGTCAATTGGTGAATAGAGAAAAAAATCAAAACCTGTAATAACTGTAATTCACTAAGGAAGACACAAACAATCTCCCAGATGTACTGGAGGACAGAGTATCTAAGGGAGTAGAGGAACTGAAAGAAATTTTCATTAGGCGAGAAATAGTATTCGGTAGGCTAATGGGAATGAAGGATGATAAATCCCCTGGGCCTGATGGTCTGCATCCCTTTGTTCTCAGGGAGGTGGCTCCAGAAATAGTGGCCACATTGGTGATCATTTTCCAATGTTCAATAGATTCAGGATCAGTTCCTGTGGATTGGAGGATGGCTAATGTTATCCCACTTTTCAAGAAAGGAGCGAGAGAGAAAACAGGGAATTACAGGCCAGTTAGCCTGACTTCGGCATTGGGAAAGATGCTGGAGTCAATTATTAAAGAGGTAATAATGGGGCATTTGGATAGCAGTAAAAGGATTAGTCCAAGTCAACATGGATTTATGAAAGGGAAATCATGCTTAACTAATCTTCTGGAATTTTTTGAGGATGTGACAAGTAAAATGGATGAAGGCGTGCCAGTGGATGTAGTGTATCTAGAGTTTCAGAAAGCCTTTGATAAGGTCCCGCACAGGAGACTGGTGACTAAAATTAGAGCACATGGTATTGGGGGTAGGGTGTTGACATGGATAGAAAATTGGTTGGCAGACCAGAAGCAAAGAGTAGGAGTGAACGGGGCCTTTTCAGAATGGCAGGCAGTGGCGAGTGGAGTGCCACAAGGCTTGGTGTTGGGGCCACAACTGTTCACCATATATATTAATGATTTGGAAGAGGGAATTAGGAGCAACACCAGCAAGTTTGCGGATGACACAAAGCTGGGTGACAGTTTGAACTGTGAAGCGGATGTTAGGAGATTGCAGAGTGACCTGGACAGGTTGAGTGAGTGGGCAGATGCGTGGCAGATGCAGTATAATATAGATAAATGTGAGGTTATCCACTTTGGCGGCAAATACAAGGGGGCAGATTATTATCTCAATGGGGTTAGGTTAGGTAAGTGAGAGGTGCAGCGAGACCTGGGCGTCCTTGTACACAGGTCACTGAAAGTTGGCTTACAGGTTCAGCAGGCAGTTAAGAAAGTTAATGGAATGTTGGCCTTCATAACAAGAGGGTTTCAGTATAGGAGTAATGAGGTTCTTCTGCGGTTGTATAGGGCTCTGGTAAGACCACATTCGGAGTATTGTGTTGGTCTCCTAATTTGAGGAAGGACATCCTTGTGATTGAGGCAGTGCAGCATAGGTTCACGAGATTGGTCCCTGGGATGGCGGGACTGTCATATGAGGAAAGATTGAAGTAAAGTAAAGTAAAGTATCCTTTATTGTCATTCAGACCTCTCGGTCTGAACAAAATTTCATTACCTTGCAGTCATACATATAATAAAAATGACAAAAACACACAATAAACCCAAATTTAACATCCACCGCAGTGAGTTCACCAGGCACCTCCTCACTGTGATGGAAGGCAAAAGTTTAAAAGTTTTGGTCTCTTCCCTACTTATTCTCTCTCTGTGCCGAGGCGATCCAGGCTTCAGATGTTGTGACCCCACCGGTCGATGGTAAGTAAGTCAGTCCCACGGCTGAATCCGAGCCCCGCGAACGGGCCAGTTCAAACTCCGCGGCCCGGGGCAGTCGAAGCTGCCGATGCTGCCGCCCTCCAGTCCAACGGAAGAAGCTGTCATTGCGTTAGCTCCGTAAAACAGATCACCAACCTGTGACCTGCGAGCTCCCGACGATGTCGTCCATTGGGCCCGCGGCTGAGTCCACTGGGCCCGCGGCTGAGCCTCCGAGGTCGGGTTGTCGCTGCCTCCGTAACGCCACAGCTCTGAGGTCGGGTCGCCGCTGCCTCCGGAACGCCACAGCTCCGAGGTCGGGTCGCCGCTGCCGTCGGAAAGCCGGAACACTGCCACAGCTCCGAGGCCGCCAGCTCCGCCATTACTCTTCGGCGCAGACAGAGACGGAGACGGGGATATTACAAGAACATCCGCATCCCCCCGAATGAAGAGACCAAAAACATGTTTCTCCCCCCCCACCCATAAACATACACAACCTAATAAACCAAAATTAACTAAAACAGGACAAAAGAACAAAAAAAAAGATTGAGGCAAGACTAGGCTTGAATAGGGTAGGTTTGTATTCACTGGAGTTTAGAAGGATGAGGGGAAATCATATAGAAACATATGAAATTATAAAAGGACTGGACAAGCTAGATGCAGGAAAAATGTTCCCAATGTTGGGTGAGTCCAGAACCAGGGGCCACAGTCTAAGAATAAAGGGGAGGTCATTTAAGACTGAGGTGAGAAAAAACTTTTTCACCCAGAGAGTTGTGAATTTATGGAATTCCCTGCCACAGAGGGCAGTGGAGGCCAAGTCACTGGATGGATTTAAGAGAGAGTTAGATAGAGCTCTAGGGGCTAGTGGAGTCAAGGGATATGGGGAGAAGGCAGGCTCAGGTTATTGATAGGGGACGATCAGCCATGATCACAATGAATGGCGGTGCTGGCTCGAAGGGCCGAATAGGCTCCTCCTGCACCTATTTTCTATGTTTTCTAACTGCTGGGTACAGTGGCGCAGGGGGAGCGCAGTGGTAGTTGCTGGCTTACAGTACTTGCAGCTCCGGAGACCCGGGTTCGATCCCGACTACGGGTGCTGTCTGTACGGAGTTTGTACGTTCTCCCCGTGACCGCTTTCTCCGAGATCTTTGGTTTCCTCCCACACTCCAAAGACGTGCAGGTTTGTAGGCTAATTGGCTTGGTGCATGTGTACATTGTCCCTAGTGTGTGCAGGATAGTGCTTATGTGCGGGAATCACTGGTCGGTGCGGAGTCGGTGGGTCGAAGGGCCTGTTTCCACGCTGTATCTCTAAAACTAAAAACTAAAACTGAATGGATATTGAAGTAGTCTGACACATTGTCTTATTGTTCTATTTATAATCAGACTGTGAATACACCCTACACCTTTCATTCTATGGTTACCAGATAATTAATGCGGCAAAGAGGAAAAAGGGCAAGGTCATTAAGTTGGCCAAGGATAGAGTGCAGCTAGGAAACAATGAGCACTTAAATGAAACAGCATTTATACCGATCAAGTATTTGTACAACAGAAACTGCCACAGAAGGTAGTTGAGGCCAGTTCATTGGCTATATTTAAGAGGGCGTTAGATGTGGCACTTGTGGCTAAAGGGATCAGGGGGTATGGAGAGAAGGCAGGTACGGGATACTGAGTTGGATGATCAGCCATGATCACATTGAATGGCGGTGCAGGCTCGAAGGGCCGAATGGCCTACTCCTGCACCTATTTTCTATGTTTCTAATAATGACAAATCTATACAAAGAAAAAATGTGCACTTAATTCAACCAGATGTCAATGTGACTGTCGTGTATTTATAGTAGGTATGTTACAAAACTTACCTTGAGCAGCGCTGCAGTTCTGCCGTTCCCCGTGTGCGTGACTTTGGCACCTTTCAGAGGGGGGCGGGCTTAAAGTGCCGTTTTTCTGCAGACTGGGAAAATCGATCCATGTCGAGTGATTTTGTTGCGGAAGAAAAATCGTTCCGACATTTCATTCATGAAGGTATTTTTAAATTATGCTAGATTATTCATTAACTAGAGTAATTTAAAAATCATCTTCAAATGCCATGAGCGCCGACAACGGGAAGGATTTTGCGTAGGGGAGAAAAAAAGGTACACAGTTTATTTTTATATTAAAGTTGGTTTTTAGGGAGGCTTTAATCACATTTTCATGTTGCGAAATGGGGTCCAAAAAAATGTATGAACCAACAGTATTTTTTCTCCCGACTTCACCGCAAACCGCAACGTTCCAATCCACCGCATTCCACTAAAACCCACTCGCTAGTTGATTTAAATGGCCATTAATTTACAGGCATTAAACACTAAATTACGTCCATTTGGCCTAGAAATTCATGAAAATGAGATTTAAAAATTATGTTATATTGTGGATTATTGTGTGAATGTTATTTGGCAATTTAAAAAAAAGTTTATCTTTTCTTAAGAAATGGATAGATGTTTAGATCTACTCATTGAATTTTGTAATTAGCTACAATTACATAACTAACTAATTATATGCTTTAATTTCAGGTCATCCAAGTAAGATTGTTTCATATTTGTTTCAGAATGCTTCAATCTATAATAACTGAAAATTTCATTGAGTTCTCTTAATTTTTATGAAAGTTATGGGCTTTTGACTATTCTAGATCACAGCTTTTGAGTTAAGTCAATTGAAAGGCAATGGGGAACAAGATGCTAATTTCCAAGTATGAAAATGGTCATAACTTTCTTAATACTGAAGATATGAAAGTGAATTAGGTGTCAAATTAAACTTCTTTTTATGCTTTATCCGGTGGGATAAATTGCAGACTTGATTTTTAAAATCTCAAAATTTTGTAACATTGCTATTTATAGTATTAATAAAATTACATACTGTTCTATCATTGTATTAGTATCATATATTTCTATCTAAAACTACCAGTATACCTTTGCAGAAGTGCCAACTAGTTTGGGATTTACATATATTGTACAATTGGTCTCTAAGATTATGTTTAGAGATTATGTTTAGAGATTATGGTCTCCAAGGTTATGTTTAGAGATACAGCGTGGACTGGTAAAAGAACACTGTGGCCCACACCAGCCTTTGATCACGCCTATACTAGTTCTACGTCCCGCAAACTAGGGGCAATTTATAGAAGCCAATTAGCCTACAACCCTGCACATCTTTGGAATGTAAGAGGACACTGAGAAAACCCACATGGTCACAGGAAGAACATATTAATTCCACATAGGCAGCACCTGTAGTCAGGATCAAACCTGGGTCTCTAGAGCTGTGGGGCAGCAGCCTTAATTATTTAGATGTTTACACTTTTTTTTAATGTTTTACTTTTAATATTTTACAAAAAATAGATTTTAAAGTATTTAATCATTTGAATCTTTTAATAATTTTTGAATGTTTCTGAATATCAGACCTTGTCTTGTTTCTATCTTAAGTGCTTGGTCGGCTTACCTTAGAGATAAACGGCAGCTGAGCATCAATACAGGTACTGCTGATTATCACAGGAGGTGCCCTTGAATTACCACACCCTTGAGCAACTTGAACACATTGAGGGCTCTGTTATATGCAACAATTTTACAAGAATCAAAGCAATTGGACCAAGCGGGTTGAGCAATTATTATATGAATGCAATTAATGGGGGTGCAGGCACAGGCTATTGGTTTCAGAGAAAACACTCTTCCGGATGGTGTCTCTTTACCTCTTAGCTCCACTGAGGTACTTTTTTGGAAAGTACTGTCAAAATGAACTCCATGACAAAGTAATGGATGAGAGTGACTCCTCTGTTTGGACATGAACAAAGTAACCTCGCTCTGGACCCATCGTATAACGTAACTTCCAAGGCAGCTTTATAGTGAGCCATGCAAGTAATGTTGACGGAATTGAGCGTTTGATTCACGTATGGTTTTATGCACGATGAACACAAAGCTATGTGGAGTTTTTTTTTTTTTATGCTATCAGTGATGTCTTGCAAATACGTTGTCTTGCAGATTGCCCAGTGCATCTAGACAATATTATCCCTCACTGGTAAAAGAACACTGATTGCCCAACGCATCACCGGTTCCTCGCTCCCCTCCATTGAGTCTGTCCAAAGCAAGCGTTGTCTGCGGAGGGCGCTCAGCATCGCCAAGGACCTCTCTCACCCCAACCATGGACTGTTTACCCTCCTACCATCCGGGAGGCGCTACAGGTCTCTCCGTTGCCGAACCAGCAGGTCCAGGAACAGCTTCTTTCCGGCGGCTGTCACGCTACCCAACAACGTACCTCGGTGACAGCCAATCACCCCCCCCACCCCCCCCCGGACACTTATTATTATTTATTCAAATCATTTGCTGTGTCGCTCTTCCAGGCAGATGCTAAATGCATTTCGTTGTCTCTGTACTGTACACTGACAATGACAATTAAAATTGAATCTGAATCTGAATCTGATGTGCCTTCCCGAGCACCCATTCGCCATGATGGTATTTCGCTCACAGTCACAGAGGCCGACGTCAGAAGATCCTTCAGAGGGGTGAACCCTCGGAAAGCGTCTGCACCTGATGGTATACCCAGTCGTGTTTTACAAACCTGTGCGGACCAACTGGGGCAGAAGTCTTTATGGACATTTTCAACCTCCCACATGTGAGGTCTGAGATTTCCACCTGCTTTCAAAGGGCATCAATAATACCGATGCCCAAGAAGAGCAAGGTGACGTGCCTCAATGACTATTGACCAGTGACACTAACGTCGGTGGTGATGAAATGCTTTGAGAGGTTGATCATGGCACAAATCAACTCCTACCTCGACAAAAATCTGGACCCACTGCAGTTCGCTTACCGCCACAACAGGCCAATGGTGGATGCGATCTCACTGGCTCTCCACTCCGCTCTTGACAACTTGGGCAACAAAAACTCACATGTCAGGCTGTTATTCATTAACTACAGTTCGGCATTTAACACCATCATCCCCTCCAAGCTGGTTACCAAGTTCTCAGATCTGGGTCTCTGGCATCCCTCTGCAATTGGATCCTCGACTTCCTCATTCACAGACCACAGTCTGTCCGTATTGGTGGAAATATGTCATCCTCGATAACAATTAGCACAAGAGCACCTCAAGGCAGCGTGTCTAACCCCCCTGCTGCACTCATTCTATACTCATGACTGCGTAGCCGGACATACTGCAAACTCCATCATCAAGTTCGCCGTCGACACCACTGTTGTAGGACATATCAATGATATCACATATCACAAATCAGAGTATAGAAGTGAGATCGACCGATTGACTAAATGGTGCCAGCACAATAACTTGGCTCTCAACACCAGCAAAACCATGGAACTGATTGTGGACTTTCAAATGTCATTAGAAACGGGAATAGTGCCGGAGGATTGGCGTACTGCGCATGTTGTTCCATTGTTTAAAAAGGGTTCAAAGAATAAACCTAGCAATTATAGACCTGTTAGTTTGACGTCAGTGTAGATGATTAGTGCATGTCCCTTTAGTTGTAGGTTGTGTAGCCACTCCCCTTTCACCAAGTATATTACTGTCTCTCCATCCCTGGTACCCCCTCTAGTAAAACGTGCAGACCATGTACAACTAGGGCATCGATATATATGTGATTAATAAAGACTCGGTAAAGAAACACTGTGTACGTGTATACTCCTTTACATGGTGTCAGAAGTGGGATAACAGCCTCAGACATCTTTGCAGCATGCAGGGCAGCCTGGAGAGTCAAGTCTGCCTTACACAGGAGCTCCGACCGCAGCTTTTCATTCCGTAGACCATACACCAAGACATCGCGGGTCAGGGTCTCTGGGGTAGCGTCATTCAGGTGGCATCGCCTAGCCAGGTGCCGTAGGTCAGCGTAGAAGTTGCCGACAGACTCACCTGGTTTCTGACGACGTCCAAAAAACTTAAAACGCTCCAGAATAGACAAACTTTGAAGCTTGTCTGCACTCCGACGCTGCAATATTTCGATTTGAACCGTCCTATTGTCCTCACGTGCGATGCTTCAAAGTTCGGGCTGGGTGCTGCTTGTTTGCAAGTTCATGATGGGGTCCAGTTGCCCGTGTCCTTCGCGTCCCGTACAATGACTCCAGCTGAGCAGCGCTATGCCCAGATCGAAAAGGAACTGCTGGCTGTTGTGTTTGCATGCTCAAAGTTTAAGGACTATATCCTGGGCACCGAATTCTCTATTGAGACCGACCACCAGCCTCTGGTCACCATCCTCGGCAAGCCGATTCACGCTGCCTCCTCCAGGCTGCAGCGGATGATGCTGCAGCTGCAGCGTTTTACCTTCTCCGTAGTGTACCGTAGAGGCAAGGACATGTTTATTGCTGACACGCTGTCTCGGGCTCCTCTGGCTTCGACCACCCGTCACCCTTACGAGGCTTCAGGTATGATTGTCCTGAATGTCAACTTTGTTCCTTCAAAACAACTACAGTCCTTAGTTAAACACACTGCTGCTGACGCCTCGCTCCAACAGCTGGCTGCGGTCATTCAAAGGGGTTGGCCCGAGCGACGTTCTTCCCTGCCTGCCGCGGCAGTGCCCTACTTCCTGGTCCGTGACGAGCTGGTGCTACGAGATGGAGTTATCGTTAAGGGTCACAAGGTTGTGGTACCTGAGGCTCTTCGCCAACAGTATTTCGACACCGCTCATCGGGGTCATCCTGGCGCCGAGGCCACTCTCTCTATCGCCCAAAGCCAATTTTATTGGCCTGATATGGCTGTGTATTTTCGGGACCGGGTGTCATCTTGCCCTACCTGCAACAGTCTCGCCCCGCAGCAGCAGCGTTTGCCCCTTCTGCAGCAGCCCGCACCGGACCTGCCATGGTCGGCGCTGGCAACGGACATTTCTGAGTGGCACGGCAAGCACTTCTTGGTGCTTGTCGACTCTTACTCCAACTGGTATGAGGTCGACCAGCTGTTCTCTCTCTCCTCTTCTGCTGTTATCGCGAAGCTGCGCCGCCACTTCGCGACCTTTGGATCACCAGCGAGCCTGCAGTCAGACAACGGCAGCCAATTTACCAGTGCGGAGTTCAAGGACTTTGCTGACCGCTGGAACTTTCGGCATTACACTAGTAGCCCTGAGTACCCTCAGAGCAATGGCCTGGCCGAGCGTGCTGTTCGCAGCGCAAAGGACTTGTTGAATCGCTGCCGCGCATCGAAGTCTGACATTTACCTCGCCCTCCTCAACCTGCGAAACATTTCCCGTGACAGTGTTCTGGGATCCCCGGCGCAGCGCCTCATGTCCCGGGTTACTCGACCTCCCATTCCGGTGGCCCAGCAGACTCTTACCCCAGCTGTTGTAAAACCTGCCGTGGTCCGTGAGCGTATTGCTACCAAGCAGTCCATTCAGAAGCGATCCCACGACAGGTCTTGCCGTGCCCTGCCTCCTCTGTCTCCTGGTCAGGTTGTCCGCATGCGTTCCACCTCCGGTCACCCTGGCCTTGCGGTTGTTGTTGGGACGGCTGGTTCACCTCGCTCCTATCTGGTGAACCTCGATGGTACTGTTTACCGTCGGTCCAGGCGGCACCTCCGCCTGGTGAACGAGCCTCCTCCACCTCCTCCTACTGCTGACCCCCATGCTCCCCCTCTGTCCGCTCTCCCGCCTGTAGCGGTCACTAAACCTGTGCCTGCTCGCCCTGTCCCGGTTCTTCTCCCTGTGCCTGTTCCCGTGCCTCCAGCCGTCTCTTCCCCATCGCCAGGTCGCTCGCCTCCAATCCCTTTGTCACCACACAAGTCCCCACATCGTAGTCCTCCTGTCGTGGGGTCTCCCCCGGTGCCCGTTCCTTTGGGGGGAGAGGGTGTGAGCGGGGTTCGTACCCGCTCGGGGCAGATTGTAAGGGCGCCTGACCGTTATGGCGATTATATTTGATTGCTGCTATTTTGCTGTCTATCCTTTTCCAGTTGCTCTAGTGTATGAAACATGGTCGCATCTTTCTTTTGTAAGAGGAAGGATGTAGATGTTTAGTGCATGTCCCTTTAATTGTAGGTTGTGTAGCCACTCCCCTTTCACCAAGTATATTACTGTCTCTCCATCCCTGGTACCCCCTCTAGTAAAACGTGCAGACCATGTACAACTAGGGCATCGATATATATGTGATTAATAAAGACTCGGTAAAGAAACACTGTGTACGTGTATACTCCTTTACAGTCAGTGGTGGGCAAATTAATGGAAAGGATACTTAGAGATAATATATATATAAGCATCTGGATAAATAGGGTCTGATCAGGAACAGTCAATATGGATTTGTGCCTGGAAGGTCATGTTTGACAAACCTTCTTGAATTTTTTGAAGAGATTACTAGGGAAATTGATGAGGGTAAAGCAGTGGACATTGTCTATATGGATTTCAGTAAGGCCTTTGA